>CM029628.1:36934017-38134017 GCA_017311315.1 Dendrocalamus latiflorus
AAAATGTGTGGGGGTTTGGGTATTTTAAACCTGGAAATGTAGAATTGCTGTCTGTTAAGTAAGTGGTTGTTTAAGTTGTTGAATGAGGATGGCCTCTGGCAGAGCATGCTTAAGAGAAAATATTTGAAAGGTAAGACATTGTCACAAATGGTTAAGCAACTAGGGGACTCTCATTTTTGGAGTGATCTTATGGAGGTCAAAGATCTTTTTCTAGCAAGGAGTAGATTCAAGATTAATAATGGACAACAATCGAGATTTTGGGAGGACATTTGGATTGGGAAGGAAGCGCTAATGACAAAATTCCCTGAGTTGTATAGAATTGTTAGAAAGAAGAATGTGACGGTTGCACAAGTTCTTAGTACATCACCGCTAAATGTTTCTTTTAGGAGAGCATTGGTAGTAGAAAAGCGGGCTGCGTGGTTTGATTTGGTGCGTGTGATAGTACGAGTATTTCTAAATGAGCAAGAAGATGTGCTAGTGTGTAACTTGCATAAGAATGGTTCTTTTTCTGTCCGTTCCTTGTACAGAGATCTCATGGTAAGAGAAGGTATTCCAGAAAGAATTTATTCTGGAAAACAAAGTTACCGCTTAAAATCAAAGTGTTCCTTTGGTTTTTGAAAAAAAGGAGTTATTTTAAGAAAAGATAATCTTGCAAAAAGAAAGTGGCAAGGTAGTATCAAATGTTGTTTTTGTCCCTCTAATGAGAGCATTCAACATCTTTTTTTTCTATTGCCATGTGGCTCGGGCTTTTTGGAATGTGGTAGTCATTAGTTTTGGAATTCAACCACCTATTAATGTTGGGATGTTGTTTGGTTCTTGGCTTAGAAGTTTTTCTTTGAAGCTTAGAAATCAGATTCTAGTGGGTATAGCGGCTTTTTGCTGGGCCCTGTGGTTGAATAGAAATGACGCCGTTTTCAAAAGGACTCAATACTCACGCTTTTGTGCAGGTTATTTTCAGGGGGGCTTACTGGATCAGATGCTGGTCGCAAACTGTCTAAAGAGGAAGCGAGAAGTGCTCTCTTTAAAAGGATGCAAAAGACTTGAGAGAGTGGTGATGGAGTTTTTCAGCAAGTTTGGGTGGAGTACTTGTTTAGATTAACGATTAAGTCCTTTTGGCTTTTGTTCTGCGCTGAGGAGGTTTTGTAACACCGTTTGGTGGAGTGTGGTCTGTTTGTTTTGTTTTGTTTCTGAACGGTTGTAGTCATTCGTATGGAATGATCAAGGCCGGAATATGGTTATATTCTGTTTTCTAAAAAAAAAGTCTTAGTATAATTTTATTAGGCCGGTTGCTATTCTCTCCCACTAATCAAATCATGTTGTACTATGTCTGTAGCACCTAAAAAAAAACAAATTAGCATTTCAAAATACATTCTTTTTCTCTAACTCATCCCATCCTTATCCTTTTATCTCCCTCTTCCCATCTATTTCTTTCCCGTCAGTTATCTCTCTCACACATCTCTAATCTCTCTCTCACGTTGCTAATTCCTCTATCTACCTCGCAATCTCTTTCTAGCCTCACCAATCTCTCTTCCTCTCACTCTCTCAGGCGGCACAGGGCTGACGGTTGGCCGGAGGCGACTGGTCGAGGCGGCGCGGTTGGCTAGGGCAGCGCATAGCCGAAGAGGCGGCGGCGCCTGTGGCGGCGCAAGATGGAGGTGATGCGGCAGGCCGAGTCGACGTGCGCCGAGCGCTAGTGATGTCGGGCGGCTCGGAGGCCAGGCGCAGCGGTGGCGTGCCCTTAAATACTTGCCTTATACAAATTATAGTGCTAAAGAATAACTTAGACTCTAATCCTCTAAAGGTCTTTTGCTTTGAATGAGTTAGTTTATGATTTGGATTCATGTAACCATCCCTCATAGCTTTATATAGTGCCTCTAAGTCCTTCTCTAAGAGAAGTAGAAACCCTAAACCACTAGGAGTAGAAATCTTAGTCTAATTATAATTCATTAAAAATTTTTGTAGTGCACCTCTTTAAATCCTAATAGGATATGAGTCACCATGCTTAACACAATGTTGCCATTGGATGCAGACATGTCAACATCGCTTAAAGCATATGCAACAAGCATTCGTATTTTTAAAATCAACTAGTGCTAAAAAGGCCACATCAACAGCAATAAGGGAACACACAATACTAAAATCAGCATAGTCATTGAAATCAATATCACAGGCTGTTGGGCGGCTGCTGAAGAAAATTCCCACCAACCTCCGACCGACACAGTAAGGTCACGCAGCCCAGCTGAAATCCTTGATCCGGCGATCCGATATATCGTCGAGCGCAACATTGTCGTATCCAATACATACAACTGATGACACTCGTGTTGATGTGGACCTTGGTGCTGTTTGCGTTTGTCCAGCTGCATATAGTCAAGCTTCCTCGTGCTCCACAGTCCCACGCCGCAGTGAACACCGAGCGGCGTTAAGGAAACGATCGTCGTCACCGTTTCAAAGATCAGCCAGTGAAAAGTCGAAACGATGCCATACGCCCACCTCAATGCTTCAACCTACGTTTGCGCGGATACTTCACAAAAGTCACGTACCCGTATTAGATACTATACCGGATACGGATACTGCCCCGATACACTCCGATATGTATCCTGCACGTATCCGTTTATTTATAATTATTCAAAAAAGAAAATAAATCCCGATACTTCTCCGATACCTAGTTGATACTTCCCCGATACGGTAAACCTAATAAACCTCCCTTCCCTCCCACAGATCCAATCCCCCTCCCACCTCCCACTCCCGCACGCCGCCTCCACTCTCCACTCCACCTCCCACTCCAGCCGCCTCCACTCCCGCTCCCACGCACGCCACCTCCCCGGCGGCTCCACGCCCGCCGCCTCGAGGCGCCGGCTCCCCGCCCACTGCCTCGACCCGCCGCTCGTCGCCGCCTCCCCGCACGCCGCTCTCCGCCACCTCGACGCCGCCTCGGCCCGCCGCTCCACGCCACGTCGACCCGCTGCTCCCCGCCTCCTCGGCCTGCAGTCCTCGACCTGCCGCCTCGACGCGCCGTTCCCCGCCGTTCCTCGCCGCCTCGGCCCGCCGTTCCCCATCGCATCGGCCCGTCGTTCCCCTGCCTCGGCTCGTCGCCTCCACGACGCCTCGGCCCGCCGCATCGACGCCGCCTTGGCTCGCTGCCTCAACCCGCCGTTCCTCGCCGCCTCGACCCGCCGTTCCCCGTCGCCTTGGCCCGCCGCATCGACACAGCCTCTGCTCGACATGCTCGCCGCCTCCACGCTGCTTGTCCACGCCGGTCGCCGCCTCCACGCTACTTCTCCACGCCGGCTGCCGCCTCCACGCTGCTTCTCCACGCCGGCTGTTGCCTCCACGCTGCTTCTCCACTCCGGCCGCCGCCTCCACGCCTTCTCCACTCCGGTAATGTGACCTTTTGGAATTGGGGTTTTTAGATGGTTACTGTTGGGGGCAAATTTACCCACTTGATGATGATAATTTTATTCTCATACAGGTTACCAATGTATAGTGAAGCAAAGCTTGCATTTATCGTGTATTTACCAAGGTATGATATTCTGTCATTTGGAATTATTAAATTATGTTTTTCTTTATGGTTTGTTTGTAACAAAGGGTGATTTCAAGGGACTGTCTGTGTACGAATCATTCTTTAAGCCATATATTGCAAAACATGAAACTGAGATTGACCACAATCTGCTTGAGTTGAGGACTAGAGCTGGTGACATGGCAGTTCTTTACTTCCAGAAGGATGCAAACTACAGTCAAACAAGGTTATATGAAATATTGCAATATATTGATTCACAGTCACAGACTCAAAAGATCTCGTCCTCAGGTACTCACATATTCACATTACACAAGTTTTCCCTATCTTACCAATATCTGTACATGTAATATGATATGATATACACTTATACAGGAAGTGAGGAAGTTAGGAGACTCAGGAAACAACAAATTACAAATCAATAGCATGTTCTATCAAGGGAAGTGATACTGATGAGTGATGATGATATGAATATGACATTTGGAAATCGGAACGGAAATATACAAGTTGGTTGGGATACTCAAATAACAAGTTAGCACAGGTATCATAGAGGTTACATAATTGCTACTTCAATATTAAGGTATTCTCGATTTCTCAATTCCTTACAAGAATTCATTATTTCATTATTTATTTATATTATTACATATATATAAACGTATCGCCGTATCGGTGTTTTTGGGAAAATGGCAAATTGCGGTATCGCGTATCCGTATTCGTATCGGGGTATCCGGACTTCCAACCCAGGAATGCCGCCTCCAGACAAGACAACCAAGGAAGACGCAGCGCATGCCGTTCTGCACACCGTGGTGCGCTCCCCCGCGAACACCGTCCGTCGGGTTATATCCCGCACTCCACCATGGATTTCTCGCCACCAGCTAGATCGATTGGATGGGTTAGTTTGAAGAATCTGGGGACTGGGAAGAGAAGAAGAGCACGAGAGAAAGGGGAGGTTCTGTTTCATTCATCGACTTGAGGATTAGAAGTTAAATAGTAAAGAAGAGCACGAAATTTAGAAATAGTAAAAAATAAATTAGAAGTTAAAAGTTTAAATCGAAATAAGCAGGCCTAAACCCTCCTCTTTCACTTTCTGGGCTCACGCACTCTTTCCCTCCCTCGATAGATCCACTTGGGTTAGGACGTCGATTACTTCCCTTCTGCTCGACCTATGCTTTCAATCTCGTTACCCTTCGCCTTGCCCTTGCGCGCCTTCCTCCTCTTCTGCCTTCTCACCGCAGCATCTCCACGGCCCACGGCCTCTAACACAGCCGCGACACATCGCCCCCTGGCCGAAAGATATCACCGGTGTGGCATTTCGTTGGGGACCCGCAGATCACAAGCCAGCCACGCCACGCGGAGGAAGAACTGGGGAAGGGAACACACTAACCGTACGCTTCACGGCGCACGGGCGCGCAGGTAGGCGCAGCGCAGCCGGCCGGCCGTCGCGTGTGCTTTCTTCCGTCTTACGTCCCGTGGATGTGCGAGTCGCCGCGAGTTACGGCGCGGCCGCGTGTTTACGGCGTTTCCTGCAACCGCAATGACACCCCTCCCTTTTGAAGCGCAAGCTCGACGCCCTGCCCATGCTCACGCAGCCCGAACGCCTGTGATAGGGTGGGTTCTTTTTGACCAATGACTTTTAATCTAGCATAAGTACTTACGTAAATTAATCAAATATTAATAAATCGTTTTAAAATTGCTATTCTAATAAGTTGTTTTAAAAAAAGCAAAGAAACTGCTTTATTTATTTTTCAGGAGAAACCATAAACTTTGAAAAAGAGAGCATAGTGGTTAGATAGCCGCGATGGAAACAACCAGTGCTTGCAGAAACGAAATACGTTGCCCATACAGATACAGTCAGCAGAGTGCAGAAGAAAATTAAAGCCATTCCTTTCGACGAGAATTTGCGTTTCAATTTTCTCTACAGGAACGATTCAATCTGGTCTCTCCAGCACATCGAGCACCGGAAAACTGTACATTTGCGCCGGCAATGCACAAATTAATTTCACGTACAGAATTCGACCTGAACAAGTGACCTGATTCACTTTATTTCTAGCTACGCACGGCACGCGAGGGTGGCGCTGCGTGGCTGAAACACCTCTAAAAATTTCAAAAATTTTGAGTCTTTTTCCTAGATTTTTGAGTGAATTTTGGCACCTTTCCTTTTTCGGAAAGCTCCTCCGTTTTCCGCTTTCCCCTTTCCCCTTTTTGGCTTTGCGCCTTCTCTGTTTCATTGGCTCATTCCCCCTTTCCCCACCTCCTCCTTTCCCCTGGCGCCCCCTCTCCCTTTTGCTTCCCCTCCCCGTTGGCGCCTTCTCCTTTCCCCGCCTCCCCTGCTCTCCAGCGCCTGCGCGCGCGGGGGCACCCCGCCCCTGGTTTCGCCATGCCACCTCGCGCGCTGTCACCACCGCCCCCAGGTCGCACCACGTGGCCCGTGTCCGCGCCGACCCGTCCCCTCACAGCCCCCCCCCCCCGCGCCTGTTTCCCCTCCTTCCTCCCCACGCTTGCGCCCCGCCCATGTCTGCTGCTCGCCTGCTCCCCGCGCGCCATCCCCTCGCCAAAGCCGTGTGTCACCGCTCGTCCTTCGGATGTGACTCCCCAGCCACCCCTGTCCCCTCCACAGTCCGGCCACGCCCCCTCCCCATCTCCCCTTTTCTCTCCCCTTTTCTCCCTTCTGCCGGAAGCCAACCTTCCCCCCCCCCCCCACTCGGCGCCAACACATCCCTACCGCATATAAAAGCCACTGAGGCTTCCCTTCGCACCGCCTGCACCCCCCTCCCCCTCTCTCTCGCGCAATTGGCCTCCCATGCCTTCTCCTTCTCCGGTGCCCAGCTTCTTCCCCACGGCCGGCCGCCAAGCGCGCCGCCGCCCCGCTCAACGCCAGCTCAATTCCTCCCTCCCACACCTTCCTTGGACCCCGGTGAAGCCGTCCCCGCTCTCCACCGAGCTCCTCGCCGCCTCTCCGTCGCCAGCGTCGGCCTGCTCCCAAGCCCCCCGCCGCCGCACGCCGCCGACCTGGTTCCGGTGATCCCCGGCCTCCACCACCACCACCATCACCTACCCTGTGACACAAGGACCCCATTTTGCCCGCCGCAGGCTCCTCCCCAGCCGCCGGCTCCTCCCCAGCCGCCCTTCGCCGGCAAACCCGCTCCCGTTCCCCGCCCCCGGGCTCCTTTGCTTCGGGACCCTGCTACCGCTTGGCTCTTCAGCATTACTCCCCTCCACTCGGTCAGGAAGCACCCCCGGGCCGACCGGTTAGCAATGCCCGCTCTCACCGCTCCCACCCGCGTTCGAATCCCTCTGCCGCAGCGTTAAAATCTAAATTTTTTTGGAGATCATCCCTCCGCCGTCCAATCTCCCCCGCAACGCATCCCAACCGCCCGCTCCTCCGCATCGCCGCCGTCCGCGTCCTCCACGCGTCGGCCGTCCGCCCCGAGAGCGCGCGCGCGTCTGGGCCGTTCGGGTGGTTGGGCCGATTCCCTCCCCGGGCCGCGCTGTAGCAATAGAGCCGGCCCAACACTGTTCAAACCAATTTCCAGAATTTTTCCAATTTCCAAAAATCCAGAAAACCCAAATAAATCCCAGAAAATCACAGATAATTCCAAAAAAATCCCAAATTGCACCATCTTGCTCATTTTGATACCCTGAATCCATTTTTGGCCTCCATTCCACCAAATTCATCTTTGGAAAATTCAAAAATCCCTTATTTGAAGTTTTATGCAATTTACTCCTTTTTCATAGATTTATTTTTCCTCGCTTAATTAGGCTCAAGCTGGACTTATGATATTTTTGTGTGTTTGCGCTAGTGTCGGAGTCCTCGGAAGCTGTAGTGCAAGATCAAGATCAAGGAAGCGCGGTTTACGAAGTCGCCGAGCTAGTTGAACGCAAGGCAAGTCACAAGTCCTTGACTATGTTGAAATCCCATGCCATTTAAATTATGTTATTATGCTATTTTCATTATGCTAGTTGTGAAATGCTAGTTCAAGGTAAAATAAAATGTTTAGAATGACATGTTATGTAGTTAACCCTACCACCGACAAATGTCATGTTAAACTTGTAGCCATGCCTTTGTAACCCTAGAATTAATTACTTGGTAATCTAGATAACTGTAGGTTATTATTATCACGCAAAGTCTTTACACTAATAATGTTGTGGCTGCGGGCCAATAGACTTTGGAAAACCCGACTCTAGGGCAGGGTGGTATGGGACACCGTGCCCTAGGGAGAAGATTGCCGACGTGCAAGATAGGGTAAGAGTTGGGGAAGGAACCGCGAGACGGACTTCGCCCACCTCTTACCCTAGGTTGTAAGGTCGCGGACCTGACCGAGGTTGCGGACTCCGGGGGAAAATATAAGGACCAGACCCTTACGCCGAGCAAATGACATGGTGACCGCTCAACCACAGGAGTTGACTTGTCAACACTGGTTTAGTAGCTGCTCAACTCGATTGAAACTCTACAGGTGTTGAGAAGTCAGGAGTTTGAGAAATTAGGTTAGGTATGTCGTGCTGCGGGTACCTAACAACGGTAGGGTTCACTCGAAGCGGACGGGAGTTTTCATGTGCCAGACCCGAGTGGATTCTACCGGGTAGAGCTTATATAAAGAGTTGAGCAGTGAAACGACATGGCTTTCTTAACTCAGTCATGAGGGTTAAGGAATCGTGTGGGTAAAGTTGGGCAACTCTGCAGAGTCAATTAAATGGTGTTCGAATACGCCGTGCTCCCGGTTAATGGAGCTGTGTCACTTGGGTGATTCCAGCAGCAAGGCTTGAGTATTTTTTATAAGTGATTTAAATTGACTAGCTAATAAATCAACTTTATGAGCAAACCCCTGAGATCTTAAGGAGTAGTTTTTTGTTCTAGTTTGTCAAAATGTATGCGAAATAAAGTGCATCCACCTCAATTAATAAAACAAGTATATACCCTTCCTTTGGCAATCCGTGCAAATAGTTAAAGTAGGGTTTCCCTTGTGACTTGCTGAGTACAGTGGTTGGTACTCAGGCTTGCATAATTTTTCCCCCCACAGATACCAGAAGAAAAGAAGGCAATTCAAGATTTCGTGTTAGGGTTGCGACCGCACTCAGGCTTTCCTGTGGTGCTTTTGCGGTTCTTCTGCAATGTAAGTATATTTGGGCTTGTACGCCCGTCTTTTTGTAAAAATTGACCGTTAGGTCTTATTTCAATCAAGCTAACCCTTCTTAAATATTCGTAAGCAGGCATGATACTTGTTCGGTCCGTAACCAAACTCCTGGGTAGTTGCGGATTAGTGACGCCACTGTTCCTCCCAGAAACGGGGGCGTTACAAGAAGTGGTATTAGAGCAGGCTTGACTGTAGGTTGTAACCCTAAGTATAGGTTTGGTTTCGTGAGGAATTACGGGTTTACAAAATTTTAATTTCTAATATAAAAGAATTGCGAAAATCATAAGTAATATTGTTGTCTCTTCTTTCCTATGTCTATCTCATCTCTCTTTAGACATGCATTAAAAAGTTTTTCTTTTGGTATTGTGAAAATCCCAAAAATACGTATAGCCGTTTAGACTAACTTCTGACTGTAAGCTTTGGCCACCTGGAACGGGATCTAACTCTTGAAGAATAGTAGTAAGGATGGTGTCCGGAAGAATAGTGCGAATACCCCGATCCAGGCTTTTCCTTTTGAAAAGTTGTAGGGTCACCGCTCGAGTAGTCAGCAATACCCGTTTGATTTTCTTGATGCTACGGGTAAAACCATTTGAATAGACGAAGTTTTTATTTGTACTAATAGCCAAATTGCATTATTGGCCCGTTAGGCTACTATATGAGCAATTTGTGCAAAACTAAATTTTTGGCTTTAAATAAAGAATATGTTAAAAAAATTTGCTTCTACCCTGCTTCGTCTGAAATCTTTCCTATATTCTCTCTAAATCTCCGAAGGAATTAAATGTGAACCTTCGATTGCCACCAGTAAGCTGGATTACCTCCCTGGAAGCGGTAAGTGAAGGGAGTGCAATCAAGGGGGATCATTTAATTTCGCCTCAGCTATTTCTTTCTCGCTCTTTCCTGCCCTTGTTCTTGCTTCAGTCTTACTCTCCCTTGCTAAGCCCAAAAATGTTGCAGATCTGATTCCTAAGTTGTGGTTGCAAATGTCACTGGGTAGATAGAAGGTTGGGCAGCACGACAAGTATAGCAGTTCAGTATGAAGGAAGTCCAGATCACTGTTAAGACAAATCAGACTGAAGGCAAACAAGGACAAGTCCAAATGTCAGAGCAACAAGGAGAGTTACAGCCACCGTTCATTGTCAAGGTGACACCCGAAGAATCAATGTCAGCATCAAGTGCAACTGCATTGAAGTTTATAGCCTTCCTGAAAACTCAGCCACCTATATTCCCTTCAACAACAAAGCCACTGAATGCAGATGACTGGTTACAAGATATTGAGAGAAGAATGAATACTATCCAGTGTACAAATAAGGAGAAAGTTCTTTTCGCCACCTATCAGATGTCCGAGCCCGTAATTACTTGGTGGAATGCTATCCAGTGGATACACCCTAAGGAGGAAGATATTACGTGGGAAGACTTTGTGAAGAGATTTCGTAAAGCCTGCATTTCTCGTAGAATTATCACTGAAAAATATCAGGATTTTCTTAACCTTCAACAAGGAGAGAACTCCATCACAGCATATCTACAACAATTTCATCAGTTATCCCAATTTGCTCAAGAGGAAACTAACACCGAAGCTAAAAGGATGGAGTACTTTATGAAAGGTCTACAACCCAATATGAGACAATGCCTTCAGGCCATGAAGTTTTCAAGCCTATTAAGCCTGGTCGATCGAGCTCTCCAAATAGAAGAAGAGATATCAGGTTACGTGAAAGTTATGAAACGAAAGAAGCCTTCACCTTCAGCACAAACGGCTTGTTTTCACTGCGAACAGGATGGGCATTATCATGACCAATGCCCACTAAAGTCCTTACCCAAAGAAGAAGCTAGAAAGCAAGCAAAGAGGCAGACATCAACATCACGCCTGCCCCCCGATGGAAGAAGAAGAAGAATCTTACCCTAAGAGGACTAGAATAGAGGAAGAAACAAATCTACCTGGAAGAATGACATAAAGAAGAGAAGCAAAGCAGACAGTCAAGAAGACATAAGCCATGTAGACCAAGAAATGGGATGGTGTCCTTTTGGTTATCCTTTTGTAAGCTAGTTGGAAGAACTGAATAGTTGTCTGTAAATTTCTTTAACTAAGACTTATGGCAAAATTATGAAGGTGTATGAAGGCCATCTGTGTAAAGTGTAATGGACAAGAAGGTCATGTTGTAATAAAGTTAATTCCCACGGACACGGACATATCTAATCTTGGTACGACGTAATTCACCTAAGTGGGAACTTGCAACATACGCACAAGGATGATATACAGGTACAGGTGAAAAAGAGTCAAAGTCGATCCAGAGAAGGTTAAAGCAGTTATAGAGTGGAAGCAGCTTCAGACAGTGGCGGAAGTGATGAGCTTTCTTGGATTGGCAAGCTATTATCGCCGGTTCATAGAAGGATTCTCAAAAATATCTCGTCCACTCACCCAGCTATTGAAAAAGGACAAGCCGTTCACTTGGACAGATGCCCGTGAAGAGAGTTTTCAGCTATTAAAGACCAAACTCATGACAACACCAGTCTTATTATTGCCAGACCCAGCGAAAGAGTTCCAAATTTAATGTGATGCTTCAAATCAGGGTTTGGGATGTATGCTGATGCAAGACAGGGAAGTTGTTGCCTATGTATCCAGACAATTAAAACCACATGAAGAAAACTACCCAACGCATGATTTGGAACTAGCAGTTGTGGTGCATGCACTCAAAATCTGGAGGCACTACCTGCAAGGGAATCGATGCGAGATATTCCCTGATCACAAGAGTTTAAAGTACATATTCACTCAGCCGGAGTTAAATATGAGACAGCAAAGATAGTTAGAGCCTATCAAAGATTATGATGTGGAACTCCAATACCATCGGGACAAAACAAATGTTGTTGCTGACGCACTTAGCCGGAAGATTCACCCGAAGAAAGCTAGTGAGTGTCCACCCGAGTTACAGAGGGATATACTACAACTGAATTTGGTGATCACAGAACAAGACAGTATGGCAGCATTAGAGCTTCAGCCGTTATGGACAGATCAGATTAAAGCAGCACAAGACGAGCATGAAAAGATTCAAAAACTGAAAAAGAAGATTTAAGACGAAGATCCAACAGAGTATGCGATAGATGAGCGTAGAATTCTTACTTTCCGTGGTCGCTATTGCATACCCAATAAGAAAGAGTTGAGAGATTTGATCCTAGCTGAGGCTCACTCCTCTCAATTCTCAAGCCATCCAGGAGGTACCAAGGTTTATCAAGACTTGAAAAAGAAATGTTGGTGGAACGCAATGAAGAAAGAAGTGGCAGAGTATGTGGCAAAATGTAATATCTGCCAGCAGACCAAGATAGATTATCAGAAACCATCGGGATTGTTGCAGCCTTTACCAATTCCCCAATGGGAGATGAGACAACATCGGTATAGACTTTGCCACCGGACTCCCAAAGACTCGTGAAGGTTATGACGCTATCTGGGTCATTGTCAATAATTTGACCAAGGTGGCTCATTTCCTTCCGATCAAGCAAACATATGGGAAGGATAAACTCGCCGAGTTGTATCTTACAGGAGTTGTGACACTCCATGGAGTCCCTAAGAAGATTGTTTCAGGTAGAGGAGCGCAGTTTACATCCAGAATCTGGGAGAAGTAGCGTGAAGCTATGGGTGCCGGTCTGAATTTCAGCTCAGCGTACCATCCACAAACAAATGGGCAGGCCGAAAGAACAAATCAGGTCTTAGAAGATATGTTGAGAGCTTACGCTATTGCGTATGAGGCAACTTGGAACCCCTGCCTACCATTTACCCAGTTTTCCTACAACGACAGCTACCCAGCTAGTATCAAGATAGCCCCGTTTGAAGCTTGGTATTGCAAAAGATGCAGGACACCACTAAACTGGTCAGAGATCAGAGAACACCAATTTCTCGGTCCCCAGATCGCCCAAGACACTGAAACTCATGTCAGGATTATCAGATACAAATTGAAGAATTGCACAAGACCATCAGGAGAGCCATGCCGACGCCCGAAGGAAAGACTTGAACTTTGAAGTTGGAGATTTTGTGTATGTTAAGGTCACTCCGATCAAGATCGTCAAAAGGTTTCAAGTTAAGGGGAAATTAACTCCAAGATATGTGGGACCGTTTCAAACAACCAGAAGAGTTAGAGAGGCAGCCCATGAAGTACAACTACCGCCCAGCTGGGCAAGACTACATAACGTGTTCCACGTATCACAGCTTCGGGAATGTCTACGACAGCCTACAGATGAAATACCAGTGTCAGAAATTGAGTGCAAAACGATTTGACCTATCCTGAAGAACCACTACAAATACTTGAGACATCAGAGAGGCAGTTCAAGAACAAGAACATCAGATTTTACAGAAGCCAGTGGAGAGATCACGGCAGAAAAGACTACATGAGAAAGGAATCAGAACTGTAACAGCTTTTGTTTTCAACCCATTTCTTTACCCTTGGGTGAATCTCGGGGTCGACATTCTCTTAAGGGGGGTAGGTTGAAACATCTCTAAAAATTTCAAAATTTTTGAGCCTTTTTCCTGGATTTTTGAGTGAATTTCGGCAACTTTCCTTTTTCGGAAAGTTCCTCCGTTTTCCGCTTCCCCCTTTTTGGCTTTGCGCCTTCTTTGTTTCATTGGCGCATTCCCCCTTTCCCCACCTCCTCCTTTCCAAAGGCGCCCCCTCTCCCTTTTGCTTCCCCTCCCCGTTGGCGCCTTCTCCTTTCCCTGCCTCCCCTGCTAGCCAGCGCCTGTGCGCGCGGGGGCACCCGCCCCTGGTTTCGCCATGCCGCCTCGCCGCGCTGTCACCCCGCTCAACGCCAGCTCAATTCCTCCCTCCCGCACCTTCCTTGGACCCCGGTGAAGTCGTCCCCGCTCTCCACCGAGCTCCTCGCCGCCTCTCCGTCGCCAGCGTCGGCCTCCTCCCAAGCCCGCCGCCGCCGCACGCCGCCGACCTGGTTCCGGTGATCCCCGGCCTCCACCACCACCATTACCTACCCCGTGACACAAGGACCCCATTTTGCCCGCCGCCGGCTCCTCCCCGGCCGCCCTTCGCCGGCAAACCCGCCACCGTTCCCCGCCCCCGGGCTCCTCTGCTTCGGGACCCTGCTACCGCTTGGCTCTTCTGCATTACTACCCTCCACTCGGTCAGGAAGCACCCCCGGGCCGACCGGTTAGCAGCACCCGCTCTCACCGTTCCCACCCGCGTTCGAATCCCTCTGCCGCAGCGTTAAAATCTAATGTTTTTTTTGGAGATCATCCCTCCGCCGTCCGATCTCCCTCGCAACGCATCCCAACCGCCCGCTCCTCCGCATCGCCGCCGTCCGCGTCCTCCACGCGTCGGCCGTCCGCCCCGAGAGCGCGCGCGTCTGGGCCGAGCCGCGCGGCCTACTCGCCCGCCTGGGCCGTTCGGGTGGTTGGGCCGATTCCCTCCCCGGGCCACGCTGTAGCAATAGAGCCGGCCCAACACTATTCAAACTAATTTCCAGAATTTTTCCAATTTCCAAAAATCCAGAAAACCCAAATAAATCCCAAAAAATCACAGATAATTCCAAAAAATCCCAAATTGCGCCATCTTGCTCATTTTGATACCCTGAATCCATTTTTGGCCTCCATTCCACCAAATTCATCTTTGGAAAATTCAAAAATCCCTCATTTGAAGTTTTATGCAATTTACTCCTTTTTCATAGATTTATTTTTCCTCGCTTGATTAGGCTCAAGCCGGACTTATGTTATTTTTGTGTGTTTGCGCTAGTGTCGGAGACTCGGAGTCCTCGGAAGCTGCAGTGCAAGATCAAGATCAAGGAAGCGCGGTTTACGAAGTCGCCGAGCTAGTTGAACGCAAGGCAAGTCACAAGTCCTTGACCATGTTGAAATCCCATGCCATTTAAATTATGTTATTATGCTATTTTCATTATGCTAGTTGTGAAATGCTAGTTCAAGGTAAAATAAAATGTTTAGAATGACATGTTATGTAGTTAACCCTACCACCGACAAATGTCATGTTAAACTTGTAGCCATGCCTTTGTAACCCTAGAATTAATTACTTGGTAATCTAGATAACTGTAGGTTATTATTATCACGCAAAGTCTTTACACTAATAATGTTGTGGCTGCGGGCCAATAGACTTTGGAAAACCCGACTCTAGGGCAGGGTGGTATGGGACACCGTGCCCTAGGGAGAAGATTGCCGACGTGCAAGATAGGGTAAGAGTTGGGGAAGGAACCGCGAGACGGACTTCGCCCACCTCTTACCCTAGGTTGTAAGGTCGCGGACCTGACCGAGGTTGCGGACTCCGGGGGAAAATATAAGGACCAGACCCTTACGCCGAGCAAATGACATGGTGACCGCTCAACCACAGGAGTTGACTTGTCAACACTGGTTTAGTAGCTGCTCAACTCGATTGAAACTCTACAGGTGTTGAGAAGTCAGGAGTTTGAGAAATTAGGTTAGGTATGCCGTGCTGCGGGTACCTAACAACGGTAGGGTTCACTCGAAGCGGACGGGAGTTTTCATGTGCCAGACCCGAGTGGATTCTACCGGGTAGAGCTTATATAAAGAGTTGAGCAGTGAAACGACATGGCTTTTTTAACTCAGTCATGAGGGTTAAGGAATCGTCTGGGTAAAGTTGGGCAACTCTGCAGAGTCAATTAAATGGTATTCGAATACGCCGTGCTCCCGGTTAATGGAGCTGTGTCACTTGGGTGATTCCAGCAGCAAGGCTTGAGTAGTTTTTATAAGTGATTTAAATTGACTAGCTAATAAATCAACTTTATGAGAAAACCCCTGAGATCTTAAGGAGTAGTTTTTGGTTCTAGTTTGTCAAAATGTTTGCGAAATAAAGTGCATCCACCTCAATTAATAAAACAAGTATATACCCTTCTTTTGGCAATCCGTGCAAATAGTTAAAGTAGGGTTTCCCTTGTGACTTGCTGAGTACAGTGGTTGGTACTCAAGTTTGCATAATTTTTCCCCCCACAGATACCAGAAGAAAAGAAGGCAATTCAAGATTTCGTGTTAGGGTTGCGACCGCACTCAGGCTTTCCTGTGGTGCTTTTGCGGTTCTTCTGCAATGTAAGTATATTTGGGCTTGTACGCCCGTCTTTTTGTAAAAATTGACTGTTATGTCTTATTTCAATCAAGCTAACCCTTCTTAAATGTTCGTAAGTAGGCATGATACTTATTCGGTCCGTAACTAAACTCCTGAGTGGTTGCGGATTAGTGACGCCACTGTTCCTCCCAGAAATGGAGGCGTTACCGTGGCCATCTTAAAAGGGGCACGGCCGCCGCCGTGGTGCAGGACGAAAGCAGGCAGATGGTCTACGGTGCAGCACCCAAAAGGCTCTGGTAGTTGCCCTGGTTTCCCCATGCTCTCTCCTTCCACAGGAGCTCAACCTGCTCAAAGCTCATGCCCTTCGTCTCGGGCACATACAGCGCCACAAAGATGAAGCCCAGCACCGCGATTCCGGCGATGGTCAGGAACGTCAGGCCGGTCCCAACCAGCCCCACGATCGAGAGGAATGTTTGCGCCACAATCAGGTTCGAAACCCAATTGACAGTGGCTGACATGCCCCCGCACAGTCCGCGGTACGCCTCGGGGTAGATCTCGGAGTTCACAGCCCATGGGACTGGCCCCATGCCTGGGGAAAAGAAGGCGATATATAGGGCGAGGCCTGCCAGTGCGAACCATCCTAGCGCGCCTTGGCAGGCGCCGTTGAGTGCACTCACACACAGGCTGGATGATGACTGCAGTATCAGGGGCGGACCTAGGATTAAAATTGAGTGGGGGCATACATATCAGCGCAGCGTTACGCATAGCTGAGAAGGCACTGCTGGCCTGCCGGCTACCTCACTGGGCCACTGGGGGCCTGATGAGTTGTGGACTGGGGGCCTATATGGATTAAATCCAGAGAGTATAAGTGATTAACGAAATTGACTGGGGGCCAAGGCCCCCACTAATTATGCTTTGGGTCCGCCCCTGTGCAGTATGAAGGCCATGGAGAGAATGACAAGGGAAAGCACCACGCCAGCCAAGCTTGTAAGGGCCAGGCGGCGGCGGCCACAACGGTCGATGAGGTAGATTCCAACAATGGTTCCAGCAGCGTTCAGGGCAGCGACGATGAGGGAAAGAAGTAAAGCCAACTTGTTGGAAGTGAATCCAGCCATCTGGACGATTGTGGGGCTGCAGTACATGACAGTGTTGATGCCAGTAAATTGCTGGAAGGCCTGCATAGTTCGATTAGCACATGTTAGATTAAAATGCCATGCATTTGCCTACTTGATCCATGAATTGTATCCTGCATGCAGGACGCATAGCAAAGTAGACTATCTGCGTCACTGACTCACTGATAAACTGAATCTCAGAAACTTTTGAAACTTCACAGGAAACACTTTAGCTTTCTTGCTTGACCTAGCGGCACTCTTGAAAGGATTTACGTAACGCAAAATGTCTAAATGGTCTTACTAACCGTGCCAGAATGAAAACCATGACTGCGTCCACTGCTCACAGCATGACATATTCTTGAAAGGTGCATTTCCAGTGTATAGGATCGCACGACCGTCTTAATTAGCAGTATCCTTATTTATCAAATTAAAAATAATAAGACACAGGTTGAACATACCTGAAGACCAGCTCCAGCAAAAAATGCTAGCCTTAGTTCCTTCGAGTTGAAGATGTCCAAATAGCTCCCAGTACCGTCAGACTGGAATTCATGCATGGAAGATGAAGCAAGCAGCTCTACCTCTTCCTCTAAACGATCGGAGTCATAAATCTTCTCCAGGACAGAAATAGCTTTTGCCTTCTCATTCTGTAAAGAAAAATTAAGCTAAGAACAGGATAACAGATCAAAGATATTACATAACTGGACCAAAAGTCAATAACCTTCCAGTAAAGCCAACGGGGAGATTCTGGCAGAAAAAGCATCAGCACAAACTGTGCAACTGCCGGCACAGCAGCAACTCCAAGCATCCAACGCCATGTTCCAGGAACCTATGAATGCACGCATATTATTGCAACAAAGTACTGATACATCGACAGCTTATGAATAACTCCACTGGAACTCTCTTAACAAAGATGGTGCCATATGACCATATCCCAGTTTTTTATGTACCAGACATATATAACATATTATTTTCTTTAATGCAGGTACTTTTACTTAACAATAGTCACAGAATGACAGTTACAATCCTACTGGCCATTGCTATGAATGTTTCACTTTACTCCCCAACAAAAAATAGAAGCTATGCATTCCAAATGTCTTGTCAATTACCATCCTCCAGGTGCGTAAAATAAGTAATACTTCAAGAACAAACAGTGAATAGGTCATGAAATCATATAGTGTGCCAAGCAATGGTAAAATGTGCAGTTGACAGACATATATAGCAATGACGCATCTACTACAAAGAACTTCCAAAGCAGAAAGGTGGAGCATTTCATGAACACCAAAGTTGCTAAGCTCCAAACAGCACCTTCTCAGTAATAAATCCATTGCTGCTGGTAGGGGAAGGCCGACTCTTGTTCATTGATAGTAAAGAGTGTTATGCAATTAACTAGTACCAACAAGAATGTTAGCGCCATAAAATATATATACATGAAAGGGTAAAGATTAGGACGAACTTGTCACCGATGCTGAAAAGCTTTCTCTAGAGAATTCATCTTTAATACAAACATAACAGATGCAACTTTTGACATGGTTCTTGTGCAGAGGCAACACACCCAAGTATCAGTACAGGTTAGGAGGTTATCTTAAATTTTTAATGTTGGTACAATGTCACATGCATTAATATACTCAAATTTGTCAAGATAGCAAGAGCTTGCAAAGCAAATGAAACAAAAAATAGTTGCATTATCTTGCTGAGTTTAAAGATAAAATGCAAGCATGACATAAACTTTCCTTCAGAATTGTACCCCATAACTTGGTTTCTACAAGCACGAACTAAATTTTCAATTGCAGTATCATCTAGCTTGAAATGAATCCATTTCTAGTTGTTTCTATGTGAAAGGGACTATTGCTGAAAATCATTCCAAGTATAGGAATAATTAAAAATGGGACGCTGATTAAGTCGAGGTTGAATACTACCTCAGTAAAGCCAAGATTGATCAGGTAGGAGAAGAATTGGCCACCAGTAATCATGAGGAGATTAGTTGATACCAACCCTCCCCTAATTTCTGAAGGGGCAGCTTCAGCAATGTAAACTGGGGCCGTGACTGATGCTATACCCACACCCAATCCGACAAGGAGCCTTCCAAGAATCAGAATGTAAGGACCGCCAGCAGCACACATAACAAGTGAACCAAGAGCGAACATCATGTCAGCAAGAAGAGTAGACTTCCTACGGCCGTAGGCATCATTTATCCAACCACCCCCAGCTGCTCCAAGCATGGCTCCAACTAATGCCATGCTAACAATTGTCTCCTGAAGAAGAAACCAAACTCAGCAGCTGTGGAAGGAGTACCATATTGTTAATGACCAGTAACTGGTTGATTAGACAGAACCTGTAAGAAGTGATTGTCTTTGAGCGCTGGAAATTCGTCCCGAATATACAAAAGGGCTCCAGATATGACACCTGACAACAGAAATTTCTTAGCTAAGCGTGCAAATTATATTGTTATTACATCTCACAGGCTCTAAGCTTTCCAAGTATGTTTAGTTGGAAACTTAATACAAACTCAAAAAAAAAAACAAGCAAACATTAGCTTCAGGCCTTCAGCTCTATTGCAAAAAAGTAATCTTTTTTTTTTCTGATTCACGGTGCATATTTGGAGTAACAACTTATTTTAAACCATGTCTACGATATTCATAAAGTCCATTTCACTGCAAAGTATATATATTTTCATCACCTATAAGGATCAAACAAACAAACCATTCAGAACATCAAATTCAACCAAACTTCATGCAGTTGTTTTCATGTGAAAATAACCCAAAAGCAAGCCCAGAGCAACCACAAATCTGTCGCTTTGTCCAAGGGGATTAATTCTCAGCAACATCAACCACGCTCCGCGTAACAACCGCCACACAGCATCAAATGTTCAAGTAAAAGCTGTAAAAGAAACGACGGATACATCGTACATTCATCTATACCTGTGTCGTAGCCAAAGAGGAACCCGCCGATTCCTGCAGCGCCGGTGAGCGCAAGCACGTAGCGGTTGCTGAAGAAGTTCATGTCCCTCTTCCCCGCGGCGTCCAGAAGCCCGGAACTCCCGGGCATGGACAAATCAATCGTCATGTCCGCTCCCACCAAATCTCCTCCCAAATTCCAACCTTTAGCTCAACAGGTTCCCAAGCAGGCAAGCCCCCCCCCCCCCCCCCCCCCGAACGGAGCTTCCCTGTGTCCACTTCCCTGTCCCCCTCCCTGTTCCCTTCAATCTGGAGCGTCCAAAGTTGATCCAACGGCTAAGCTTTTATATTTTCACTATTTGTCTATTTTCATCTCAAAACTAAAAATAAAAATATGTTAAACCATAATAAATAATAAAAAATACAGAAAAAATAAATTTTATTTTTTTTGTAAATAAAATTTATTTTTTCTGTATTTTTTTATTATTTATTATGGTTTAACATATTTTTATTTTTAATTTTGAGATGAAAATGGATAAATAGTGAAAATATAAAAGCTTAGCCGTTGGATCAACTTTGAACGCTCCAGATTGAAGGAACAGGGAGGGGGACAGGGAAGTGGGCACAGGGAAGCTCCGTTCCCCCCCCCCCCAAAAAAACTCCCACAAATCGCTCAAAACTCAGATCTTTGTCCGCGAAGCTTCAGGTTGGACTCCAAAATCCAACCTTTACACGACCATGATGCAGGTTCGGCAGAAATTACTAGAACCAGGGAGAAATTTCAGGAACTGGTCCTGGTCCAGAACCAGAGATTATTCAGGCAATGGAGCAAGGAGAGACCAGCATTTGGAGCCAACGACGCGCGACTTAAATAGGAAAGACTTGTTCCTACGGCTGGCTGGTTGGGTGGGCGCACGGGATTCTCTGACTTTGAAGTAAAGTCACAACGTGACTTCAGTGGCGGTGCTAGAGTAAAATGAAGGGGGTGCAATAGGCCGCACGTGGGAGCATAGGACGGTGAGAGAATGGGCTGGACAGGGCGAGTGAGGGTGTTTGTTGGGCTAGGAATACACCATATTGAACTAAGGAGGTGCACAAAGGGTGAATGTTTACTAGTAATAACTAAAAAAAATTTTAGACCCGGGTTCCTGGGAACCCCCTCTGGCCCATTGGGCTCCGCCCCTGTGTGACTTTGCTTCGTAAAGTCCGTCCATCCGGCGATCAACGGTCCAGATTAATCTAGCGTTTTTTGATATATTTTTTTACTTCTAGTTTTTAACTTTTTTTCTTATATTTCTTTATATTATCTGTGTTAAAATAACATATTTTTTAAAATAAAAAATATGTTATTTTAACACAGATAATATAAAGAAATATAAGAAAAAAATTAGAAAAAGATAAAAATAAAAAAGCTAAAAATTAGAAGTAAAAAAATCAAAAAATGCTAGATTAATCTGGGCCGTTGATCGCCGAATGGACGGACTTTACGAAGCAAAGTCACGCAGAGAAGCTGCGCCGGGTGGGTGGGTGGGCGATGATCGGACGAGAACGAAAGGGAAGCTTGTGAAGTTTGGAGGAAAACCTTTTGGGCCTGAATTGATTAGCGCTTGGTCAGGATTGATGAAGTTGAGATATCTCGTGCTTTGCTACCCAAAGAAAATGATGGTTTCTACGCCTTTTATTTATGCCTCCGTGGAAATCGGGAGAGGACAACTCTCGTCGTCTAGCTTTTCCTTCTGCATCTTTTGCTCGTGCAGTCATGCTTAATAAAAGCAGATCATGAGCCTGCTAGATCCACACCATATTCGTCCTTAATTTTCCTTTTCCATTGTTTTACAAGATTGAGGTTAAGCGCGAAAACATGTGCTGAACATATAGTCGATGACCCTTTACTGGTATTTAGAATGCAAGGGAGCTAAAGTCTTACAACCATGGCAAAAAAAAAAAAGAGCTAAAACAAAGCTGGCATGTAGGGCTGCTACAAAACCAAACAATGGCCGGATTCTTTTTAGTTTTGTCTTTGGTTTATCATTTTTTTCTATAATAACTATCTTTTAAAACAATATTTTTTAAAATAAAATCTATAGATAAATTATAATAGATATTGTACCGAATTTATTTATATCAATCAAAATCGTATATGAGTGTTTTCCTCTGTATACTGACTCTTACGAACAGATAAAATTCAAAATATAAACAAAAAATCAAAGTCATAGCTCAAAAGAAACCAACAAATATTGTTAGGCAAAAACGCGAACCAAGAAAATGAACGAAAGAAACATAAGGGTGTGGTGTCCCAGGTGTGATCTTGCAGGGAATCGTTCGCGAAGAAAGCATGTGGATCACGACGGGAGCCGATCTGTTATGGTAGTTTTTACTGTAATGCTTGTTTGTTCTTCTTTTATATTAGGTTGTTTTATGTCGGTTTGCTTTATTGTGTAATAAACCCATTGGGAACCCATTTATTCCAGCTTGATCTTCACCCTTCTAACTTCCACTCTTCTAGTAGTCATAAGCCGTAATAAACGTGTGGATTTCTTAATTTTAGTTTTTTTTAGTTTTTCTTTTTTTTCTTTTTCTTTTACATTGTTTTGTGGAGATAACAGTGTTTTTCATTCTTTTTAAATTTTTCTTTATTTGAATGAATAGGAAAAAACCGATAGTCACTGTAATGCAATTTCAACCAGAAGCCAAAAACCTTCATAAAGAAGCAAAATGAGGGGAGGCTGAACTTTAGTGGTCTTGACTAGTGGCAGGCCCACCCTTCGGCGCGAGGTTGGGTAGGCTCCCCAAGCTTCGTTGTCAGCCAGACCTTCCTCCTCCTCCAGAGCTGGCACAATCGTGGTCGCCGTCATTGCGTCAGGCGACCTAGCATGCATCGGTGCATACGTCCAACGTCTTAGTGTGTCCTGCGGTAGCGCGACCTAGGAGCCAGGAGTGGAGGCGTCCGGCCCACTAGCCCAATGGAAGCAGCGAAGAGCGAGCCATGCCTTAGAGCCAGCGACTAGTTAAGTTGTCTTAGTAAGCAACCATACTCAGTGAAGCCCAAGCCCCCCAACCCAAGTCCCGACCCCGAGAGGCAACTGGCGAGAGTAGACAACTAACCCTAACCCTAGCCTTGCAAGGCGCGCGCGACTAGAGGCGCGAGCTAGTGGCCGGAGTACGGCACGGTGGCCAGCAGGAGCGACACAACGACCTGGTGGCGCTGGCACGACATAGCGTTCGAAGGTTGATCGAGCCCGGGGGAGAAGGCGGCATGGTTTGAGGAGTGCATCCAGAGCATCAAGCCTGAGAAGGCCAAGATGGAGGTGTTTTGCCACGAGTCCCCTATCAGTGTCCAACTCATCAGCGATGGTGCATGACCGCATGCGCTTGCTTGTTCGTCAATTAGCCCGTGATTTCTCGCCAAAAAGAGAGAGAAAAAACTCGTGGCTTTTAGTTTCTTGGATGGGTTTGTCAAGCTTTATTTGGTTGGTTGGTTTCAAGGATCAAGTGGCTGAAAGATGAGCTAGAACAGCACCAGGGGCCGGTGTCGGAGATGTTCGCCCTAGCCCCTAGCGTCGGCGGCGAAGAGGAAGGCGGAGGGTGTCAAGACGGAGGTGGACTCGACCGACAAGAGGAGTTGGATGAGCTCGGCGCAACTGTGTAGTTGCAAGAGCCACAACAACACGAGCAATAGTAATAGCAGCAACGCCAAGAAATAGGCACAGAAGGTAGGGCGAACATGAAATGGAAACTACAAAAAAGATGGATTTTTGGGTGGTGAATTTTTGTTGAACAAAGATTTTTTTCTTGGTTTCATAATTTGTGCTTAAATCATGCAACTAGTTCAAGAAAGATATATCATTTTGGAAAGCAAGAAAAGTGATGTTAAGAACCAAAAGATACAGACATTTGAGCTGATTTGTTTAAGAAAGATGGCGAATTTTATGTGACACTCAAAGACTTTACAACTCCTATGGTCAATAAAAAGCGGCCAATTTTGTGGTAGCTGCTAGAGAGAGGACAGTAGCTTTTCTTCAGCTCATTTGTAGATTTTTTTTGGGGGGAAATTTACATCAGAAACCCAAAAATGGGGTTGCTTTAGGATGTTTTAGCTCGTTCGTTTGTTAGTATAAGTCAAATATTTGTTCAATGTTATAAATTTTGTGCTCCCATCCCAAGAAAAAGCCTAACCTCTTTTGCTCATGTATATATGTCAAGCAGATTAGCTAACTTGTGTTGTCAATTTGAGATATGCCAACTCAGATATATATTTGCCTGTGTTTTCTAACTTGTGTCGTCAATTCCAAATCACCAAGCTCCACCAAACTGACGGCAATGGATCGTGGATGCATGGGCGAAGAAGCTCCAGGCTCCACCAAATTGACGACAATGGCCAGTACCAGTAGTATCTGCTGCACCGTGGATTTTTCAGAGGATTTTGGACTGTATTTGGCAGTGGAGAGAACTTCAAGCGTGTACTGTGGACCTAATAGACGGCCCAGTGAAGAGGAAGGTTTTTTTTTTGTTTTTTGTGAGGAGGAACATTTTATTTCTTAACGTACATTTAGTGGAACGTAATCTTTTTAGAACTTGCTTGTTAACATTTGGGTGCGCTGCTCACTTGCTGGTGTAAATATTGTAATAACTACACTTATGATTTTCTTGATAGGCAAACATCGTAAAACGAAAATTCTCAAAATGGATGAATATTGAGGAATAGGGGAGTAGTAACTTTGGAAGAATAATACACGACACTTTTAATAATTGACAAAATTCAAAAAGAGATCCCGCATATTACAGAGAGAGAAATAGTAGCAGTGTTGCTCCAGCTTCCCAAAATAAATGTCCCTGGGCATATATTCAAAGTTTCTTTTCTGAATATCCAACGTTTTTCTTTAAATTTGACTACATATATAAAAATATATGTGTGTTGCTAATTATAGTGTATTGTCTCAGTTTTAGTACCCAGGTGAATCTATTATCCTATCCAGTGGAAAAAGCATGTGCAGCAATCTTGTATTCGATCACAAGTACGAAGGCTAACTGTGGAAGAGTTTTTGACACTTTTGATATATTTTGAATTCGCATTTGTAAAAATAGCAGTAGTTATATGCCAATTACAAAAATATCACTTCTGGCTCATGGTCACCAGGTGGCAGCGCCGTGGAGCTAACATGTGACCAACGATGCCCTACGGCTGTGCGGCAGGGGCATGATGCTCGGCCACTATGCGGCTTCTTGCCTGCTGCCCTACCATTGGATGGTAGGTAATTTGAAATCAAAGAAAAAGAGAGGAAAAGGATAAATCGTATTTATTTTATTATTTTTGTGAAGGAAAAGAGGTTGAAAGCTATAGTGTTTAGTGTGTGGTCGGAGGGGGTCGGATATTATACGTGGTCGAAACACTGAGAGTGGTCGGGAGGTTAGAAACTTTAGAGTGGTCGGATGCTACAATAACCAATCGATACTCGAAGCTACAATAGCCGGTTGGAGGGATTGAAGACTATGATATGGTTGAAGGGGTCGAAGGATATAAAGTGGTCGGAGGGATCGAAGGCTATAACATGGTCAGAAGAGTTGAGGGTTATAAAGTGGTTGGAGTTGGAGGTTATAACGCGGTTGGAGGTTATAACGCGGTCGGAGGAGTCAGATGCTAGAGAGTGGTTGGGGTGGCTTAATTACCTATCATGTGGTGGCAAGGCGGCCGGCCCTTGCCGCACGGCCACGGGGCTTCGCTGGCCACATGTCAGCTTCACGGTACTGTCGCCTGGTGACCATACAATAGAAGTGATATTTTTTATAATTGACACGTGACTATAGTTATTTTTATAAATATGAGATCAAAATGTGCTAAGTGCCAAAAACTTATCTGTGGAACTAGCGTCGAATACGAAGTCGTATATGATTTTTTATTACTCTTTACTTACCATATGGCCGACAGTGCCTTTTGGTCAGTCGAATACAAAGTCGTAGATGATTTTTTTATTACTCGCTAATTACTATATGCCCGACAGTGCCCTTTGGTCATTCACGTATAGAAATGGCAATGGGTATCCGAAATCCGATACCCGATGGATTTTTACTCTATTAGGGTATGGGTCTGAGTCAATTTCCTAACCCATGGGTCTCTTAATGGGCAAAAAGCTCAACCCATCGGGTTTGTCGGGTTCGGGTTCGTTCCTATAGTACTCAAACCCGTAAACCCATGGGTAATATAAACCCGATCCATAGGAGTTATAAACCCAAGCTCCAGCCTCCCAAGCAAAACAGCCCAGCCCATAGTCCATTAGCCATTTAGCCCCCAAGCCCCCAAATCCAATACGGCAATGCCCCATTACCCATACGGCTAACCCTAGCTAGCACTCGGTCACGGTCACTACTCACTCCTTCCCAGTCCCCACCCCGATTCAACAGCTACCGCAGCGGCGGCGCATCTGGCGCTCCGCGCTCGGTCTTCGGCAGTCTCCACGCTCGCCCTCCCGTCCCACGGCTCCCGCCACTCTCGCCGCACGCTCGTCCTCCCGCACGCCCTCGCCGTCGCCTCGCCTTCCAGTTCAGCCCGCCGCCCTCACGCCGCAGCCAACGCGCATCGCAGCAGGAGACCCTTGGCCATGACGCTGCCCTCCGGCTCCAACGAAGATGGCCGATGAACTTCTTCCTCCTCTCCATTAACCATTGTTGCAGCTCGCATTACTGAACCCACGGGCGACCCGTGGGTACCCGTTAACCCAGTGGGCATGGGTCTGGGCAAAAATCTACACCTGTCATGGGTATGGGTTTTTTAGCGGGCACGTCCAACTTTCATGGGCACGGGTTTGGGATAGCAAAACCAAGCGGGTTTGTGCCCGTTGCCATCTCTATTCACGTACATTCTATTATCATATCTATTTTCTAGTTCTGTCGTCCGTCATTTTCAAAATATGTTCTTCTGGTTACTACTTTGAGCCACTCTGATTGGCTAGGTTTCGGTTATTAGCTTTTAACTGTAAATATGCTATAGCGGTTGTTAATTTTTTCGAAGTCAAAAAATAAAAAAGGGAAAATAGTTACATCATTATAGACAATGCAAAGAAATAAATAGAAAAACAAAAAACAAAAATTAAAAAACTGACACATTTTAGATGGTTTTTAACTTTTAGAAGTCAGAAATCATAAACGGAAGCCATTCAAAGCAGGGTCTTTGTAATATGCTCTCGACAAAGAGTACATTAATCTGAACTTAAACTTGTAGTTACGGTGAACAGGAAGAGTAGACCAACTCGGAACTTGAAGCCAGCAGAAAGCCATCGGTTATAAGGCCAGTCTCAGTGGAGGTTTCATGTCCCAGTTTCCAACACACCCATATTTTAGAAACAGTGCAGAAGAGTTTCATCCCCATGAAACTCTCTCTACTCCTATGAAACTTTTATCATCTCTCTCTTCATCAATACAGTGCCATGTCAGCGTATTAAATGCCCATAAAACTCCATAAAACCCCCACTGAGACTGGTCTAATAACCAAAGACAGCTAAAAACATGGAGAAAAAGCTGTAAGAAAAACATTACAAACACAGACATCAGAGAGAAGGAAAAGCAAGGGGAGAGAAAGGTGTAGGAAAGAAAGTGCAAATTGATTATTTGCCGCGTAAATAATGGCCTTCTAATATTTACTATTTCTAAAGTTGTAATCTAGAACTTGCTATTCTAAATACTGATCACTTCACAATATGCCATTTAATTGCATTTCCTCATGTGAAATAATCTCATTACTCCGTATTTCTCTTGTGTACTTCTGTTTATGTTATTATCGCAACACGTAGAGACGAGATAGTATCGCACTGCACCTGTTAACATTGAGACCTGTCAAGTCTCAAGGAAATCTCTGTACATATTGAGGGCACAGTGCCAAAAAATCCAATAAAAGATACCAATTTTTGGTATGTACGAATGGTTCATAAGGTCACATAAGAGAAATACGGAGGTAATAAGATCGGTTCGTTTCGTATGAGAAAAATGTAATTAAATGATAAAAATAATATATTATAAAGTGGTAAATTCTACAATGTTAGAAGTGGCAAATGTTAGAATGACGTTCTTTGCACCGGCAAATAATCAATTTTACCGGAAAGGTTGCAATCGTAGCTTCCCGTACAGCCGGGCGAGCGAGTCCCACCCAACTCACCAATCCATCCTCCCATTTCCCCCTTACACCAGTACACCTCCCCTCCGCCTCCGCCTCCGCCCTCGAATCCGCGGGGGCGCTCCGAGACCCCGGCCCGATTGCTCCCTCCTCGTGGTGGGCGCCGCTCCGATCCGCCCGATCCGCGCTGCTCCTCGGGCTCCGGCGCGCCGCGGCGGAAGGGCGGCGATGGACTCAGAGGACGACATGCACGACGCCAACGACTCCGCGGACGACGACTTCTACAGCGGCGGGGAGGCTGGGCTCGCCGCCAGCGACGACGGCGACGCCGACTACGACTTCGCCGACCACGACTCCGACGACTCCGCGGAGCTCCTCTCCCACCGGCAGCAGGTGATCTCGGTTCCCCGCCTGGGACCAGGCGTGTGCTTGGAATGGCCCGGGGCCTTGCTTGTGGTTTGATCCGTTTCGATGCGGGAATGCGGGAATTGCAGGGATTGTGAATCTAGGCGATCGATGAGATGGATGTTGCCATGCTACACGTATAGCCTTCGTTGTTCAGTAGACTGGGATGTCGCTCGAGCAAATGGTCTTGCATTGTTGTTTCCCCTATATGGCTATATGAATGTGTTGGTGCCAGCTAGGAGCCTAAAACCTTCCTGAAACAATTGTACATTTATGCGTTTATTTTTAATAGGAGTAGTGGTGGATCCGGGATTTTTGGTAGAGCGGGCAACGATGTTGACAAATTAAAATATTAAATACACCTGGGCCACTAGCCGCTGATACTTTGTCATAGACAACTAAATGCTTAATCCATAAAAATATGTACAATAAATTACATGAGTAGAATATTGCTAATCGCGCTGGGAATTTTGGGGGTGATGTAATTTGTTACTCTTCATGGAAGTTTATCCTGTGGCAAGTGGCAGGGCATGATGCACTAAAAGAAGGCGATGTTCTACTGTTCTAATTAAATGCCAAATTACAGTCCGAGTTATCATGTAGTTCGTGACAATGTGTAAAATTTTAGGATGCCTTACGAACAACCGAAGGGAGAAATTTACCATATGCCCATGCCTCAGAACTAGACAAGGACTGTAAAAATTAATGTACCACAAGACCAGATTTGACCGCAGCTCCTAGTTCTGAAGCAAAGTTCTGATGGATGGACAAAAGATATGATGGCACAGTCTGTTTCTATATTCGTTCTTTCTACTATGGGTTAGTCTCTTGTTCTGCGTAATGTATAAATAGTCTTCCTTTTTTGTGTATTGGCACATAGCGTAATGTACAAATAGTATATGTGCTGTAATGTGCAACTAGTACTATGTGCCAAGTGATGTCGCATTACAAATGGCACCGATTCATCAGCCATGTGATATCATTTAGTGTGGGGTTACACGAATGAGATGATGAGAGGGAATAGCAATAGGGTGCAGGAGAGTTCAGCCTGCAGTTCTGTACAACTTTGGATTAATGATATTTGGTCTGGTTCTGGTTATGGCAAATTGTTAAGTGCACTATGACAAAACAACAGTTAGGTGTTTATTGTGTTTATCTAGAAGGATGTACAATGTTCTCTGTGTGTTGCCCATCAATTAATTGGGCACTATTTGTTATGTTTATTCCAGGGATCTTGGTGAATTTCAGTTATAATCGACTAAAAAAGTACACAAGATCAAATTTATTTCTAGATAGGATGTTGCACGGGAGCTTGTTTTAATCGACATACTTTTTAATTTAGCTTCTATGGCTTCCACTTGTTTCCAATCCTTTTTTTCCCTCCACACCAACCACCTGATTTTTCATCATCATCCCCTCTTTCAAACTCAATGTCCAGCTAGCCACCCGGTCATTGAGGTTGTTCATTGTCCAGCTGACTGTCCTCACCACTGGTTGCTGGCACCCTGCTGGCCTTACTCTGCCCGTGAACTTAGATGGGTTGCAGCACCCTCGGCTGGCCCATCAACCTAACCTTCTGGCCCTCTGTCTGTCCATCAAGGTTGCCTGTCCTGCGGCCCACCCCACTTGACCACTGCCGACCAGGTTATTGTGAAAGGAGTTTTCATGGCCTTCCCCAATCGATTTCTGCGTTGATTGATCTGTGTATTGAGGGATAAGGAATAGTTTTTGGGGAATAAAAGAATAATCAGAGAATTTGCTATTAATTCCTGAAGTATATTGTTGTTTTATGTTTCTGGCTTTCCGAACATGAGAACATACTGAAACAACTATTTACCCTGAAAGCTAAATTTCCTACTAAATTTAGCTTTTAAGCTTTTTTACACAAGCTGTCTTTTCCAAAATAAACCTGGAAGCTGAAAATGACTTCTTAGAGAAGCTACAGCCAGACCAAACTTGACCTATGCGTGATACAAGCTAAACAATTCGTGGAAGTGCTTTAAACATAACATGGGAAAAAGTAGGTTATTTGCCAGTCCCACAGCAATGTTCTTTCTCCAAATAACGTGTTAGATTTTTCTGATGACCATGTAATTTCAATTTGTTTAGAAATCAGATTTTGTTGCTAAAGAAGTTTCATTTGATTCTTTTTGTGGCGATCTTTGAAACTTTTTTTTACATTAGAATAAGTGATCAGCCAGTGATATTCTTCTTCTTATTATTATTATTCTATTTCAACCTTCATGACCTTCTGTTCTTACAGTCATTTGCTTGTTTGTGCCCCAGCAAAATTACTGTATATTAAGTGAAGCTGATATAAAGCAGCGGCAAGAGGATGACATAAATAGGGTTTCAACTGTTCTTTCAATTTCAAAGTCAGAAGCATGCGTTCTTCTTCGCAACTATAACTGGTAATAGCCATCACTCGCCTTAAGATTGCCACCTCACTCTTTTTAATTTGCTCTATTTTGGTGTTTTATCAAGTCTTGTCGTATCTTTTGGATTCTCATACTCCAGATAATTATTTTTATCCATGTTGCATTTCTGTATTGGTGTAATATCTTTATCCATGTTACATTTCTGTATCGGTGTAATTTTGATTTGCCCAATTTCAATAAGAAAAGAGGCAGGTTATTAATATGCAAAAATGTTGCAAATTGGGTTTACAGAGTTGTGATTTATCTTTAACTTATAGTATCGAGGGGTATGGTGTGGTTATTTGTGGAAGATTATTTCCTACTGCTTTGGCCCGTTAATGGTAGTACACTCGATAGTCTGTATAAATTTAATTACTACTTGCCTAAATGTGGTACTTCATTTGTTCTTGCCATCTGGATGCAGTGCACAAGGTGGTGATCTGTTATTTATGTTGGTTGTTAATTCCACTTTCTTGTTTTAATGTCCCCCACAGGAGTGTTAGTAAGGTACATGATGAATGGTTTGCTGATGAAGAACGTGTTCGTAAGCTTGTTGGTTTGCTGGAGAAGCGCATTGAAATGCCAAATGACAGAGAAGTATGCCTCTGCCTCATTAGTTCAATTTCCTCTCTTTGAATAATAAAATATTTTTTGGGGGGAGTGGGAATGGCTATGGTACAATTGATTTTCAGCTGCACAAAGTTATCAATTTTTTCCACTCCCCAATTCCCACTTGTAGGATGAGTGGTGAGCATAAAATACAAACACCTATACCAAGTCACTCCTTAGTTTTTGTATCCAGGCTTCTAATTTTGCTGCTGACCAGATTCTTTAGCAATTACTTGTGTCAGTATGCATGACTACCTTCTCGGATTGTTGGAAAAAAGCTGGGTAGTATTCTTGTGTTGTCGCAGGTTTGCAGTGCATATGCATTGGCACGTGCCATACATTGTGAGCAGCATGTGCATCTGCCATTTTTTATGTCATTTTTCTTTCCTGTTTTCAATTACTTCCATCAAACATTACATAGAACACCTGATACACTTAAATAGTTTAATTCTTATACATCTTGTTCACCTAATAACAGCTGACATGCGGAATTTGCTTCGAAAGTTGCCCTCGTGCGTCAATGAGTGCTGCCGCATGTGGCCATCCTTTCTGTGGTGCATGTTGGAGAGGTTTGTCAAACTGACCTTGAAATATTCCTACGTATATCAACGTTGGATTCTCTTTTGCATGGAATCACCATTTCCTCTTCATATTTCATATCAAAGCAAACCATGGCAACTGCTCTTTCTCCAGCCTTAAACTGGGGTGGTGATAGTTACTACTTACTAATACCATGTTGTGTTACATCTTTTCTTCTGCAACCATGTTTATTGCCGGTATACTCATTTCTGCCACATTTGTTTTTCAAATGCTTTTTGACTGAAGCCATGGTTACCTATAAAGCTTGCTTAAACTTAAAGCTGACAATGCTTTAACTTCTTCGAAGGGATCGGCATCAATTGCATCTTTGTTACACTATTGGACGTTATTGCCAGCTGATTCAATAACTTGTTGGATCTGTTAAAGATTCCAGTAATTTAGCATTTTATGTTTTATGGTTGTAGTCTAATTGGTTGACCAATCCTTCAGATTACTCTCTGACCTGGTTGTGAGATTTGTTTCATTTGCCTGCGCTGCATTTTACCCTGACGTGTCTACATTGCTTGTGGATTTAGGCCTAATTAGAAAAATGGGTTACTTGAATAGACACACATCACATAAACAATTATCCAGGAAACAAGACAATTTGCTGCCTTTTCCCTGTCAATGACATGTAGCTATTTATTATATAGGCTCAATGCGATAGACTGGTGTGTTTCTCTGTTCCTTGGTTGGTTGTTTATATGCTTTTGCACACCTTTGTTGTGTTATTCCAACATTCATGGAAGAAATGTTCTGGAAAGAACTTTAGCTTAGACTTCTGTGATGTCACTGATTAAACTTTTGCAGGTTACATTAGCACTGCTGTAAATGATGGTCCAGGATGTTTGATGTTGAGATGTCCTGATCCGTCCTGCGCTGCTGCTGTTGGACAACATATGGTCAATTTGCTGGCTGATGATGAAGATAAGGAAAAGTATGGGCGATATCTTCGCAGATCCTACATCGAAGATAATAGAAAGGTAAGTTCATATAAATTGGTATTGAGATGTTGACTAATGACCATAATACCATGAATAATGAAAAGCTATGCAATTCATATTTCGATTTATTTTATTTTTTATTATGTGAGTGAACCATATTTCTGTTATGCAAAAGAAAAATTCATACACTTCTATGACTGACAATAAATTTGTGGACTCGCACGGCTTGGACGAACTAAATATTAGAGACTACGGATTTTGGATGGACGCAACAAAGGACTCACCAGAAAAATGACTAAGACTGACTAAAAAACAGATACTAGCGAGACTAGCATAGCACTATAGCAGCAGCATATCCTCTTCTTTGGCCTTCTTTTCTCCCCTCTCGACACTCCTCCCAGTCTCACTCCCTCGTCAGTCCTTCCCTCCCTCCCGTCTCTCTCACACAGGCGGTGGCCACTGGAGCGGCGCCAGAGCGGCGGCGGCCACAGGAGCAGAGGTGGCCGGGAGTCACCGGAGAAGACCAGATCCGGGGCAGCGCCGAGGCGATGGAGAGAAGCCGGGAGCAGAGGCCGGCACGGGCGCAGGCGGCGGATTCTGGTGGCGCCGAGGCGACGAAGAGGAGCGGGGAGCAGAGGCCGGCGCAGGTGTAGGCACAGGCGCCGGCGGGCGAGCGCCCAAGGGAGACACAGCGACGGGAAGGCCGGCACGGGCCGACAACGGCGCTGGGCTCAGGCGGGCGGCCGCCCTCGCAGATCCGGCCTGGAGCGGCGGTGGCGGTCCAAGAAGAGGACGGCGGCGGCTCGAGCAGCGACGGCGGCATGCGTATCCGGGCGGGAGGCGGCCGGATCTGGCCGGGGCGAGGCCAGATCCGAGCTCGGCGGCGGCGAAGATGGCCGGATCTAGCCCGGAGGCGGCCGGATCCGGACTTGGCGGCGTCGGAGGTGAACAGATCCAGGCGCGGGCGATGGAGACGGCCGGATCTGTGGCGGCGGTCGGCGCGGCCGGGCGGAGTGGAGCAGAGGCGGGCACGACCACCAGAGCCCAGATCCGGGGCGGCGGCGGCCATAGAGGCAGCGGAAGACGCGGAAGCAGGTGGCCGCCCGAAGAGGCGGCGGTTACCGAAGATGCAGCGGAAGACGCGGCGGCCACGGGCGACGGCTCAAGCGCAGGGCAGCGGCGGTGAGCGGTGGCCGCCCCTAGGATTAGCTCCTCCTGGGGGCAGCAGCGGAAGCAGCTCGGGCTGGAGGTGCTAGGTTTGAAAACTTTGCTCTGATACCATGTTATGAATATTGTGCATTTGGATATGAGACCCAAATGACCATATATATAGGAGAGTACAAGAGGATATGCCACATAGAGATAAGGCATATATGGAATAGAATACAAACTCTATATCCTAATACAACTCTATCTCCTTAACAATTTCATGTCTATGTATATCCCTTTTTTACCAAAAAAAAATCGAGTTGATAATTCCTCTGTATTTTGAAATAATTGGACTTTGGTGCTTTTTATAGTTTCCTACAATTAATGTTCCTTATACACAACATTTCAAAATTTTGAAATGATGCTGTTACTTGGTAATTGGTGGAATGACACCACAGAAATGATCAACTGCCATGTTTAGTCAACTCTTATGTTATTGATAGATATTTTATTTCTTATCCCCTGTTGATTAAAGCCTTTTCTATGTGCAACAGACCAAGTGGTGTCCTGCTCCTGGATGTGAATATGCTGTAGAATTCGTCATGGGCAGTCGCAGCTATGATGTTAATTGCAACTGTTCATACGGTTTTTGTTGGAATGTAAGTATTTGACTGATTAATTCATATGGGGCTTTGTTCGAATGTGAGTTATTCAGCAGAACATAAAATATGTAAAATAAAATTTTCAGTGCACCGAGGAAGCTCATCGTCCGGTAGACTGTGCCACTGTTTCGAAGTGGATCCTCAAGAACAGCGCGGAGTCTGAGAATATGAACTGGTATAGTAGGGATAAAGCACACCTTTTCTTTATTACTCATGCTGACTTTTTGCTTATTCTCAATTTGGAACTACAATATCCTTTTGAACACTGGCCATGTCAATCAATTATGAAGTTTCAAGTTTGGGTAGTTGAATGATCATTCTTGACCTCCCGGTGGGTTGCTCCTTGCCCTGCCATGGTTATCAAGCCGTCCAGTCAGCTTGGAGATGAGAGAGAGATAGGGGACTAGGGGTTAGGGAAACTTTTCTTCATTTCTGCTTAATCCTCGAGCATATCCACCCTCCTTTTATATAGAGGAGTCCTAACAACCCAAACTAAGTCAAGTATGAAAACTTTAATAGGCTATTTATCCAAACCAATCCTGGAGATACTAAATATCCAAACGTAACAAAAATAACAAAACTTCCTAAATTAAATCTGTAACTGCAGACTGGTGGGCACTGTTACAACGTTGAGCAGACTGCTCCGATTTTGGTTTCTTTAATTGTATGTTGTTCTTTCTTATCAAAATTTTATTCTATTTTACAACTTCTGCCTTTAGATGGATGGTGGGCCATGCATAAAAAATTAGCTTGGTTGACATTCTTTTACTGACATAATGATCTTATAAAACCACAAATATTTGGAGTTGTAATTCTTTTTTTTAAAAAAAATTTATGCTGTTGCATGATGGATCTGAAGAAGTAGTATATATATATATATATATATATCAGTTATGCCAAGCGTGAACTCTCTTGTTGACTGCCCCACTGTTGGTCATGGTTTCAGGATACTGGCTAATTCAAAGCCTTGTCCTAAGTGCAAGCGGCCTATTGAAAAAAACCAGGGATGCATGCACATTACATGCACTCCTCCGTGTAAATTTGAGTTCTGCTGGTAAGCAATCATATTTACACGCACAACCCCATGTAAATTTGTAGTACTTGCAATCTCATATAGCCTACATGATACTTGCACTATTATAACCCAGGCTGTGTCTTGGTCCATGGTTGGAGCATGGAGAGAGGACTGGTGGATTTTATGCTTGTAACCGCTATGAGGCAGCAAGGCAAGAAGGAGCGGTAGTTGTTCTGATCCTAGATGTTTACTTCATTGCGCACTGATTGTAGATAATGTACTAAATTTTGTCATTTTTGTACTGCTTGTACTAAATTTTGTCATTATTTGTACTGCTTTGTTGTGGTTACAGTATGATGAATCTGAGAGGAGAAGAGAAATGGCAAAGAACTCTCTTGAAAGATATACACATTATTATGAACGATGGGCTGCCAATCAGTCGGTAAGTTATTGGGTGTGAAGAAAGGTGGCCTGAACAAAACATTAGATTATTTGTTCTGTGTTAAACCTGTAAGAATTTATGTTCGGTTGTAGAGAATGTAGAAAATGCTGACAATGGAATGCTGTTTTTTCCCCACAATGAAATATTGTTGCTTGCTTTTAGTACATTGAAATTGGACAGTAAGGCTCATGTTTCAACTAAGTACTTATTTCAGTATTTAGGTGCTGTTTCTTATAGAAAGGAATGTCCCTGTTTGTCTTATAACCTGCTAGAACATATTTATTCATTGCTTTAACATATTTTCTTCATGATGCAGTCGAGGCAAAAGGCATTAGGAGATCTGCTGAGTCTGCAGAATGACAAGGTATATGAATATACGATTTTTATTTCAAAACCTTTTAACATAGTTATCTCATTCCACTTGTCCAGAACTCCTACTGACAGCGACTTTCACAAATCTTGCTTCAGCTTGAAAAGTTAAGTGATATACAAAGCCAACCAGAGTCACAGCTTAAATTCATCATAGAGGCATGGTTACAGGTACTTCACTAGTGTTCTAATCTCAAGTTTAGTTCTCTCATAAGTCTTCCTTCTTTGTCATGTTGGGTTTTATTTCAACATGCAGATTGTCGAATGTAGGAGGGTATTGAAGTGGACTTATGCCTATGGTTATTACCTCCCAGAGTATGAGCATGCCAAAAGACAATTCTTTGAATATCTGCAAGGTTTGTAGTTTTGCTGACAAAAATAACATGTATGAGTGTCAGTTGCTGATCTGATTTATTCGTTCTGTTTATTTATCTAGGTGAGGCGGAATCAGGTTTAGAGCGGCTGCATCAATGTGCTGAGAAAGAACTTCAAATATATCTTGAAGCAGAATCCCCCTCAAAAGATTTCAATGACTTCCGTACAAAGTTGGCTGGATTAACTAGGTACTATATACCCTTAGAAGTTTTTCTTTGCTTCATTTATTTTCTTTTGACGACCTGGTCATCCCTGACTGTACACAAATTTCTCCTTTGCTACTGTATCTTCAATTGACATTTTCTCGGTATTTTACAGTGTGACACGCAATTATTTTGAGAATCTTGTCCGGGCTTTGGAGACTGGATTAAATGATGTAGGACCTTCTACCAGCCATGGTGCATGCAGCAAGAGCACAACTTCTAAGGGTCTTGGTGGTAAGAGTAAGAGTGGCAAGAACAGGGCATCCAGTACCAGCTCCAAATCAGGTGGCTCAAGCCGTGGTGTGGATGATAGCAACATTTGGACGTGCGATCAGTGCACATTTGCAAACCCCAGATCTGCCAAAACCTGCCAGGCTTGTGATCACCAACATCGATAGCACTAGTCGGTCTTTGTTTAAGATATGAACTCCATTGGATGAAAACCCTCTGCCATCTGGTCTTCATACCCGGTGGTACACAACATATGCGAAATTGAAGTTGTTACTGATCTCTGGGGCTGGCTACAATGAGGATGTATTAGTAGAGGGTTGCTGCTGGCAAAGGAAGTAGATTTTCGTGTATCCCCATTTGTTTATCAACTGACGGCACCCGTGAAACCTCACCGCATCATCAAGTTCACTGTGTATATAACTATCTGCAACTCTGTTTTGTATTATCGAAGTAGGGCGTACTAGGAGGGGTGCGCCACCAATGAACCAAGTTGTTGTAATGCTGTTGTAATCTTGTAATAATGCATTGACCAATTTTTAAGGAAATTTATCCCTCCTGTTCTAAAATGCCAAGAAAACTCTTGGATATAAGGGGACATTGTGAACTAGGAAAATATTAAGAAAGATTGATTTTTTTGTCGCGTTGATTCCTTCTCATCTTAACTATGGTTTGTGTTTGCTACCTTAGGTAAGGTGTAGCATTTCTTGTTCTTATGATTTGTACAATATTCATCATGATGAAACTTTTGACCCTGTTCTTTTCAACTTCTAAAAGCTGTTTTTCGGCTTTTATATAGTAACTAGCTTTTAAACGAAGTATTTTTTTTCAAGATAAGGTATACTAGTTAATTGTAGTACATACTTTACTTACTTCATTTATATCAGCAAAAACCGCACGTGAGTTTCTATTACTCTGTAATCTTTCATATAAACAGCTCAAAAGTTAAAAACTGTAGTTAAAAGTCTAAGTTGTAGCAAAAAAAGAACAGGGCTAAGAGCAACTCCAGCAGGGCCCCTACTTGAGCCCTCATCCTACTTTTGAGGGCCGAGGGGCAAAAAGCCCCTACTTGAGCTCTCAAAAGTAGGGGGTCCTCAAATTTCCCCCTCGAGCCCTCATTCCTGGGGTCTAGGTAGAATATATACACGCATGAGAAGCGGTATATATTGTGTGTACGGCAGATGCTGTCGAGGTAGAATGTTTCTACAGTTCAGTGGAATCTAGGAACCTGTTCATTTCGTTTCTTCGAAATGGAGTTCTATCTGTTGTGATACGATTGAATGCTATTGATTTGTTACGATTGAATGCTATTGATTTGTTTCCAAACAAGAGTCGCAGCTGCCAACTAGCGATCAGCAAACGAATCAATCAAATCTCAATAGTCTTAGCGGTATACACTATACGAGGCTGTTTCCCTCCTTGCCAAATGTTTCCAAGTTCCAATCCTTGATCTGTGACTATATATACGAGCTTCCCTACTACGATGCCAAGCCGAGGTAGTAAGTGACGTGTCCCTCTATAGCTTTTCGCCATGGCCACGCCGATTCCAGCAATGGCCGTGGTATTGGCGATGCTGCTGGTTGCGCCGTCCACGGCGCACGGCGATCACCACCGCGCGCCGGCAGCCTCGCCGGCCTACGCGCCTCGCCCTCATCACCACCATCGTCAAGCGCCACCGCCAGCAGTACCCCAGCACGCCGAGCCGCCGGCAGCTCCGGCTCCGAGCCCTCATCACCATCATGGTCATCATGCTCCGGCGCCGAGCCCACGTCACCATCATGGTCATCACTGTCCGGCGCCCGCGCCGGCCCCTGCTCACTCACCGAGCGCTCCCTGTCACGGTAGTACCCATGCGCCGGCACCAACTCATCACGGCAGTACCCATGCGCCGGCACCAACTCATCACGGCCATCACAGCCATCATGCTCCTGCGCCGGCGCCGGTTCACGCCAACCAGCCGGCCCATGCTCCAAGCCCGCATCACCATGGCTGCCACGCTCCAGCGACGGCGCCAGTTCACGCCGATCAGCCGGCCCTTGCCCCAAATCCGCATGACCATGTCCATCACGCTCCAGCGCCGGGGCCAGTTCACGCCAGCCAGCCGGTCCATGCCCCAAGTTCGCACCACCATGGGCATCATCACGCTCCGCCACCGGCACCAGCGCATGATCAGGAGCCGCCGGTCCAAGCGCCGGGCGCCCTCCGCCACGGTCACGACGTTCCCGCGCCGTCGACGCCTGATCAACCGTCCGCTCCCACCCCGAGTCCTGACCGTCGCGAGGGCAACGGCTACCAAGTTACAGCGCCGGCCCCGGCTAGCGTTGGCGAAGAGGGGGCTCGCGCACCGACTCATTACTCCCCGGCGCCGGCAGGTGGTTCTCGCTACTACCCCTCGTCTGCGCCGGCGCCGGCGCCGGCGCCGGAAAGTTCTGCTGCTTCCGTCGCCGTCGCCGTTGGAGTCGGTCTGCTCGGCGCTGGCGCTGTGTCCGCCGTCGTGCTGCTTTTTTAGTCGAGCTTTAGACAATCTGTCAGCTTTGTAATAAGCGTGCATGCATGGTCGTATACTGGTATTAATTAAGATGAGTATGCTGCATGCATGCAACTTTTTGACCGACTGAAGCCTTCGCTTAGTAGCAGAAATATGGATGTGACTTTGCTTTGATATCTTTTCTTTTTTTACTTTGCTTTCTTGAATATGTGAGCATTTTGAAATGAGGCAATATGGATGTTTGCATTGGACTAGTACATACTTTTTGTGTTCGGCAGAAGGCTTTGCCCATTGTCTTCAGTTTGTTTCTGCCTAAAATGTAGGAAGGCAGATGCTCTGGACCGATCTGCTAGTATGCGATGGGCCAAAATGGCAAGATGCAGTAATAGCGTTAAAAAAAATGTAATTCTGACTTAGCAAAATTGCAGTAACTACCAGCGGGAATGCAATCCTTATTTTAATGGAAATGGAGACAGGTATTATATCTTTCCTTAATATAAAGGATACTTATTTCCGTCGAAAAAAAAATCATTTTCAAAGTTCTTAAATATAAGGAACAACTATGGCTCAAACTACAAACAGGCGAACGTGGCCAGTCCAATTAGATAGCATCCGTGGCTAAGGTTTGAGCCTTACTAATTACTCACTAGTTACATGTACGTATATACGAGGGTCATTCTCTAAGAAGTAAAGATTTCTATTATGACCACTACGAAATTAAATTAGTGACTTCATAGAAAAGATGCATACAAACTGGAATTGTTAATTGGGTTTTGATAAACATTACACAGATGTTTTCTTCTGAACAATAATCCAAATTTCTAACATTTGAATGTACACGAAGATTTATGCTCCGCCATCTTCACATTCTTCTCCATCAACCCCTTTTTTCTCCTCTTCGGCAATCTTTTTTTTCTCCTCGCCGGCGAGCCCGAGGGGAGCATTCTGCCCTCTGCGTCTAGGGTTCACCGTTCCTCGGAGCATAGAGGGAGATCGGGCCGGCGATCCCGTGGGGAGAATTCCGCCCTCCGTGCCTAAGGTTCACCATTCCTCCGGGCGTAGAGCAAGGCCGGGGACGGTGGCCCGGCGGCGGGCTGTGGTAGGGGCGACGGGCGGGGTAGGAGGGTCAGAGAGGGCGGCAACGAGGAGGGCGGCGGCGCGGTTGGGGGCATGGGGTGGGAGGTGGCGGGGTCGAAGGATAGGGTTAGGGTTAGATGGATTATATAGTAAGAGGGAAAGGAGCCATGGTCGTTCAGTGGTGGTAGTCTGCTCACCGTCGGGGTGCGTTAGCTATAGTTGTTTATCTTGTCGGGCTATCAGAGTTGTGTTTTTTGTACCCGGTCCTTCCTTGTGTCTTTTGTACCTGGTCTTTCCTTGTGTCTTTAATTCGCCCTATAGGCTACTGTTGTACTCCTTTTCTTTTCAATGAATGAAATGTAATTCTCCTGCGCTTTCAATAATATATCGTGATACGTACAACCGGACTAATTTATCTGAAGCTGGAACTCGGCACATATATAGTTGGAGCACGTATGCATGACGTAGGGCAACTGCAGCGGCTGTAGTTTGAGGCAAACATATACTTTCATGTTACGAGGCAACTCTGGGGCAAACTCCTTTTTGGGCAGCTTGCAGCAACCGCAGCGACAGTAAGTAATCTGCGGCAAAGATAATACTGTAACGGTGATGAGTCTGGAGTCTGAACTAGGGCAAACTGCTTCCTCTGTACTAGAATTCTAGTTTTTTTGAGTTGACTGGGCATTTTGGCATGCTAGAAGAATTAGTAGTTCGGAACTTGAAGATTTCAAAGGAGTACTTCCTTTTCGATAGCTGACCATGTAGTGTTCGTAAGTTGGATTCTTCCAGCTCCACTTTATGTTTTGTTCCCAAGCAAAATTAGTCCGACCCCAAAACCACAGGAGAGACCAACTTGGTATACTTGACTAGAGGCGAAACGTTTGCTCATTCACTTGGATAAATTCGCAGGTCAAAAGATATCTTTGGTCTCAGTGGCGGAGCCAGAATTTAGTTACGCTCTAGACTCAGTGGTAGAATGATCTAAGCTATTCTAGGCTAGATCATGAAAATGTTAATCATGCTAGGCTAAATTTATCCGAGCTGTAAACTAGATATTTTTCCACACCCCGAGTTGAAGCCTACTCTATCCGAGGTGTGAATCCGCCCCTGCTTGGTCTATTGTCAAAACTAAAAAAAGATATCATGTGACCATGTCATCCTTCACTGTGGAAGTTTTCTACCATTTTAGCCAGAAGGAGAACTAGCTGCCGTAGTGAAACAAGTAACATAGGTTTGTCTTTTGTTTGTTCCTCCTCTTTTCTATTTTTTTGAGCAATCTCTTTTCTATTTTTAGAGAGAAGGGTTGGTTAAAACCTGACTCAAACTTTTGCCTTCAAAAAAAAAAAGACTTGTACTTATGTGCAAGCAAGGTTGTTTTCGTTGCGATCGACGTTTTCGCGTTGCTAAGATCTGGATTGCATGATTGGATCGTATAATCATGTAGGATTGCACAACCAAAATCATGGTTCGTAGTATTGTAAGATTTGGTCCATTGTTTTATGACTATGATTCGATGGGTTTGGCAGGTCCTATGATACGGATCCTGACAATATTGTGTGCAAGTACTCTCTAATCGAAGGTCCAAATCTTCCACACAGGCAAGTAAAAAAGAAACCCACACGTGTGACTATGGAAGGAGATCACAACCACTTAACGAGTACTCCATAGAATAGCGGCTCCTTTACGGATTTCCTCATACTTGGCTTTGCTTTTGTCAACCACATAATTCCGCTGCCTTCATGCACAAAAAGAAAAAAAGATTTTTTTAGGGGAAAAAAAGATTGGGTAGGGGAAAAATGAATGCATCTAGAAGGGAGCTTTTGTTAGACTTACTCCACGAATCGTGTAAGAAGTTGCATCCTCAGGTAGGAGTGAAAAGTGAATGCGAATTATCCGTATTATTTGGTATTATCTGTATTCGATATGATACGAATATAGTATAGATTTTTTCATCCAATTAACAATTTTTATCCTACTCGTGTTCGAATTCGCATAAAAAAATATAGATGCCACTATGGTATAAACTTTTACCATTTGAAATGTTATTTTATCCAGATTAGCCGTATTCATATTTGACGAAGCAATATATATATTTTTTATTACAATACGATTAATTAATTGAATACTTTTTATTTAATTGAACGTGAATTGTGTTTCTTTAAGTGAAGTAAATAATTAGAATGATTAAGCGTGATTGTATAAGGATAAATATTATTAATGTCTTCATATTACATAAGTTACGAGGATATCTGGATCTGACCAATTGGGTAGATATTCGATTTGAATTTGTATCCGCTATTTGTTCGGTCCATATTCGTATCCGATGTTTGTACGATTTGTATTCGAATTCGAGAAAATATATATATACAGTACTATCTTATCTATTTTCACCCTTATCCTCACCTACTAGCTACTCCCCCAATGCCAAGATCATGCACAACTTTGTCCTTGCTTCCTTGGCTGACACGAGACCAAGGAATGGAAGTGAAATAACAGGTGAGTTGTTTTCGATTGCGGCTGATTTTTTTTTGATGTAACGCGAGAGTTTGTATGAACGAATTAAATACTGATAAGCCGCTTTGAAATGACGGTGACTTGTTCATGGGAATTCATAACATATAAGGTATAAACTGAAAAAAAAACGAGCAACAAGCCAAGGTAAAGCATATGCAACCGCTTGCATACGCATGATAAATTAAACACATCCTTGGCTAATTGTCGAAAGCTCTCCCAACCAATTCACGTCGAAAGGGAAAAATAAGAGTTGGTTGGATGCATTTGATACGATTTTTGTTTGTTCAGACGTCGACCGACAGGAACAGAAAGGATATTGACATGATCCCGAAATGAAGAGGGGAAAAAGAAATGTGCTTATTGTCACTTGTCACAGTGGAACTTTCTAAGCGAGATATATTCATATATATGGTGCCTACGTTTTTGTAGAATAATACTACTACTATGTTTTGAGTGCACTGCGTGTACATTTCATTTTTTTTTATTTTTTGACATGGTAGTGTTGCTCGGCCGCTGATGAAGCTGAACGGTTGACGAAATGGTCATGGGCATCATGGCCGAATAAAACCAGTGTACTGCTGCCCCGGTAGAAGAGGAATTCAGAATTATATTGGCTCTGTCTGAAAAAAAGAAAAGAAAAGAACTCTAGTGACAAAAGTAGTGAAATTTTCTCTCAATTATGTAAGCAGGGGCTGTTCACCGTTAATCTATCTGCTTGTGTTTGTGTTCTTGAAAAAAAATCTATCTGCGTGCTTTGTGGTCAAGGTATTCCAATTTCAATTGGTCGGTATCATGTTTTGGAACGGAGCTCCAGCAGGAAAAAAGTACAGACAGAAGAGTGGCCCAGAGATCGAGATCGAGAGCTCCTTTTACCCGACCAGTTCGTTTTCATATATCAAATCAACTTAAATACTTAATAATGCGTTCGGAAAAAAATATGTCGGACTTTAATAACCAGAAAACACCTAATATTCCCAGATGCTACCTCAAAATCAAATAGAGCACGGCCTGAATGGGTATAGGTACGCTGCATTTGAGAATTACCTCAGGCAGCCAACCTGTATGGCCCTTATATCGGACGACTTCTTTTCAGCTGCAATGTATAACTGTGTCTTATAATTTTTGGTTCTACCGTAAACGTTTGTATGAACGAACCGAATGTTGATAAACTGTAACATCCTGAAAAATCAAAAATTTAAAATATGAATTTCTGGAATGGTTTTGTAATATATTCTATTTGAATTTGGATATTTATGGCATTTTTCTGGAATTTCGTGAGGTTCCAAAAACTTAAGAAGCTCAAAAAGAAACAAACATTAGTAATACCCTAAAAGGAACGGTGTAAATAATAGAAAGATAAAATTTCAAATATGAATCTGAAAAGATGATCCAGTATAAGAAAAGAGAAACTTGAGTTAAAATATAAAAATCTCATTTTAGAAATAATGATATAAATAGCAATAAGGGAAATTAAGGTATGGGAATAAGAACGTCAAGTATATAAAAGGACTATTATATTTTGTATACTAGATGATTGGGCAAAGACTTGAAATAGAATTTTAGGAAGTAGAATCCATAATCTTAAAGAGAAAACAGAAATTTAAAATGCAAAATTAAAACTCCAAATTCTAATCCTTCCCTCAATTTCTTCTCTCTCTATTACCAGTGGGCCCAGCTCCCAGTCTCCTCCTCCATTCCTTATTTTTTTCTTCTCCTTTCTCCGTTCTCTGTCTTGGCTGAGGAAGCTCCACGTTCCTCTTCCTGTGCGCCTGCCGCTCCCGCGTTAGCGCACGCGCCGACAGCCACCCCGTGCGCGCCGCCCACGCCCGCGCGACCCGGCTTCCCTGGAATCCCGCCGGCCGTCGTCATCTCGCGTCGCCATACCCTGCTTCGCCCTGCGCCCACGCCCCGCACGTCGCGCCATGTCGCGCACGTCGCCTGCGCCCATGCCCTGCCCATCAGCTCCAGTCGCCTCCGTCGCCATCGCCCTGCCCGCACGTCGCCGAGCTCGGTGGTCGGCCACAGTGCAACGCAGCGACTCCCTCCACTCCTACAAGTAAGCCACCCGGCTCCCCATTGCCCCCCCTGCGCCATCTCTTTCCCTTCCCCCACCCTTTCTCCCCCTCCGCCGCAAGCAAGCCACCACCGCCTCCATGCCGAATCCCGCCCTCCGGCGAGCCCCTCCAAACATTGAGCGCGTCATATCGATCCCCTACATCTCTTCGTCATCCCCGCCGTCTTGATTGGAATCCCGTGCACCAAGATTGCCGGGACGGCCATCTTCCCCAAGTCTGGCCGCCACCGCCAATTCCATTGCCGCCTCCACCTCTGTCGGCCCCAGCACAATTCCCTGCGAAGAGAGCAACTCCCAGGTGCCCCGAAGCCTCCCCCACCGTCGGTTGAAGTCCTCCGCCACCCGAGCTCCCCCGCCGCGGTGACCCCTCCGCGCCGCCCATGGCCATCGCCGCCGGCTCACCTCGGGCTTGCTCCGGCCCGGCCAAATGCAGGGTAAGCTTGCGCATGATCCTGTGTAGCTCGTGCTCACCTCAATCCCTCCTCTCCCACATCTACACCGCCATTCCCCCTTCCCCTCCATGGCCGGCCACCGTGAGCCATCGCGGCCACGCTACGTCGTCGCCCGAGCATACGTGCAGCCATCCCTAGCTTGCCAAGAACCCCAGTGTTCCGTTTTGCCTATCGCGACCGAGTCCCTGGATCCACCCCGCCGGCGCCGCCGATGCCATAGTCGCCGCGCCGCCTGCTCTGTTTTGAAGCACCACTACTACACTACCTCTTCTTAGTTGTCTCCCCTTCCTATAACGGCCGAGCACTTCCGCTCACTTGGTTAGCCGAGCAAATGCTTCAATCACTTTGCCCCAAATCCTGAGTTCGAACTCAGCCAGCCGCATCCCCTTAACCCACATTTTTGTGTTTTTAACTTTTGTAGCCCATTTTAAGCAAGAAAAATGCATTGAATGTTATGTTAAAACAATGAAAACAAAGCTTTAAGTTAGAAGATTATCCTTAATTATAAATAAATATATGCCATAACATTTGTCGATAAAATAAATCTTAATGGTAGGTTAAATTAAATTAGGCCTCTTCATAAAATTAATTAAACAATAGGGTGTGACCATAAAACATTTAACTCAGAAGGTCCTAATAAAATCCTCACCATTAGCACGTCACCGATAAATAAATCTTAACGATGAATTTAGTGGAACGAAAATTGGGTATAGCGAGCTCGGTCCTATGTAAATAGAAGTTTAACTAAAACAAGCAAGATACTGATTCAGAGGATGAAACAACAATGACAGTTAGACCTCAAAATATTTCCAGATGAAAGGATCGTACTAGTGTAAAGATACTAAAATATATTAGCCCTAGGTCATTGTGACATTGAAATAATATCACCGATAACCAGTCCCAGGAAGCATATAATATTATGACTAATAGTCGCAAATGAGTAGCAAATAAGAATATACTAAAAATTTCTATTAGACATCAATGAGATAATTGAATACCCCAGTACGTTGCTAAACCATTAAACTAATCATTAGGAGTATACCTTGAATAATTAGTAGATAGAATCCCATAAAATGCCACAGCCGAGACTGCTAGGAATATAGGCTCTAAAGATTAAGCTAATAAACCAAACACATATGTCTGTCCGTAAGTCTAACCCAGCTCATGGGACTTCCTAAGTAAATATAAAAATGATAAAAGAAGTTATTGAGTAAAAGATCGATCCATGACATTCTAAAGTCGGCTATGCCTAGCCATCCTCGAATCCGAAGCAGAACATTCCTGTGAATATTCTAGTTTCATGAACTTTCCTTGGCATTGACTCGGTAAATCTTCCTTTGCCATTTATCACCTCGCTTCAACCCCTTTGACTCCGTCAAATACTCCGTGCCCAACCAACTTAAAATCACCCATTAACTCATGATAAAGCTAAATTGATCTATTTGGATTTATTTGGACTCTTTGAGTTATTTGCATCTATTTGGATTCAGTTGCTTAGCACGTAATTAGTAATTGAAAGTCGTGAAGATTCAATGGATCAAGCGAGACCAAGATCGAGGTGAAGAAAAAGACCAAAAGCTCAAGACCACCAAACGATAAAGCATCGAGCGAGCTCAAGACCGCGGTAAACCGCGCCAAGGCGAGTCAATACTTTGATCATATTGAGCCTACATTTCTGCAAATTACCTTGTTTTAAATTAACAAAGTGCATGCTGTTATTTATATGCAAAGACATGCTAAATTTAATATTCTAGTTAAATGCCACTGTTACCTTGAATAATATTACACCCTCTGTTGGAATGTTTGAATGAATGAACCTTGTCGCCCTAGCAAAAATTATAATTATAACATTTCGAAAATAAGTCCCTAATAATATGCTACGCTTAGTACTGCATTGATATACAGGGGGCGCTGAAAACGCCCCAAAAACGTCATCAACATGTTTAATTATGAGAACTGTTTGGGCAGTCATGGTGGTAATGACTGATAAATGTTGGATATGATTATTTTATGTCTCCAAAAACCCCCAACATGCTTAAATATCTGGGCGGATGGTTCGGGGGTGTGGTGCAGGTGTGCACGAGAGTGTGGTTTGTGGTAGAACCGTCCAGATACCACTAAGGACTGAATCTTGTCATGTCAACCCGTGTAAAACAGTACAACCACAAGTCTGTAAATTACAACTTGGCTTAGTAGAATTACCGGACCCTGAAAGTCATCCTTCCAGGAGGCGGTGTGAGGATGTGCAAGCGGCAGTCTGTGTGACGGCTTGAATGGGACACCAGTGGAAGGTGAAGTTCTGCTGTGGCGGGCTAGCAGGGGTAGGGAGCCAGCTGCTAGACGTTCAGAAGGAGGACATCCCGCACAACGTATGGGACCCACCGCAAGTGGGAACGACCCATAGGGTGAAATGATGGAAGGGGCGAGGTACTTTGAAAAGTCACTGTGATAGTCTACTCAACCACATGACTAAGGAATCATGTGGGGCAACGAGTTGATTGTCTCTTGTGGTGAAAGTGTACAAACTCTGCAGAGTCAAAACTATTCGAATAGCCGTGCCCACGGTCAAGGGCGGACATGGGAACTTAACCAGATATAGTTCTAATTCAAAATGTTTTGTGGGTGGGATGAAAAAGTGGAGGGCAGTGAAAGGCCCTAGTTTGGAATTGTCCTGGGTGTCGTCCCAGTGGTAAGTTAAGCGGCTATAACGCTGAAGAATTGCTATATGGTGCAGATGCCATGTAACGGTGGATGGAATCTGGATCGATATTAATACTGCATCCCTGAACATTATGCTTTTGTTCAAAATGCTAGGTCTTAGGAATTTTTATATAATTGTATTCAAAAGCACTCTTCGCAAAATAAAATAACCCGAGCCTTCCTTTGATTAGCCATACATGTTATATCTTGCATTCTGTGTGTTGGCTCGCTGAGCACGGGGTCGGAGTGCTCACGCTCGCTTTTGCGACAAAATTTAGAGTCAAGAGTTACATCACCGCGCCTCAGCAACAAGGTTGGATAAGATGGCAGAGAAGATGAAGATGTCAAGAACTAGGCCGCGAACCTCCAGTTGGCTGCCTGTGGGCATGTCCTGAAGGTCCCACCTGTGTGCTTCGTTCTTCCGCTGCTGCAATTTAATGATTTCGGCCTAATCGGCCCATGAGTAAGTCTACTATTAAATTTTACGCTTCCGCATGATATGTATTTTGATATTCATTACTGTAACTGTGAGCACTATCTACTGATCCAGGGAATAGTGCAGTGAAACACAGTAAGATTCAGATTGAAAAATCTGGGTCTGACATAAACCATTTAAAAAAGGTTGTCCTGATAAGTCTTTTTTAAAATGGTGGCAGAGAAATTGTTCTATTTATTTATTTCAGAGATAAAAGAACTCGGTGTAAATATCACAATTGGAGTCACACCATCAAGCATGGGATCTAAGGGGCTGTTTGGTTGCCTGCATGCGGTGGCTCGCACCCCCGCATGCAGGGAGATGGTGTTTGGTTGCCTGCATGGAGGAGTGCACGAGTGGATGCAAAAAATCAACTGGAGCCAGGCTGAGGAGAAACGTGGCTGAGGAGCTTCCCTCCTCAACCTGGCCACGCTCATGTAGCTGCATGAGCACATGCAGGCAACCAAACAGCCCCTAAGAGTATATTAGAGGAAATTCGGAGAGTTGATCTCCATGGGTTCTAGATTGCTGAGCCGATAACTAGATGATTTATCTCCATAGGTTCTAGACTGTTGAGCCGATAACTTAGATAATCCAAATGCACCTTACTATAATTGCTCTCAACTGCAGTTCATCCTTCGTAACAAGCCGCTAGGACAGCTGGTGCACGTACCTCACAGTTTTAATTTATTAATGCTCGTGCGTGTGTGCGTGCGCCCTTTGTTTACGTATAGTTTACACGCATGACGCACATTAAACAATGGTGGCGACACAGTGGATGTTAATCAAAGATTAATTAGATCGATTGGATATATATTATTCGATCGGCCGGGTTCATCTATCGATCGTGGATAAATAAGTTAACATGCATGCATGGGAAGACCAGATCCGGATACAAAGGCGAGGTCTAGCTTAGCTCATGGCACCTGTCTGTGTTCTCTTTGGTTGATTAAATTACTCCTGCTGTAGGAATAGGATAGTCTTCTCGGCCGTGTGCTTTTGATTAATCTTTAATCTGCACTAACCTCCTTGTCCGTTTTATCACAGAGACCAGATGTTTTGAGTTTGTAATGAAGATTAATCTGAGAAAATACTTGAAAATTTGCTTGTCAGGCGTATACTGGTAATTACAAGTAAAAGGGGGGAAAATACCAGGTGTCAGCTTATCAGCTGGACTAAACCATTTGGTCGATCCATCGATAGCAATGATAATACTGTATTTATTTGTTCTTGACTAAACGAGATTACGTACGAGGAACCGCATGCTTTTCTTAACTACGGGTCTGTTTGGTTGGTGCTTAAACTTAGGCAATGTGTAGCTACCATAGAAAGTGTGGCTAATAAAATCGAAGCCACACTTATGGCAAAGTTTGGCAAGAAACTGAGTCTATGACGTGTGGGGCTGGGTGCTAAGAAAGTTTGGCATGCCACAGTTGCGTCAGTGAACCAAACAGCTACCTAAAAACTATGGCACACCTAATTTATAACTAGACAACTTCTGATCATGAACTAAACATGCCTTATATTTTTGACATCCTCTTGATCTCTTCTTAGTTACGCATCACAGGCCAAGCTATCACGTCTGCGTTAGCTGGGATGGAGCAGATGTGAACGGTAGTACACTAGTACATGTGTCAGACCTAACAAAAGAAGAAAAATCTCTGCAAAGAATCGCACGCTCAGCACGGAACGGCTCGTACCGTGTGCTACTTGTTGCGTATACCAACGCGCACACGTGGCCAGCATCTCCCAACACATATTTTGGTCACATGTTTTTTATTCTGCTTCTTCATACTGTCCTTCGTTCACACGCTGGCTGCTGGCATATGCCCTGTTGTTTACTACTTCTAAAAACGGTTTTTAATTTTTACTATAGTAATTAATTTTTTAATGGAATATTTTCTTAAAACGGGGTCTGCAAGTTAATTGTAGTACACGTTAAAAGCCTAACATCTGTATCAACCAAAATCGCAAACGGGTATCTCTATCTCCGTAATCTATATCGCAAGCAGCTAAAATTTAAAAATTTCAGTCAAAAATCATAAACCACAGCCATATCAAATAAGCCCTATATCAGTTACAGTTGCATGAATCACTCCGTATTATTTACATGTACTGGTTCATCCAATAATTTTGCCATATATAAAAGCTGCTCATCGCAAAGAAAAAAGGTTTGTTTTTGCTTTTGCTACGATTACATGAGTAAAAAGAAGCCACCAATTGATGCATGCAGTGGTATCTTCATGCTCGACTATAATTACTCGTTACTTATTTCCCTCCACATAACTCTCAGGTGATTATAGATGCACGTCTAAATAACAGCCACATGATTCATGATGCATGAAAGGTTGCTTCGATAAATGAAACTTTGTGATAGGAATTGCCGTATATAATAGGTGAACGTTAATTCTTCCGGATCAATTGAAATTTCATTGCCTAAAGCGAGATGAAGCTGCAAAACATGATTTTTTTTAAAAAAAACGCTTGAAGTTCATCAATAATGCTTCCAAAAAACTAACTTACTTTTGAAGTCATGTTTTGGCCGTTAGGATTCCGCAGAAATTTCACAGAGAATCACATTGTTTCCTATAAATTTCACACAGCTTATTTTATAAAACTTTATGCCTCTCAAACACGACAAATTTCTGATACCAAGTATGGTTGGGTACAAATCCGTTGAGGTGGCATGGACTCGGCCAAATGCAGCTACGTACGCCACCAGGCGTACCAACCGTTGACCCGAGCCACCAGCGGCTGGCTTGCCAGATGCCAGAGCAGAGAAGAAATGTCTCGTTTTTTAAAGCTACGGTTAATAGCTTTAATTATAATTAATAAATTTTTACTATATTTTTTTAAATAATAATAAATAATAAAGACGCTAATATAAATAATATATACACTAACGAACCCACAAAACCATTTGAAAAAACCAAAGCTGCCGAGCCCCAAAACCAAATGCAAAAATCCAAAACCAAGGTGCCGCTTGTTTGGGTTGAAAAAGTAGTTTATGCCTAAAATTTCACTGTAGTTGGCTGGAATTATACTATAGTTGATAGTGGTTTATTTGGCGTAATTAACTTTAAAAAAAATAAAAATATAAAAAACAAATTAGCCTATCATAGGTAATACAAACAAATACAAGAAAGAAAAGAACCGGCAAAAAAAATAAAAATTAAAAAAAATAAATAAAAGCTTTTGCTTAAACTACAGTGAACGGTCTTAAGTGCCAAACGAGCAGGGCCAAACACGGGCCCTTTTTTTCTAAAAAAAAGGCGACCCCGGGACTCGCACCCTCAGTCCCCCGCACGGCGCGGTGTATTCCACTCCACCATCCCCGGGGCAATCCGGTAATTGCGCTACCGCGGTGTCCGCGGGGAGAGAGAGAGAGCAGGAGAGTTCTTTTACTCCCACCAGTTTACGAGCAGCCATGGCAGAAGCTGCGAAGTTTCTTCTCCCACTGGTCTCCGTCTCCGCCTATATATACCCCACCCACGCCTTCTCCAGCCCGAGCTGTTCCAGTCAAGACGTGGCGGTTTGACTTTTCGACTCGAGAACCGAAAGTGTCGTCTCCTTGGGAAGATTTCAAGTTCGATCAGCCGATTCGTCGCGATTCTTGGAGAAGGAAGGAAGGAAGGGCGCCTTGTTGCTTTGAGGCTGAGGAGGCGCCTCGTTGTTGGAACTTTTGTGCCCCCGGGCTTCGATCGAGGAGGTAATCATCTCCGCCGCTGTTCCCTTCGGTGGCTCGGTTTCTTGGAGCTTTGATTTTGTGTGTGTGTGTGGGGGGGGGGGGGGGAGATTTGGTGGGGAGTGCGCGGGGGGCTGCGTAATTTTGGTGGTTCAGGTTTAAGCTTGGAGTGGGGAAAGGAGGGATTTTTTTCTTGGAGATTTTCGCGCGCTTGGTCTGATTCGCTCTCCTCTCGAGTGCGGTCGCTTTGTTCGTTTTACGGTTTGATCTGAAGGAAATTGGCTAGATTGGTTGAGGAATTGGTGGGTTGCTGCTCCCTTTCTTGGTAGTATGGCCTCTGATGCGTGCGTTCCGGCCGGAAACTTGTAGTTTAGTTAAAGTCTTTCTGCAGGTTGCATCCCTGCTTCAGGTAGCTTCAGAGTGTTGTAGCTTGTAGAATGGACGTTGATGCGGAGAAGCAGCGAATTCGGTACAAGATCGTGGAGACTCCAGCTTTTTCATGGGGGGTTTAATTAGCTATCAGAGCTGTGTTTTAGCTGTATTGGCAATCTGAATTTCGGGTAGATTTAGCTGGGGCGTTGTAGAATTGTCAGTTGTGGATGAGAAGTTGATTGCTATGTTGTTGATTTCGTACCTGCAACCCATCTGTGTAGGGAATCTGGTCTCTAGAAGGTGAGAGATTTGCGCAGAAAGGTCTCGTATTTTTCGGATTTTTCTCTGGATGTGTGGTGTTTAGATTCTATTTCTTGGAAAGATGATAGGAGTAGTTTTGTTACTTTTGGAGGGCCACTTTTGTGGATTTGAACGTTGCAAAGTCTCCAGACGGCTATGCAATAAACCAACATAACTTCAGACACTAGCATTGTGTTTTAAGCTGCTCCTCTAGGAAGGTGGCACTGTGGCAGGTTTGGTTGCAGAATAGAGAAAGTTCCATTTTGTTGGTGTGCCTATTCTGATTTGAGTAGTAGTGATATCGGTGGTCCTTGAATAGTTTGGAGGCTGAAGGATCTTCCTTAGGCTGATTCATTAGTTAGTACATAGCATGGAGATTCCTCTTTGTAGTATCATTATTGTTGGAATGGCTTGGTTGTCTGTTTGACTAATAACTCTACTTTGCATCATACGATGCTTTAGTTTCAATGGGGAGGTTGTAGATTTGGCTTTGCATCATACGATGCTTTAGTTTCAATGGGGAGGTTATAGATTTGTCTTTGCATCATACGATGCTTTAGTTTCAATGGGGAGGTTGTAGATTTGGTTAAGAGTTATTATATTTTAGATGATGGGTAGATTTTCGTATGATATATATGCTGCTTAGCTGTTGTCTGGTGCTCGGTCACGCCGTGCAATTTTGTGTTGTTATCGGTAGAGATATTGTATTGCTTTTCTTTTCAACTTAGAATAAGTTGCTGTAGTAACAATGTAGATAAAGTTTTCTTCAGAAATCAGAAATGTAAAAATATTAAAGGCGAGGGAATGCCAGCTCTCTCGCATGTAAACCTTCTAAGTTAAATTCCCTTTTTTTCTAAAAAAAATATCTGTCTTCATGTTGAAGAGTTGTGATTTTTCACGTGGTTTTCATTTCATTGTAGTCAATGATCTATTTTTCTGTCAACGCAAAACTTAATTTCTATTTTTTGTTTTCAGCTTTCTTAACAACTGAAGTTAATAGGTAGCGCAATGAAGGCACCGTCGCTGCTTGTTCAGTGTTTCCCTGGCTTGCTTCCCAGCAAGGCTACTAGTTGTGTGCCGATTATATCAGAGAGGGATCTGCAGCTACCATCACCAGCTGTTGAAATAATCCCATCAAAGGTACACTTGTTTGATCCTTCATATATGGAATTCCAAATGGAAATACCTTCTGCTCTGCAGAGGGTCTGCTGAACTGTTGATTGATAATTTTTGTATTGTTTTTCGGATAAACAATCAAAGTATGTCTTGAACCTTTTTGCAGAGTGCTCACCCTTACAAATATGCTGGAGAGAAGGTTGATGTGCAAGGTCTTGATATTTTCAAGGTGACCAGCTCATGCAGATTGCCTAGTTTCTTAATTTTCTGGTTGACACTAAATTTTGTTTGATTCTGCTAGCAATTGCCCAATTTAATTCTAAATTTTAACGCATTAATATGTTTCAGGGGAAGGTCAGCGTAGCGGATATGATAGCCTTTTCCCCTTCTGAAGTAGCATCATCGAAACATGATGGTAACTGCCTAGTAAATAAGCTTGCAATACTTCTTTCCTGTACGAATGTATTTTACATGGAGAAACTTATTCATTTTTTCCCTTTCTTAGGGACTCTTAAATACTGGGAGAGTTCCATTACTCTTGTCAACATTCTTAAGAATGAGATCCGAGATGGACAGTTGAGCTTCAGGGGCAAACGAGTTATAGAGGTAACTTCCCATGAGAAAACTTGCCTCTTTGGCTACTTGTTACAGATTTCATGTAGATGGTGCTCTGTACCTTCTTACTAGGTGTCTGGCCCTGCTTTTACTTCCATAGAAGCAGAATGTATGCCAGATAATCTGGATTCTTGCATAATACTAGTGTTAGGTACTTAGGTTATTTTGAGATTTTTGAAGGGAAAAGTTATTTTGAGCTCAAAATCTATCTACCCAAAGAAGCTGCTAAGTTTCTGATTATGTCTACTGCACTACTGCAGCAGTGTAGTTTCATATAATTCTCCAAAATTCAGTCATAGACTCTCAGCATGGACTTTTTTTATTTTCTTAACGCCTTCATGAATTATTAATTTCTTTTGACACTTGATGCAGCTTGGATGTGGATCTGGTCTGGCTGGGATTTTTGCCTGCTTGAAGGTGTAATCATCTTTCCATTGCTTATGAGTGATGATGTTTATCCAGTATCTGAGACTGCTTATTTCAAAATAGATTTACAATTCTCTTCATTTTCAAAAACTATGTGTCTTAGCTTTTTTATTGCCATATGTCTACCGAAGTACCAGTGGACTGATTTATTCTTAAATGCCACGGCAGGGTGCATCTACAGTTCACTTTCAGGACATAAATGCAGAAACCATAAGATGCAGAACAATACCCAATGTGCTTGCAAATCTTGAGCAGGCTCGGGACAGGCAGAACAAACCATCAGAGAGCCCTGTTACACCATCTCGACAGCTGTTAGCTCCCAATGTACATTTCTATGCTGGGGAGTGGGAGGAGCTCCCCACAATTCTCTCAGTTGTGCAGCCACCTGCACCGCCGACAAACCTTAGCTTCTCTGAGGATGATTTTATGGATGGCTGCAGTAGCCATGATGGCAGCAGTATAGTTGGTCATGACTATTGCCCCAGGCGATCGAGGAAACTATCTGGTAGCCGTGCATGGGAGAGGGCCAGTGAGACAGACCAAGCAGATGGTGGCTACGACGTAATCTTGATTTCTGAGGTCTCTTATGCAGTGAACTCTCTAAAGAAGCTCTATGCCCTTATCACAAAGGTCAGTTCCGCACTCCTCATCGCCTTATCAGCTTGTGATGTGTCGTATATTCCCCCATGCATCTTGCTGATTGTGATGGAGCACAAAATTTGAAGCTTCTTAGCTTCCTTATTGATTAGGACATCAGCTAGAGTAATTTTCTCCTTGGTGCTTTTACATGTTTAATGACACTATTGAACATCCATAAGTGCTTATATGAAGCAGCAGCAGTTTCTATAATAACAGTGACAGTTTCTTAAATGGTGATTTCTCTTCGAGTGTTTAACTGTGCATGTTACTCTTGCAGTGTCTACGCCCTCCATATGGAGTCCTGTATCTGGCTTCAAAGAAGAACTTGGTCGGTTCCAATGGCGGCGCAAGGCAGCTTAGAGCTTTGATGGAGGAGGAAGGTGTCCTTGGTGGCCACTTTTTAACTGAGTTATCTGACCAGGAGATATGGAAGTTCTTTTTCAAGTAAATGAGCAAATCCAGGAGATGAGAAAGTTGAGTCCTGGCCTCAATACACAATTTTTTGATGTCTACTCGCAGTGCTGTACATACCGTGAAGCTTAGTTCCATTAATTATTTCGTAATAGGTTTATGTGTCTCAGTTGTTGAGCATGCAAATGTGTTGGAATTTTTTACCCTTTTGTAGATCTATCTCGTGCTAGTAAGTACATAAATAAATTGTATCGAGCTGTTGTATACCGAATTTATGGTGATGGCAGAAATATTTATAAAATGGCTACTACTTGCTTGTGCAACTTCCTTAAATCATGACATACCTTGCAAAATCATCTTTGACCAGTTCAAATTTGAGCTAACATTAAAGCACCTTAAACTTAAGGTGGTTTAGTAGGTTTGTAAGGTCCTGTTTCAACCGGCTTCGGCTTCTGATTTTCAGAAACCAAAGGCTATTTAGAATACATTGACTTCGTAATTCAGCTTTTTATGGCTTTTTTTTAGTTTTTTGGTTTTTGCCTTTTTTTTCTTTGTATTATCTATAGAGATATAATGGTGTTTTTATTTATCTTATTTTTCTTTAATTTAGTGACTAAGAAAATTTTAATAGTTATTACAGTGTAATTTTAACCAAAAATCGAAAGCCGCAGCAAGCCATGGCTTTGAGAGGGAAAATTTGGGTCATCGACCTTTAAGAAAAACCCAGAAGTTCGTTATGCCTTGTTTGGGACGTAGGATTTCTAATTGGACTGATTATGCAAAAACTCTCGGGTAAAATCCCCTTGTAAATGTAGGTATTCAATAGACCGTATACAAGGAACTCTGCAAAACAAAATTCAAACACCCAGAAATCTATCAATTGAATTAGCTCTACTAGCAAAATTGCAAAAAATACGGATTCAATTTTGCCTCGCATAGTCGCATTGAACACTTTCTCAAGCAAAACTCTTCCCATTCTGTACTGTAGCATAGCAGCCGGTTCACTTTCAGACATGACTGTTCTTTTTGGCTGAAACTTATGGTTTTTGGCTGTGACTTGTCTCTTTTAGGCTATTCATACAAGAGATTATAAAGTAACAGAAACTTACGTATGATTTTTGCCAATATAAATGAAGTCGGTATAGTATGTATTACAATTAACTAGTAGATCCTATTTTAAAAAACACTTATTTAAAAACTAGCTACTGTAGAAAAGTCAAAAACTGAAGCCAATGTTGAAAAAGAATGAACAGTACTCCTACGAAGTTGCTCACAAAAATCTCGCCGCCTCTGCACTGACTCGACGACGCATTCCCTTCCATTCCACGTCAAAACCTCCTCACCCTCCTTGCCAAACACAAACCCGAAACATACCTGATCTGGTCGAGAGTTCGAAATCGTCCCCCTTTGGAGTCAAATCGCCGCCGCCTCCATTTGGTTCGGCGCTACCTCCGCCAGGGCGCGCTCGCGGATGGGGCACAACGCGAGAAGGAAGAAGAGGGGCAGCGCCGGGCGCAAGGCGGCCAAGGACCACGCCGCGCAGCTCGAGGGCGACCAGACCGCGCCCCTGTAAGCCCCTATTCTAGTCCCCCCTGCTCTGCAAGTTTTGGCGAATCGATTGTTGTGCGGCTGCTCTGCGTTTTGAAATGCACAATCTATTAGTCCAATGTTGTTGGGGTGGTTTGGTACCTGGTAGTATGTGATGCGCACGTTGAGTTAGGCGCTAGGTACTAGTCGAACGACTGGCCGTCACCTAGCGCTTAATCGCCGCCTAGGCGAGTTAGACAGCCGCCTAGGTGGAAAAAATGGCTAGATGGGCAAGGCGGAAGGATGGCACCTAGTGCCTAGGCGCCACCGAGGTGAGCTAGGTTGCCACCTTGGGGAGCATTGACCGTGGTAGTTCGAATTTCACATGACAGTGTGAGATACTGATGTGTTCCCGGTGCTATGTGGGTGTTTTGGCTACGGACTAAACAGTAAATAGGGAGACTAGTAGAGTAAATGTAGGAAATGAGGTGTGTGTAGCTTGAGTGAGTGTAGGAAATGAGCTGTGTATAGCTCTCCTTTCTCAAGGTAGTATATATATATATGGCCATAAGGCCTGATTACAATAATTACCCCCACTGTGGCCTAATATGCCAAGGGTGTAAGTGTCTTTTTACATATCTTAATGGGCCTCTTGGCCCAACAGACCGAACATATGTAGGTGGGGACTACCCCTACAACAGTAGTCTCTTATGATAAAAGGGCTTCATCTCCTGTAGGCTGAAACTATGTTGCCAGGTCTTTTGGCCCTCTCCGTACCTTCGGCCTGTTGAGTGGTTGGCCTGCGGGCCGTATTGTGATGACCATGGCCGGCTAGGCCACAGGCCGTCTATTGCGCTAGCTTGCGTCGGTCGATATCGTTGTAGCGCGGACACGCGTTCGAGGGCGGTTTGTGCATCGTGCACTGTTGACTCACGCGTCACCGGTTCCGGATGCACGCCTGAAAAGGCGTGCGCCTTAAAGGACGACGCCCTTCTCGAGACAACCGGCATTGCGCGTTCTTCCTCTTCTTCTCCATGCCGCTCGTTGCCATTAGTCGTACTGCTCCGTCCATCCGCCGCTTTAACTGTTGTTGCGCTCTCTCCTGTGCCGCCCCCGAACCTCTGCCAAGCATGCTCGGCACCGCCGCTCCAACTCCTTCCCCGCTGTGAAGATGGTTCGTGGTGGTGACAAGTGTTCTCATCGCTTTTGTCGCTCTCTCTTTGGATGGTATGGTCTGTCGCTTTCGTCGCTCTCTCTATGGGCTAAAACAAGCCCCCCACGTCTTGGTTTGACTGTTTCTCCTCTGTTGTCACTGCCGCTGGCTTCTCCGCCATTGATCACGACCTTGCCCTCTTTGTAACACACCTCTCCTCGGGGTCGGACGCTCCTCCTTCTATATGTCGATATGATTATTACTGGTGATGACTTTTAGTACATTGCCTTTGTGAAGGGGCGTCTCAATGAGTTGTTCCTGATGTCAGATTTGGGTCCTGTTCGTTATTTTCTTAGGATCGAGATCACTTCTACATCCGAGGGCTACTATCTCTCCCAGGAGCATTACATTCAGGATATCTTTACTCGCGCTTGTCTCACTGATCAGCGTGTGGTGGATACTCCTATGGAGCTTGGTGTTCACCTTCGGCTACCGATGGTGAGCCTCTCGAGGATTCCACTCGCTACCGCCATCTGGTCCGGAGCCTTATCTACCTTGGGATCACTCGCCCTGACATCCTCACCCAGTTCATATCCTCATTCAGTTTGTCTCTGCTCCTACTCAGCTCCACTACAGTCACCTTCTTCGTGTTCTGCGATATTTTCGCTGGACCATCACTCGTCATCTTTTCTTTCCTCGCTCCAGTTCTTTGCAGTTTTAGGCATACTCTGAAGCGACCTGGGTTAGCGATCATTATGATCGCCACTTGCTTTCTGTCTATTGTGTTTTTCTTTACTCCTCGATTGCTTGGAAGACCAAAAAGCAAACTGCCGTTTCCCGCTTGAGCGCTGAGGCTGAGTTGAGAGCCATGGCGTCGTTGACTGCTAGGATCACCTAGTTTCAGTGGCTTTTTGAGGATTTTGGTGTTTCTGCTTCTGCACCGACTCCTCTCTTGTCAGATAGTACTGGTGCGATCAACATTGCTCGAGATCTCGTGAAACACCAGCTCACCAAGCACATTGGAGTAGATGCTTCGTACATGCGATCACATGTGCAACACAAAGTTATTGATCTTCAGTACGTGCCTTTGGAGTTTCAGTTGGCTGATTTCTTCACTAAGGTACAGATTAGAGTTCAGCATAGCTTCTACCTCTCCAAACTCAATATTGTTGATCCATTTGAGGGGGTGTTAGATATGCTTATAGTTCAGGGTGTTGTTTGTAAAATGTCCTTGTACATATGGCCTTTGGCCCAACTGAATACAAATATGAAAACTATTCAACACAGGCAAGGGTCAGTAAGGAGAGTGAACCTTTTTTCGGTCAGTGCTAATAGATTTACTATTATCAGGCTCAGTTTGTTCCTCAGGAAGACCCAAGTCTTCAAGAACAATATGAATATGCCAGCGATCACGAGATCAAATGCCTTGTATTTATCACGGAAGCAGGTCTCTCACAAACAGATCTTGTGAAGGTAAATGCATTGAAGTTTTGTTACTGTATTGTGTTTTTACACTGTCAAGAAGTTGTAAGGTATTGTTCTCACAAAAAGGACAAAGTGAAAAAAGGCCGCAAGGAGAAATACCTTGCTGATACCTTACTGCTGTGCGTTTATTTGCATTTGGGCCATGTGCTGTTATTGTGAGTGCAGATCTTGAAAAGATTTAAAATCTGGTTTTTCAGGTGTGCACTGCCTGTCTCTCAACTGTATTTTCTTGCTAGGAAGACTTAAGTATCTTCAATTTATTAGACCAATTTCAACCATCTTTTCATATAGAGAACACTGGATTTATTTTCTTTATTAGAATTAATGATTGAATTGCTGGTTCAATCACAGTAATTCTGTTTGGGCCATCTGAAAAATGTATCACATCATGTTAATTTCTGCTATCGTTCTATTCTAACAACAGAGGAAAAAAAGTATCATGCAAAATAGTGAAAATGTTGAGGATACATGCAAACTCGATTTCACATCTGGTAGTTCTGTTTGTGTATTTTGATGAAGAAAATGAACATTAAGGAAAACTTGTGATTGTTCTAGAAATTTTCAAGGTTATGGTTATCCACATGTACCAGTGGGTATATGTACTATCACTAGTCACTACCATCAAATATGCCTCGAGAGTCCAGATGGATGCAGACTTTCAAAAGTCAAACCACCATCCCATCTTCTAAGCACTGCAATATCCTTCGCACTAATCTTGAGGCACTTTGGAGGGCTAAGATAATATGTGTACCTACATGTACATGTGGTTGCGTTTTGAATTTTCAATACCTATACTTGGTACGCAGAAAGTTTTGAACAATTATATGTTTTTATTATCATTGGTAAAGTTCTTAACAATTCTGTGCTTTTATTATCATTGGTAAAGTTTTTAACAATTCTATGCTTTTATTATCATTGGTTAAGGTTCGGCATCTTGATGCAAAAAAGGAGAAAGAAGTTAAGAGAGAGGAAATCGTAAAGTTCCTATCTGATGCAATATGTTTAAAATTAAAAAATCCTACAATCTGGAGCTGATCAGTAGCCATCTCCTTTAGTCACTTTTTGTTCAGGTGAGTACCTTTTATCTACCTTTGTTGAGTAGAATATTTCCTATCGTTGGATTAATTTCCATTATTTCTGGAACTGATCCAATTTGTGGTTACTAATATTCTTCTCTTTTAAACTTCCAGGTGAAAGCAGTGTTGCCTGTTCAAACATTTGAATGCACACCAATATCTTCATGATTGCTACAATACAAGATAGTGAGATGATTGGTGGCTTTGTGCAATCTTGGCTGTCAAGATTATGCACGGTGGCCTATTTAAGACAAAGATGTTATCGGTGGCTTGGTGTAATCGTGGTTGTCCTCTTATAGGCCGGTTTTATGCATAGTGGCTTCGATACAAGTTGATGGGTGGGTTGGTATAATGCAATCTTGGCTGCCCTTTTGTGGACTTGCTATTAGATATATGTGGAGAGTTGCTCTTGCAAAGCGATCATGGAGGTGGAAGGCTGCTCAATTTTCTTGGTGGTAGCGGAACTGCTATGCAGCAGATTCAGGGTGCCTTTGGTTGAGCTTTTGGGAGCTGCTTTTGCTTCCAAAAAGCCAAAAGCCAACCAAAGGGGTGGAAATCAGAAGCTGTTTTTTCAGAAGCAGCTACTTTTGGGTAGTACAGTTTTGAAAGCACCTTGGACCCTGCTTTTGGCTTTTGGCTTTCTGCTTTTTGAAATGGTGAAAATAGAGAGCTGTTTCACAGTTGTTTCAAGGAAAATAGAGATAGGAGGTAAGTTTTATACTTGTTTGAACCAAACAGCTTACAGCTTTCCCACAGCCCACAACTTACAGCAGCTTTTCCACAGCCCACAGCTCACAGCAGCTTTTTCAGAAGCCACTGCTCAACCAAACACACCCTCACCCAAGTTTGCCCTTTTTATTTTTCTACAAGACAGTCTTGTACCTAGTTCAGGTTGCTTTTCCGTCATGTACAGGCCAAGATTTTTCCTACTCTGGGTTGTTCCTAGGAAATGCCCAATTTTGCTACTAGCCGAGCTGGGAGAAAACGAGGCAACGTAGTTTTGCTACATCATATCCTGTCAAAGTAGAATGCACTAGCCATGTCGCACCATGTTTCCCTTTTGTGCGAGCGTCCACGAGCATGTATGTGATCTGGAAGCGTGCACCTGGCTTCAAAGGGCCATTTGGAAAGCAGGAATTTCAAGATTTCCCCTGTTCCAACCTGGGACTAAGAGTTGGACTGTTTTCATCTGTTGTCATTTCTCCCAACACTAACATGCTGCTAGATGCCTGTTTCGCAGCATCACTTGCTCGTGAGTGACGTGCAACTCTAGAAATTGCATTTTTTTTCTCGTTCTCATTATTGTACCAAGTACCAACCCAGCATGAGCGGCTGCTGTTTGGGGTTGTCACTTCGGTTCGAGCTTTTGTCAAATTCCTGTACACTTCGTTTCGGCGTGAGCTTGTGGCTTATTTTTTATTATTTATAAATTTCGTTTTTTCTGAACTTTTGACTTTTTGTTGAGCTTTTTTGCCGGTTCTTTTTTTCCCGTATTTGTTTGTATTATACATAATGGGCTAACATATTTTTATATTTTAAATTTTTTAAATTTAATTATGCTAAATAAGTCTCTGTCATCTACAATGTTTTTTTAGTCAGCTACAGTGTTTTCCAGTCATAAGCCACTCAAAAAAACCCAAATGATAGGTAGGCTAGTGTCGCTGTGCACGAACCATTCTCTTATTTATTCGCATTAGATGTGCACCGCTAGCCTGCCTGTTAGAAATTTTGCACCGGTACTGCATCGCGCACATGGAATGGCATTCAAGGAGGAATCTGTTGCCCTCTCCTCCTATTAAGCTTAATCCAAGGCCCTGTTTGGATACGCTTAAAATCCGATTCTGGGTAGAATTAAGCGAGAATCCCACCCAAACGCTTTGATTATTTTTCGATTCTTTCAACCGCCGTGGTGGGAAAAATCAGCATTTGCACTGAGAATCCAAAATCCTGTACCGCAAGCCCCATCAGAATTATTCAGATTATTCAGATCGCAGATTCTTCAGATCGCGACTTATCAGAAAATCTTGATCAAATTAAAATCGATTCTCAGATAAGCGTATCCAAACAGGGCCCAAGATGTCCAAAAGATTCCTAGCACGGCGATTAATCTACCAAATCCATGCACACACACCACAGCTCAGTTCCAGTTTTCAATTCGAGTCCCATGATACTATGCCACAAATGAGCTGCAATCCAGTGAAGTTCTCGTCATCCATCAACTATTCGACAGCTCAGCAGCCTCAGCTGCATGTGTATCTGGAAAGAGAGATCAGCCTGTCGGCACGCGCGGCCCCCCACGTGCAGCCATGCGTGCATCTGTCACGCCGAGGGCCGTCGATTTCGGATCCGACGGGGGGCATGCCGGCGATGATGGACGACCGAGATCCGCATCCGACGGTCCCATGGAAGTTTAATGGTCGATACTCCACGCGGTTTCAGTTGACCTATGGTTTTCTTTGCTTTTCTTTCTCTCTGCATCTTAACTCGAATTTAAAGAGTGCAGGGCAATGACCTGCAAAAACGCGTTTGCATGTGACATGATAAGGGCTCTGTTTTCATTGGTAGAGTAATTGTCCTGTAGTTTATGGTTTTTAGCTACAGTTTATTAGTTTAATAAATAATGATCGTAGAAAAAACTGACTGAAAAGCTATGGAGCTGATCGTATGGTTCTCACTTAATCCAAATGCAAAGAGATGTCAACAGCAAGAACGCCAATTTAGTGAGCATGAAGGTAGATTGATTATTCTTTTTTTTTTGTCGCTGTGCCAGTGCATTTGAAGTGAAACATTAATTATTCGTTCTTTTTGGTCGTTATGCCAGTGCATTTGAAGTGAAAAAGGGAATTCGTCCATTGTTGTGCTGAAACCGGAAAGTCGAGAGGCTCAGCATTTCCCCTTCGATTTCTTTCTTGTCTCCATTTCACAACTTATACGTGACACCAAGTCTTTTAGTATCAAATAGAAATATAGATAACCTGATCAGATTTTATTTTGAATATTAAAGTCAAATAGGTATTGTTTTCTTCCTCTTAATGGTTCCCTGTGTTTGGTTACATGTATTTCAACGTGGCAACAAGTCTGACAAAGAAGTAGAGCAAACTGAAATAAAGAAAAAGTGAAATCCTTTTCTTTTAGAGTATAATAACAAAATATGCTTTCATGTCAAAACATAATTCCTATCTTCATAATAATTTACACATGACATATTTGCTATTCTCCCCTCCAGAAAGGTTGCAACACACGCTACCCACAACTCAGTCAAACATGTCCATACTTACCCCAGTTTTTGTTGGAATACACCATCCAGCTAATATTATATACGACAAAATCTTACTTTATTCAAAAGTCAAATCAATATGTAGAAATCCAAAAAAAAAAAAGTTTCCATTCATCCACGCTTTGACATACAAGTACAGTCCTTTCTCCTTTGTAAAGAAAAGAAGAAAAAAGCAGTATAAATATAACCATGGTGATGATGGTCCATGGCAAAGGCAAAGCTAACTTGCAGCACCACCCGACCAGCACCAACCTCTCTCTACCATCCAAGCGATCGAATGCGTTGCCGAGCCCCCACAGCAACAGTAGCCTCCATGCCCATGTCCGCCTCCGCCCCACTCGTTAAGCTCCCCCTCCTCCCTCGCGGCCTCGTCTCCTACATCCCCACCAGCCTCTCCTCCATCCTCCCACGCGGCCGCGGCGCAGCCCCGGCAAACGCAGCCTCGCCGGAGCCACCGCCTGCACAGGCGACGTCTCCCAAGAAGATGTCGTCGGGACAGCAGGCAGGGAGGGGGAGCAGCAAGGCCGCCGACCCAGCGGAGCTGGCGCGCCTGTTCGAGCTGTTCGACCGGAACGGCGACGGGCGCATCACGCGGGAAGAGCTAGAGGACTCGCTGGGCAAGCTGGGCGTCCCCGTGCCGGGCGACGAGCTCGCGGCTATGATCTCGCGCATCGACGCCAACGGCGACGGGTGCGTGGACGTCGAGGAGTTCGGGGAGCTCTACCGCGCCATCATGGTCGGGGGCAAGGACGGCGAGGGTAGTGGCGAGGAGGTGGTGGAGGACGAGGACATGAGGGAGGCGTTCCGGGTGTTCGACGCCAACGCCGACGGGTACATCACGGTGGACGAGCTCGGCGCGGTGCTGTCGTCGCTGGGGCTGAAGCAGGGCCGCACGGCGGAGGACTGCCGCCGAATGATCTGCCAGGTCGACCGCGACGGCGACGGCCGGGTCGACTTCCGTGAGTTCCTCCAGATGATGCGCGGCGGCGGGTTCGCCGCGCTCGGTTGATCTTTACGAATGTTGTTCTTCCCTAATGGCTGTGGAGAGCTATATGTGCGCTTATGCTTGATACTAGGAGGTGTGGCTTGAGGGAAATTCACGTGACCACGCTAAAAACTTCTTCTCTTCTCTTCTTTTTTTTTTGTTCGTTAAGATCGATCAGCTTGCTGATTAATTATTGTACTGCTTGTTGCTCGCAAGAATTGCTTGGGAAGAAAAGGTTTTCCCTGTATTTCAGGGCTTTTCTTCTATGCATGTAATTATGTAATTAAACATCTTAGGCATCTGCATGCATGCAGGGCCGCATGGGCAGCCCTCGTCTGCTAGTGATGCCATGCCCTCGTTTGCTAGTGAAAGAAAGTCTCTGTACGCTTGTGTTTGAGTCCCGTGCTCCTGATGTGTTATTTGAGAACATTTCGTCACAGCGTTGCTGTAGGCATGCATGTTTGATGCCACTGGATTCCCAATCTTTCCCCCTTTTACCCTTACCATAACATGTACTCAGATTATCTTGCCTGCACGATGTGACGATGAGTCAATGGTTAATACGAGATAGAGCTCGTTTTGGATTAACAGGATGAATTTTGTTGGCTCTCAAACACACACACACACACAGAGAGAGAGAGAGAGAGAGAGAGAGAGAGAGAGAGAGAGAGAGAGAGAGAGAGAGAGAGAAGGAATTCGTCTTGGGATGACGACAGTGGACTTACTGGGTTCTGGACGACGGGGGCATTACTGAGCTTTGAAGCAAAGAGCGACACGATTATCTGTGATTCCCTTCCGAAACCTCCCCGCGGCGGCGCACGTACGGTCGATCGATCCCGCCGCGCGCGTGGACAAACACATTGCCGACTTGGGCGGCGTTCGGCGCTCCCAACACAACTGCGCGTACGCCACGCGTAGGCTCACGGCCACGGTCCCCGGGCGCGCGCGCGGCTGGACCGACGGCGCGGCTCCTATAGGCGCTAGGACATGTGCGTCTACATGTGTAGTATACGTGCATGCGTGTGTCTACATGTGCGGTGTGAGCGGGTGCGCGTATAGTGTGTATCATCGGTGTACTCTCTAAAAAGAGTCGTTTGAGTTGATGTGATGGACTTTTGTTTTTATCTTTTTCGCCATAGACTCTGTATCTAGTAACGGTATCATGATTGCTGACAATCACAACAACATAAAGCAGAATATTGATGATTTTTCATTGATGTGTAGGATGTACGCCTCGATGGCAGTGTTATTCATCGAAAGAAAATCAGATAGGATTTATTCATGCATAACTCGGCCCTCATTTTGATCTTGACATATGCGTTGGTATTACCATCCGGGTGAGTCGGTCTAGTAAAACTCATCATGGATAGAGAAAATTCCGCTAAGAACTCACTAGAGAAGAATAAAACTAACAACACCAAGAAAATAAAGAAAATCTAAAACTACTTTTAGAATTTAACAGGTTTACACCCATTCAACGCCGGCACGAATACGAACGAAGAGGGGAGAAGGGTTGACGGCTGATTGACGGAGTTGTGTGGCCGGCGGCTAGGGTTTCCTAGCGGCGTGTCTCCCCGTCCTCCAGAAGTCTTGCGTGGCTAATGCCTTCACGTTTCTGACGGCGCGGTGTGGACATGTTTTCGCACGGTGCTGACCGTGCTGCTAATCCGAAACCCGTTTCCTGGCCAGTCAGACAAGAGCTTCCCTTCACATGTTTGTCAACGGCTTGGACTAATTCTTTCCGGCCCGCTCGGTTACTGTCTGATTGGGCTTCGACTCTGCGTGGTTGTTAATGTTTAACGACTTTGAGACGTGTATTCCGATTGTTCTTCCGATCGAGAAAGGCACATTGTGATTGGTTCCAGTGAACAGAACATTTCCTGGGTATGACCTTGGTGGTGATCGGTTCAGCTGAAAAGCTCGTGGCTTATGGTTGAAAACACTGTAGCTGGCTGAAAAAAGTACTGTAACTGACAGATGCTTATTTAGCATAATTAAATTTAAAAAAATTTAAAAATAAAAAAATATGTTAGCCCATTACGTATAATACAAACAAATACGGGGAAAAAAACCAGCAAAAAAGCTCAACAAAAAGCCAAAAGTTCAGAAAAAGACGAAACTTATAAATAGTGAAAAATAAGCCAGAAGCTAGAAACCGAAGCCGAGTTGATCAGGGCAATGGATTTCAACATCTTGGTTTACTTGTTCAATGTCAGGCTTTAATTGGTATGTTCCCCTCGGTCATGGGTCGGATGTCCTTGTGTAACTGTCAACATGTCAGAGCTACCGGCGAAGGATGGCTTTGCTTGGTCGTGCTGCCGGTGTCTAATTAAAATTCAACGCCTCTCCGCGGTCGTTTGGCCTGGTAAAAGAAGGCGCCGGGCAGTGCAGGCCGGGCATCAAGTGAAATGAAAGCATATAATTAGTCAGATCGATGTTTTACTTTTGCGGCTGACTTCTGGATGAGCGTTGAATGTCTCTCCAGTCTCCAGGCGTGGTCAGAATCCTCTGCTTCACAATTTGTCAACAACAACGTGCTGCCACAGCCAAACGGATGAATACCTGATCTCTGAACATGCCTTATTTTTTTTAAAGACGGTATCGTGATACAACCGAGGAAATTTGTCAGCCAAAAGTCCAATTTCATGCTCTGTTCATATTGCTTTTGCTTCAAAAAGTTAAAAGCCGATATGAATACCTGTCTTTTCGAAGATACTTCTCTACTCCTCTCGCTACTGTCGTGCTCCGGGAGGCAAGAGGTCATAGGCCTATTACATACCCCACTACTCTCGCTCCCGTTGCGTGCACATATCTCTCTCTCATTTCTTTTCACCTCTCGTCCCTCTTTCTATAAGCCATTTCTTTCTATAATTATTATTTATTTTTAGCCAAAATTTAAAAGACACTGTTAAAAGCAATTAGGAAAAGCTAATAGGAACGCCCTGTTAAAAGCGCAGATCCTAACTTTCTTAAGGGGAAAAAAAGGAGGAACCAATCAGGTGCTCCCAGCCCAGCTCATCTGGACCGAAAGCGTACCAGGCTTCCATCCACCACGCACCGGCCTAGCCTCCTCCGTTCTCCGGTCCACAAGGTCAGGGCTGAGCCAACTGCCTCGGTCCAGTTGCGTCGGTTGGCCAGCCCATGTCGAACCCCCACGGGTCACTTGGTCTCGCTCACGCACAGTTTTCCCACGGGCCACACAAGCGAGACGTCGTCCGCCCATCCCGTCCGTCCACGCCGGATTCGCCGCGCCGCGCCCGTCTCCCTGCCGGCACAGCGCCTGAAGCTACCGCACGGGGCGCGCCGGTTGCCTCGTCGGCTCTGCACTTTAGCCCAAGCGCTACCCCGCACCGGCCACCCAAGCACTCACACACAGACATGCGCAGACGGGCTCTCTCGCACGCGGTCATGGCCAGCCGACTCCTCTCGCTCCGGCGGCCGGCAAGGAGGTGGCGCCAGCAGCCGTCACGATCTCGGCCGCCTTGCCCCTCGTCCGATGGCGTAAATGCGGCGCCTTCCCACGGGACGCCGGAGCTGCGCGCGCCTCCGCGGGGCTCACCATCGTAAGAGATAAACCCACCGATCCTCTTCTTCCGATTCTTACTTTAAGCGGTCGATGGAACGTAACGATCCCATCCCATGTTGGGAGGCCTGGATGCCTGGGCTTGTGCTTTGAGTTGTTGCTGCAGTAGGTATTTGCTGAAACGTTAGAGGTTGCCCTGAAACATAGTGGGCGTCAAGTGTTCGATGAAATGCCGGAGACAGGAACTTTCGGCACAATTTTACTGCTTTCAGGATTATGCTTGTGGTTTTTAATATCTTGTGGTTTAATTTGTGTCCGTGCGCGCGCGGATGAGCTAATTCAGCTCCTCAGTTGTGGTTCGTTCATGAAGCAATACTACAGTTTGTCAGTTTTCTCATTTCGAGGTTCTGATGCTGTTGTAGCTGTACTTTCCACAAGGTTTTTCACCGAGATGCTGGATTATTCGGTTGGTGGCAAAGCTATAACCTTCAAACGTACCATTGTATCCATACAAGTCAACCAGTTAATAGTGAAAATCAGGCTATGGGAGAGCTTCAACAAAATCAAGGAGCTGTTGTGTCGGTTGATGAATCTGGTGAGCCAAAAGCCAAGAGGAAAAAGCTAAAAGGAAAGAGGGCAGTGATAAGATTTCTGAAATCCTTGAGATGGAAGAAGAAAAGGGAGTTTCAAAGAATGACCGCGGAGGAGAAGATTTTGTACAAACTGAAGCTAGTAAGTTGTATTGTCATGCCCTCTACATGTTATAGATTTATCTATTCAATTTGTTATCTCTTAGGTTGTGAATAAAGTTTCAAGCATAAAAAAGAAGTTTGCTTGGCTTTCGCTCGACGCAGCATGATTTCTAATATTGCTATTCATATTATGCCCGTAAGAAATGGCAAGGAAAGCTGAACCTTCATTCTTGCTAGAACTAGCTTTATTCATATTCGTAAGCATACTATCAAGATAAAAATTGTCAGTGCTGGGAACTCTGATTAGGTGTCGATTGTCTTTCATATGCTTCATGCACTACAACTAAGTATCTATGCAGCCACCATTCACAATGATAGTATATTTGTTTATTTTTATGCACTCTGTTGTGGAATTTTCACTCCTAAATATATTGTTGTTTTTTCGAGAAAGGGAAAGAGGCAAAGCCCCCCAAGATTCATTTATTGTAACCAAATAAGTTATGTCTTACAATCTGAGTTTCATAGTCACAAAAATGCCCTAAATATATTGTTGTACAGACAAATAATTTGCTCTTGTATGTTTTATCTTATTTATCGGGATTACCCTTAAAGGCTCGGAGGAAGGAAGAACGACTTGTTGCAGCATTGAAGAAAATTGAACCAGATGACCCGTCAGAACCTACACATGATCCTGAGGTGCTTACACCTGAAGAGCACTTCTATTTCCTCAAGATGGGCCAAAAATCTAAAAACTATGTGCCGGTTGGAAGACGTGGAATTTACCAGGGAGTGATCTTGAACATGCATTTGCACTGGAAAAAGCACCAAACCCTACAGGTAATTGTGAAGACATTCACACCGGAGGAGGTTAAGGAAATTGCCTCAGAGTTAGCCAGACTAAGTGGTGGGATTGTGCTTGATGTTCAAGAAGGGAATACAATTATTATGTACAGAGGGAAAAACTATGCACAGCCACCACCAGAAATAATGTCTCCAAAAGTTTCACTTTCTAGAAAAAAGGTACGTTCTCTTATTGCTATCATGGTACAAGGATTAAGATATTGTTATCTTTAGCATGGGGTATGAACTATGAAGCAAGGTTGGAAGAAAGACAAAAAGAAAACACTAGTAACAGGACAATTCCAAGATTTCCATGCAAGACAAGCCACAGTAAGACCCTCCTAATTTGCAGAAGGTGCTTCAGTAAATTATCAATTTATTAATCAACATTGTTTAGTTTAGAACTTAAGACCAAGAGGCATAGCCAATCAATTCCCATTCTATTTAGGTGGACGGAAGAGCTTCTACCCAGGGTCAATTAGAAAATATTCCAATATAGACAAATATGCAGAATGAGAAGATAAAATTTGTCCTTTTATATCTTCTACTGTAGACGACTGGTTTCTTTCATCATTTCTAATTTTAAAACTTCCAACCAGGCACTGGATAAATCAAAATACAGAGATCGCCTCCGAGCTCTTAGGCGGTACATTCCCAGGCTTGAACAGGAGCTTGGAGATCTTCACGCGCAGATGAAGTTAGATGGAGTGCATATTGGACAAAGTGCTGCGAAAGACATCGCTTTTGTTTCAGATAGTGTAAACAGTATGTCCGTGAAAAAAGATTCTTCTAGCTCTGTTCACAAGAGAAGTGTATCTGATCTCCTGTCAGAAAGTATAGAAGGGTCCGAGAGGCTCGAGGATGAAAATTCTGTGGTGGGTGATGATTCAGCTTCTGATTCTATCACATACTCTGAATCTGAGGATCTCTCTGACATTTTTGAGACAGACTCGGAGGAGCAGGTAGAAGACAGCAAGGAGCGCCCTTTGTATCTAGAAAGGCTGGATAAGTTTCCCTCAGAAAATAATGACCATGAACCAGATGATTTTGAGGAACATCTACGGAAGATCGCTTCACTTTCTGATAAGACTGATTCACCTGCAAAAGAACTGAAAGTGTCCGAGCTTGATGAGATCGATAAAATCTTCCTGAGAGCTAGTTCATTGCTGAAGAAAAGGTGACGGCTTGGAATTTGTATACAACGTGCTTGAATTTTATTTGCAATACAAAGAAGCATTTCTTTGCAGTTTACTGGCATCTTCGAAAAGGATTTGACATGTACTGGTAACAGACTGGGAAGTTCTGGATTGATTCACAAACCTTGCTGAAGAGCAGCCAGGATTTTTGTGACTTCATAATCTTACTGGAATAGCTCATTTGAAGTCGTAAAATGGGTGACCTGAAATGTCATAATCAGGTTATGGTGCATGCTTACATGCTTTTGTTTGGCGCCATGTCATTTCTCGGTTGGTGTTAAGCTGTAGCACCCTTATGTATTTTTTGATTTTTGTTGAAGCATTGCTGAAGTGTCATTATCCCTGGCTGTTTTAAGTGCATGGTACCGTGGGCTGTTTCGTGGGATATTGAGCTACGGTCATTGGTGAACTACATTTCAGACTGGTATTGCTCCGTATGCTTCTCTTGTTCAAGTTCATTTATCTTGGTTTTAGAGCTAGTCTGTCCGGTCGATCTTCGTAGTGTATTCTGAGCCTCATGTTTACCGAAGATATCAGTTCTGTGGTCGCATGTATACCTGTAACCTGTTTACAAGCGGTTGATTGTAAAATAATTGCGTAGAAGTATGAAAGGATAATTTCCAAACTGTAAACTTTTGGTCTCCTGAACTATCTCTTATATTGCAGTATTCAATGTCGAAGCTCCATTTTGGTAACTTCACTACTTCAGTACTAATCGATGTACATCCGTTTGAAGGTGTTCAGCTGGACGTACAGAACTGATTCATGCTGCTGCTTTTTTTACGGAAAACTGATTCAAGCTTTTGCATCACTGCTAAGGTTCTGACAGAATAAATCTGTGAACAGAGCACATGCAACAAGCAAATTCAGTGCGTATATCATACCCATCTCATGCTGGAAGTATTGGCCCCAAACTGCCTTACAATTTACATATGTCCACGGTAAGCGATTTGTACAAGAAGATGGCAGAATCCTTTGCATAAGTACAACTTACATCACATACAAAATATGCAATATATATCTCATCCGAGATCAGGAACGATGAGGTAGTCCTCGTCGTCATCAGGCAGCTCCACGCGTGCCTTCTTGCTCTGGCGCGCGCCGCTCGCCTTGTAGAAACCCGCGTTGCTCGTTGGCTGCGGCGAGGCGAAGAGCTCAGGGACCTCCGCCGCCGTGCTGCCCCCCTTGCCCGGCGTATGGTCATGGAACAGGCCGATGTCCGCGAACCACTCCAGCTCCTTGAGCCCAAGAGGAGACTCCTGCTGCAGCAGCAAACACAACAGAAATAGAACAGAGGCCGTGAGATGGATATATCTCAAGGGGGAAACCTGTTGATTTCTCGGCAATCTTGAGATTCTTGTGATCAAGAACGGTTTGCTATTATGGTTGATCCCTTGCCTTGTCGCTGGATTCGTAGTCCGAGAGCTGCAGGAGGTCCTCGACTGCCCAGCCCGACGGCGGCAAGAACGGCAACGAAGGCACCTCCTGCGCGGCGGCCTGGACCGGCTTGGGGACCCCACAAGCAGCGACGACGCTCGGTGGCTTGGAGCCGCCCTTGGGCGGGAGGTGGTCGGCGTGGGTGCCGACGTCGGTGCTGCAGACGGAGCCGAAGCCGACGCGGATGCCGGTGGCGAGGTACCGCTGGTGGTTGCCGGAGAGCGCCCCGGGGACGTGGATGGGCTCGTCGCAGTCCCGGCAGAAGAGCGCCCTGTCCTCCACGCAGAATATGAAGGCCGCCTTCTCCTGCGCGCGCGCGAGCGTGGACAGAAACTGAGCACCGCCCCAGTCCCAAACTACAGAGCCGAGCTGCTGCTGCTTCGCACGCGCGTGTGATGTGAGTGGGTAGGTTACACGTGACGTACCTGGCAGACGTCGCAGCGCGGCAGCGCGGCGGGGAGCGCGGCGTCAAGCGGGAGGCGCTGGTGCTTGCCGGCGAGCTTGTTGGCGGCATGGATCTCGACGTCGCAGCGCGCGCACAGCGCTGCCTCGTCCGCGCAGCACACCACCGTGGCCGCCGCGGCCTCGCACGCGTCGCACTGGACCCTCATGCCTTCCCCCACTTCCCGCGCGCGCTCGCTCGATTATTCCTCAGCTCAGACCACACGCACGCACGCACGCCGGTTGCTGCCTGAGACTTACCTGAGAGAGTCGAGACGGCCAACTATCCCGTGCAGCGACGGCAGGGAGCGGCGTGATTGGCGCGTATAAATTGTGCAACGTGCGTGGTGGTGGGTGTGGGTCGCGCGCGGCACATTGTGCGGACGAGAGCGGCTTCCAGACGGCCCTCTTCCTCTGGGCTATGTCTGACGTCTTTTCTTTATTTATGTTTTTGAGACGATAGCCATATCGTACAGCTTGAACCTGAAAAATCCTTTAAAGAGAAATCGTACCTTTTATTTCAGTTTATGAAAAACCAAAGTCTAAAGGTAAAAAATAAAAACAAGAGGCTCGTTTGTCGGCTTCAACGAGACGGAGAGCCTGTTCTTTTTTTTTTTACCCAGGCTTAGGACTTTTAGCGCTTATAGCTTTTAGGATGTTTATGTGAGAGATTACAGATTAACAGAAACTCACGTGTTGTTTCTGTTTTTGTCGATATAAATAAAGTTAATACAGTATATACTACTATTAACTAGTATACTCTATCTTAAAAAGATACTTTATTTTAAAACTAATTATTATAGAAAAAATTAAAAATAGAAATTAAAAGATGAATAAAACAGGACCGAAGTAGTATCTCTGGATGCTCTTGCGCTGCGGGCCAAGATTTTGATTTGGTCTGAGTGGACGGACGCCCGGTGGGGCCCCTTGGGATGGGCGAATCTCCCGTGCATTGAAGACGAGGAAATTGTGGCCACTTGTCACGTTGCATTACTTGCATTTTCGTCGCTTGTGAGAGGATTTTTTTTTTTGTTTCGCTTTGGACGGGGTTTCTGTCCATGTTACCATCAATGTACTAGCTGCACCGTCCACCAGTGCATTTGATGCGGCCGTTTGGGTTCATCGGGAATCCGTTCTCCATTAGAGGGACGGGAACAAACAGGAGCAGAGGTGCCTCCTAAACAGTCCCGAACCGTGCTTATGGCTGATCATTTGGGTTTTTTTTTGGCTTATGGCTGAAAAGCACTGTAGCTGGCTGAGAAAATACTGTAGCTGACAGAGACTTATTAGCATAATTAAATTTTAAAAAATTAAAAAAATATAAAAAAATACGTTAGCCCATTACGTATAATACAAACAAATACGGAAAAAAAACAGGCAAAAAAGCTAAAAAAAAGTCAAAATTTCAGAAAAAACGAAATTTATGAATAATGAAAAATAAACCGAAAGCCTGAAGCTTAAGCCGTTTTGATCACAGCCTAAGCTCTTCTTGTGTACTTGCAGCTGTGTGATCATCCAGCACGAGTACTCGTACAAACCGTCCTTCTAAACTGCGGTTGAGCACTTGACGGTGGAAAAGACAGTTTCAACCGCGGTTTAGCGTCTGCTCCAGCATCGGGATGATCGAGTTCACCAGCGTGGGATTGATTGCTGTTAGGGATGGAATGCGATCATGAACTTCCAGACTCGTCTGCAGCAGAGCAAAAAGATCCGGACGCTGTGAGAGCTGTCTGTATCTGATGATGCAACACCTGTCGCGAACCCACACACGTGTCTGAGCGGCAGCGAAGGCCGCATTCCAGCCATGCTTTAATAGGATATTTCGACGCGAGCTGAGCTGAGATGTCTGTGCGCTACAGCTATATGGGTTTCTATTTCTAGTTTTTGATATTTATTTACAAAAGCTAACAACTAATATAAATATCTGATTTTTAAAATAGTTTTTTCACTTCTCTCGTTATTTATCTTGCTCTGAGAATATGGCAAGGTGTCATGGGGCTAATGGTCTAGTTTTTAGTATCTTCATATTCCAATCTTGTCAACACCTTTACACAATCGCAAGACTTGTCTTTCTCCACCTTAATTACTGAATGATAGTTGTTGTGGCTACAAGCCAAACAGTAAAGAAGGGGATTAATAGAAGAAGAAGAGAGAGCCAGATCTGTGGAATGGTTGGTGAGAATGAGAGGATGTCCCTCCTCCCACCCCTCCTGAGGATGTCCCTCCTCCCACCCCTTAGTACTTACAAAGGATGAGGGTACATGGGGTATATTTACATGAGTATATTCCTTTACACTATCGAGTCTATTACATGGTAGGCCAGTTGCAAGGCCCAGTTACGAGGGGTTGCGCCACCCCCACCTTCAAAAACAGTAGACATTTTACGTACGCGAGCATGAGTAGACATTTGGCTGGATACTTCCTGGCTGTATGCGTGGAGTTCGTATATGTGGCGCGGAGGCTCGGTGCCGAGGTGCGCTTGACGATGTCCTTTCCGAGGCGCTCCCCCCGCGTGCCGTATCCAAGCTTCCAGCGAGGTACTTCATCGAGGGCGCGGAGGCCAGCACTCGGGCAACCCGTACGAGGATCAAGCGGAGGCCCAACGCGCAGTAGAGCGAAGTCATTACCACATGCATGGAGGGATACGCGAATGAGCACTTGATATTTCATGCCATGCATGGATGGATACGCGGGCGGGTTTGCCGCCCTACATGCACGCATGTATACGCGTGGGCGGTTGCATCATACGTACATACTCGTGAAGGCTTCGACGTCACGCGGAGGCTCGATATCATGCGGAGGCTCGGCGCGGAGGCTGGCGCAGTGGAACTGAGCTTGATGACGTACCCCCTGGCCAGAAGGATCCTGCCGCCGAATCATCCAAGACATCGCTTCCCTGCATGAACGCTCCCAACAAAGCGAAGATAGTAACAACGTAGAAGTAAGTCATTCGATTAGAGCTATTCCATACTGCATCTGGGCGATTCAACTAGATCTACCCAATACTGCATATACAAAACAGAGCGACGCATACAGGCCAAGCCCATACGCCTCTACAGTTAAGATGGTTAAGTTTTTTAGCGAGCAAACTACTTATCTGTCGCTGATGACCCGTGAAATGTCACGAACTTCGCAAATCCAGGGGGATGCTCCCAAGAATAGCTTCCAGCTCCTTAGGCAACTTTTCATCGTCGTCCCCACGGAGGGCGCCACTTGTTGTGGCTACAAGCCAAACAGTAAAGAAGGGGACTAGTAGAAGAGGAAGAGGGAGCCAGATCTATGTCCCTCCTCCTGCCCCTCCTGGAGGTTTATATACATGAGTGGGGTAGAATGGGAAATCTCTATTCTACCCCTTAGTACTTACAAAGGATGAGGGTACATTGGTATATTTACATGAGTATATTCCTCTACACTATCGGGCCTATTACATGTTAGGCCAGTTGCAAAGCCCAGTTACCGGGGGGGGTGGGCCACCCCCACAACAATAGTAATTGAATAATAGGGAGAACAAAGGTACTCAGTAAGCCACCATACATAATTCAGTTATAATATATATGCAAGGATGATCAAAGGGAGGCTTGAGATTCTTTTATTCGTAAGAAGTCACATTTGAAATACAATAAGTAGAAAGTCTTAGATTTAGCACTTTAGCTAAACCATAATTTTAAAGATTGTAAGAGTATGTAACAATAATTGTAGCGAAGATTTCATTCACCTTTTACAAAATATGATTCCATCCACCATGTGGTATTTTTATTTCTAGGCTTCTATTCACCTATTATATTCACTGGGTTATATCCACCTAAGAGAAATCAAAGTCAGGGTTCTAATCACCCCTCCTGATTTTAATTCTAACCACAAAGATTCTTTTGTAATATAGACATTAACTTGAGTAAGTTCTCATGCCCGCCTTTAACCGTGGGCACGTTATTCGAACAGTTTTTATTCTGTAGAGATCGCACACTTTACCCATACGAGGTGTTCAATTTGTTATATTTCATATGCTTTCTTAGGTATACAGATCAAGAAAACCATCACAAAGCCTTTACAATGTATCTTCCTAATGTGGCTACACCCACTAAGGTTTTCACTGTCGTTAGGTTCTGTCTACCTGCTTCAAAAGCCCCCTCTTGCGCCATCACGTCAAAGGCCTCCCTCCAGCACTCTTTACATGTGTTCCACCGGATGGCGCATCACAAAGGCCTCCCTCCAGCACTCTTTACCCGTGTTCCACCGGATGGCATATCTAGCGTCGGATCGATGCAAATTAATTGACTAGGTGATACCCTCTATATCTTGTGGTTGCGCTATTTTATCTTGAGAGATCATCACATCACATGATTCAGTCCTTATAGTTACCTGAACGGTTCTGTCATAAACTACACTCTTGTGCTCCCATCATATTAGCCCCACTTACCATCTACCTATGTATGAAGCAAGTTTAGAATTTTTGGGTTCTAAATTATCCCTTCTAGTTTAAATACCAGTCGCTTCCCTTTAATGGCTGCCCAAACTAAGTTTTCATATTTGAAATAACGTCGGGGCAACTCAATACCCACATGTATGTAAGCAAGGCTAAGTATGGCATTTAGACTCAATTAGACAACTGTAAATGCAACTACATGTGTATACATATAATCAAGAATATATGATGAAAAATGATGTAATCATGTATTTTAATTTTCTATGATAATGCAACTGATGTAATTAATTAAGATTTGATTGTATCACTTTGGGCTCTGCATGAATTCAAATGTTGTAATATTTTTCTTCTGCTTGCACAGTGAGGTAATTGAATGTGTTGTAATTATGTCGTTTATTTCTTAATTAAGTTTATTGCACTGTTTAATTTATTTAAGAGTGATGGTTGTTCCAACTACACATAATCCTAGATTTGCTGATATATTTGGACAGACAACTATTGCACATCTAGTTAAGTATTATAATAATGGTCGTAATAAACTAAAAGAACTATTCAATTCGTGCACATTTTCTATTGCCTTGACCTCATATATATATAGTGGTCAGGCTAGGAAGGACTATCTTAGTGTAGTTTCTCATTATGTAAACAAAATTAAGAATTGGAAGAAATTACATGCTACAAGGATAAATGCATGAGCCACAATAATTCGTAAAAGTACATTCACAAATAGTAGCATTATGCCAAGAAGAGCTAGAGCAAGCATAAAAGCTATCAACACATGACATACTCAATCTACTAATCAAAACACGTCTTCACAGAATGGCAATCTATACTAGCAATTCGGTCTCCCAATCAAACACCGATACCGGTAAATAACTAAGAAACATATCTTTAGTCTATGTCAGTTATCCATTTTCCTTGACCGGTAAATGTCAGTTGCCATTGGGAAAGCCAATTTTTTTTTGTGAAACTTGATCGAATTTTGAAACTTCTATGACACTTGGCGCATGTATTCTGAAACTTGGCAAAAATTCATTCGTCTCTTATGAAAATTAGCTAAGATTTGTTTTGAAACTTGTCAAAATTAATTTCTCAAACTCACATTTGAAAACTATTTGAAATATCAAGTTTAATATATGAAATTGGTGAAACAAAGTTTTAGTTTTGAAAATTGCTTTAACCTTATGTTGGAAACTCGAGGTTTCAATTTTCGAAACCGAAAACTCATATGAAAACTTGACGGTTCTGTTTTTGGAATTTCATAAAACTTGCTTTCCGTCTATGTTTTATCTAGTATTTACATAAAATTTGCCAAAACATATATGAAACCTTCTCGGTCCGACGAAGGCCAGATCTGTTACTGCACAGCAAAAGCCAGGGAAGAGGGCTATTGACGGGCCAATACGGCGATGGATCCGGCGACGACGGGCGAGTGACAGCCGGATATGGCGGCTGCACGGCCGGCGAAGGCCGGATCCAGTCCCCGTCCACTCCGCCGGCGATTGGATGCGCCAGATCCTGTCCCATCGTCTCATCCGACGCCATTGTCTTCGTCTCCGGCGGCCGGACCGCATGCCACCATCTCCGGAAACTGCACCTTGCAACCGGGACACCACCCACCGCCGGCCTCCGGAAGTGCACCCTGTCTCTCTCACCCCCTCCCATTTCGCTCTCTCCGCTCCCACCTCAGACATGCACCTCGCCGACGACGGGATTGTCCTCGACTCCAGGTCGGCGATCTGTATGCGTGTGCGTATGTGTGTGCATGCATGCTGCGCAGTGATCCCCTCAACGCCGGCGCTGTGAGTCCGGTCACAGCGGTGGTGTCCGTCCGCGCGCTGCCTTCCTCCCAAGGTTTCAAATAGCCGGCTAAGACATTTAGCGGATGGGTTCCGCAGAGGTTACAAAGGCTATAGCGGGCTATAGCCTCAAATAGCCTCATTTAGCGGATTAGTAAAACCTCTCAATCTCTGCACTAACATGCTAGCTATTCAAACTAAAACCTCTCAATCTCTAAAGTCTGAATGGAGCAAAGGAAGCAAAAACCTAATGAAATCCCTAAGAAATCCCACCACCCGGATCACTAAAAACCCTAATGAAATTTTAGATCGGCGGCAAACAAATAAACAAAAATTTAGATCGGGAACTTACGGTTTTTCGGGCGCGACCGCCAATGTCACCGTCGCCGACGCCGCCTTGCTCCACGCGGGCGCCGCCGCCGACGCCATGCTGCCGCGCCGCCGCTGCTACGTGCGGGGGCCGCCGCCGTCGCCGCGCGCTGCTGCTCCAGTCGGGTGCCGCCGCGCGTCGCCGCTCCATGTGGGCGCCGCCGCCGACGCCATGGCGCCGCCGCTTCGCTAGCTCGTGCCGCCGCCGCTCCGGGGGAGCGCGCCGCCGCCTCGGGGGCGCCGCGCGCACGCCGTCGCCGCTAACGCCGCCCGTGCCCGTGATTTTCGGAGGAATCGGCTGAAATGGGCTAGGGTTAGGGTTTTTCGGGGGTGTTATCCCCGCTGCGCGCGCGTCTCGGTCGTCCGATCAGATCGGACGGCCACCATTTTTGCGGGCTGAGGAATTGATGGGCTAAGACATTTTTGCGGCGGTTTGGGCCAGACGGCCAGAATTCGGCCCACTTCAAGTTTTTTTCCCTCCTTAGCGGGCTAAATAGCAGTCCATTTAGCGGATTTAGCGGGCTAAATCCGGCTAATAGCGGCAAATCAGGTTTAGCGCTAAAATTAATTTTTCTTAGCCTTTAGCCTTCCCAAAGGCTAAATCCGGCTATAGCGGTGGCTATAGCCGGCTATTTGAAACCTTGCTTCCTCCACAAGGGCGCAAGGGCCCGTGTGCAGCTCCATCGTTTGTTGGCCGACGAGGTGGTGATCTCCATGCATGCATGTATGTATATACGTTTGTATGTATTTATATGCTTGTGTGTACTCTATTGTACAGTGCAACTCACCGTCCACGTCGATCTGCGACTCGCCGTGCACCTCACCGCGGTGGCACTGTGCATGTGTTATGTGTATGCACATCTGTATTGTACGGTACAAATGATTAGTGAAAATATTTTTTATGCAAAAGTATGTGTATTTGTCCGAATGATACATAGAACATGTATAGGATATTGCATACATTCAGAGGCTTCATTCAAATTTCAAAATTCAAAATTTCATGGAGGAATACTAGCGTCAGAACTGATTGTCCCATCAGTTTCCAAAATACTATAAATTGAATCAAATACAATAATAACACATAAGCCCATGCATATGAAATACAATAGATGTGACTTATCCGGATGCACAATCAAGTGTCAAGAATAGGCGGGCAGATTTGCCTTTCCGGTTTCGTCCGGAGGTTTTAGGATTTGGACGTGGGGATTAGGTGTTATTTGTATTGGCTTTTGTTTTTTATCTTTGTTTAAAAAAAAGTCAAAAATTCATATGAATACTTGATTTCTCAAAACAGCTTCTCCACTCCTCTCATTATCGGCTAACTTCGGGGATAAGGTAGGAGTCACAGGTGCAACACACACCTTACTTCTTTCGCTACCGTCACACTCATATCTCTCCTTTACTTTCTCTAGTGTTTGTGTCCTTCTAAAAATTATTTCTTTCAATTACTACTACTTATTTTTAATTAAAAAATCATAACTGTAATTAAAAGCCATTAATTAACGCTCACTGAAATCGTGGCCTCGGTTGCTTCACCCCCGAGCGTAGTGTAGAGGAAGGCCATAACGCATGGGCCCAAGTTCGTTCGGTCGTCCTCCATAACTACGGCACGCTACGCCGGCACCGAACTTAAACATACCTTCGCGTTGATTCGGTTTGATTTGATTGAGCAGAGCATCTAACGCCAGAAAGGACATGATTAAGACCCTGTTTGTTTCCACTTAAGATTATTATAATCTAGCTTATAATCATAAGTGGAAACAAACAGCCTAGATTATAAGGTAACTTATTATAATCTAATAGCTCAGATTATTGTAATCTAATAAGATCAAAAAAGGAGCTTATTTCAGCTTATAGATCCACCTTTTATCTTAAGGACCATAAAACTTTAGGAATATTACCCACCTTTGCCATTCATCCATCCCCCAACTCCCTTGCCTCTCTCTCAAGGACATTGTAGTCTTTAAACATTCGATTACAACAATCCATAACTCTGATAATCCAGGCTGCCAAACACTTGACAGCTTATTTTCCATCAGCTTATTATAATCTAACTTATATAATGCCCCACCTATAAGCTAGATTATAATAATCTTAAGTGGAAACAAACAGGGCCTAACTGTAACAAGCAACAGCCCAAAACAAGTTTTTTTTCTTTAAAAAAAAGAAACAACCCAGGGCAAGTGCTTATACGGGCACTCAAGGTAAAAGCCCAATATTCTCTTCTTTATTAAAGGTAATCTCAATCAAGAAGGGTTCGGCTCACTTCTTTCAATTTTGCACTCAGGCCTTCTGGCCACTTTCAGGACCACATCGGGGAGAGCTTTGAAGGTGCCAGAACTTGTTTGGCATGACTGGTGGTAGCTTTAGAACTTGAGCACCGACACAAGACACTAAGACAGGTAGGCTGCCTGAAGGTGCAGCTTCAGTCTTAGCACACCTGAAGAAGCACCGAGAGATATGAACCTGATCAATTCGGCTTAAATTTCTGACTTCTGATTTATTTTTTACTATTCATAAATTTCGTCTTTTTCTGAATTTTTGACTTTTTTTGTGCTTTTTTTGTCGGTTCTTTTTTCCCGTATTTATTTGTATTATATGTAATAGGATAACATATTTTTTAAATTTAATTATGCTAAATAAGTCTCTGTCAGCTACAGTGTTTTTTTCAACCAGCTACAGTACTTTCAGCCATAAACCACAAAAAAAAAGCTCAACTGATCACCACAGTACACACAAATGCATGGTAAATTGTTAACAGTACCTCGTAACTACTCAAGGTTGAACACTGCTATGAGCTGGCATTAAACCGCTGCTTTAATTAGTTGGTGAAAGCAACAGGTAGGTTGTTAACATGTTAAAACACATACTTACATACCACATGGAGATAGACGGGGTACTACTGTACTAGTACTACCTCACTATGTATGATTACACATATGCCCGGCGCCGACAGAGATCAGGATCACCAGGCAGGGTCGCTATAACACAGCTGAGACTTCACAGAAAATGCTTGCTTAGTTGCTTGTTAGGAGATTGAATCGGGTCAGACACTTGGAATTCTACACCCCCGACGGTACTGCCGTCCTCTAGACCAACCTCACGGCCGGCCCTTGGTCTGTAATGAAGCGGACTTCTCTTCACCTGCGCTTGGTCGTGTTCGCCGGCGCCCAAAGGTCAGCCCCGTTGCTCTGTGTCAGCTGCAGCGTCAGGTCCACCGGCACGAGACAGAGACCGCGGTTCCGTAGGCTGTAGTGACCGGGATCCTGAATTATAGCAAGCGAGAGCCGTGTTATGAATTTGTGACAATACATCTCTTGAATGAAAAACGATGTGTGTACTTGCATTGTACTCTCATCGGAGTTCACATCTTACTCTCATCAGAGTTCAGTGTTTCCAGTAACATTCAGAATAGTGTAGTGGCGATGACTGAAAGAAAGGCTGTAACTTTGCTAGTCAGCAAGTGTGAGCTCACCTCAGGCGCAGCGCCAGCCACAGGAGGAGCACGCATGTACGGGGAGCTAAGAACCTGCAAAAAAAAATCGGTGCATTGTGATGAACAGAAACCAAGGATGAGCAAACTCAACATCGATCACAATGCGATGTGCAGTGGGAGAGAATAAGAACCTCGAGTTGTTGGTGCAAGAACTTGATGTACCCTGAGGCCTCCTGAAGAACAGAAGCTGTGTCCGTCTGCCAAGAGAGAAAATTTGCAGAACCAAACATGCTCAAGCTTTATAAAATGAGCTGCTTTTGCAAAGATAAAAAGCGAGGGGACATTGCGCAACCAAATACCTTTCCAAATGGCGACACTAGCTGCTGCAGTGCTGCCACTCTCTCACCAATCTTGTCCTTCTTCTCCTGCTCAATTGCAACAAAATCACTTCAGCATAGCAGCTAATTACTAGGCAAGATATGTGCAAACTAATTAAATAGCATGCCTTTGGGGATATGGGAGCGCCTCTTGGACTCGTATTCCTTGGCTTCTTCGATGTCATGCTTCCAAACTCCTCCGAGCTGCTGGTGACGGCTTTTCCACTGAAGTAGCTGTCGGTATGGTTCCTTTTGCTGTGATTGGCGACTTCAGTCATAATCATCTTCCTCCTCTTCTGCTCTCTATCCCCTTACCCTTTTTTCCTGCTGAAAATCAGGGGGAAGGTATAGGTAAGATGACCCTCCACTTGCTCCTTAGTTTTGCTATGATCCTTCAAAGGTAAGAGCTGACTTTTTACAGCTGTAGTCGTTGGTTCAGAAGTCGGTTTCATGGAAATCACTGTCACTATTCAAAGTCAGGTCTTACAGAAACAAACTTAATTTTATGAGTTAGTACTCAACTGCTTCACAAGTAACAATAATAGAACGATATGATAGGACAAGGTCAAAGGTATCATGAGTCTCAAGAACACTTTTTTTCCCTAGAGAGAAACTTTGTTCTAGAAATTTAATCCAAATAGTGCCAAAAAAATGCCTCTTAATTAGTTCCCTTCAAAACCTATCAGCTTGGAAGTGTGGCCTAGCTTCTTTGGCTGCCTTTTTTCTCTGTAGTAGCCGTGCTTACTTTAATCAATTTAAACACTGTTCAAGTGTTCAGTTGCTAATTGACAGCTTTGTTTGTTTTTGGCCCTGATCAACTCGGCTTCGGCTTCTGGTTTATTTTTCACTATTCATAAGTTTCGTCTTTTTCTGAACTTTTGGCTTTTTGTTGAACTTTTTTGCCGGTTCTTTTTTTCCCGTATTTGTTTGTATTATACGTAATGGGCTAACATATTTTTTATATTTTTAAATTTTTTTAAATTTAATTATGCTAAATAAGCCTCTGTCAGCTACAATGTTTTTTTCAGCCAGCTACAGTGTTTTCAGCCATGAGCTTTTCAGCCGAACCGATCACCATCTAATGCTGCCGGTTGGGCCTTATCCGATGGTTCTTCTTTGTAAGGTAGAATGATTGGTTAGAGGCCGCTACATATGAGTTTGAGAGAAGGGTAGGGCAAAGATCTACACATCGTAAAGAAACTGATGGTACCTTATCCCAAGGTTACGAGACCTTGTCCTCCCAGTTGAGCCAAAAAAAATTACAGAACAGATTGGGTCAAAGCAAATAATCTATTGTCATCCTTAACTATCAACATTGGAAACGTGTGACTTCCAAACACTTGCAGGACATCAGGATCCAATGGCTTACTTGTGTACTGTGCTTTGTGTAGTGGTATATTGTGCACAGTACACGTGTGATAAAGAAAAAGAAACTAAATTATACAATTACTTTATCTCATAAAACTCAATAAGGCACCTTATTAGAATAGCCCTAAGAAACAATTGGCTACTCCATGTGTTGAAAATAGCTGGTACGTATCTAACCAAGCTGTTACTCAGTCTATTTCGAAGCAATTAGGCTCTGATCAACTCGGCTTCGGCTTCTGGCTTATTTTTTACTATTCATAAGTTTCGTCTTTTTCTGAACTTTTGGCTTTTTGTTGAGCTTTTTTGCCGGTTCTTTTTCCCCGTATTTGTTTGTATTATACGTAATGGGCTAACATATTTTTTATATTTTTAATTTTTTTAAATTTAATTATGTTAAATAAGCCTCTGTCAGCTACAGTGCTTTTTTCAGCCAGCTACAGTGTTTTCAGCCATAAGCCATGAGCTTTTCAGCCGAACCGATCACCACCTAAGTTTGAGCTATATCAAACAAGCTATCAGAATCTTGTATGAACAAAAACGAAAATTAGCAAGGTATATATAACATGTATAAAAGGAGCAGAGTTCACAGTACAATTAGACGAACGTGATACGTAACCTATCTCTATCATACAGTATAACACACGATGTCCTTATGTATGTATTGTGCCTTGTGATGACCAACAACCACATGCTCTTGGCATCACATTCCAGCAGTTAGGGGGTCCCATCCTTTGGTTGGGAAGACAACTGGGTGCCAGCTATCGTTCGGGCTAGCTAGCGTAGCAGTGACATTGGTGTACCTGCTTTCTTCCATTTGTGCATCATTCCCGGGATCCAGACAACAGGACCATTGACTACGTACTAGAACAAGGAGGCTTTGACTGTATCAAGTAAGTAGGTAGGAAACAGCTGGCTAATTAACCCATTGGGAAAGGATTGGTGCAACTCTAGTATTTTTACTGTTTGCACTAGTGTTTCAAGTGTTGTCCTCGATTTTCTTCTCTTTCAACTGTCTCTTGTTGTTTTGATTTTTGCTAAGAACGAAATTCTGAGCCTCCTATATATGCATGAATTCACCGGTGCACGAACCATAGTTCAGAGGAAAAACTCCAGTTTACTAGTTTCGCACTTGTCTGTTTAACCCCCTAGAGTTTTCATTTGATCCATTTAACCCCTCTAAAGTTTAATACCAGATCACTTCGCCCTCTAAAGACGGTTTTGAGAGTAGTTTAGCCACCGTGGCAGCCACGTCATCTGATTTTGCCACGACCTGGGGGCTGGGGCTTCACGTGGGTGGATAGGCGGTTGTCGTCCTCGTCGCGCACAAGCCGCACGCATTCTGCAACGCTCCACGCGTCGCGCCAGCACTGCCGCTTGCCGCGCCACGCTGTCTCTGCACAAACTCCATTTGCATGCGACGACCTCAAGATGCTAATGCACGCGCTGCGATGCCTGCGCTTTGTAAGGCTGCGTTGGGAGAGAGACGACGACGATGACGTCAACCCATGTATGATGTCATGTGGCCAAACTGGATGATGTGGCTGGGACAGTGGCAAAACCGTCTTTAAGCGGTGAGGTGATCCAATAGTGAAACTCTAGCCGGTTTAAACAGATCAAATGAAACCTCAGAGGCCTAAACATACAAAGGCGGAATTTAGGCGAGTAAAGTGAGCTTTTTTCGATTCAGACTTGTGCACACTTCTCTGTATCTGGAAAAAGGGAATAGGTGTGGAACAAAACTGGGGAAAGAAGAAAGGACAAAACGTTTGTCCCTTTGATGACGCATGTTGGTAACAGAAGCCGGGATTGATGAGTTTGTCAACTAGCATGCATTGCACTAGTGGTTGTTTCCAAGCACCGAGTCCCCGTCATGTCTGATGTCTCCACACTGATAATGTGGTACTACTGGTGGTGATCATTTGGACTTTTTTTTGTGAGTTATGGCTGAAAAGCACTGTAAGTAGCTGACAGAGATTTATTTAGCATAATTAAATTTAAAAAGTTAAAAAATATAAAAATTATGTTAGCACATTACGTATAATATAAACAAATACGGGAAAAAACCAGCAAAAAAGCTCCAAAAAAGTTAAAAGTTCAGAAAAATACAAAATTTATGAATAGTGAAAAATAAACCAGAAGCTGAAACCGAAACGATCACAGCCTTAGATTGTTTCCAAGTCTTTTCGCTAACATCTCTAACAATTTATCTCTAAAATGAATTTCTCTAATTATTATATATTATTGTTATCATATTCTCCATCACACTTCATTAACATCTATCCTATGTGTGTTTGTACGGTCAGGTTGACTGCATATTTTCTTTTCTCATTTCTCTTCTTTATATAAGAATTTATGGATATAGTATAGTTAAGAAATAGCTAAAATATCATTATTAGAGATGCCCTTACTCCTATTTTGCTCCCTTCCACCCGGCGTTCACCTGAAACTCTCCAGCCTTCTCAGAAGTTCTTTCCAAAAAGAGAGCTAGCTTTATTAACTTTAACCAGCCATGATTAATACAGGACAGGCACTAACCCTCGTCGCGACCCAATAAGCAGCCGCGGGTGTTAATCCTAGCCCCCCCCCAGCCCCCAGCTTGGCTAGCTAATTAATCGTGCAGTCTGGCGCTTAATTAAGCACGTCTGGTCATGTCTAATCAATCGGGTCTTCGACGTAGCTAGATATCCACCCAAGAGCCAGCTGTACAGAAAGGTAGGACGCGCGGCAACCAAGGCTCGCTCGCTCCCTGCGCCTGCTGACACGTACGTACGTACGTACAAACCTTACTAGCGCCATACGTACGCCACCTCCCTTCCTCCATGCCTGCTCTCTCTCTCTCTCTGAGTACAGAAGCAAGAAGGTGGCCGGTCGGTGTACGCGCTTACGCCGGCGCCATGGTTGAGTTGAGCGAACAAAAAAAAGAAACTCACTACGGTTAACCGGTGCAGCTAGCGTTCGGCTTACTGATACCTGAAGAGAAGTGGAAAACAACGACAGCACGAAAGAACCTAACTCTGTGCGTCAAGAGGAGGGTCGAAGAAAGAAAAGGAAAAGAAGGGTCGTAATTACCAGGATGAGAGATGCGTGTGGAGCGAGCGCCTTGGGCAAGAGAGATGGAGATGGCAGAAGCTATCTCTCTCCGGCCGGGGCGCGACTCCAATGGCAGAGGCGCAGAGCTGGCTAAGCGCTGTGCCTGTCTTCTTCCCTGTGCACCTGTGTTTCCTGTCTTCCCAGAGGAGGGGGGAGCTAGGTGGAGGCTTATGGAGGGTTTAAGGATGGGCGTAGAGGGGCCGGGGACATTTGGGGATCAGGGAGGTCCTGAGCATTTATGCACACGGAGTTGCTGGCCAGCGGCCGGTGTTGCAGATAGATTTTCTCTTTTTCTAAGACAAGGAAACGAATACTTTACGGAGGAGCAGTCCTCTCTATCTGTATGAGCATGACGATGGAAAACTGTGTTTTCTTGTGAAATCGTTAGCTGCACATCCCACCCTACACGGAACCGCAAAATAGTTGATAGCAGGTGATGTGCATCAGTGGATGGAGCTCCAAGTATTGGCGTAGCCTAGGCTCCGCTTATTTCAGTTTCAGCTTCTGACTTATTTTTCATTATTTATAAATTTCATTTTTTTTGAACTTTTGGCTTTTTTAGGTTTTTGCCTGTTCTTTTTTTCCCGTATTCATTTGCGTTGTCTCGTAATGTGCTAACATATTTTTTCTATTTTTAAAATTTTTCAAATTTAATTACGCTAAATAAGTCATCTTCAATTACAGTAAAATTTTAGCCATAAGCTACAACTTTTCAGTCCAACCGAGCAGGGCCTAAAAGTGCGCTCCATGTTGTATATCTTTGCACCAAATTCGGGCATGTATGTGCGCCTAGCAGTTTATTTCGCTTTCCTGCATACCTTTTTCTCCCCTTTTGTTCGGTTTCCATGACAGCTAATATCCAGAGGGGAGGAGAGAAAAGGGGACGACGTGGGCAGCCGAGGGAGGCCACTGGATACCCGTTATTTTTACCCAAACCCATAACCACTCTAAGATAAGATATAAATAAAAACAAAATGTCTATTCTGATTCAGGCATGGGGAGATAATATCCACTTACCTATGTTTATTCATATCCATTCAAATAAATTAAAAATTAAAACACAGAATCCAAAAACGCATTAAATACTATCTCCTATCTTTTTTCTCTCTATCCACAGATTTTTCTTCCCATCTCTTCTCTCTTGGGTATGAGCTGCCACTCGCCGAGATGCCATGCCATCTTACGTTGCTCACCCACTACGCAGCTGCTCGGTGTCTTAAGTCATCGTGCAGCTGCTCGCTACGCTCTCCTCTCTCTCTAACCCTTGTTCCGTACTCATGGTTATGCCCAAACTTATTGGGTGTGACCGTATGAGTACTGTCAGACCAAATGGATATAGGTAATCTTCGATATGAGTATGAGTAGCCTAAACCCTACCCAACGGCACCCTAAGAGAGAAGAGGATAGGGGGTGACGCCGTATGCTTGACCCACAGAGAGGGACAGGAGCAAGGACGAGGTGACGCCATATGCTTAGCCCACAGAGAGGGGTAGGGACAAACGGGTTGGTTTCCTCGGCCCATGCTTTGCTTCTTGCAGAGCCTTCGCGTGTTGCCTTCTCGCCACCCTCGTTCTGCTCATGCGCGGGTGGCACAAACCAACACCGGCGGCACGCAGGTCACAGCCCCTGGTCTCTCCTCCTACCTCTCAACATGTGTTGTGCAGCCGTGCGTGCAGAGCCACTCAAGGGGATGGTCAGTCCCTCGCGTGTTTCTGCATGCATGGGATGACTTGTTCACATATTTCTATTTTTTAGAAATTTTATGTGCTTCGAATTTACCATATTAATTTATGTTAATTTAATCATAATTAGTGACATGCAATACACATTTAATTCACGGTTTAAATCGTAGGCCACGCGGTCACCATGCGGTGGCCATTTTTTACAGTGCGTGACCTCCCTCCTTCACACATATGTCACTCCTTTGCTGCTATCCCCTTTCCTCCTCCCTCATTCGCACATATGTTGGTTCTTCCATACCGTCTCTCTTACCCGCTCCCTCGTCCGCACATATGTCGCTCTGTCTATGCCGCCCCCCCCCCTGTCCACTCCCTTTTTCGCACATATGTCACTCTTACCGTGCCTCTCCCCCTCGCCCATGATGCTGCGCGTTGACAATGAGCCCATATTTTTTCATTGCAACGCACCGAGTTCCCTTTTTGCTCAGCGCTACCTCGTGGATGTGAATTTATATGAACTCTATTGGACTTATCTCATGTTCGTCGCGGCGGCTCCCTGTATCAATACTACCTGTTGCACGGTGCCCTTTCACATAACAAGACTACCACACTACCATCCTCACATGGAGAAGTTCTTGTTCTTCAAGTCGAAGGATCGGCTAAGCCTGGACATATGTTACTGTGTTATCGTAACTACATCTGGGACTGTTCCGACCGGCGTTGGGACACGGGGTGGTACTGCCAGTCAGTAAGGACCAGTTATAGTACATTCCCCTTGCAAATAAATCGAAAGCATGTACAAACTACCTCTCCTATCTACTTGTAGTCTCCGGATTCGCTATGCGTGTTTTGCAAATGGATTGACCGAGAGATCCACTCACATGACCAGTGACGTCTTGCCTTGCAAGGAGTGGGATATTGAGATAGCCCGTGAGAGGAGGGAGGAGCGGCGATGCAACAAAGATCATAGCGAGCATATTCGGCGGGAGACAAAATCTCATCTGGAGGCGTGCAGGCGCAGAGTGCGCGAGGCTCACAAGAGAAAAGTGTGAAAGGACGGCTAAGGCCAGTGCAGCTGGCGAGGACTACAACGCCAAACTCGGCACGAAGGGCAAATGCCCCCGGTCCACGTAGTAGATTATGCAATTTCATAGTAGCCCTGAGTACTACCCACCATATTTTTTGTATCTCCTAAAAGCTTCTATTTGTACATGGTCTGAATACTTATGTCACTGTGTATCATAGTCAATGGCGGACCCAGGATCAAAATTTAGGGGGGGGGGGGCTAATAGGACTTACTGACCAGTTTGCTGAATACTGAGTTGCTCCACACCAAGAGCCAATATGTTGTTGTGGCTTGTAATCACCACTGCAAATACAATTTTCTTAATCATGCAAAAGCTTTTCAAACCTGATAAGGTCATTCATATGGCTAGCGTGGAACTGTAAGGGATGAGAGAGGTACACACGGCCGGCCAACGGTAGGGGGGCTGACGCCCCACTTGACCCACCGCTGGGTCCGCCCTGATCATAGTAGTAGGCGTACGGAGCCTTCAGAAAAAACCGTAATGTTTGCACCTTATTTTTCTACATTGAAAAAACTGTACGAACAGTTCATTTATATGATTTTTTGAGCAAAATTCATAATGAATAAATTCTAAAAAAATTAAATTCCTAAAAAATTAGACAGATTAATTGGATGTATGCAGTGCAATGTGATGTACAGTATGCATACACAGAGTTGGCTTGTATATATATCCAGTGTTCTTTTCGGCTGCGGCTTATGGCTTTTGGCTGAAATTTTTGAATTTTGGCTGTTTACGGTACAGATTACGGAGACACAGATACTCACTTGCGATTTTTGCTAGTACAGATGTTGGGCTTTTAACGTGTAGATCGTTTAACCTGTAGACCCCGTCTTGAGAAAATACTCCGTTTGAAAGTTAGGTACTGTAGCAAAAGCCAAAAGCCACCGGCTTCGGAGGAAAAGAACAGGCCCATAGTATGCCATGCCATGCCACGCAACGTAATGTTTGTTTCCTTTTGTAATTTAGGTGTCTACATATGGCTAAAGCATATGATAGGCAGCCATCAGCCAGTTGCATTACGAACACGGAACACGAAATATCACCAGTAATTAATTCGTGGGTCAACCTTTCCCGCTTCAATTCAAACTTCCAGAACCGGTCGGTTAACTGGCCTGCAGGGCGCTTGTCTTGACGACACCGACGGGATTCGTTCCATATACATCCATTCACCGCAACCTGTTCTTTTTCCATTAGATCCGGCCAGCTCATGTCGGCTTCAGATCATGACTTCTAATTCACTATTTCTTAAATTTAACTTTTTTGTATTTATTTGTATTATCTAAGATGGATTAAATTGTTTTTATTTTTAAATTTAATTACGCTAAAAAACCACTAACAATTACAGTACAAAACAAGCCAATTATGATGAAAAATAAATCATAAGCCAATTTATTTCAGTATATAGCTTTTGACAATGCACCCATGGTGAAATTAACTCCATCGCTGGTGAAGAGCTGATTGGAGTAATCCACAACAAGTCTTACTATTTTAGACTTTCAGTATGGAAGATTAAAGATTTCATGTCATCTCTAACTTGGCGGTTGCGGTTCACCTCACATGATCGAACAGTTGCCCAATTGTGACATCTCACTGCCTGCCTTCTTCTCATGCCCACTTATAGCTTCTCCATCATCCATACAGAGCCTTCTGTACCGCTCGGGCGCGCCAGCTTGTTGCTTGCTGCTGCTGCGCAAGGAATTCCAAGGAGCCGCGCGCGCCGTCGCTGTCCGCGCCCTGGCGCCTCCACCGCGACGGCGACGCGGATCGTTTTCCTCCCGCACCGCGCCGTGGGCCTACGCCCATGCATAAGTCCACACGAAGCGACGGTTTCGCGCGCGGCCACGCCCTGCACCGGACGGGGTCCACGCGCTTCCACCGCCTCGCGTGAGTCACAACGAAAGAGATTTTTTGGTATGGCTCATTTCAACTTATTTTTTACTATTTCTAAATTTTATTTTTCTGATCTTTTAGCCTTTTTAAGCTTTTTTGTCGGTTCTTTTTTCTTATATTCGTTTACATTGTTCATAATATGCTAACATATTTTTTCTCTTTTTAATTTTTAAAATTTAATTACGCCAAATAAGTCACTATTAGCTACAGTGTAATTTTAGTCAGTTATAGTAAAATTTTAGTCATAAATCACTTTTTCAGCCCAAATGAGCGGCACCTTTATCTGCTCCGATCAGTCATCTGATCGCTTCACTCTCCTCTAGTCCTTTGCTCCTTTTAGGCTAGCAACTCAGTTGGAATAGTTCTACATTGAATATAGAAGGATGGGAGACTTAGCTTAATGTGACGCTCGGTTGGGCTGAAATAAGCTGATTTATGGCTGAAATTACACTGTAGCTGGCTGAAATTACATTGTAACTGATGGTGGCTTATTTAGCGTAACTAAATTTTAAAAAATTTAAAAATAAAAATATAGTTTAGTCCATCACGGACAATACAAACGAATATGGGGAAAAAAGAACCAGCAGAAAAAGCTAAAAAAACCAAAAGGCCAGAAAAACGAAATTTACGAATATTGAAAAATAAATCAGAAACCAGAAGTTCAAGCCGAACTGAGCGGGGCCTGAGAGTGAAAGAGTCCCACACCTCACAACTTAGCTTTTGAAGATAAAAAATCTCTTACCATCTAACAAGTGATATTAGAGCTCGGTTCTAAAATCTCTAATCTAGTGGATACTAGTGTGTGAACGTTTGATAGATGTGACTCTAAGGAACCATTGGTGTACGAGGAAGGGGGCAATAAACGGCTGAGGAATAATAATGTGTAAAGGGAAAAATTATTGTAATAGTTACATAATAATTATGGAGGTCTAACTTAAAAGTAGAGCAATCTCAGCTCACAGGATAGCTGTTTAGAGACAAGAATGTCCTAACATCCAACCAACTCGCCTTTCTTCGGGGCGATTTCACGTCGATTTTTTTTAATGATATCTCCTACTCGTAGTAAGAATTCTTCGACGTACGTTACCTGTGTTTCTTGAGTAAGCGCGTATGTATCAATATGATCGACAATACATTAACCAGGCTGTGTTTTCTGTAATTGTTTACCTGTGAAATTGTGAATCGGCCGCAGTCTTGCACGAAACGGTCCTCTGAGCCGAACGTGTCAGCGGTTTCCAGAACCACGATAAACTAATACTACTGGCAGAACAGCCGAAATCGGGGGTGATCGGTTGGGCTTCAGTTTTTACTTTTCGGTTTATTTTTCACTATTTATAAATTTCGTCTTTTTTTGAACTTTTAGTTTTTTGTTGAGTTTTTTTGCCGGTTCTTTTTTCCCGTATTTGTTTGTATTATATGTAATGGGCTAATATATTTTTTATATTTTTTAATTTTTTTAAATTTAATTATGCTAAATAAGCCTCTGTCAGCTACAGTGCTTTTCAGCTATAAACCACCAAAAATAAGTCCAAATGATCACCACAATACCGATCAAGGACCCAGCGGCCATACACAGATGGTCTTGTTGAGCTCGATCCGTTGCGTGGCGACTAATTAAACCATGTACAGTTAACAGTTGGGCGTCACCGTGTCTGAAAAAAAAAGCATTCCTTAGAGACATTAACAAAGCATCTGGGCATGACCGAATCTCTCGAGGAAAAGGAAACAAACGGAGCGCGACGAGAGCAACCGATCGTTCTACTAATTTCTGCGTCTGTGCCGCGAATTGTGCCGCGGTGGGCCCTGCCAGGAGCAATAAGCAATATTAGGGTCTATCTTTTTTGGCTGAAACTTATAATTTTTGGCTACAGTTTGTGATTTTTTGACTATTTGTGTGAAAGATTATAGAGTAATGAAAACTCACATATATTTTTTTGCTAATATAAATGAAATCGGTACAGTATGTATTACAATTAACTAATAGATTGTATCTTAAAAAGATATTCTGTTTAAAAGTTAATTATTATAAAAAGGTTAAAAATAGTTTTTAGTGTGAGTTCTAGATTCTTTAGGGATCTCTAGGGTAGATCTAGCGGGGCTATTCCTTTCTCTAGGGGTTTCGAGTGCTACACTGAGAGGGAGAGGGGGTACCAACCTTCCGACTGCGTGGAGGAGGATGAGGCCATCTCGGGTTCGGCGGTGAAGATCTGCGCACGGGCAGCGACGGTCGGGGAAGAGGTGCTGGGCTCCTCTGCGGCGTGTCCCGGGCGGCGGCGTCTCCCTGGCGGCGGTGAACGGCGGCGGTGGTGCTTCCCGTCGGCTCAGCGCCCCCTCTTACAGATCGGGTCTAGGGTTTGTCGGTGGGGTGACGGCGGCGCGGTCAACCTCGTGATGCGTGCCGCCCGGCCCCCACCTCTGTATTTATAGCGCTGGCGACAGGGGCCCACCAGCCAAACGGGCTGGGCGCCCCCGATTAGGGCGCGGTCAAGGGATGGGCTTTGGCCGTTGGGCTAAAGCCCTGAGATCACTCTAACATTCTCCCCCTTGATCTCAATCTATACTTTATCTTTAATTACTTTTGACTTTACACATTCCATCACAGATTAGTGCATAGAACATGTCTCATCGTCACGGTCAATCGCCGATAGATTCAACAGTTACAATACACCTCTCTGTTCTGAAACAGTTACTTTAAACTTTGGGCCATCTTTTAGTCCAGGTATCATAGGCTTTCCCTTAAACCCATGCCGGCTACATGTTCTCTGAACACGTTGGGTGGTAAGCCTTTAGTAAGCGGATCCGCTAACATCTTTGCGGTACTTATGTGCTCAAGACTTATAATTTGATCCCGAACTTTATCTTTCACAACATAGTACTTTATGTCAATGTGTTTGGCATCACCACTTGACTTATTGTTGTGGGCATACGTTACTGCGGGTTCATTATCGCAGTACAACTTAAGTGGTCTATTGATGTCGTCAACCACTTTTAAACCGGGTATGAACTTCTTTAGCCAGTTCACCTGCCCCGTAGCCTCATAACATGCTACAAACTCGGCATACATTGTGGACGATGTAGTGACGGTTTGTTTTGAGCTTTTCCACGATATAGCTCCTTTAGCGAGAGTGAACACATATCCGGATGTAGACTTTCTATCATCTCCCGCAAAATCAGAATCTGTATACCCCACTATATGGAGTGAATTTGATCTTCTGTATGTCATCATGAGGCCTTTTGTTCCTTGCAAATAACGCAAGACTTTCTTTATCAATTTCCAATGTTCTATTCCAGAATTGCTCTGGAATCTGCCAAGTAACCCGGTAACAAATGCTAAGTCAGGGCGTGTGCACACTTGAGCATACTGTAAGCTTCCGACAGCTGAAGCATATGGAACCGCTTTCATTTGGTCGATCTCATACTGGTTCCTGGGGCATTGAAAATCCCCATATCTGTCGCCCTTGACTATAGGTGCAGGTGATGGACTACTTTTATGCATACCAAATTTCTTTAAGACTTTCTCTATGTATGCCTTTTGTGACAGTCCCAATACCCCTTTGTTTCTATCTCGGTGAATTTCGATCCCTAGAACGAATGAAGCTTCACCAAGGTCTTTCATATCGAAGTTTGAGGACAAAAACTTCTTTGTCTCCAGTAGTAGACTAACATCACTACTAGCTAGTAGGATATCATCCACATACAGGATTAGGAAGATAAACTTCCCATCTTTAAACTTTGCATAAACACAGTTGTCCTTTACATTCTCTTTAAACCCAAATTTTCTTATTGTACTGTCAAACTTCAAGTACCACTGTCTTGAAACTTGCTTTAACCCATAAATCGATTTCTTTAGGCGGCATCCCGTTCTTTCATTTCCTTCCATGACAAAACCTTTCGGTTGTGCCATGTAAACATTTTCCTCCAAATCCCCATTAAGAAATGCCGTCTTCACATCCATCTGATGTAACTCTAAATCATAATGTGCTACTAATGCCATTATGATTCTGAAGGAATCTTTATATGAGACTGGAGAAAATGTCTCATTGTAATCAATCCCTTCTCTTTGCGTAAAGCCTTTCGCCACAAGTCGCGCTTTGTATCTTTCTATATTCCCTTGGGAGTCAAGCTTTGTCTTGTAGACCCATTTACAGCCTACTGTTTTGGCTCCTTTAGGAATAATTTCCAAGTCCCAGACTTTATTAGTCTTCATGGACCTCATTTCCTCTTCCATGGCCTCAAGCCATTTTGAGGAATTTCCGCTTCTCATGGCCTCTTCAAATGAGGTGGGATCATCCTCCATTTGAAATTCCTCTGTATGATAAATCTGATAATCATCAGAAATAGCTGATCTTCTTACTCTTTGAGACCTCCTCGGGGCCTCCTCATTTGGTACATCTACTGTTTGAGGCTGCTGTTGCTCCCCCTCATCTGTGGCAATATGTTCTATATGATCCTGAAGAACAGGTTCTTCATTCTCATTCATTGTTGCCACGGGAGGAACAATAACAGGTGCTGGCACCACAGTGTCTTGCACCGTCGGTGCAGCGACAGCAGGTAGTGTGAAGAATGGCTCTTGAATCATCGGAGTGGGCGCAAACACCCGCTTCTCTGCAAGGTCAATCTCTCGAGCTACCATGCTCCCCCTCATCATTTCATCCTCTAAGAAGACAGCATGTCTCGTTTCTACAAACTTTGTGTATCTGTCTGGACAGTAGAAACGATAACCTTTTGACTTTTCATGGTAGCCAATGAAATGACAACTTACTGTTTTGGGATCAAGTTTCCCAAGGTTTGGGTTAAATACTTTAGCCTCAGCAGGACTCCCCCACACACGTAAGTGGTTTAGTGAGGGAACTCTTCCTGTCCACAACTCGTACGGTGTTTTGGGCACCGACTTACTAGGCACTCTGTTGAGAATATGAATGGTGGTTTTCAACGCCTCCATCCATAAACTCAATGGGAGTGTGGAGTAGCTCATCATACTTCGCATCATATCCATCAGGGTACGGTTGCGTCTTTCAGCTACTCCATTTTGCTGAGGTTCGCCCGGCATAGAATACTGGGCCACTATTCCATTTTCCTGTAAAAACCTCGCAAAAGGTCCAGGAACTTGTCCATATGGGGTATGTCGACCGTAGTACTCCCCCCCACGATCTGATCGGACTATCTTAATCTTTAAATCGTGTTGGTTTTCAATTTCAGCCTTAAATATCTTGAATTTATCCAAGGCTTCATTTCTTTCTTTGATTGGATAAATATATCCATAACGGGAGTAATCATCTGTGAATGTTATGAACGAGTCATATCCATCCACACTTTTCACAGGAAAAGGACCACAAATATCTGTGTGAATAATTTGTAGAACTCCTGTGCTTCTTTTAGCGTCTTTTTTAATTTGCTTTACATATTTTCCTTTAATGCATTCTCTGCATTGTTCTAAGTCTGAGAACTCTAATGGAGGAAGAATATCATTCTTTACTAGTCTTTCTATTCTCCCCCTCGAAATATGGCCTAAACGACAGTGCCATAATTTCGACGACTCATCTAGAGTTCTCTTTCGTTTTCTGTTTACATTCGTAGACGAGGATTCAATCACTTTCTCGCACGCAACGTTCTCATTATCGCATACGACATTCACATCATCACATAATGATAACAAATAAAGCTCATTCTGTAATATGGCAATACCAACACATTCTTTATTAAACATTATTTCGCACTTGCCATTTCCAAAATTGCAATCATAACCATCTTTGTCCAAATTTGACACACTAATCAAATTCCTCTGTAAAGAGAGTACAAAAAGGACATCTCTAAGTAAAAGAGTGGAGCCATTAGCTAATTCTAATGAAAGATCGCCAACGGCTTCAACTTCAGCTTCGACTCCATTTGCGACTTTAACGCATCTTTCTTTTCTTTGCGTAGTCCTCGTCGAACGGAATCCCTGTAAAGAATTAGCAACATGAACAGTTGCTCCTGAGTCAATCCACCAAGTGGATTTCGAATATTGTACATACAGGCATTCATTTATAAAGGTAATAATGTTCTCACCTTTCTTAGCCATTATCATCTTTAAGTAGTCAGGACAATCCTTCTTGTAGTGTCCCGTCTTCTTGCAGTGAAGGCACTGGTCTTTGTCTACAGCAAATTTATTCTGTTGAGGCTGATGTACAGAGGCTTTGCCCTTGTTCTTTGAGAAGGGGTTACTGTGGTAATTCTTTTTCTTGTTTTCCCTCACAAAGTTGATAGAACCACCATGTGAGGTTTTGATTCTTTCCTCCTCTTGCACGCACATAGCTATGCACTTTTCCATGTCTCATTTCTCGGGCTGCATATTATAGTTGACAACAAAAGTGTCAAACTCTTTTGGCAAAGAAGCAAAAACCAAATGAATAAGGAACTCATCCTTGAGAGCCAAATCCATCGGTTTCAGTTTAGATGCCAAGTTGCTCATTCTAAGAATGTGCTCTCTTATGCCATTGCCACCGCCAGAATACCTCTCTGTTACCAGCTGCTTAATCAGCTGTGTAGCATAAGTCTTTGAAGAGCCAGTGAACTGACTCTTTATTTTATCAAGGTATTCAGTGACAGTGTCACACTCTGCAATTGAGCCCAGAATAGCAGGCTCAATTGTGTTCTTTATCACAGCCATACATTTCTTGTTGGCTGTGGTCCATTTCTTATGATCAAGGTCATAAGACATCTGTAAGGGAGCATGATCCCTCTGTCTTTTCTGCCATGCAGTGTCATCCTCATTCTGTTCCCTCACTGGTGCCAAAAGCTCAGTGGGACGTGCTGTAGTGAGGACCCAGTCCACCTCAGCCAAGATAAAAGCTAAATCTAACTTTTTCTTCCACTCTCCATAATTATCACCTTTGAGAGTGGGGATTTCTCTAATACAACTCATTAAGTTGTATCCTCCTGAAAAAAATTATTTCAAATACAGTGAGAACGTAACATCAAAATTATATGCCTTATTTCCAACGTTGGTCAAAAATACGACATACAACTTAAAAAACAATTCTATCATACATTAAATCTACATCACCGTTGGGCAGAAATAGAAATAATGCATAAAATCAACATTAAAAATTTACAATACTGTTATTAACAACGTTGGTCAGAAAATAACAATATCATAAATTTCTGGAAATTTTATCTATTTTTCCAAAATTAAATTCTCCCGTTGGTTCGAATTTAATAATGAAAAACAATCAATATTAACTTTTGCAGCGGAAACTGTAATTATTCTAAAAAATAATTCAAATTTCAGAAGCATTATTCTGTGCACTTTTAATCTCTGAAAGAATTAACACGTTGGTGCAAAAATTACAGAGATTTTAAATCAAAATTTCATTCAAATTCATCAACTAATACTTCTGAAAATCAATAAATATTAAAAAACAATTTTCACTGTTCATTCGGCCAATCGGCCCGGCCTGCGCAGCTGCTGCCCACAGCGCACGGCGGCCTGCCCGCGCGGCCCACTCAGCCGCGCCACACGCGCGCGCGCTCGCAGCGGCCCGCTCGGCCGGCTCCCTCGCGCAGCCTCGCGCGCGGACGCGCTTGCCTACGCCTCACGCGCGGCCCGCTCGCCTCGGCGGCCTGCTCTCTCGCGCGCGCGGACGCTGCGCCGCCCCCGCGCCCGGCCGCAACCTGGGCCTGGGCCGGGAATTCACTCGCCCGCCTGGGCCGAATCCCGCCCGCGCGGCTCGGCGCGATCTCAGCCGTCGGATCGCATCCGACGGCTGCGCGGCGTTCTCGGCGGAACAAAACCGCCCGCGGCGGACACCCCCGAAAACCCTAGCCATTTCATTCCTCCACTTCTCTCGCCTCGCGCCCGAGCGAAAACGGCGGCGGCGACGACCTCGTCCAGCCGCCGGAGAAGAAGCAGAAGCCGGCGTCGCCGCGGGCCCTCTCGCCGGCGTGCGCGCTCCCCTGAGAGGGAGCGCGCCGCCGTCGAGCGGCTCCGTGTCGGTGCCCCTCCGAGCGCGCGCGCTCGGATCTGTCCCGCGCGCCGACGGTGGCTTGCACGTGGAGCGCCAGCGAGCCCAAGGCTCGGCCGATCTCCCGCACGCCAGCGACGACGACGGCGGTCCTCGGTAAGTCCCGGTCTTTTCTTTAGGGTTAGTGTTCTTCGTTCCCATCTTTTCTTTCTTTTCTTTTTCCTCCGTCTAGATCTAAACCTAGATGCTCTGATACCATTGTGAGTTCTAGATTCTTTAGGGATCTCTAGGGTAGATCTAGCGGGGCTATCCCTTTCTCTAGGGGTTTCGAGTGCTACACTGAGAGGGAGAGGGGGTACCAACCTTCCGACTGCGTGGAGGAGGATGAGGCCATCTCGGGTTCGGCGGTGAAGATCTGCGCACGGGCAGCGACGGTCGGGGAAGAGGTGCTGGGCTCCTCTGCGGCGTGTCCCGGGCGGCGGCGTCTCCCTGGCGGCGGTGAACGGCGGCGGTGGTGCTTCCCGTCGGCTCAGCGCCCCCTCTTACAGATCGGGTCTAGGGTTTGTCGGTGGGGTGACGGCGGCGCGGTCAACCTCGTGATGCGTGCCGCCCGGGCCCCACCTCTGTATTTATAGCGCTGGCGACAGGGGCCCACCAGCCAAACGGGCTGGGCGCCCCCGATCAGGGCGCGATCAAGGGATGGGCTTTGGCCGTTGGGCCAAAACCCTGAGATCACTCTAACATTTAGAAGAAAAAAAACACGCCCTTGTTGTCGCTCGTTGGGCGCGGCAGTCTATATATCAGTACACTACTCGTACCAGTGGCTAATCATGTCCGGCTTGACTCACAAAGCCCACGCGCCCACTCAGATGGAGTGATTTGTTTGAGAGACATTTGGGTGACCCCGACCATGTGCTTAGCTTTGTTTGCTAATTCGTCTGGTCGCCGTCCTGAGGCTCCTGGCTTTTGGGCCGCATCATTCCTCCGGAAATCGCGGTGTTAAGAGCCTAGTCTACTGTTTATTATGAGTAGCTTGATTGATGCAAGCAAGTACAATTTGTTCTTTTCTATTTCCAATTTATTATGGAATGCCGTGATCTACTGGGTTAATCATGTGTTCCGAATCGGAGTACCCAACAACCGCCAAAACGGCTCATCACGAATGTATTAATATGTAATCAAATGTTAGGTTTTATTCATGGCGTCGGCAAAATCAAGAATGGAGCGACAACACAATGTGATGACCAGTTACTCCATTAGAAAGTTTGTTACGCAGTCGCCTCGACGATGACAACGAATGGATGTCGTAGCTGGGGAAAAAGGCTGTACCTTGTAAATCACTGTAGTTAACTCAGATAGGACAACCAATGCTCTACGGCCTGAACTACCGTGGGAGAGAGACCGGTTCTTTTTAGCTTTCGCCTTGACTCGAACAAACATTCAGGAGGACAGCTTCTCCATCACTATTTCAAAGCTGAGAACAACTTTTTTTAAACTTCTCGACATTCAGTTTATTTATATAAACGTTCGCGATAGAGAAAAATAATAATAAATCGCAGCCATAAACCGCAACCGAAAACAACCCACCCAACAACAAACCAACAAAACAAAAGACGCTGGATAGCACATCATCAGTGCATCACAAATTCACAATGCTTACAGCGAACACAAGTTTTTTGGTTGTACATTTGCTTGCTGCATTGATTCAGTAGTACTTGGACCCTTTGCAGTTATGATCCATCAGATTCAGCATTCAAGTTGTCACCTGCACCCCATTGACCTGCAGAGATCATAGCAGCGAGCTCTCATAAACTACAAAATTGACCAGAAGAACTCCCTCCCCTCCTTTCTGTTCTGCAGTTAATACAGACCAGAGACAGCATATGTATTTCACTGCACTAGCGAGAAAGACCATCTGCTAGAATCAACAGCAGACCATCTAGTTGCATCCATGTATTACACCTGTACATGATTACAACGAGAAGCTTCGGAGGTTAAAAACAACTGATGGTGGAACACCAGAACTAAGATTCTTGGGTATGTGGACGCAAATAGCCTCTGCAAAGTTCCTCTATACGATGAACAAACTTTTGGGGCTGTTGCCACCACATGGATTCAGAAGCAATTGGTCTTTCATACGAGTCTTGTGCGCTATCCTTCTTTGTGATGCCCTCGAAGAAATCACGCCAGTTAAGCATAGCACGCTTCAGTCGGGCTGTTCTCTTACCAGTAACCAGATATCTAGTGTAGTCCCTGGCAAGGCGGTACAACTCCTCTCCTCTTATTATATGGATATACTGCACAACAAAGCAAACAAAGGAGTAATTTAGAAAGCGTACGTGGGGAGTCCTTTATGTTGACGACCAAGACAAACAAATAAATATACTCATGTCATGTATGTTATAAAGGAAATGGATTGGTGCATAAGTTTGTCTTTGGCAGACGGAAGGATAATTTTCCAGGAATTTAGAACAGCTCTAGACGGAAGGATAATTTTCCAGGAATTTAGAACAGCTCTAGTAATGAAGATGACCACGAGAAAATAATGCCCGTGTTACTAATGTTATACCAGTCAGCATCCTTAGTAAGCTACTCTAGTGCAAAGGGTACCTATAAGTTAGTGCACACTCCGCAGAGATTAAAATTGATGGTGAATCCAAGAAACAGTGACAGAGATAAGAAATATATGAGATAAGTGGTTCTTTGACAGAAGTACAAAACTGAAACCACATGGATGGTTTTGTAAAAGCTTAAAAGTATGTGCATATCACTTAGCTAATGGAGAATGGAAATTTCACTATTCTGTGCCGTGTTATCTCTTCTGAGTCAGCTAATTTACGGAGGGAGAAAAGGATGCTCAGAACAATGCAAATATAATATTTATCTTGGTGTATCCGTACATCCCCTATGAACGCACAACAATTTTTTGCACAGGAAATGACCTAACTGCTTGCTCAACATAGTAGCCGTGATAAGATATTGGAAGTAGTGCCCCAACACAGAACTCCATTTATATCAACCACTATCCCAACAAAGCATTTTCAGAATGAAGAACAATGACAAGGAAGCATGAAGCAATGAGATTACCACGAGTATAAAAGCGACAGCTGCTAACAAAACTTGGACCACTTCATATAATGATTCCTTGAAAGATTCATCCTCTGGGCCATCAGAACCACCACCACTGCCTCCATAACGGTTTTTACCACCGTTTCCACCAGATCCTTGTCCTCTAATCTTAGCCATTTGCTCTAACAGCAAGTCTTGTATGGACTGTTGCTTTTTCGCTCCAGCCATAGCTTTGTTCAAAGATTCCATAGAGAACGGCTGAAAAGAGAGTAACAATAAATTTAGCAGATGGTTCTACAAAACTAGTGTGTGCAGAACAACCTTAATGTACTAATATGCTTGTTTTATACCATATAAATTGTATGATTCATGAAATTCAACCAAAATAGGGTTAAGATGCTCCATTTTATACTATATGCCTATTTGGTATCATGTTTTCCTGATGAAGCCAAACTTTTCCTTCAACATCTATAAAAAAACTCCAACGAAGTACCAAACCAAATCAGACTTGACAAATTTGTTAGTTTAGAAAGAAGTCAACAAGTTTCCAGTAGAACTCTCCCAAAAAAATCAGGATATTTCTTGATATTTGTGATGTTATGATTGTAACGAGAGCTTTGCAGGAGCAACTAAGAATTTTGATACCAAAGAAAAAGCAAAGAGATGATAAAACAGATTGAGGAACATGTCCTTATTTATCATTACATGAACAAGCATTACAATACCATTTACAATGTGAGAACATAACAAAAGGATGCTAGGCAGTATGAACCACATCAAGCAAAAAAAAAAAAAGTAATAAAATTGCACAGTCCTGTGTGACAAAAAAATCCCTCAAAAGTAAAAAGGCAAGTTCTATAGGATGACGATCAGACCCGCAATGTTATATGGAGCAGCATGTTGGACAACTAAAAGACAACATATACAAAAAATGAGTATAGCAGAGATGAGGATATTGCGATGGATCTGTGGTCATACAAGGCGAGATCACATCAGCAATGATGATATACGTGATAGGGTGGGGGTAGCACCAATTGAAGAGAAATTTGTCCAACATCGCTTGAGATGGTTCGGACATCTCCAACGACGGCCTCCTGAGGCACTGGTACGTAGTGAAATTTTAAGACGTACTGAAAATGTAAGAAGAGCCAGAGGTCGACCAAAATTGACGTGGGAGAAAACAGTTAAAAAATACTTGAGGGATTAGAATGTATCTAAAGAATTAGTTTTAGATAGGAGTGCATGGAAATTAGCGATCCACGTACCGGAACCATAAGAAAGTTAGGAGTAGTATTTTAGGCTCTTGGCTCAGATAGCAGGTTGTACAGCTTAGGGTTTTAGCATTGTATGTTTTATTTCAAGACTCATATCTCTTTGATCTTCAAAAGGTTTTATTCCTAACCTACCCCGACTTGTCTAGGACAAAAGACTTTGTTGTTGTTGTTGTAATAAAATTGCACGGCGATAGCTAAAATGAGGAAAACTAGACAGATACATTCCAAGGAAAAAAGGAAGTGATCAACCATACGAAGGGAACAAAAGCTACTTACATCATTGACAGGCTCATGGCTTTCCTTCCCGCTTGAGGCATATACAGGACCAAGCCTTTTATGGCAAGCAGCAACAAGAAGAACCCTTGGATATACTTGCTCTTGCAGCTTGCAAGATCTAGAAGAATGTGGGCATAGGGAATGTCGATGAAGTAATTTGCAGGTCCTCCCAAGACCTGCTACTGGCCTGTCCACAGTGAGCCCAACATGAGGCTTGTATGTTGTAGCTTGAAAGTAGCTCATGTTTCCTACTTCTTGAATTGTAGAATCGACTAGAGCCAAATCTGTAGGTTTATAATAGGAAATATAAGGACATAAAAAATCAGAAAGAAGAATGTTGTTTATCCAAAACAGTGTCAACTAAACTGACATAAAACAAAATAATAAAGTTTCTCTGTTTTGCATACAATTTAGGCACTGCTCATGATGACTCATCAGAATCACAAACTTGTTATACCAAAATAGGTCGATCAAATCCCCTAATGCTAGGAAGTAAATTTACCCAGCAGAGCATGTCCTCAACCATTTGTTTCCAATCCAAGACCTGAGTTGAGCAAGGATTTTGGAATAAAAACTTCCGTTATTTGGTAGAGCAAAATTCCAAATGTTACATGGAGAATTATGGTGGAGATCGAGCGAAAACTATGAGCTCCACCGGAAATGAATCCTAGGGTATCCCAACCTGCCAATCCGATACTGCCCTGAAGGCCAAGTAAAGCAAATAGAGTTATGGAGCAGCCGACCGTCGTGCGCCACACCTAAAGCACTAATGCAGGATGAAATTCAGCATTTTCCCTTCTTTTCCCAGTGTTCTTTATAATGAATCCTAGTAAAAGCAGGATGCATTCAACTTGCGAAAAATTATGCGGTAGGTAAAGCAAATGCTACTAATTTTGTACAGTTCATAACCACTCTCAGTTTCACCCTGCAAGTCTCAATATAAAAGATCAGCCGCACTATCCCGCGAGTCTAACTTCCCGTGAACATCTAGGCATGGATGCACAGCCAGATGACCGTGTGTTAGGCCTCATTCTTCAGCAAGAATTGGGAGAAGACTTCAGAGTAATGTTTGCGTTTTCAGTTACTAGTTCGTCGACTTCACTTCAAGGCGAACAACGGCTAGGATACAAGGAGCGAAGGCATTAAGCAGATCTGATGGTCCACGTTTTGTCATTAAGCAATTGTAACCTGAACTTACAAGCAGATAAGCTAATATTCGTACTAATGCTACCTTGGACTAATTGGGGGTATATAACCCAAGTCTGCGTGAATAGAAAGCAAGAATTATGCCCACAAAAGTATTCTCTCTAGTGGTAGCGTAGCTTAGAACCCTAGACGATAGTTTTTCCCCAAATTTTTCTTCGATCCGATTCTTCGATTACTTGCATCTTTGTCTCGCTTTGCATTGGGACCTGACACCGTGTAGATGCTCAAAAGAAAGGCCCTGCAGCCGGCAGCCCGTACCATTATCCCCCTTCCGCCCCGAGCAATTCGAACGAACTGGAAACCAAACGTATACCAGCCACAAGCAGCCACCCTAGCCGATCCTAATCTCACCCCACAAGGACAAATCCAGGCTAAACGGAGCATAACGACACCTCCGATCAATCAGATACCAAATACTAGTCAAAAAGAGATCACGAGAGAGGGAGGCATTAGTGGCTACCTCGAGGGGGCAACGGCGGCGGCTGGCTGCTTCGAGCGTCCGGGTCAGCGGGAAGTGGGGATTGCGGAGGCGGAGCGGGGAGACGACGACGGTGGAGACTGGAGAGGAAGAGGAAGGTGAAAGGAAAGGATTGGATTGGATTGCGTCCTCCTTTCTACTCACCCCAGCTGCGACAAGGGCCCTCACGAGCCACACGGGCCCCCTTTTTTCTACAGCACGAGAGAGGTTAGCCAGGTAGGACTAGCCCTGGGCCTACTCCAAGCCCAATAAGGCCCAACACAGCCCAGGGTGGTTTTTCTTTTTCTTTTTCTTTTTCCCCCTTTCTTTCAAGTAACTCAGCGAGCGCGTTGGTTGGAAGGATCACGAACCAATCTATTATAGCTCAGGTATTTAGATTTTGGACACCATATTTCTCAGTTTCTTGATTTTCCAACGACAGTTCCGATTGATTGATCTCTCCATTTATTTTCTCCTCGACGACCTCGACGATACTACTATGATCGACAGGGTACGTACATTTACAAGGCTAGTTTTGCACACGACATTAATTAATTTCTTGATTTATTATTCTACTAAACTCGGAAGCATCGACCACTCGGAGTTCAGGGTTCAGGCGAACACAGCGTACGTATGTACGCGCCTCTTCGTCACCGGCGCCGGCGCGTAGTGCGGTTGTTGCTCCCCACGGCCTTGGCGCCGGACGCCATGGCGCGCGCCGCGGCCTGGGGCCAGCACGGCCCCGCCGTGCACCCCTGCCCGCACTAGGCGGCCGACAGGAGGAGCGCGAGCACGCCGACCAGAGCCAAACGTAGCGATCGGCGCATTGCTTGGTGCTCCGATCGATTCAGTGGCTAATGATGATCCTATGTACGTATCTTTGCTGCTTAGCTTTGTTGCTGCTTAGTCCGAATTTTTTGTATTTAAGCCCTTTTTTTGAAAAATATTCACATTTAGACGCCTGGTGGTTTTAATTCCGTTTTTGGACCCAGGAGGTCGGCGCCGTGGATCACGGCGCCGAGGTAACACGTCTCGGCGCCGTGATCGATGGCTCCGAGGCCCCAGGCCGGCACCAGCGTGGCGACTCGCGTGGTGCCGACGTGGCAGAAGCTCGGCGCCGTGATCAATGGCTCCGAGCTCGGCGCCGTGACTCGTGGCTCCGACCTCGGAGCCGTGGATCTTGGCGCCGAGCTAGCGGCATTTGCCCAGGCCAGGCCGAGCCATTTCGCGTCGCGTCTGCCCTCAGCCCCCAGCCCCCGACTCCTGCCCCGCCGCCTCCCCGGCCGCCACCGCCTCCCCGGCTCGCGCCGCCAGCGCCTCCCCGTCCCGGCCGCCTCCCCGCCGCCTTCCCGGCCCCCGCCGCCTCCCCGGCCGCCACCGCCTCCCCGGCCCGGCCGTCTCCCCGCCGCCTTCCCGGCCCCCGCCGCCTCCCCGGGCCGGCGGCGCCTCCCCGCCGCCTCCCCGGCCGCCTCCCCGCCGCCTCCCCGCGCCCGGCCGCCTCCCTGCCGCCTCCCCGGGCCGGCAGCGCCTCCCCGGCCGCCTCCCCGCGCCCGGCCGCCTCCCTGCCGCCTCCCCGGGCCGGCAGCGCCTCCCCGGCCGCCTCCCTGCCGCCTCCCCGGGCCGGCAGCGCCTCCCAGGCCGCCTCCCCGCGCCCGGCCGCCTCCCTGCCGCCTCCCCGGGCCGGCAGCGCCTCCCCGGCCCACGCCGCCTCCCCGGCCGCCACCGCCTCCCCGGCCCCCGCAAGCGTTCAAGGTGAATCATTGCGGATATCGTGAATTTTTTTCCACATATGTTACACTGTCGCTTAATGTTCACTCCATATCTATGGTACCTACGAGAAGACATAATGATTTTAGACTTTTGGTGTGATTAATACAATATCTAGATAAATATTGGTGGTTCTGTTGACTCCAAAAAAGACATTGTAGGCTGCATATTATAACTGAAAATCTCATGTGACTATATCTAGATCGTATTAGATATATAGATGTTTGAATGGGAAAGGGTTCATTGAGATATTGTATTGCTTAAACAAGTAAGCATGTGATTTATCCAAAATTTCGCTTAAAGGTATTGAGTTTGGTTTTGTGTATGAACTAGATGGACAACGTAGTAACCCTATATCATGGAGGCAGTGTGACAAGTGATGATTATGGAAATGTTCAATTTGTTGAAATGCAAAGGGTGCCTCTGATGTTCAGTGATCGGCCGTCGTTTAGTGAGTTGGTTGCTAGGGCCCGGGAGAAGCTACATTGTCATGGAAACGAGGAGAGCATCACAGTTGAGGGGTTACTTCACTTCGGTTCGAAAGACACAATTCTCAGGCGGTTGATCTTAATTGGTTGTGAGGATGAGTGGGACAAATATGTCAAAGTGGTTATGAGGAATGAGTTAAAATGTTTGGACCTTGTTGTGCGGAAGGTGTCCATTGAACCAACCCCTCACGGTTATTCACCAGAACTAGGTGATCAGGCACCCTTTGACCCTCCGTTACTGGATCTTGCGGTGGATGTGGAAGAAGTGCCTGAGGTGCCCGATGCTCTATCTGCCCCGAACGAGGTTCAGATTTCTCAACCAGTTCGAGTTGACTGTCGGACTGATTATGTCGTGGCGGCCCCTCAGGAGATGGGATTGACCCAGAATCATCCCAGTAAGTGTCGAGCAACACTTTAGCCTTTTGTCGTCATTGCTTTTTTTTTGTCTAAATCCCATCGTTTTCGTGCTTATGATGCAGGAGACATTCCTGATAATGTTGGTGTTCCTCTCGTTGCTCCATCTAGCAACGTTGAAGAAGTCTGAAGGGACTCCAATAGTGTGGATGTTCAAATTGTGGATGAGCTGCAGCCTTACGAGATCGCAAGGGCCGTTGAATCTGACGATGATCGCCCTTTTGGAGAGCTGACCGAAAGTGATATTGAGCTGATCAGGCGTTATTGCCCTGGCCGGGATCCATCAGTTCATGAATTCAGCGATCTTAGGCATTCTCATGGGGCTTATGCAGAAGGAAGGGATGACGAGCTGCTAGATGCTCCTGAGGCCGGTTCAAGCATGACAATTGAGAAGGGCATGATGTTTGAGGACTTGTCTGCATTGAGAAGGTGGCTGCAGGAGTATTCAGTGATTCGTAAAAGGCCATTCAAGGTGAGGCATTCTTATGTGGAGCGGAGGTACACAGTTGTGTGCGAGAAGGAAACATGTGAATGGAGGGTTTGTGCTAGGAAACAGAAGGACACGGGAAAGTTCAAGATCACAAGAATCGTTGGCCCACACACTTGTGCCGAAGCAGAGCTCAAACAGAAGCATCGGCAGTTGACCTCTACCATTATTGCCAAGTCACTGTGTCACATAGTAAAGGGAGAACCCAATATGAAGGTGAAGACACTTGCTGGGATTGTTAAGGAGAAATTTGGATACGAGATAAGGTATGGAAAAGCATGGAGGGCAAAGCAACGCATCTGGAAGATGATATATGGGGACTGGGAAGATGGGTACTTGTAGTTGCCAGCACTTTTCAATGCAATCAAAGCGGTTAATCCAGGCATGCATTATGAGTACGTCCCGAAACCAAACGAATGGACTCAAGATGGGATGCAGATATTCTTCCGTTCTTTCTGGTGCTTTGCTCAGTCCATCGAGGCCTTTCGGCATTGTCGTCCCGTCTTCTCCATTGACGGTACGTTTCTTCTTGGCAAATACCAGGGCACACTTCTGATAGCCATTTCGTGTGACGCAGACAACACGTTGGTTCCTTTGGCGTTTGCTTTGGTTGAGAGGGAGAACAAAGACAGCTGGGGATGGTTCTTGCGGCTCATTCGGAGGCACGTGGTCGGCCCTGGTAGGGAGGTGGGTGTCATATCTGATAGACACCAGGGCATACTTGCTGCCGTACAAGAGCAGATACCGGGGTATCCACCTTTGCACCACCGTTGGTGCACTCGGCATCTTGCCGAGAATCTACTCCGTAAGGATTGTAGGAAGGATAACTTTCCTCTGTTCGAGGAGGTCGCTCGAATGCTTGAGGTCAAGTTATTCCAGGAGAAGTTGGAGCAGCTTAATACTGCAACAACCGCAGAAGGTAGACAGTGGTTGTCGGGATTGATGAGAGATGTAGACAAATGGACAAGGGCTCATGACGATGGTGGCTGGAGGTACGAGCAGAACCAATGTAGCAGATGTGGTAGACTTGGCCACAATTCACACACATGCCATTGGCCACTTAGTCAGGTGCGAGTGCTTGTTATTCGTTATGTTTCATAGTTCGTCTAGTTATTTTTTCATATGTAATTTGTTATGTTTCTTATTTAATTTCTTATTCTTTCCATATTTTATGCATGTTCAATTTTTTGTTTACTTGTATGTTGGACTGACAAATTCAATTTTTTTGTAGGATGGCGCAATTCCACCTGCTAGACCAGTACTACGAGGAGAGCCACCGAGGACGGCTCACCGCGGAGGGGGGTATTGCCTTCATCACTTCCTGTACAATTTGAGTTTATATTGATGCATTAACTACATAAATTGGTCTATTCTATACAGGATCTGCCCATCCTTCGTCCTCGAACCCATGACGGGTTCCTGGACATACGGTACGACGAGAGGTACACTCCCTTCCTGGAGAGGGCTGGCCTAGACGCCATCTCTTACCAGGTTCGCCGTGGGTTGCCCACCTTGAACCCCCCGGCCATCACTGCACTGATTGACAGGTATTCTCCTAAACCATTGCTCCACTTGCATGTTCATTGTTGGTCGGCTATGTGCGCCTCAAATTCTCTGACATGTAGTCCTCTTTTTTGTATCATGTAGGTGGAGGCCGGAGACTCACAGCTTCCACCTCCCTTTCGGTGAGATGACTATTACGCTCCAGGACACTCAGAAGATACTTGGTGTCGCCATTCACGGTCGTCCAGTGATCGGACCGTGCGTGCCTGCTGGTTGGAGAGCCCGAGTAGAGGCCTTCCTCGGGACAGAGCTTCCTGCTAAGGCAGTCCATCGCAGTTCTGCAGTTATGATCACATGGCTCCGGCAGACTTTCGCAGAGTGTCCTGCACACGCGGACGAGCAGACCGTTGCGTACTACTGCAGGTAGGGGTGGATATCGAGCCAACTCGTCGTACAAATCGAGCTTTTTGATTAAATTGACATAGTTTTATTTAATATCATTTCACATATAATTGCAGGGCATGGATCCTGCACTTGTTTGGCTGCGTTCTCTTCCCCGACGGAACGGGGGACAGCGCGTCGTGGATGTACATCCACTGCCTCACCGACTGGGACACGGCGGGGCAGTACAGCTGGGCTTCCGGGGTGTTGGCGTTCCTTTACCGCCACCTCTGCGAGGCGTGTCGTCGGAGTTCGCCGAACGCGACAGTAGGTGGTTGCCTCTACCTCCTCCAGCTGTGGATGTGGTGTCGTCTACCACCACGTGTACGTTGAGGAGTGGGCACACTTTCAGGACCACGTGGACGACAACGACGAGCCGCACAGCAACGAGAACTTCCGGCGGTACCAAGTTTGGTACCAGCGTGCGACGCGGTCCAAGCTTAAGGGCCAATGGACTCAGGATGACTACGCCGACATTGCGTCCTCGGGTGACGAAGACACGCCGTACGACCAGTCGACTCGCCTTGGGACGCAGGTGGAGACGGCACCAGTCCTGGACCGTGTGGTAATGTTCAATCTCATTGCTTATTTTCCAATAAATATCACTACATATAGTAAATTATCCATTATTTTGCTTGTTTGCAGGGCAACACCCTGAAGCAGTCCGTACAGGACATAGAGCATTTCTCCAGGACCGTCGGCGACGCCCGGATGCTTACCTTCCTAGAGGTATGCTTCGACAAAGCCACTTACAAAAATAGTACGTAATATCTTCGTATCTTGTTGGTTAACAAAATGTTGGATGACAGAGGCTAGCAGGTCGGCTACGTCGTGTGGCTAGTCGTTGTGGGTGCAGCACCGGCGCGGGGAGGGACGTAGACGTGCCTACGACACGACTTTCAGACCCGACGCGGCGAGGGTCTTACACGGCACAGAGCTCATCCCCCACGAGCGACACTTTCCCTGACGAGGGGGGTGAGGACGACGACGAGGTGGAGCAGCAGACTTACGATGAGATAGGCCCGTCTCAGCTCGTAGGCGCTCCTGAGACTCAGCCTTCACAGCCTGTACCACGCAGACGCCGCCGGGAGCCTAGCCGTTACACTCCAGGCACCGACGCCCTTGGTAAGGGTAAGGGTAAGGCTAGGAGGCAGTGATATTTATGTGTAGCCTTGTGGGTCGTGTTGTAATGAGCTACTTGTTTGTATGTATGTGTATATGTTATATTCATGTGATATTTGTGTTCGAATCCGTAGTCTGTACTTTGTTGTTCTATAATTCCTGCAATGAATTTATGCTTCCTGAAAAAGCACAATCGGCTGAAAAGGCAAACGACCTAAAATAAAACAGCTTTGCCCAGTCACAACACGAAACAACACATAGATTGCACGTACATAAAATATAGCAAGTACTACAACCATCAACACAGCAACGACGGTAAACATGGAGGGTACCAAAAAATGACAACAAAACCAAGTACTACAGCCATCAACACACAAACGAACACAACAACTAAAACACAACACAACCATACACCTTCTTACCTACATGCCAAACGAGCCTCGTGGCACCCACATGGAGAAATGCTGAGGGGGTCGCCTCGGACGTGGTTGTCCATCGTGGTAGTGGCATGCACATATGCAGCTCGGGTTCGCGCAGCAACATGTGGGATCATAAGAGCTTCCTATATTCACGACCTCCTCGTTGCCCCTCTCGCGTTGCATCTGTTCGCGGAGGTCGTTATTCTCCTCAGTGAGATTCTCCATTCGGTACTCCAAGTCCCATATTCGAGCCCATAATGTACCCACATAACGATCAACATACCGTTCGTGAGGAGGGTCGATCCAGTGGGAGAAGTCGCATTTGGCCATCTGCACAAAAAATGACGGTAAACTTCGAGGGTCCATAAGCAATACAAAATGTAACATTACTAATTTGTACCCCGGAGCGTGAGCATCGGAAGAAACGTCGCCCGCCATCGTTCGGGGAATCCAAGATCTGGACGACCGCGTACTCATTGTGTCTGCATTTCGGCCACGGTGGTTGAGCACGCCGGCTTGGTATCAATCGGTACTGCGGACCGAACATATCCCTCGTTTCTAAGGGAATGTCGTCCTTCGGTGACCCAAATCCCACTGGCCCCTCGACTTCAGACATGGTATGTTTCACCACGAAAGAGAGGGTACTACTTTGTTCGATTCACAATGTCATGAGACCCCAACCCTGCTACTTATAGCCAACAGGGCAGCTTAATGCAGTGACCACCAAAAAAAGAGGCTTTTGCTCAGGGACATGACAACACGCTCTTGCTTTGCTCAGGGACATGACACAAGAGGTCAGCTTTTCCTCAGTGAGATGACAAAACAGGGCAGCTTTGCTCAGTGACATGACAAAAGAGTTCAGATTTTGCTCAGTGACATGACAAAACGAGGCAGCATATGCCAGCTTTGCGCAGTGACGGAGTAGGCCTTTAGCCTGTACACATATAGGGCGTAGGTCTTTAGCCTTTACAGGAGTAGGCCTGTAGGCCTGTACACATATAGGGGCGTAGGTCTTTAGCCTTTACAGGAGTAGGCCTGTAGGCCTGTACACATATAGGGGCGTAGATCTTTAGCTTTCTAGGCTTTGAATGGTCCAATCTCTGAAAAGGCTACACTGCAATTAGGAGACTATAGTCTCTGAAAAGCCTACATAGGGTCATTTATTGCTACACTGAAATCCAGGAAAAGCGAAAATATCCTCTCCATGGACTATGCCCACTGCACCAGATAACCTGCCTACATAAAGGCCTCCCTACTATGTCTTCCATACCACATCTCCTCCTCAAGGCATCACAATACTACTATACAACAATGTCTTCCTGGAGGTCCGACCCATTTGGAGTGCCGGAGTGGCATGAGCGCCCGAAGTGCCATTGCGGCTTTAGGACGATGTTGGGAGTCTGGACTGATCGAGTACAACGAGCCAAATACGGCCGTAGGTTCTTCAAATGTCCTGACCTGGATGACGACTTCGTGGTAACGACCACAACTAAATCATTTGTTTCTCGTTATCTTTTTTCAACTTGATCGATGACATCTACCACGCCACACATAGGCTTGCAGGTTCATCGAATGGGTGGATCGGGTGTCGCCGGCATGGCCAAATAACCGGGCAGAGGAGGTGGAAAACAAAGCACAATACTTTGTCAAGATGACTCAGGCTCGCGAGGTGGAACGACAGATGCGGCTTGACAAAGAGCGTCGCGTGAGGGTGGACCAAATCCGTCTGAAGGGCAAGGAGGATGAGCTGCAAAGGAGGCGGGAGCAGTTAAGTCTGCGTGAAGCTGCCATCAAGCGTCAGGAGGAGGAGCTCCAAGCTCGGGAGGCAGCTCTCAAGACCAAGAGTGACAGGAAGAAGGATGCAGCGGAGCCTTCTTCAGGGCGTGACAAAAAGGGGAAACAACCACGCTACACCCAATAGACAAAATGTAATAGACCCAGCAAGTTATTTTCCCTAAGGCATGCATGTTAGGACTAGTGGTGGAATTCTGAACATTAGAAGTACAGAGTTGCACACATGCCACATGCCTGCCATGTCAAAATATCACTCACCTTCGAAATATCACTTACCACTATATGCATCGATATTTCTACGCTCAATCCTTCGGCAAAAAAATTTAGCTTAATTTGGTTTGCATGTCCAACCTGCAATGAACATAAATTTTTATTACGACTTCATCAGATTCGTTCCCATATTACAACTACAAAATAACAAACCTTGCAAAAACCACGGGAATCAAACCTTAAAAGACACTTACCATTTTATATATCGACCGTTCTACGCACAATCGTTCCTAAAAAAAATTACCATATTTTTTTATGCATCTACAACGAGCCAATCAACATAAACTTGTTTTACAATTTTTTCAAATTGTTTTGTAATTCACAACTACAAAATTAACAAAACTTATAATCATTACAGTTCAAATTAACAAAATACAACTAGTAATTTTTTTTGCGACAACGTTAAAGCCTGATCGGTGCAAACCCTAGACGCCGAGTGTCTGCAGACGTGGCAGGGAGCTCGGCGCCACGTGGCAGCGAGCTCGGCGCCAAGATCCACGGCTCCGAGGTCGGAGCCACGAGTCACGGCGCCGAGCTCGGAGCCGTGGATCACGGCGCCGAGCTTCTGCCACGTCGGCACCACGCGGGTCGCCACGCTGGTGCCGGCCTGGGGCCTCGGAGCCATCGATCACGGCGCCGAGACGTGTTACCTCGGCGCCGTGATCCACGGCGCCGACCCCCTGGGTCCAAAAACGGAATTAAAACCATCAGGGGTCTAAATGTGAATATTTTTCAAAAAAAAGGGCTTAAATACAAAAAATTACATGCATCTCATGTATGATGTGTCCAGCTACCGGCTCGTATCCGATCCGTATATCTTTACACTTCTGAAGCTACAAGTTACAAGTGCGTGCTCATTAGAGTCAAGAGAGACTAATTAACTGGAATATATACTTCGGGGCACTGTACTTCTCTATCTATCTGGAAATGTCTCCATGCATATCCTAACTAGCTAGGCCAAAGGTCATTCCTTTCTACAGTACTGATTTTTCGTACAAGCGTACACTTCGCCATTATCACGTAGCAACAGTCGTATCTACGTCCATGTTGCCATTACTACACAGCCGTATATTGTGCTCAACTTCATGCATCACATCCATGTGCAAATCTATCGGTGGCCCCCTTGTTCAACACCCGCCTAGCTAGAAAGAAAATATTTTCCAACTACGGCTTGGTAGGTTTGACTACTACACCTGATAGGCTTGATTGCTACAGTATGTACGTCACCATCTAGAGATGGGAATGTACACTGTATCGAATGAAAACTCTTATGATGTGAGAGATTGAGGAGCACACTCAACCAATAGGGTGGAAAACATATCAATTGATGCTACGATAAGCTCATAGTTGGTATTAAGCTATATAGAAGTGGCCAATTCACAAAACTTGCCTCAGTCTGTCAGTCATAAGCGAGGTGCCGGTAAATTTGTAAACAGACAGAAACCTGCAATTTTTTTCAGCCTAACTACAATGGAGAGGTGAAGGCAGAGGTACACATGCAGAGTGCACCGAGGAAAAGGCGACGTTTGCTAACTACACACGAAGGCTACCAGAAGGTTTTTCTCCTCATTGCTAAATGCACCAAGAAGGTGTACCAAAGAGTTTCCAAAGCACCTGTACGTACGCACAAGGAATACGTAATAGGAGATTTTTCAACAGTCTTAACTCGGCGATTTTGACTTGCCTCGACTTCATTCTGTTACTCAACTCTATACTAAGTATTGGCCTGCGCTTTATCTCGATGACAGTTCTAGTGTCAGGTTCTTCAACACTATAGCTCGCACCGCCTGATGCCATACCCTGATGTCGTATTACATTGTCTCTGTCAACGTTCCTCTGTCTTAATTGATCATCATATTACTTCTATTGTAGGTGGAGTCCATTGTAATTCAGCCCACTATGTCTATTATTGGTGGCATCAATGCAGAATTAATCATTAGTGATTTCTTTGATGATCCATTGTCTTCTATAGGTTACTATAACAAGATTCACATATGAGGAGTCTAAGGTGGAGTAATAAGATTTCAACACAATGAGTTAATTTAGGCTACGCTTGATCGAGGAGACTTAAAGAATCAATGTCAGTTGAGGGAATAACTAATTCACCATTCGATAACACTCTGATGGCAGCTAACATAATATTCTCCTTAATTTCGTATTCATTAGTGACACTTTTGCTCCAAATATGAATTCGAGATGGAGGATTTAAAGTGCAAGAATGAGTTAATGATCTGCATACATACTACAACGTTTGGTATTGCATGTGCAATACATTCTAGTTGTTACAGCTCAACATGAGAGGTCTATTGTAAAGATTATTGCTGCTCTATTGACAACACAAGAGTTGCTTTCATTCGGATGTTAGAAGGTAGTTTTCAACTATGTTATGGAATTCAGTTACTTTTACAGTTGGTAATTTGATGTACATGATGATCACATATACAAGTTGCTCCTCAATGTGCATTGTTTGCCGAGTTATGTGTTCTAGGTTGACCATGTGTAAAAGTCCATGATATGAGTTCTTCACTATAGTTATCTAGCTCCACAAGAGAAATATATGGAGAAGACTAATCTAGTTTTATTTATTGATTAGTCCGATGGACTTTCAAAACACAAGGTCTGGTGACAAAGACTTACTCTAAGAAGATTTGATATTTCGGCTACAGAAGTGAATTCGTCTTAAGGTGAAAATTGTTAAAGTGTGATCGAATTATATCTGGTTTGTTTCCGTTTCTAACACAGAATTGTACTCCTACTCGGAGTAACTTTGTAATCACTGTAAATATACCCCTTTAGCCCATAGAAAGTCTCATTGTAAACATCTTCTTATATAGTGAATTTCGCTTTTGTGCGTCTATGATTTTCCCACATGGGGTTTTCACTTGTCTTCTGTTCTTTTGATCATCTATTTTTATCATGCGTTTTATAACAATATTCATGTTTGAAGCACTTGGTGAAAAATATCTTGCTTACCCACTGCAGTTGGGAGATCAACTAAAGAGGCGTTTGAGCATGTTAGTGAAAAGATTAGGCCTGTATGTATTGACTTCTGCTTCTAACTTTTAGAAATGGCTTCTCTACTCTTTTCGCTCTTGTTTCGCTCCAGGGATAAGACAATGGTCATAAGCGTATCACGCATCTTACTCCTCTCGCTCAGTTTCACACACATATCTTTTTCTCACTTTCTCTATCGCTCGCACCTTTTTTTCTTAAAGTTACTTTTTTCAGATACTACTATTATTTTTAAGGTGTTGATAAACATCATCCGGATGTTTTCTTCCTAACTATTATCCAGATTTATAACCATTGGATTAGAAATCCAACGGCTATGAATTCTCCCTCTCAAAAAAAATTCCCTCCTTTCCGTTAGATCTCTAATCCAATGATTATAAATCTGGATAATTATTATGAAGAAAATATCCAGATAATACTTAGACACACCCTTATTTTTAATCAAAAGAGTTATGTATGGTACCAAAAAAGTATTAGTTACAGCCCATACAAACTCCCTGTAAGGACCAGGGGGAGCAAGAAGATGTTGAGCATAGCGAGATGTGAAGTTCTTAGTTGCCCTGTGAGGGCAGCCCAGAGGACCGCGCGTTAATTCCCCGGCGGCGGGTGCGTCGGCATCAGTGGCGAGACCGTCGAGGCGCATGATAGGTCGTGACTCTAGGCAGCGGGAGAACCTGGGTTAGCAGGACGGGGAGAGGTAGGAAAAGACGAGGAAGTTATGTTGTTTCAGTGACGTGTGGGCTCACTGTGCAAAACAAGTTTTATATGCTTGTTTTGCCAGGTAATCGCCGCATTCTTTGCTATCAGCGTCCACGGTGGCAAAACCAGCTGCAAAACCAGGAGGTTATTTGCTTGGTTTTAGAAGATCGTAGCGTAGGATATCTAGTTTTATATTTCACGGGGTTAAACATCTACAGTACTAAAGTTCATAGGGGTAAACTGGACTTCACAAAAGATCGACGCATTCGATGTGATATTGTGGACTCTCTCTGTATATATATACATGTATATATGTATGTATATATATGTATATACGTATATATGTATATATATGTCTCAGTTTCTTGATTTTGGAACGACACAGGATTTTGGAACGACAGCTCTGAATGATGTATTAATCTCTCCATTTATTTCCTCCTGGACGATCGATGCTACTAAGATCGCCAGAGTATACGTTTACAAGGCTAGTTTTACACAGGACGTTTATTTCTTGATTTATATTCTACTAAACTCGGAGCATCGATCATTCCGAGTTCAGGGTTCCCACGAACACAGCATACCACTACTACAGAAAAAATTATCACAGACGGTTCGAAAACGTCATCACAGACGATTTTGTGAGCCGTCTGTATTTATGGGTCAGTGATAATCGAAGGTCACCACAGACGGTTTTCGAACCGTCTGTGATTATGGGCTATCACAGACGGTTTTTGAGTAAAAACCGGCTGTGATAGCTGATAATCACAGACGGTTTTTAGTTACTGATTATCACAGACGGTTTTTGAGTAAAAACCGTCTGTGATATTCCCTTCGACCCATACATATATTTCTCTTATTGGCTAGCCTCAGGAATGCTAGCCATGCCCTCTGAAACAAACAGATAATCACAGACAAAAAACATACAATTCACACATCTCATTTGCTTTCAGATACATTTCACAGACATAAAACATCCAATTGACATGACACTTCATTTCACAAACATAAAGCATGCATCCATTTCGCAAATCGATTAATTGAAATGAAATGAAATATCCATTAACAAATGCACAGTTACAAAAGATCTACACTGCATTTACACTTAGTGATAAGACCAATAAGAAATCATGGTGCGCAGTGGAACCGTCCTCCTGGCTTTATGACTTGAGTCAGCAAAAAGTACGCCAACTCTCCTTGAATCCCTCCAAAATCAGACTGTTTCAATGCAGTTGACGGGATGGACACAGCCTGTCGATAGGAATATCAATGTGCATATATATGTAACGTGATAAGTATGAAGTAATTATGGGAAGAGTGACAAACCTTGCGATTGGTGAGCCTCGAGGAATCGAGGAGTAGTTCCATATGTTGGCAAACGTAGTATCCACATGTGTTGCCCGGCTGCTGCTGGTGGCACTGCAAAAAATGGAATGTGTTAGTTCAAGAGGCATTAGTACCAACTGTTGCATATGATTAATTAATGTGAAATAGCGAATACCTTAAAATCTCGAACATGTGTCAGCAGGCCTTTGGCCCCGCGCTTCGAGTCTCCTCCCTTTTCAATGTACATCGCGAACGCCCTACGTAATTCGAAAAAGTTAACCTTAATCATTCGGAAGGAAAGAAAGAGTACAATGTAGATATGTATGGGGAATATGTGCTTACCTATTGATTACTTGGCTGACAACTGTGAAGTCCATTTTATTCTTACTTAGGGAATCAAGGTAATATATCTTGTTCCATTTTGGTACAATTACTATTAAAATCCAATGAAAGTTCTGATTGAAGGGCATAAGTACATAGTCCTTATTGCGGCAATCCAGCAGTCCTGATGCAATGTACCTCTCGACGAGGGGTGTCTCATGGTCGATGGTATCCTAGGCGACCAATTGTGGGTCCAAGAAACCAACTGATGAATTGGATAATCTAGCTTTAATCAGCATGTGTCTATATATATACACACGAAAGCAAAAAATTAGATATGGCATTTATCGGTATGACATTAACGGAGACTGTGATTGTACACAATTACAGCGTCCAGCATCGAATGATTGAGACGTCAAGAGCGTTGAGCGTGAACAGATCGAATAAATCCTCAAAGGCGACCACGAACATACACTCTTGAAAATTGTGGTGTAAATCTTACTCGGTGAATTTGACAGTGATACTTGAAGTCCGTTCTCCCTCTAGCTTATTGGACTGCTGCATATACCACGTGTGCAATTGCATGCAACTATGTGGTAGCTTTTGGAGGTCTTTTTGCTCGAGCAACGGCTCGCCAAGCACGAATTTACGGGCTAAAGGGTGGTACGGAATATCATCATTGGTCTTCTTTGCTTTGCCCTTGCTGGCCTTGCTGCCTCGGCTATAGGTCGACTTCACGGAAGTCGACTTTGAAGGTAGCAGCGGTGCAAGTTACTTTGGCGAGAATAGGACCCGTGGAGATAGCACCGGTGTAGTATCCGGTGGTGGAACCGACTGGTCTTGTAATGGAGATGGCACCAGTGCAAGTTGCTCTGGTCCTGCCACCGGTGAAGAATCCTCCAGGGAGATGTCGCTTTTGGCCCACTGGATGAATGTTCCAATGGCCTGTCCTAGAGTCACGATCTCGTCGTTGGGGGGCTTCGGTAGTGGGACCACCTCAAAATTGACATACACACCATCCACATTAACTTTTGCGAAGCCTGGCGCTAAACCTTGACCGTGCACCATGCCCCGATACCAGACGAATATGCCTGGCCCCAAGCAGCGTACAAGGGAATGGAGCCATATCTCACTTGGAGCCTGCACTTCGTAGGCTCCTACATAACGATACAAAATTAGCTACTCGAATAGGCCTACCAATGGAGCAAGCATTCGAGAGGTAATAATTATTACCAGGATGTCGTCCACAGGAAATTTGGCCTGGGATTGCGTCAGATTCGACGCGCAACTACTCGGACGGTTGGGCGGGCTGGCTAGCACAGGAGCGGCGGCAGCGGCCTGCTGACTTTCTGTCTGTTTCCGCACCTCATCTCTGATTACATCAGCCAGCGAATCCAGTATCTCCTCTCTAAGAGATGCCTTGATCTCTTCTCGTAGTTGTGCGTCACGCTCGGCTTTGTTTCTCTTCCTGCGCCGATACATGTCGGAGTCATCTTGGAAACCATGTTTCCAAGGAACGTAAAGCCCAAGGCCTCTCGTACGGCCCGGGTGCTCCTTGTTTCCCAGGGCCACAGAGAGCATATCATTCTCCCTTGTTCCCTGAAATGATCCCAGGGTAGATTGAAAACTCAGCTCTTCCTGCAAGAGCACGACATGTCATTCCAATTCGTACGAAGTTGTGGAGTAATTACAAGCTACGTAGTTCGATCGATATCTTACCAGGCGCTCGGTCACTTGCTGGTCTGCAGGGTTTCGAAAGGTGACGTCCCCTGATGTCGTTGTAGATGACCTTGCTCTAATCCAATTTCGAGCGCGGTCATCCGGGTATTGGAAAACGGCGGGGCGATGTCCTGTGCAGCTGCCAGCTCATCCTCCTTCCTCCACTGCGGGATTTTACCCGCATACCCAGCTGTGCCAAGTCAGTGAGGGTGTGTATTTTTTGCCTGGAGGGCCTTGTGCGCCACACTTGTACTTTTGAAATCTTCGGTCGTTTTCATCGCCTTGAACTCTTCCCATTGTGGTTCCAGAAATGGGTATTTATGAACAGGCGTTTCGTCCGTCTCCACGTATTTCCTGACAGGCGTGCTCTTGAAGTTCTTCCATGCTTTGCACACCGCTTTGTAGGTTTGTTGTTGCACAGCGTCCAGGTGTTCTTCTGGGAACTCGAACGATACCAAAATTTCGGTCCACAGCTCACGTTTCCGAGTGTCAGGCACGTTCTTCCACGAATTGTATGTGATCTCAATTCGTTCTCGTGCAACTATTCCGACCATGGTTCGGAATGCGTTTACTGCTTTTTGAGGAAGGATAGAGACCCCAGATGCATTCACCGCTGTGATGGTCTGTCGGCCCTCAGGCTTCTTTGATAGCCCTCTTCCTTGGCGTCTTGATGTTGGAGCGGACGCCTCCGGCGATGATGTTGAAGAATGCGCGGGTGACATGTTGCTCATTTTGTGGGTCTATTAAGATAAGATGAGAAAGTGATCATATTGAATTGCAAGACAAGAGAGGAGTAGAGGAGAGGGGGAGAAGGGAGGGGGTGATATGGACATAGCGAGGGGGTGATGTGCCTATCTTACCAATGTACCAATGTATCAAGTCCTTATTTTTCCCGCAAAATTCAAGACAATTTTATTACAAAAGTGCAAAAAAAAGACATTCCAGATTCTTCGGTGAGCAGCCGACATAGCCGACTTCTTCGGTGAGCGACTATCCATATGCTTCTTCCCCCTCCTTCTCTTCATCTCTGGTCTCTGGATCACGTACGCCAGTAGCGATGATTCATCTAACTGAATCATCGCTACTGGTGTACGTGATCCAGAGACCAGAGATGAAGAGAAGGAGTGGGAAGAAGCAGATGGATAGTCGCTTGCCGAAGAAGTCGGCTATGTCGGCTGCTCACCGAAGAATCTGGGAATTTTTTTTGTACTTTTGTACTAAAATTGCCTTGAATTTTGTAATACTATTACTACAAGGTCTCTAAACAAAGTTCTATGAAGAATGCGCGGGTGACATAGAGAGGGGGTGATGTGCCTATCCTAGCACCTACTTTAGTTGCTAATACTATAAACCAAATAGCAAAGTCCCTAAACAAAGGTCTATGAAGCAAATGACACAAACTAGTGTATCCGGTTCATTGAACGAGAACACTAGAGTATGTCACTTGCTTCATTTGCTGTTTTTGGCTAGATACATGGAGCATTTGGGTGGAAAGATTAACTGTTTCGTCAAGCGCATGACTGCCAATTCGAAGCATAGCATAGCATCCGAGGCACATCCGAGGCCTGCTGCTGTGTCTTGAGGAATGCTAAGAGCTGGCCTTTAGATGGGTTATGAGAATAAGATTCATAATTTATAGTTTCAGGAATGCCACATCTGATGACCAGCTCTTGGCATTCTTCAAGACACAACTGCAGGTCTCGGATGTGCCTCGGATGCTATGCTATGCTTTGAATTGGCAGTCATGAGCCTGACGACACAATGTATTTCTTTCCACCCAAATGGTCAATGTATCTTTTGCAATAATCACAAGATTTCTTTATCCGGATACACTAGAATGTGTTACTTGCTTCATGCCCTTTGATCATATACTCTTCCTTGATTGGTTAATTTGTGCTCTCAAATTGTAGGGTTGCACATGATAAGATGAGGAAGTAAGAAAAGTGAAACATGATGCTCAATGTTAGGAAGAGAGGAGAGGAGTAGAGGGAAGGGGGAGAAGGGAGGGGGTGATGTGGACAGAGAGGGGTTATGTGCCTATACTATATACTATATACTATATACTAACACAACAAGCAATGTAATATGTACCAATGTAAACTAAGCAACTGCAGTAAACAATGTACCAATGTAGTATATACCAAATAGCAAATTAAACTAAGCTACTGCAGTAAACAATGTACCAATGTAATATGTACCAAGCATCAAGCATCAACCCTAAACACTAACAGTAAGCATGAAGCATCAACCCTAAATATATACTAAGCAACTAACCATAACAGTATGAAGCATCAAGCATCAACCCTAAACACTAACAGTAAGCATGAAACTCGGGGAGGGATTTGATGACCTTAGGGTTTTGGTGGCCTTAGGGATGGAGGAGGAGGAGGCGGCGACGCAGGAGGAGGCGGCGACAACGGAGGAGGAGGAGGCGACGGGCTCGGGGAGGCAGTGACGGAGGAGGAGGAGGCGACGGGCTCGGGGAGGCGGCGACGGAGGAGGAGGAGGCTGCGGCGACGTCTTCGTCCGGGGAGGCGGCCGGCGAGGGCTGGGGAAGGCAGCCGGCGAGGGCTCGGGGAGGCGGCGGCGACAGCGGGCTCGGGATTTAGATCTAATCAAATAACTGCAGCGCACACGGAAAACCCTAGCGAGAGGGTATATGTAGGGAGATTATCACAGATGATTCTAAACTTAGAACCGTCCGTGATACGATATCACAGACGATTCTAAGTTTAGAACCGTCTGTGATAAGCCTTTGCCGGCTGTTGCAATTAAGACAGCACCAATAACTACATAGCTGCATTCATATCAACCACCAAACAGCTGCATTCATATACAACACTAACCAGCTGCATTCACACAGTGTATTTCTTGATATATTTTATCATTCTCAAATACATCACACATATACATTTTCACATATACATCTCAAAATTGACTACATCACACATTTTCACATATACATCTCAAAATTAACTACAATATACATTTTCACATATACATCTCAAAATTGACTACATCACACATTTTCACATATACATCTCAAAATTAACTACATCACACATTTTCACATATACATCTCAAAATTGACTACATCATACATTTTCACATATACATCTCAAAATTGACTACATCACATATTTTCACATATACATCTCAAAATTGACTACATCACACATTTTCACATATACATCTCAAAATTGTCATACATTTTCACATATACATTCTTATTGTACTTGCTTATTTCCTTTAAAAATTAGCCCTTCATCATGATCAATGCGTACGTAACTAGTTTCGTCACGTTGTTCATCGTCGACCCTTATGCCATTTCCAAAAGGAGGTAACTCGTCAAATTGATTGTATTCCTCCTCGTCCACTACATTCTCCACTCCGACAATTCTCCTTTTTCCATGAAGAACTACATGGCGTTTCTTATTTGCCGGGTCGGTTACATAGAAAACTTGAACAACTTGATTGGCGAGTACGAATGGTTCGTCTTTGTACCCGACACGTTGGAGGTCCACGGTCGTGACACCGTACTTGTCAGCCTTCACCTGTGGGAGATGCACCCAACGGCAGCGAAATAAGGGGATCTTGAAAACCACATAGTCGAGCTCCCAAATCTCTTCTATAAAACTATAGTACGAGTTTCTCGACCCATCGGTACTGAATGCATCTATGCGGACACCGCTGTTCTGGTTAGTGCTCTTGACATCCTGAGACTGCGTATAGAATGTGTACCCATTTATGTCATATCCTTGCCATGTCACAACTGTAAATGTCGGCCCTTTTGCCAACCATGTCAGCGTCTCACTCGGCGAGCTTCTAGCGATTTGCTCCTTCAACCATTGGTTGAACCAACGGTTGTGTTGCCTCATGATCCAAATATCCGGCCGCTCCGGATTCTGTTGCTGAACCACATCCTTGTGCTGGTCCACATAAGGGGCCACTTCAGTCATGTGTTGCAACATCGTGAAATGGGCTTGAGTATACGTGTCCATATCTGGAGTGATTGCTTTCCTCCTGATAGTTCCGAGACCCTTCAGCCTCCCCTCATGACGAGATTGAGGGACACCTATCGGTTGAATCTGAGCCATATAATCGACACAAAACTCAATGACCTCTTCGCTTGCATAACCTTCGACGATGCTGCCCTCCGGCCGAGAACGATTCCGTACGTAGGACTTGAGAATTCCCATGAACCTCTCAAATGGGTACATGCTACGTAGGAATACGGGCCCGCACATTTTCATCTCCCACACAACGTGAACAATGAGATGGACCATGATATCGAAAAACGAAGGAGGAAAATACATTTCAAGGTGACATAGAGTCATCACCACCTCGTCCTGCGGAGCATCTAGTCCTTCGGGATCGATGACCTTCTGAGCAATTGTGTTAAAGAAATAACATAGCCTCATGATTGTCTCTCGGACTTTGATCGGTAAAATATTTCTAATTGCAATAGGGAGCATCTGTGTCATCAGCACATGACAATCATGAGACTTCATGCCATTTAACTTCAAATCTTGCATCGAAACAAGTTTCTTCACGTTGCCGGAGTAACCAGACGGAACTTTGACACCATGCAAGCAATGGCACAGTTCTGTTTTCTCACCCTTGGACAGAGTATAACACGCAGGGGAAGGTACGTTCGTCCATTATCAGTGCGTGTCGGTGCTAACTCAGGCCTGATGTCCATATCAGCCAAGTCAAGCCGTGCGTTGACGCCGTCCTTTGTTTTATCACGGATGTTCAGTAAGAGACCAATCAAGTTGTCGCACACATTCTTTTCTACGTGCATGACGTCGATGCAGTGCCGAACATCTAGGTACTCCCAATAAGGTAAGTCACAAAATATTGATCTCTTCTTCCAGGTGTTCTTCTCATGAGCCCTCAATTTACGTCTCTTTCCGAGGACAACATCTAAATCCTTAATCATATCATAAATCTCGTGTCCCCTTAAATGCCTTGGAGCTGAACCGTGTTCCTTCTCTCCGTCAAATTGTTTCTTCATCTTGCGGTATGGGTGAGCCCTCCGAAGGAACCGGCGGTGACGCATGTAGACGGTTTTGCGTGAGTGTCTCAGCCACACACTCTCGGTACCATCTAAACAGTGAGTACAAGCTTTGGCACCTTTTGTACTATGGCCCGATAGGTTACCAAGGGCAGGATAATCATTTATGGTGCAGAACAATAAGGAGTGCAGAGTGAAGTTCTCTCGTTTGTATGCATTCCATACCTGTACCCCTTCGTTCCATAGTACTTTTAGATCTTCCACCAACGGTGCTAGGAACACATCGAGATCATTCCCAGGTTGTTTTGGCCCTTGGATAAGTATCGACAGCAAAATGTACTTTCGCTTCATACACAACCAAGGAGGAAGGTTATAGATGCAGAGAGTCACGGGCCATGTGCTATGTCGGCTGCTCATGCTACTGAAAGGATTCATTCCATCTGTACTCAGTCCAAACCTTATATTCCTTGGTTCTGCACCGAACTCTGCAAAACTCCTATCGATGTTTCTCCACTGCGCGGAATCAGCAAGGTGTCTTATCATTCCATCCTTCTTGCGCTCCTCCGAGTGCCAACGCAGCAGTTTTGCCTCCTTTGGATCTGCAAAAAAACTTTTCAAACGGGGAATTATAGGAAAATACCATGTCACCTTAGCAGGAGGTCCTTTCTTCGCCTCTGTTCCCTCGCCATCATCTGATTGATTGTTACGTTTGTATCGGGATGCGTTGCACACCGGACATACATGCATGTTTGCATACTCTTTACGGTAGAGGATACAATCGTTCGGGCATGCATGTATTCTTTCTACTTCCATTCCCAACGGACAAAGAACCTTCTTGGCTTTATACGTGGTTTTAGGCAACTCATTTCCCTCCGGAAGCATGTCCGCTAAAAGACCTAGCAGCGCCGTGAAACTCTTGTCGGACCAACCGTTGCTTGCCTTCAATTTCAACAGTTCAAGCACGGCCGACAACCTCGTGTACTTGCAGCACGTGTACAAAGGTTTCTCTGAGTCCTCCATCAAGCCATGAAATTTAACATACTCTCTCTCATCATAGTTCTCTTCTACATCGCGAAGCATCTGATCCAGATTATCATCGTGCAACCTATCCGAATCCGAGCCACAATCGACATCAGCCGGCGGCATGTCATTCAGTTCACCGGCGATGTCATCCGGGGGCATATCATTCACTTCATCAGCGATGTCATCCGGCGGCATATGATCATTCACTTCGCCATGACTGGTCCAACACGTATAATCCTTTTTGAAACCCCTCCGAATCAAGTGTGATTCAATTTGCCCTCGGTTCTTAAACATCTTCAAATTCTCGCAGTCAGTGCATGGACAGCACATATATTCCACCCCCTTATTCAACATATCCTCCTCGGCAGCTCTTATAAAAGCAGAAACGCCATTAATGTACTCTTCACTCACACAGCTCGCGGCATACATCCAGCTTCGGTCCTACGTTATGTACATATATAACAACTTAGTATTAAAATCTAGATTAACTAATTATAACTACATATATACCGGCTATATTTATTATATTGAGACTTAATTTGCTAGCTCAATTCATATTACAAACACAACAGCTATTATATAACCAACAATTTTACAAATTAACCATATTCAATAACCACTCATGGATTACTTAGACCTAAATTGTAATGCAATTAAAGAAAAAATAAATTTCATTACTAACCATATCTAGAGCAACCAGGAAAGTCTGAATCTTTCAAAGCTCAATATCTGCCTCTTCCCACCAAATTAACTGGCCTGAAATCGCCTAGCTTCCTCCCGAGTGAAAAAGTGCGCAGCAGTGGCTAGATCAGGATCGAAATGAAGACAGATGCGGTCTGAGCAGCGCAATAAATGGCTTAGCCATTATCACAGATGGTTTTTAACTAAAAACCGTCTGTGAATTATCACAGACGGGTTTTAATTACAAACCGTCTGTGATAACAAGCTTATCACAGACGGTTTTTAATTACAAACCGTCTATGATAACAAGCTTATCACAGACGGTTTTTAATTAAAAACCGTCTGTGATAATCTGGGATTATCACAGACGGTTTTTTATACAGACCGTCTATGATACAAAAGTATCACAGACGGTTCATCGGTAATAACCGTATGTGATAATCCATTTTCCCGCCACAAAAACCACAGACGGCCTCCAAATTACAACCGTCTGTAATAGTGCTCATCAGAGACGGTTTCACAAAACCGTCTGTGATGAGGCGTCTACTATTAGGCTTTCTGTAGTAGTGTACGTACGTAAGCGCCCGAGCATTTATTTATTTTTCATCACCGGCCGGCGCCGCCGCGGCGCCTAGCTAGCGCGGTTGTTGCTCCCCACGGAATAATTCGAGACAGTACTAAGTCTACTGTGGAAATCCATGCATGCAGTGATTTTTGCAGTGATTCCTTTCTAGGCCAAAGGTCATTCCTTTCTGTAGTGATTTGTCGTATACATGGCCCTGTTTGGCACAGCTTCACCAACAGCTTCATGAGCTGTTGTGAGCTGTTTTTTGCCAAACACTCTTTTTGCAAACAGCTTCATGGGTGAAGCTCCTTTTTTTCTGCTCTCACAAAGGAATAGGGAGAGGTGAAGCTGAAAAAAGTAGCTTTTCACAGCTCTCTCCCTCAGGCCCGCAGTCCTAGGAACCCACTGCCCCTCTGGTTCACCAAAATTACACGCATTTGCCACTAGTCCATCCCGTTCACGAAACATAAACAAGGCACTAATATTGCTTCCTAATGATTTTAATTTTTTATTATTTTTTATTTTAATGTTTTAATTCATACTCATTCAAATATATTATTTTTTAATTCATATGACCATATACAAACATACAACTCCAAATGTTAGAACAAGTCAGGTAGACAGGGGCATCTTGGACAATTGCCCTTTGTCAGCCATGCATGAAGCTGTTGGTGAAACTGTTTTGCCAAACAGTTTTCCAAAACAGATTTAGCTTCATCGGTGAAGCTGCTTGTGAAGCTGAAACAAAAAAAACAGCTTCACTAGTGAAACTGAGCTGTGCCAAACGGGGCTATACTAGTACACTTTTCGTATATATTATCGTGTTTAAACCGGCTTTCGTGGGCCTCTGCGGCCGAGGAGGGGCACTCTTATTGGGGTACTAGGTCACTGCCCGCTTTTCCTTATTGTTCTTGCTGGCCTGCGTCGTTGCTCTACTGGGTCTCAGCGTGCCTAGCTAAGTGAGCATCGGGCCCGGCCAACCATGCATGATTTTCTTAAGTACAAAGGACACACATACGCCCACACAACCCCCTCAAATGTATGTCCACACGCATACATATATAGGTTCGTTTTTAGCACACGACTAATCTAAAGTAAATGACTAAACCTTGTGAAGCGCATGCACATGTTTTGACCACTAAACGTATCCACACGTACATATATATACTTTTTATGCTCAGAGGAAAGGTAAGCACTAGCGTCGAACCTAGAATTCGAACACTGGTTGACAGCTCGCACAAGGAGGGAGCTTAGCCAGTGGCGGATCCAGGAAAATTTTTAGGAGGGGCTGAACAAAAGCGATACAGCGACATAACTCCACTATGCCTCTCCTACACCATACATCCATAGCTAAAAATTTATGGGGGGACTCCAAGGGTTCGGTAGCGGTAGGGGGGCTTGAGCCCCCCGCCCCACCGCTGGATCCGCCCCTGAGCTTAGCTTACCAAGCGAGGTACACTCTCTCCTCACCCCATGCATGATTAATGTATAGCAACAGCGATAGGCTCCGGTCGCGGTTGAGGTAAGCGGCGGCTGACGGCAACGGTGAACAAACGAGATACATACGGCGATGAAGGCCCGCCGCACGCACGTCCGTCGCCGATCAGCTGGCTGGCTGGTACGCGCGCAAGATATGCATACGCGTTCAAGAACCACAGACTTGAAGAGCCGGGGAAGTGTGTGCGCGGTTTCGGGATCACGTTGGAGGCAATCCGTACAGAAACGTTTCGCGTATGGCAGCAAGATAGCATGCACTGCATAGCAAAAGATGCGGCTCAATGTCTTTCCAGCAGCAGTTCTGATTAATTTGTCCATTTTATTTCCTTCTCGACCATATATACTACTCTGATTGATCGAGATTCGAGAGTATTGGGTACGTATTAGTCGCGTAATACAAGGTATAGCTTAATTTACTGCCAACATTTCATTTATTTATTCTATTAAGCTCGGAGCATCGCTTCAGGCTTGGGAGTTTTGGCGCGCACAGGCACAGCATACGGGTCACATGCCGCCACCTAGTTAGGGAGTGCGGTTGCCGGCCTTGTCGCCGGACGCATGCCCGACGGCGGCGCCATTACTCACCCAGCACGGCCCAGACTGGCACCCGTCGCCGCAGTAGTCGGCGGTTGTGCCGCAGTACCCCCACTGGCTGCAGCACAAGTCTGGTGAGCAGTTGCAGTTCTGCGCGGCCGTCGGGCCGGCGGCGGAGATCAGGAGGAGTACCGCTAGCCCGACAGCCAGGAACGTCGCGAGCGGCGCCACCGCTAACTTTGCCATTTGTGTTTCAGTGGCTAAATATTATGGTTTGTCTGTAGGGTTTGCGGCTTGTCGTTGCTTGCTGCTGATGCATGAGATGGAAGTACATGCACAGGAGGGGGTCTATATATGGAGCGAGTCGCGGAGAGTAGTACTTCGTGTGATTTTGTGACGTTGGCCTTGCAAGTGGCACGCTGTTCTCACTCTTTTGAAGCTGCAAGGCAGAGCGTTATTGATCTTATCTACGTATACATCACCATACTACGTAGCAAGCCCTATATCGTGCTTGTTTTCATGAATTATATATCCATCCATGAGCAAATTATATATGCATGGAGGGAAGACCGGAAGACGGCATGGGCGCATGGCTGGGCTGTACGAACGTAGCGCACGTCAGAGGCGAGCGCGTCGTACGCGGAACGGCGGCCATAGGAAATTAATGGTGACGGCCACGCACGCAAGACGGACGACCTTCCTGGCCTGAAACGACGGCGGCTAGCTGACCAAGGCACCAAGCCAATTGTGCCCACGTACGTATGTATGTAAGACAAGGCACAAGTAGTCAAGTAGGGCAGCAAGGCAGTTTCCGTTGCGTTCGGAGTCCATTATATCGGGCCTGTTTTTACTGTATCCTATGACTTATTGTAACTTATAACTTTCGGTTCTAATACAAATATTTATGTGCATAAATCAAAAGTTGATAAATCTTTTTCTAAAAGGCTATTTCGATAAGTCGTTTCGAAACGACGAAAGAGAAATTATCTTATTTACTTATTCGAGAAAAATCATAAATTATAAGATATAAACTGAGAAGAACAAAGTAGTCTTTGCTTCTAAACCAACTTTGATGGGCTCGTGCGGGCCACTCTTACGGTCCTACTTAGGGCCGACGTTCCAAATCCATGAACTAGTTGTTTTTCACTGTATTTTTTGGGTTCCGTGGAAGCGATTTTTACAGGAAAGAGTCACGTCAGACCTTGCCCATACGGCCATACAACGATTCTCCTTGTTCTACTCAGGGCCTCACGCCTTCATGCGAGGTGATGCATTCAGGCATCACAAGCCTCCAAGGGAGGTGCATACGATTTTTGGATATTTTATTGCGGTATGTAGATCATATCCTCTCCGTTTATTTCGCTTGGACGGTTGATATGACTGGTGTCCAAGAAGCAACATGCCTGGCAGAGGACAAACGCTCAACGTAAACGTGGTCGATCTAGGTCATGAAACTGTACGTATGTACCGATAGTTATTATGAAACTATATATATTATATTAGTTATCATGTACTATCCAAGCCTACGAGGCTTCACTTAGGATTGGCGCAAGCAATAAAGAGGGTGAATGATATCTCTTTTTAAAATTATCATATAAGTATTCATAAATCTTTTATTTCAATAGGTAAAGAGCTGAGATGATCAGATTAGACAGCCTAAATCTAAACAATAACCCAAAACATGAAGGTATCACAGATTCAACACCCAACCGGTATAACCGCAACCGCAACTGAAGGTGCGGATTGACTGGTAGTCGGTTTGATCGGTCACAACCGCCAGTGTGATCGGCTGCTGGTCTAACCGGGCCTAGGAGCGGTCTGACAGCTCCCCTGTTCTAAGAATAGAAAATCAATCCGGGCCAAAACAAAATTTTGGAGCAAATTAAAAATCCATATCCAAAAGATTTGAAACTTTGCACACCTTGCTAAGGGTCTCAGAAAACTATTCCATCCAAGAATTGCATAGATTTTTGCCAAAGTTCTTGTATGAATCTTGGCCAAAATTCTAACCTTTTCGCAATCCACGCAAGGTTGCACAAAAATCGGGCAAAACTCAAAACTTGAGATACAATTTGCTTGCAGGTTAAGAACAACCAAGATGATTCTAGATAAGTTCTCACATATCACAACATGTTGTAAGACCACCCAAAGATTTGAAATCAAAACACTTAGACAAAGATTCCTAAAAAAAGGCTCCAACCAAGTAAGAATAAAAAACTTTAAAATCTCGCAAACCACGGTGATTAGATAGATAGGATATGATCTATATGAGATATCTCCATAAAGACCTTCTCCAACCCAGAGAACCCAAACACAAATTCACCAGAGGAATCTAGAACTCTACACTCATCTCTCTTCAACCTCACCTTTAAATCTTCATCCAATAGATGAAAAACAGATAGCAAATTATATCTTAGCTTACTTACCAAAATGACGTACTTGAGTATGAACTTGTTATTGATGTGCACAGAACCCTTAGCCATCATGGTCCCAGTAGAAGCATTCCCAAACTTGATCAACTCATCATCGGATGCATGAGTGAGGGATGGAACCAACGGGAATATTCTGTCATGTGTCGAGAACACCCAGAGTCAACAAGCCACGTATTCTCCTTCCTCGCTTGACTGTCCTATAGGGCAGAAATAGAAGATATCAGTGCCTTAGTACTAGGGTTAGAAATAAAAGACTTAGAAATCCAGCAATGAGCCACACGATGAGTAGGAACAGTAGTAAAAAGCAGCAGTATAAAGGTTAAAGACCAGTACTCCCCCTGTCTAGAAGCTACTTGTGGTCTACCCTCATGAAAACCTAACCCACGATGCTATCGAGCTCCACCAAAGGAGCTAAAGACATAGTCTATGAACCTCAAGACTAAAGGCTTGGTAATAGGAACACTCATGGGTGAAGGAATTTCTCTAATGGCTCTCAAGGCATGTACCCGCTCTTTCCTCTGAAATCTAACCCTGTAGAAGCAAAACTCAACAAGATGCCCATCCTTCTTGTAGAAAGTGCAGTGGCACTTGACGTTTTGAGGGATCAGACTTGATAATATAGAAGCACCTAACTTGCTAGAAGGGGATTGTGCAAATCCAGCTGACTTAAACACAAAAGTTGAATGCTCAGTGGTTTAACCACAGACTTACCACTCTCGACGATTCTCACTACTTTATGTGGGTGGTATTTGGAATGCTCTAAGCAGTTAAACGCTAAACGTATATTCTTCACACTCATCTTAGATTGGTCAAGAATAATGTTTATATTTTTCTGTTAGAAATTTTTTCGAGGATATTCTTGAGGTAGTTATTTTCTTTGGCTAGGTTGGCATATGTGACACACTCAATGTTTTTGGTTGCCCTAGAATATCTTTCTATGTGGATGGTTCTCTATATTTTTAAGGCCTCATAGGACATACAAGAAGCATATATAATCCTACCCAACTGCTTCTCAAAATTCTAAACTCCTAATGCATCTTATCTAAATGATTTTCAATCTCAGCACAAAATACACAAGCAATAGAATCAATGGATTTATTAGATGCAATCATGAATAAGAGTTTTTTTATTTTTATATTTATCTTTAAGTGTCTTATTAAGATATTCAATTTCATTAGTGTGCTTGGAGAATTTTCACATGATTCAGTTTTAGAATGATGAAGTATTTAAGTCATTTCTTCTAATTTTTGCTCCCTAAACTCACAATGTAAACAAGAATATTTAGGGCTAAATTGAATCAAGGTTTTAGTGGCACTTTTAAGTTTTAGTTTAAGCAAGGCACAATTGAAGCAAGACGAAGTAATGACACCTAAAGTAACAATACCTATACTAACATGATCATTTCTAGACTTTAGAGTCACTAGTTTATCCTTAGTATCTATAAATTGGCTAACAATAGAAAAACATGTAATCCTAAGCTTATCCTACTCAGAGTGTAAAGCAATGCGAAAATCACAATTTTCATCATCACAAATAATGGTTTTGAGCCAAATAATTTCTAAGTTCAAGTTATCAATCATTAAATCCTAATTCTTGATTTTCTTAACCTTTTCCATAAGTTTTCTTTCAGCTAGAACAAGAGCACACATCATATTCTCGGTCGAGGGACATACCTCATCGGGATCACTATAAGGAGTGTTGTTGTCGATGGTACCATTGGTGATGCCTTCGTCGGTCATGAACCACATGTCGGTGAAGTCCTAAATCTTGTTCTTGATTCGGGAGTCATCCTCATCGTTCTCCATTCCCGAGTCCACATTGCTTATATTGATATTCTTGAGAGCATCAAGAACCAGGTTAAAAAATTTACAGTAGTTGGTCTTATTGGGCACCGCATCGTGAGCATGAGGACATGTCCAAAACTCCTTCTCCTCCTTGCCCTTGATCTTGGGGCACTTGGGTCGAATGTGGTTTGGCTCACCACACTAAAAAAGGAGTAGGGGACACTCCTCTTTTGGTTCCTTACATTATGATCGCTTTTGTGAATTTGGTGGATAGAAGTACTAAGTCATCCTTTTGAGTCTCTCCAGCTGTTCATCACTCAGAGCATGCAAAGCGGACAAAGAAAACCCAGAAGAACCAAAGTTCGAAGTACTAGAAGAACTACTTCGAGTAGGGTCAACTATAAGAACCATCGACTCTATCTTAGGTAGACGAGAGATAAAATCAATCTCATGCATTTTCAACATCGAGTAGAGCTTATCCATGATAAGCTCACTAATAACAATGTTATCTTTAATTGATGTAATCATCATCTCTCAAACTTTCACATCTAAGGCACCAAGCACTTAGCGTTCATTCTCAGACTCAAAGTAAGTCAAGCCAACCGCATACAAATTGCTGAGAATCTTGGTGAACCTAGAAATGACTCATCCAACGATTCATCTGGCCTTTGCTCAAACTTAGAGTTCTCTTTCTTGAATTGATTCTGTCCCATGTAATCATCGAAGAGCTCTTATGGTAGTCAACGAGGGTCTTTCAAATCTCATGAGTAGATGTCAAGTGAGATACTCAATCAAACTCAAATCTACCAAACTCTTTAATCAAGTTGTCACTTGCCTTGTTGTTTGCCTCCACACCCATAAGATTTATCGGGGTGATCTAGTCATCGGCAGACATGAGATAAGCTTTCCGAACTTTCTCCCAAATTGGTTACCCTTGGGTTTGGTTGTAGGCTATCATCTGAGCCTTCCAATAAGGATAATCAACCCCATCGAAGACTGATAACTTGTTGGAATACTTGTCTAAAGCCATGGCATTAAGATCAGTTAAGATCTATGAAGAAGAGCTATCCGGGCTCTAATACCACTTGTAGGACCGGTAATTGCAACAGAAGGGGATGAATGCTGCCTTCTTACAATCTTCTCCCAAGCATCTAGAAATCTTTCATTCATGTAGCTAAAGAGCTAAGAAGATCATATTCAACAGCCTAAATTTAGAACAGCAAGGTCTCATATATTTAGCACCTAACCGGTCTAATAACCACTGGTGGTGAGGTCGGACCAGTGGTCAATCTAATTGGTCACAACCATTGGTCTGATCGGACCGAGGAACGGTTTGACAACTCCCCTGTTCATAGAACAGAAAATCAACCTAGACCAAAACCAATTTAGTGCAAACTTCAAAATCCATGTATAAAAATTTAAAACTTTGCGCACACCTTACTGAGGCTCTCAAGAATCTATTTCATTCAATAATCGCATAGATCTTGGCTCAAGTTCCAACTTTTCCTAAAACACATAAGGTTGCCCTAAAATAGGACAAAATTCAAATACTTGAGATACAACTTTCTCGTAGGTTAAAAACAGCTAAGATGACTCTAGATGAGTTTCTACATGTTACAGTAAGTAAGACCACCTAAAGATTCAAAACCAAAATCCTCAGATTAGGATTCCTGTAAAAAACACAAAATCCATGGGTTAGTTTTCTCACCAAAAAAGAATGAGCTAGTTGCTTTACGTTGTATTTTTGTTGGGCTACACCCTTGTTCTACTAGGCCTCGGTCCCTCAGCATAGATGAGTTGGCTGACTAGCTGAGCTTGGCGTCGCACTTGAGGTATCCTAACTAGTTAGCTGAAGGTCGTTACTTTCTATAGTGATTTTGCAAATACATATGTGCACTTTGCCAATATCATAGACAACAGTCTTATCTACGTCCACTTTGCTAACATATTGTGTTTAAACCGGCTTTGATGGGCCTCTGCGAGACAGGAGGGGCACTATTTGGGGTATTGGGTCACTAACCGTATTTCCTTGTGTTCTTGTTGGATCGTGTTGTTGCTCTACTAGGTCTCAGCTTGCCTAGCTAGGTAAGAGAGGAACTAGAATAAAAACGATTGAATTCACTATTTTACATACATATAACTATACGTATGATTTTTAAGCAATATTGAACTAGATATTAATGTTTTCAATAAATTTTAGCTTCATCAATTCAACATAACCAATGGAAATATACAATGATAAATATCAAATTATGAGTTTAGCACTGAATGCTACATAGAAGTGACATTTGTCCTTTTGTCCATAATTTGATAATTGCAAGCTAGAAATCTTACATGATATTATGTATCAACTCGTCAAAAGCTCTAATGAAAAGCTTGTCAGATCACAGATGGGTACATGGTCACATGAAAGACCTCAATTTTGCCTCCCATTTGCCATTAAGGTATTCCAAAAACCATAATTGAAACCATAACACTACAGTTTGAGAAAATTGAACAAATGATGATCAAATCGAATCACTAAACCATAAATTTTATCTATATGCTTGAAATAAATCAATAGTATTGAAAGGAACCAAAATTATCTAGTACAAAGAAATCAGAAGTGTAGGGCTTGTCGGCTCGGCTTGAGCAACCATCGCCGGCTGGCTCAATGAACAACGGTGAGGGTGACGCGACGGCAAGTGAGAACGGTGGGCAAATTCTTTGGCAAGACAACCGTTGGCGACCATTGACTAGGCAATAGGACGTGCGACATTCGGTGTCACTTATTTGTTGTCTCGATGCACAACGAAGAGAGACATGAGATATTCCAACGATCTATGGATGTCTATTCATTGTTGTGTGCCTCCTTGTCAGACCCGGATTTTTCAATCCAAAATCTACTGTGTTTGCTGCACTATTCCCTGGATCAGTAGATAATGCACACAGGTACATTGCTATATCACATCATACATCGCATGAATATTGATAATATTACAGAATTTAAAATATACCACATCGGGTGAGAGTTTTACAATAAGGGCCACTTAAGCCAAATGTCTTCATTACAATAATTAAGCAGCGGAGAACGAAAGCAAAAGTGAAACCACAACCACATGCAAGCGACTGATGGGTAATGTGTGCATAATATATTATCGAGACTTCAACAATATACGAGCACACATTTCCTTTTATCAACTTGTCTAGGCTCAAGATAAGTGTAGACTACGCCCTAGTTTCCTTCATTGCTCCTCCCTTCAGTTGCTGGTATGTCTTCATGGGCATAGTGATCCTGCGTTTTTGTTTTGGGTATTGCAAGTGTGAGCACAAATCCACCGTGCTCAGTGAGCCAACACACAGAATGCAATAATTATCATGCTCAGCTTATCAAAGGAAGGCTTGGGCTTATTTTATTTTGCGTAGAGTGATTTTGAATACAATTACTTAAAAATCCTTAAGACCTAGCAATTTTAAATTCAGGACTTAAATTTGTGAAGTAAGTTTATCTTATAATTGACACAGATTCCATCCACCGTTACATGGCATCTGCACCATATAGCATATTTCAGCATTATAGCCGCTTAACTTACCACTGGGACGACCCAGGACAATTCCAAACCAGGACCATCAGCAGTCCTTACACATTTCCATTATCACCCACAAAGATTTTTGAAATAGAACTATATCTAGTTAAGTCCCCATGTCTGCCCTTGACAGTGGGCACAACTATTTGAATAGTTTTGACTCTGCAGAATTTGTACACTTTCACCACAAGAGACATCCAACTCGTTGCCCCACATGATTCCTTTGTCATGTGGTTGAGCAGGCCGTCACAGTGACTGTTCAGAATATCTAGCTCCTTTTGTCATCTCACCCTATGGGCTGCTCCCATTTGCGATGGGTCCCATACGTTGCACGGGATATTTCCCACAGTTACTAACGCAACCGGGCTCTACTCCCCGCAACGCTTAGAACAGCTGGGAAACTTCACCCTCCACTTGGTGTCCCTTTAGGCCTCCTTGCCCTTGCATTACCCACACCTATCCACTACCGGTGAGATGAGTTTGGGAGTTTTGATAAAACTACTTAGCCAAGTTGTATTTTACAGACTTGTGGCTGCACTGTTTTACACGGGATAACATGACAAGATTCGGTCCTTAGGGCTACCTGGATGGTTCTACCATATTTCACATTTTGTGCGTCCACTGCACCTCATACCAGCCCCCAAACCATCCACCTAGGTAATAAAGCAATATTGGGGGTTTTCAGGATTGTAAAGTAACACATTTTCCAGTCTTTCCCACCAAGACTGCCCAAATTGTTTCATAATTGTAAGTGATAATTTTGGAGTATTTACGTACTCCGGTTATCTAGCCATACTAAGCCACGCATTATTTATGTGGACTTATTTGCGAAAGATACACCATAATAAATTTTGCTAGGGCGATAAGGTTCATATGCCCAATATTTCAACGGAGTATTATTAACAAGCATAATATTAGGTGTATAACTATTGTAGGGACCCAGATATTACAATCCGGATTCCTCTATGATTCCACCGCACTATTCCCTGGATCAGTAGATAGTGCTCACAGATTACAGTTCTGATTATCAAGTACATATCATGCAGAAGCGTAAACATATGATAGTAGACTTACTCATGGGCCGATTAGGCCGAAATCATTAAATTGCAGCAGCGGAAGAACGAAGCACACATGTGAGACCTTCAGGACATGCCCACAGGAAGCCAACTGGAGGTTCGCGACCTAGCCCTTGACATCTTCATCTTCATCTTTTTATTAATATCCTTTTATTATTTTTGTATTTATCAAGGAAGTTCCATGAATAAGGTTAGGCCTATGGTTCGGTGTACGAGTTTAGTTGAGCATTGTTTTTGTTGAGTGTTAATCTTGAGGGCATATGTTATATTTGCGATGTATACAATTTTTATTTGTTTTGAATCAATCTTAAGGTCTGGGTTTATAGCATTTTGGGGTACAATATTTTATGTTCCCACGGTTATTACTAGTCATTGTTTAAGTTGAATTAGGATGGATTTGTACGGGTCCTAGCTCGATATATATATATATATATATATATATATATATATATATATATATATATATATATATATATATATATATATATATATATATATATATATATATATATATATATATATATATATATATATATATATATATATATATATATATATGTTATTATTCATTTAAAACTAACGTTCAGATTTAACCAATGGCACTAGCATTATCTTGCACATACTTTAGCTGCTATTATTGGGTTCAGATCTATTTTTATTTATCCACCAAGGCTTGCTATATGGTCACGTTTTGATATAGCTATTAATTTAAACCTACCTCTGGGATTTGTTTAATGGCAACATGATAAATGTTAAAACATATATTTTAATGTTATGCAAGGGCAATCTTGTTAAATTTGGACATTTGGCCATAGTCATAATGTCTTTAATTAGCATTTAGTCTTTTAGATATTTATTCATATATGATAACTAATCCATATTTAAATTTCTAAACAATCTCATTTATATTCTAATAAAATTTTAGCATCTTATATTAATTATTTTCGAATTTTTATTTGCCCTTTTTCCTTCACTGCATGTGCTAGCAAAAAGGATTAACCAAGCGAGGCATTAAGGAATCTAACTCAGGTCGCTCAGACGAACGCCCGCGTTGCTAGCCAATTGATCTCGGGTGTTACCTGACTAATGAAGGCAGTGAAAGTAGTTAAGCCAAGGACACAGGCGCCGGAACTAGAGATGGCAATGGGTACCCGATACCCGAATACCCGACGGGTTTTACCCGATAAAGAGACGGGTATGGAAAATTTTATGTACCCATGGGTACGTTATTGGGCGAAATCCTCTACCCGCCGGGTAGGCGGGTGCGGGTGTGGGTATATACTACCCATACCCGCCTACCCACGGGTAATGAATACCCGCATTAGACAACTAGACATCCCACTCAAATGTTAATTTTATTATCTACTTGTTGTTGATTGTTTATTTGTTTGTCATATGTTGATATGGTCATGTCAAGTATGTTTATTTGATGTACTAATTTTGATCATTAGACGCTTTTGTGCTTGGCATGTATGATTAATGAATGTCTAAATTGATGATATTCTTATGTGTTGAACTGGGTATGCTTGCGGGTATGGGTTACCCTTCGGGTAGTAATACCCGCGCGGGTACGGGTATGGGTAAATTTTCCTACCCGCGTGCGGATACGGGTAACCCGACGGGTAAATTTACACCTAGCGGGTACAGGTATGGAATGGCAATACCCGATGGGTATTTACCCGTTGCCATCTCTAGCCGGAACAGAGGAAACTCGGGGGTGGGTACGGTCGACGGTGGCGCCGGCGAGGGCGAGTCGGGGAGGTTCCGGGGGTGGGCAAAATGAGTCCTAGGCATCGCGTGGAAGCTGCCGGGGGTGTCGGTGGGAACCGCGGATCACCGGAGCTGGGCCGGCGACGTGCGACGACGGCGGCGTGGAAGGAGGCTTGGCGCCGGCTGTGTACGGTCTTCGGGAGGCGCTGAGGAGGCCGGGAGTAGATTTGCGACGCTCTGAGGGTGGTGTAGGTGGCAGCGATTGGCTTCTAATGGCGGCAATCGGCGGGGAGGCCTATGGCTGGAGCTGGGGAAGAAGATGAGGCCGGCGGCGTTCTAGGGGCTTTCGGCGCAATTGCTTTGGGGTAAACGATGCTTGGGATGTGGAAACTCGGAGGTGCGCTCGGAAGTTCTTATAGAGGCCCGGGTGGCGCTAGCATCGGGAGGCCGCCCGTTTGGTCCTATCGGCGCGCGGCGGAGCAGGCGGCGGGCAGAGGATAAGGGATCTCGCGGGGATTTGGCATCATGCCCCTGTGCCGCGCATGCCGAGTGACTGCGAGCTTGAGCCGCGCGCATGAGTAGACGGGTCGACAGCACGGGGAAGAAAAAGAGGGCGGTGGTAGGGGAGGGTAGCACAGACAGGTACGGCGGCGACGCCTGCTGGTCCAACGCGGAGGTCCGCTGGTCCGAGCGCGGGGTCGTTGCGCGGGCCGGGCTGCGGAGGCGGACGAGCGCGCGCGAGCTGAGGGTTGCGGCCCGGAGAGAGAGAGAGAGATGGGGGTGGGGAAGAAAAACAGCGGCCATGTGACTGTGTGAGGCCGTTCGGGCAGAGGAATGAGGGGAGGAGGTGGGGGTTGGGCTGGGCCGAGTTGGCCTGGTCTGATCCCCTCCTCTTTCATTTTTTTTCATTTTCTTTTGCTAATATCACTATACGTAAATATGCTTATGTGTATATATTTGTGTATATATATATTTAAGTTTTGAGTATTTTGCTAGACTTTCTTTCATATGCCTTAGGTATATATATATATATATATATATATATATATATATATATATATATATATATATATATATATATATATATATATATATATATATATATATTTACTGCCCCTGTAAGTTTTGTCTTAATAAAATTTTTGTATTTTTAATTCATGGTTCTTCCTTATTCCATGGATCATCTCTTTTAAAATTTATTTTCCCATTAATTGAACATGTCTGTTCCTCTCTTGCATTTCTTTATCTTTACTCTTGGAACCTTAACCAAAATTTTAAATGTAGATCATAAACTCCAAATTCAAATAAAAACACACGGCAGAATAACTCAAAAACTTCACATTTCTGAATTTAAATTTTTAGGATGTTACAACTATCATCTTTAAATGCAAATGTAATGTACCACATAAAATAGTAGCATGCATGTTATTAATTCAAAAGAAATTAAATTTGCATAAACATGGGTTCAACATGGTCAAAGTGTTAACTCGCCTTGGTCACAGTGGTCTGGTTCTTGGTGGTCTTGAGCTTCTAGGGTTGCTGCCTCGGCGTCTTCCTCCTGAGCCTCGTACGCTAATTTATCGTGCGTGAAATTTGAGTAAAAAGGAATCAACAAGTCAAACCAAATATCACCAGAAATTCAAATGAACTCTAAAAATCATGGTTCTAGTTCCATTGGATAGATCTTAAATTTAAATGAATTTAGAAATTTGTTTCACTCAATTTGGAGCTAAATGAATAAGTTATGTCCATTTAAAAATCTCAGTTCAGTTAAATCCAGAAATTGTCAAATTTCTGACAGGTGGGTCCCACTGCTTATTTTAATTTTTTATTCTTTTCTTTTATCTTTTATTCATTGTGTCTATGACAGGTGAGGCCCTCATGTCAGTGAGACCCATGGTGCACGGTCTCTGGCAAGTGGGACCCCGCTGTCAGTGGCCACAGGTGCTATCGGCCACTAACAGGTGGGACCCTGGGCTCTGGACCCACACGTCAATAGTCAGCACTGACAGGTGGGACCCAGACGTCAGCGACCTCACAGACTGACAGCCGCTGACGGGTGAAGCCCAGTTGTCAGCACGCAAATTAAAAGAAAGGCTCAACCTCAGCGCTGCGGAGCCGGGGGCTCGAACGTGCGCTGAGGGAGCCAGGGGGAGGAAGAGAATATGCTGATAGCCATCTGAGCACTCGGGTGTTGCTTACCCATATAGGGTAAGTAACCCCGTTATACCAACCTGCAGAGGGGGTCGGGCAGAGGAAGTCGAAGGCGGCGGCGTCGACGGCGAGCGGTGGCCGGAGCAAGGTCGGGGTAGGCCAAAATGGGATGCGGGGGTCACGGTGATGTCGAAGGTGGTGGCGACGTGGACCGGGAGTCACCGGAGGTAGGCCGGCGACGGGCGGCGGTGGAGAACTTGGAGGAAGTTCGGCGACGGCGAGGTACCGACAGCGAGGAGCTTGGGCGAGGCCGGAAATGTCTTCGCGGCGAACCAGAGAGGGTGTGGGTGCGGGGAATCGGACTCTCGTGGTGCGGTTTGGCGGGGCTCGGTCGCCGGAGTTGGGAACGAAGGGTGAGGCCGGCGGCGATTTACGGGTTGTCGGCTCGATTGGCCGCAGAGGGAGAGAGAGCAAGGTGTGGGGAGTGCAGATGAGGCCTTGGTGGCTTTTATAGTCGGCGTGGCACGGCTAGCCACGCACGGCGTCGTGCATGCACGCCGGGGCTGTCGGGCGTGTCGTCAGGCGGCGGTGTCAGCGGCGGTAGCGGGCGGCGGAGATAAGGTGGCGCGATTCGGGGAGGCTCTCGCACGTCGCCCGTGTCACTCGGCTTTAGCCGGGTCATGCGGCTTTTGACCAGAGTCGTGCGGTCGAGAGAAGAGGAGAAGGAGCTCGGGCGCGCGGGGGAGAAAAGGGAGAGGGAGAAGGCGGCGCAGGGGCCGGGCCCACTGGCCAGAGAGAGAAGGCGCGGGACAGAGGGCCTGCGTGACAGGGGGACGACGCTGGTGGGGGTGGGGCCCATGCGGCAGAGGGAGGAAGCGGAGGGAGCAGGCTGCTGGCGACGCGCGCGCGGGGCAACTGGGCCTCGTGTGTGCGGGAGACGCTTGGGCCGCGGGCGCAGTGGGAAAAGGCTGGGCCTTTCGGCCGTAGCGAGGGGGAGAGGGAAAGGGGAGCTGGGCCGGGGTGATAACCGGCCTGGATCTGCTGTTTTCTTTTTCTTTTATTTATTTCTTTTCCTTTTCGTTTGTTTTCGGTTTAATCAATTGTGTGTGTGTGTATATATATAATTCCATTTGTTTGCTATCTTTCTTACTCCTCTAAATTTCTGTTTTTATTTATTTTTAGCATTAATTTTATAGGGACCACTTTCTTATTATGCATAGTTGTATGCATATATATATTCATAAATGTTGACATTTTTATTTTGTTTATTCCTTTACTATTCATACCATTATTTTTAGAAATGAGATTTTATGGCTAAACCAAATTTTCTCCCTTACTTTTATGTATCATCTTTTCAGATTCTTGTTTTAAATGTTAATTCCCTATTATTTAAACATGTTTGTTTTCTTCTTGACCCTTTTGTTCTTTGGAACTTTCACCAAATCTTTCAGAAAATCCCATAAACTCTAAATTCAAATAAAATACATTACAAAAATAATTCAAAAGCTTCACAATTTCATATTTACATTTTTTCAGAATGTTACACTCCTACCCTTGATGCTGTCCTGTGGCCATCCAACTCGCTTGGGCCATGCACTTGCATAGGTCGATTTTATGGCCTTGGGTGTTACTGCCGTGGGTACCTATCTGTCTTTCCTCAACTGGGCTAAATGTTTCGGGGCTGGTGTTACCTGAGTTGGGCTATAGGGTTCACACACTATGCACAAATAGGTTACATCATGAAAAAATAGATTTGGACTCGATGCCCTATGCACCCAGGGCCAATGTGGATCTGCCCCATAGCTAGATGAGCATGGGGCCCGGCCTACCCATGCATGATTAACGTATAGCAACAGCGCGAGGCTGACGACAACGATGTACGATGATGAAGCCTGACGGACAAGCTGATTAACTGGCTGGCAGATAATGCAAGTGAGATATGCATACATGTGACCTGAAGTGCTGGGGAAGTGTGTGTGCGGTTTTGGGATCACGTACGAAGCAATCTGTACATAAATGTTTCGCGTATAGCAGCAAGATAGCATGCACTGCATGGCAAAAGATGTAGCTCAATGTCTTTCCAATAGCAGTTCTGATTAATTTGTCCATTTGTATTTCCTTCTCGACCATATATACTACTCTGATTGATCGAGAGTACTGGGTATGTACTAAGGTAGCTTAATTTACTCCCAACATTTGATTTATTTATTCTATTAAACTCGAAGCATCATTTCAGGCTTGGGAGTTCAGGCGCGCATAGCATGTGCGTCAAAAGCCACCACCTAGCTAGGGAGTGTAGTTGCTAGCCTTGTCGTTGAACGTCGCCTGACGGGGGCGCCATTACTCACCCAGCACGACCCAGACTGGCACCCGTCACCACAGTAGTTGGCGGTTGTGCTGCAGTACCCCTACTGGCTATAGCACAAGTCTAGCCCACAGTTGCAGGAATTTTGGACGTTTTTGGCACTGTTGCTATCCCGAAATTCCAGAAATAGCCTTTTCGGAAACGAAATTCCAACTCTAGCCCCCACCTGACCGCACCATTTAACCGCGTCGCGACACGTGTCCAATGGTGCGGCCGGGGAGCGCACCACACCTGAGTGGTGCGGTCCCCGACCGCACCACACTCCCGCGTGCTGACACGTGGCGGCACCACACCTGAGTGGTGCGGTCCCCGACCGCACCACACTCCCGCGTGCTGACATGTGGCGGCACCACACCTGAGTGGTGCGGTCCCCGACCGCACCACACTCCTGCGTGCTGACACGTGGCGGCGCGAGTGTGGTGCGGTCGGGGACCGCACCACTCAGGTGTGGTGCGCTCCCCGGCCGCACCATTGGACACGTGTCGCGACGCGGTTAAATGGTGCGGTCAGGTGGGGGCTAGAGTTGGAATTTCGTTTCCAAAGAGGCTATTTCTGGAATTTCAAGGTAGCAACAGTGCCAAACACGTCTAAAATTCCAGTTGCAGTTCTGCATGGCCGTCGAGCCAGCGATGGAGATCAAGAGGAGTACCGCTAGCCCGACAGCCAGGAACGTCACGCGCGGCACCACCACTAACTTTGCCATTTGTGCTTTATTGGCTAAATATTATTATTGTTTGTGTGTTAGGTTTGCGACTTGGTGTTATTTGCCAATGAGATGGAGGAAGTACGTTGTATGACCAAAAGGCAAGAGACAAGGTAAATGGTACCGTCTAGGGGTGGAGCTAGGATTTAGCCATGAGAGGAACCAAAGAAGCTATATATTTGATGAGGATGGTCAAGTAGTGCTAACAATAGCAATATTCCTCAAAACATTCAGGGTTATAAAAATCCATATTACAGTTCAAAACTTTTTTAAGATTAAGCAAGATTGCACTAAAATCGTGCTAAAATAAAAAAAGGTGAATATGACTTACTCGTGAATAAAAGATGACAAATATGGTCCTAGATATATTCTCACATATTATAGCAAGTAAGAACACCAAATAAATTAAGACAAAAACACTCAAATCAAGAAATTACTCATAAAGGTCAAATCCAAGCAAAAATGTGTTTCATCAAGAATTTGCAAAATAGGTGTTTAGATAGATGGGGCATTAATCTCCAGGAGTAATCTCCATCACTTATATGTGTTTGGCACAACAAGATCAAAAAAGGAAGATAAAAAAGCAAAATCAACCAAGTCAAGAGCAAATCAATCAACACAAGATGAATACATGGGAGATAAACAAAGATTGATGTCTTGTTACTTGAGGATGAAGATTTTACAGCCACTCCACCTAGAAGACAAGAGAGCACACCACAGCACTCAACTTATCTCAAACCCTAACACTAGAACTCTTGGTTTCAATGGCAATAGAGGATGGTTGAATGATTAACTGGTAAGCCTCCGTCTCAACTCGTTAAATAGATATGTTTGCCAGTCTCATCTAACTCTAGTGGATACTATCCACTTAATACATATGAGAGATATCTGTTAACACCCACACACGGATTTTAACTTACACACTACACTTATACATGCTTATAAATCCGAATCCACTAAGTCCTTAACATTGATCCAATTTAATCTTCACGGTTTCTCTTTGACCTAAACCGCTCTTCCAACAAGCACCGCAGTTTTGATTCAAGATAGTTTTCAGTATTTCTGTCAAACTACCAAATATAATTTCTTGACCTGGTCTTCATCTTCGATTATAAGCAATTACCATGTTTGCCATATATAGGTGCACCGCTGGCTTGCCACGCATCAGTAAGTCTCCTATTTCAGTTCCACTAGACTACGCCTCGTTTGGACCGACCATGCCATATGGTGCAACCCGCTGCTCAAACTTTTTTTCGATATTTCCTGCTTTTCTCGTGCCATACTTGAGCTCAGCCATCTCACACAGCATTCTTGATCATTCTGGGCCCCGGTTCTTCCATGAACATAGTCCTGATACTTGTCATTGACCATGGTTAACTCCAAATAACACTACATAACCAAAGACAAAGAAATCATTATCGGAAACAAGTTCTTCACAACTTGACCTACGTTAGCTGTAACATGTATCATGCAACATATAAACACTGACCTAAGTCGACAAAAATCATCGCAAGACTCAAACCCCCAAAAAAAAACCAGCCAAGAAACTGTGCTCAGCCGGTCTGACCACATGCCCATAGCGGTCAGATCACTCATAAGGGCCAGTCAGACCAAAAATGGCCATCGGTCTGACCTCTTCCCCTTTGCTGGTCAGACCAGTTAGTCTGTATGTCGTCTGACAAAATGCCATAAATTTGCAATTTTAATATTCAACCTTTCTAGATTACAATAGCTCAACATAACATAATTCTAGATCTTTTCATATGATTCTTCCTTCATGCACAGGAGGGGTTCTATATATATATATATATATATATATATATATATATATATATATATATATATATATATATATATATATATATATATATATGGAGTGAGTTGCGGAAAGCAGGAGTACGACCCTGTTTTTTTTCTTCTTATGGCAAATTTTTTTGAATTTTGGCTTATTTATGAGAGAGATTACGAAGAGAGAGATACTCACTTGCATTTTGGCTGGTACAGATGTTAGGCTTTTAACGTGTACTACAATTAACTTGTAAACTCCGTCTTGAAAAAATATTTCGTTTGAAAGTTAAGTATTGTAAAAAAAGTTAAAAGCCGCAAAAAAAAGCTACTTCGGGCCTGTTGATATGGCTTTTGAAACTAGCTTTTGGCTTTTACTACAGTACCTAACTTTTAAACAGAGTATTTTTTCAAGATGGGTCTACAAGTTAATTATAGTACACATTAAAAACACAATATCTGTACCATCCAAAATCGCAAGTGAGTATCTCTCTCTGTAATCTTTGTCACAAACAGCTAAAGTTTAAAATTTTTAACTAAAAACTATAAGTTACAGTCATATCAAACAGACAAGTGGCCGTCCCGCGATACTTGGAAGCAACTTCGCCTCTCTGGCAAGCTGCCCTCACCTGCATGTAAATCAACCTCACTGCTTAAATCTTGTTGAATATGTGGTTAACTATTTTACATGAACAGATGGCCAATGCGTAAGTGTGATTGTTGTATATGTATGCTCCAAAAAGGACCTAGTTAAATATATTGAAGGTCTGTTTTACAAGTCCGACCTCTCCACGAGTAACTGTGCAGTGTTGCTCCGAATATTGTTGCGCAGTGGCGGATCTAGGAATTTCAAAATGGATATTTGAAATTACAAAATATTATTCAATTGAAAACATAAAGGTCCACAGTAGCGAAAATTAAAATACAATTATTTATATTAGAGACAACATCTCAAATAATATAAAGAAATTCTAAAATAATCAAAAATTAACACGACGATGCTTCATGCCTTGGAAATGAGATATAATGTCATGCAGACAAACACAAAAAAGGAAGCAACTTCAGCAAGGAGTGAAAAACAGACTCAAAGACTAATGGTTTTAACCATGATGATTGGAATTAGAGATGAATTATTTCTTTGGAACTACTAACCTGAGTCAAAGTTCAAATCAGAATAATTCTATAATAGAGTTGTACCATCACAACGAGATGCTTTAATCAAGTTAAAAGACAATTCTTTTTGTTAGATTTTTGTATTCTCAAGCGGAAGTTCAAAAGTGCTTTTATCGTGAACATACTTTGTTGAACGGTTTCTAACTAAGCAACTTAAGTAGTATGCTAAACAAAATATGGATCAGACAGCTAGACATCAAAGGGGATCAAATCATCCAAGTGTCCAACACATCAAGCTACATGACAAACTTGATAACACTTACATATTTTCTAAATAATTGATACATAAGTCATCAAAATATAACTATGCAAAAACTTTAGAATCATTATAGATACCTCATTTCTTCAAGCAAAATACAATTTACGTCTTTATTTAGACACATAATTTTGCTTCAAATCAGAGATCGCTAAGGGAGCAGAAGGAGACAGAGGGATTATCAGATTAGGGATATATGGCCATGACGTCATGGGGGTCACTAGGTCGGAGAGGGTGAACTTATGCGGCTGCACCGCATTGGCGAGCGACGATGGCAAGATGACTTGCGTTGCGAAACGGCCGCTCCAGTGCTCCTTTAAGACCAGAAGCTCCTGCGCCACAAAATGGAGAGATACAGAGAGGAGAGACTTGAGTGAGAGGAAAGACTGAGTAAGACCTAGAGTTTCTACCATGTGTCATGTGAATCACTATAGCGGTCTAGTAGGCCTAGGCCAGTGTTTGGCGCCAATTTGGGTTTAGGAAAGGGAAATAGGCCAAAAGAATATAGCAATAATTTAGGTTGATTGGGTATGAACAAGACAAATTTGGCATAACTACTAATATGCATATATATTATATCTTGTATATAGTAGATTTTTTGACAAAAAATTTGAGTATTCAGCTGTGTACTCTTGACTTACTCTAGAACCGCCCATGTTGTTGCGGTGTTTTTTTCCCCGGTGTGTAGATCATATTCTTGCCGTTTATTTTGCTTGGACGGCTGATATATATGACTGGTGATGTCTGAAAAGCCCCATGCATGCATGGCAGAAGACAAACGCTCAACGAAAAAATTTCCTATGTCATGAAACTGTAGTGAGAGTGATTATGAAACTATGGGCTTGTTTGTTTCAGCTTTTGGCAGCTGCAGCTACTTCCAGAATCTGCAGCTCTCCCAAACAGTCCAGATTTTCATCCAGATTCTAAGTAGCCAGAAGCTACATAATCCAGAAAATGAACTAGTAGCCAGAAGCTGGGGTTATCCAGCTTCTCCAGATTCTGACTAGCTGAATACTCACCAGCTACTTCTCAGAATATACAGCTGAAACAAACAGACCCTATATATATTAATCATCGATCGCGTACTATCCAAGTGTACGAAGTAGACTTCAGTTTGTAGAGATGAAGAGCATGAAGAAGATATCTCGTGGAACAAAAGTGTAACGCACCCATTTTTGGAGAAAACAAGGGCGTCGACAATCCGCAACCATCCAGGATTTTAGTTGTGGATCGGACGAGTATCATACCTGCTTGCGAACATTTAATAAGAGTTAGTTTGATTGAAATAAGACCTAACGGTCAATTTTAGCAATAGAACGGGCGTACAAGCCCAAAAGTACTTACATGCAGAAGAACTGTAAAAAGCACCACAGGAAAGCCTGAGTGCGGCCGTAACCCTAACACGAAATCTTGGATCACCTTCTTTTCTTCTGGTATCTGTTGAGGGGGAAATTTGCGCAAGGCTGAGTACCAACCACTGTACTCAGTAAGTTACAAGGGAAACCCTAATTTAGCTAATTGCAAGGATCACCAAAGGATGGGGGATATACTTGTTTTATTAATCTGAGTGGATGCACTTTTATTTGAAGATATTTGTGAAAACCAAATCCAGAGACTGCTCCTTAAGATTAGGGGATTTTCTTTCAAAGTTGATTGACCAGCTACTCAAATTAAAAATATTGTAAAAACTACTTATGCCTCGCTGCTGGAATCACCCAATAGACACAGCTCCATTGCTCGGGAGCACGGCGTATTCGAATACCATTTAATTGACTCTGCATAGTTGCCCAACTTTACCTACAAGCATTCTTAACCCTCATGACTGAGTTAAGGAACCGGGTCGTTTCACTGCTCAATCCTTTATATACACTCCACCCGATAAGTTAGGGACCCACACAACCTTGGGTATCCGCTGGCCAGCACGGAACGCCAAACCCGAGTTGTGGAGACCTATCGTTGTTATATATGGACCACATACCAACGCTCGCTATCTTACTACTTGTAGAGTTTCAATCGAATTGAGCAGCTACTAAACCAAGGTTGATAAGTCAATACCTGTGGTTGAGCGATCATCATGTTATATGCTCGACGCAAGGTTCTAGTCCTTACATTTTCCATGAGGCATTCACTTACAACTACATCATGCACGACGACACGACCACTCTATCTACACTAGCCTCCACCCTAGGGTAAAGTGGTGGGCGAAGGCCAGCTCGTGATGTCCCACCGCTTCCCTTACCCTAGATCTAAGTTTTCCAATCTACCGGCCCGCGGCCACAACCTTAGTAGTGTAAAACTTTGCATGAAATATAATATACTTATCTGTACAACATTTTAAATACTTCTGGGGCTAATAAGGGTATGGCTACAATTGAACATGGCATTTATCGGTGGTAGGAGTTATCTAATTAGCAAGTCTTTCTAAACATTTTATTTTAAGAAAATAGCAATTCACAAATAATATTAATGCAAATACCATAAACAAATAATTTAAGGGTCATGGGATTTCAATATGATCAAGAACTTGTAACTTGCCTTGAAAATCTACTAGCTTGGCAACCTCGTAAACTGCACCTCCTTGATCTTGCCCTTGATCCGACGCCTTCGAAAGCTCCGAAACTAGCACAAACACACAAAAACAAATAAATCTGGCTTGAGCTTAATCAAGTGAGGAAAATTAAATCTATGAAAAAGGAGTAAAATGCACAAAATTTCAAATGATTGATTTTTGAATTTTTCTAGGGTGAATTTGGTGAATTGGAGGTCAAAAATGGGTTCAGGTCATCAAAATGAACAAGATGGTGTAATTTGGGATTTTTTGGGAATTTCTGTGATTTTCTAGGATTTTCCTTGAATTTCTGGATTTATGGAAAATCGAAAAAGCTGGAAAATCAGTTAGGAACAATAATGGGCCGACCCTAAAGAATAGTGCGGCCCGAGGCGGCTTTCAGCCTAGCTCGGCCAAGCCAGCCCAGCCCAGCGTGCGTGGCGGCACGGCCCATCGCGTGCGCGCCTGCCTGCGCTTGATGGCCAATGCGTGGCTGCGCGGGCGGCGGTGATGAGGTGCTAGCGAGCGACCGAGATTTGCCGGCTTTAGTTGGCGCAGACGACCACGATTTAACGCCATCGGAGGGCTCCGATGAGATGGCAACGGTTAGCGCGAACGGCCGAGACGCGGCCACGTCGCCCGAGAGGTCATCGTCTTCCTCCAGCTGCTACAGCGCCTCCGAGATAGAGTAATGGTGATACGGCCGATTGGGCACGAGGAAGGTCGCCGGTGGCAATCGAGGGCATGGGTGGGTGGAGCTCGGCTTAGGGGTTCCATTTTGGGGCCTTGGGGGATGGGAGCATGGGTGGCGGCAGCCGGGGGCAGGAGAGAAGCTAGCGGCTTCCATGGTAGCTCCCGGTCTCTCCGGAGACCCTTCGGCGAGGTGGGAAGCAGTTCGAGCATCTCCGGGGCACAAGGTTTGAGGAGGTGTGGTTTGCTCAAGCTAGGGAGCTCCGGTTGAGGCTGTCCACGGGAGGGGTCTCACGGTCGGAGGTGGCTTACGGTGGGAGAGCTCCACGGAAATGCTAACCAAGAAGGGAGCTTGGGGATGACTTTGCGATGCCTTGAGGGTGCTAAAGCAGCAAGGAATCGAAATTGGGTGGTCGGAAACAGAAGAATCGGGTGGATGGCTTACCGGCTCAGGGGAGGTTGGCGACGGAGCTACGGTGGAGGGAAGATTGGTTGGGTGGCCTTGGCGAGAAATTGAGGGTGACAGGGGCTAACTGCGGGGTTGAAGAGGCTCGGATGGCACGGGAGAGCAGGGAGGTGAGGGGGGTGCCTTAAGCTCCGGCGGATGGGGAAGAAAAAGAGGGGGGGAAGGGGAATGGGCGCGGCAGGTGACGGGGTCGCTGGGGAGTCGTTTCTGAGCTACTGGGCGGTGACGCAAAGCTGCGACAGGAGATGGCGCGTAGGGGAGCAGGCGAGCAACCGGGATGGGCGGCGACGCGAAGCGCGGAGGAGGGCGGGGACTGACGAGTGGGGCCGTGAGTTGACAGGACGACACAGTCAAGGATGACATGGTGCGACCGCAGGCGGGCGGTGACAGCACGGTGCGGTGGTGGCGTGGCGAACCCGTGGACGGAACACGCTCACGCGCGGGAGCAGGCGGAGGGAGGAAGCGGGAAAGGGAGAAGGCGCCAGCGAAACGGAGAAGGCGCAAAGCCGAAAAGGGAAAGCAGTTTTCGAAGGAGTTTTTCGAATTGGGAAAGGGCTAAAAAAATCCAGGAAAAAGGCTAAAAAATTTTAAAATTTTCAGAGATGTTTCAAAAAGGTATGGGATAGATCGATGATTATTTAAGCTGTCAACACTTACAAGGCCTACTTGATACATGGGGGGTTGAGTTGACTAGCAAGTGTGCGTGCTCGGCAGTATTACACGTTATTACGCTCCGTATATTATTCGTCGGGAGTGTATAGGTATCACCCGGATATTTTTTTTCTAATTATCATCTAAATTTGTGACCTTTAGATTAGAGATTAAGTGATCCCTTTTTTTAAAGGAGGGAAGTTTTTTTCAAGGGGGAAGGGGTAGAATTCAAGGGGAGGGAGGAGAATTTATGGCCATTGGATCTCTAATCCAATGATTCTAAATCTGGATGATAGTTAAGAAGAAAACATTCGGATGATGTTTAACAAAACCCTTATTCGTCATAAAAGTTTCAGCCCCAGCATTTTATTAGTTGTTGTACTAAAATTAAACTCTGGGCATCACTTCAGGCGGATACACACGCCAAACATTTATTCTTCACGAGCCATGCATGCCCCGGCCAGCACCTAGCAAGTGAGGTTGTTCCCCGGGTCGACGCCGAACTGCCGGCAGTAGTCCTTGTAGTAGCCCACCCGCGCGTTCACGGCGCCGGGGTTCTTGCCGTTGCACTCCTGGCTGTTGATGGCCCTGATCGTCGCGCCGAACCCCTGCGGCATGACCTGGTGCACGTTGTTCATCCAGAACCAGAGCGCCGTCTTGAACGACACCACCGGGTCCTGCGCCACCTTCTCCGGGTTCCTCAGCCCGTCGAAGCCGATGCTCTTCCCCGCCGGCCCGTAGTTGTAGTTCCACGACAGCTGCAGCGGCCCGCGCCCGTAGTACCCCTTCCCCGGGTAGCACGGCCACTGCTTGTTGCTCGCGTCGCAGTAGTTCCTGCTCGCCCCGTCGGTCTCCTCGATGTAGCACATATCTGTACGTAGTCACACGAAAGCTTGTAATGTACTCCATTAATTGATCCCATGCATGAAACGAACGATTCGACTACATGTGTGTTTAGTTTCATTTTAACTTACGTCCGGTCTCGAGCGTGACGTGGGCGAAGAAGGCGGCGATCTCGCGCTTGGAGTCGTCGTTCGAGCTGCCACTCCCGAAGTCAGGGTACGAGCCGGCGGCGGTGAGGAACGATTGGCGCGTGTAGAAGCTCTTGCCGGGGCACCCCCCGTTCCCGGCCTGGGACTTGATCCCGTTGAAGAAACCCTGGGTGACGATACTCTCCACGGACGCGGCCGCCGGGCCAGTGGCGGAGAGGAGTACTACTAGCCCAAGAGCCAGCTGAAATGTCAAGATCATCGGCGTTGGTGAGTTTGCCATGTCGGAGATTCAGCTCCGAATTACTTGAGGTTTCTATTGTGGTGCAGGCGCAGCTTGTGTTATGAGGTGACTGGTGCCGATTTATATAGGGAGAGGACGTCCGTCTTCTGGACGGCATTCGGCGTACGTGGACGTGCAACTCTATCATAATATTTACCCACCCAGTTACACAAGTAAGGTCCGCTCATTTCAGTTTCAGCTTCTGATTTATTTATCACTATTCATAAATTTCGTCTTTTTATGAATTTTTGAGTTTTTAAAGCTTTTTTGCCTGTTCTTTTTTCCCGTATTCGTTCGCGTTGTCCATAATGAGCTAACATATTTTTTCTATTTTTAAATTTTTAAATTTAATTACGCTAAATAAGCCACCTTCAGCTAAGTAAAATTTTAACCGCTACAGTGCAATTACAGCTATAGACCATAACTTTTCAGACCAACCAAGTCTACCCTACTCTATAATTCACCAAAATTTTCTTTGCTAAATCCACCCCCCTTAACCACCCTCACAGTCATGCCTAATCTAAGTCCACCCAGATTTGTGTACCAAAGTAATCCAACTTCATACAAATGAATGACCTAGATCTCTCCTTAAATTTTTTTCTCTTACTCATTAAAGATCCTAAGTCCAATATTATTTGGATCATGCACATGCCTCGCAAAACGGTAAGCTGCCCACCCCGCCGCACGCGCGAATCCCGCGCCTCCCCACTTCTCTCCCGTTCTCCCCCGTCTCCGCGTCTGCCCTCGGTTCTACGCGCCGCCTCCTCCCCTCCATCCTCGGTGCGGTAGACGGCGTTGTCCTCGCAGATCTGGAGGAGGGAGAGGCTGGCGATCTCCTTCTGCCGCGGGGTGCCGACCTCGACCATCTCCACGAGGACGGGGACGCCGCCATCCTCGACGGCGGCGGAGCGGCCCTCGGAGGCGCCCACCAGGGAGTGGAGGACGGAGGCGGCCTTGTCCACCATGCCGGACTCCGGGTCGGCCATGAGGTCGAGCAGGGGGCGCACGGCGACGGCCTCCACGGCGCGGAGGCGGTTCTCGCGCGCGCCGCTAAAGAGCGCGTAGAGGGCCGTGGCGGCGTCCTTCTTCCCGCACGCGCCGCCGGTCTGGAGGAGGGAGACCAGGAGCGGGATGGCGCCCGCGCGGCCGATGTCCGCGGCGGCAGCGCCGTCGAGCTGGGACAGGCAGCGCAGCGCGCACGCGGCGTTCTCCCGCGCCGCCGGCGACGCGGCTGACTTGAGCGCGTGCACGAGCGGCCGTATCGCGCCGGCCTCGACGATGATCGCCTTGTTCTCGTCGCAGATCGACAGGTTGAGCAGCGCCGTGACCCCGTGCTCCTGCAGCAGCGGGTCCGCGTGCGACAGCAACGCGACGAGCGGCCGCACCGCCCCAGCCGCGGAGATGCGAATCCGGTTGTCTGGATTGTGCCCCGTCGCCGTCAAGATCCAGGAGATCCCCGAGGACAACACCGCCGGATGCGTCGCCATCAAAAAGGTTAATTTTTTCCTTGTGGGGTTTTAGCCGCGGTTTAGATGTACTTGGTTATGGTTTTGGCAAAAAAAAATAAGACTGGATTTTAAAGGGGTTTTTAGGTTCTGGAGCTCCTCGTTTAGTCTGATCTGAAGGAAAGATCGGATTTTTAGTAGATTTCCGAGAGATCTGTGGCTCTCTCAATGCATATATCTGGTTAGATTTCAGAAAAAGACTGCATTTTTAGAGGATGCCGTGTCTACAATCTAGATCTGTATTAGTAGTGGTTGTGGATTTTGCTCTGTAAGCAAGTTATTTATTTTATGGGACTTGATGTGCTAATCAAAGATGGATACTCCAAACTTTCATCCAACCTCAAGTTCTTAAATACGGTAATTTCACAAGATGTGGAAGGTCACTTACAACTATTGCACATTTGTGGGATCTATCTTTGCATTTTTCTCAATATTTGTTTGTTTTATGCCATTTGTATGCCTGCCTACAACATGCAGGGCTCATCACACAATCACGGTGTGTCTTCATTTATCAGCAGTAGCTTATGGAATAGCTTCCATAATCTTACAAGATCCCACAATCATACTTAAGTCATTTACAGCAGGCCATTGATTTCTGTCTTATCTGGGAGCTGTATATGATTTTGGTGAGTTCTGTTGTTGCACTCATGTTCTCACAATTTACCGCCCTTTGTTGTATGCAGATACAAAGCAAGTTCCTATTGACTACTCAATTGTCCGTGGAGGGTCCTATCAGGATGAAAGAGGAATATGTTGAGGGCCTCTTAGAGATCCCCAAAATCAGTGATGAAACACTGCCGGAACAACTAAAGGGCTTGATTGGCCAAACTGCAGGAGCTCTGCAACTTCCTGCCCCCATAAGGGATGCTATTTCAGAGGGCCTTAAGTTACCACTTAGTAAGTGCACAGGGCTTCGGTGTTTTTATGATCATGTTTATTATAGCAATATGCCGGTTTAGAGTACTATCATTGGGGCAATTATATAAATTAACTGTAAAATAAGTGCATCGCTTTCTTGATCACTTTTCCAGGTTTTGAGGACCTACTGCCCGTTCAAATAAAGCAACTACAGGATTTGTTACCGTCCTTTTTTTGTTAAAGAACCCTTGCTTGTTTCAATAAATTTATAATCATAGAATTCTTTGCCAAAAATCTTAAATTGTTGGAATATGCTTTTGCTGTTATTTTTCATTTTGTGATGCCATGATACATATTAACTTCATCACATGGATTATTTAGTTATATTGCATGCTTGTTTATTACAGATGGGATGTTCCAGCGCTTATTCATGATTTCTTACTTGGATGAAGAAATATTGGTATGTTTATTCCACACTTTTACTGAACACCAAAATCATATCGTAATAATATATACTTGTACCTGTGCACATTCAAAATCAAGCTAAAGTGACCATGTGGGAATCTTCGAAATAATCATCTCCCTTTAGTGTAGTCTAAATTCCCCTTGATTAGGGGACTGCATTAGTTTTAACTTCCACAAAGATGTGGAATCAGCTTCAAACTTCACACTATAATTGTATAGCTTCAATGTTGAGTTGTACTGTATGTCTGGTTCTTCTACTTAGTTGTACTGTTGTCACCTGTTGAACGTACTAATTGAACTATACCTGGTTCTATACTTATTGAACTTTAGCTCATAAGCACATTGATTTGAAGGCTGTTGAGTGTTGACAGACTGAAATGGAATACTGCACAGGTTTATTAACATCATTCTACAGTTCAAATTGAGGTCCTTAATCTCCGAAGCACCAGTTCACCATGCCTTTTGGAGCATGCTATCCACCGTAGCAAATACAAGATCTTCACCCCAAGGGTCCAGAGCTTGGCTTCTGTAAAGGGCATGCTGTTTATCCTAGATCTTGTGTTCAAACACTGCAATCAAGACATGGATGGTTGCGGAAGGGTCTGCAAGTCAGAGAAAACAAGTTGCCTGCAAAGGTTCATAACAGAAGCACAGACTTATCTTCTTTTTTTTTGTCTTTATGGTGAAGCAATCATTTTTTTTGCAGGAACCAACTGCTGTAATTGGAAACCAAAACGGCAAGCTGACGGATGTCTGTAATGTCTGCTGATCCTCCTTTGGTTGCTGAGGACTCTGCTACACCCACTTCCACCGCCAACCAGAGGAAGAGGCCACAACCAGTGAAAGTCAAGGACTTGTTGCCGTCTCTCTGACATCAGAGGACAAGAAGGATGCCGCGGTTGGTTCCGCTCTGCCGACAGAGAATCCAGAGAGGAGGTTTACAAGGTCACTGCTCAGGGCGAAGGTTGAGGCGTGCCCTGGCGGCGGATCTGAGGAGCCAATCGACAGCACATCACACTCCCCTCCATCGGTCAAGAAGATGGAGATGAAGATGTCTAAGAAGGTTGCCTGCCTCACAAAACACCCAGGCAACATTAGAGAGTTGCTCAACACCGGCCTGCTCGAGGGAATGCCAGTTATGTACATCATCCCACATAGCAAGGTATGAGAGAATTAGCCATTAACAGTTTCTCGTCTGTCAGCACAGTAAAGCACCCTCTTTCATTTTAGGATTAGACGAGGTGATTGCCACTATGCTAATGGTTTATTATGCTTTATGATTTCGGTTAGCCAAGTAACATTAAGATTAATCATGTCCTTTTATCTTTTCTCCACCTTGGGATTTAGGAAGTTTGTCTGTGTTGACACAATACATGTCTTAGCTTCTACCATGTTTCAGTCATTTGCAAGAGCTTTACAATGAAGCCAACTTGTGACAGAATGAAAGTAGCTTTCATGACTTGCTGTGCTATTCGTGATCTTCCAGGGGCTGCTTTCAATCAATTGCGTGATATCTTCTTAGGAAAAATTGCGCGGACGCCACTCATGCCCTTTTGCCTCACTTTCCATGCCACACTTCTTGTGGCCATGGCATGCTATATTTTGAGTGGCAATGAACCAATTAGCCCCTAAATGCCACTTTGTAAAAGAGCTACCACACATTTGATACATATGAATATTAAAACTGTATTTATATATATATATATATATATATATATATATATATATATATATATATATATATATATATATATATATATATATATATATATATATATATATGGGAGTTATTTTGAGTAATTTACTGTACATTATGTTATAGCATGTTCTTTTAACTCAAGACAATTAACATGAATTCTGTACGCAAGTTGCAAAGGGCTGTGCTGAAAGGAGTGATTACTGGTTGCAATATACGTTGCTTTTGTCGTACCTGTAATGGCTCCCAGGTACTACATCTGAATCTATAAAACATTGTAGAACACAAACTGTTTACATTATGATGTTCTCCTTTTGAATTTCACAGGCTGTTTGTGCTTATTTCTTTGAACAACATGCTGGAAGCAACAAAAGACACCCTGCTGACTACATTTACTTAGGGAACGGTAATAGTTTGCGGGATGTGCTACGTGCATCTGATAGTTCTCCCTTGGAATACAGTGGCGGCGGCAGCAGCTACCGGCGGTGTCGGCTCAGTGTTGATGTGATATACAGTCTGATGTGTTTCTCAATATCATTATCAGATAACCATAGCTTTTCCAGATGATGGTGCATGGAAGCGCTTCTATAAGCAACTTCAACATTTTCCTATGGTTTTTTTTGTCTGAGTACTTCTAAATATCAACCAAAAAAAGGCATTCCTATCTATTCCCTTGTATGATGAGTTAATGACTTTCTTTCTATAAAATGTCATTCGGTAGATTGTATGCAACAAAGTTAGAGAAGGGGAACAGAGAATTGTACGTATAAAAGAGGGAGATCCTAGAGGCCGCCATGTTGTTATAGTGGATGATTTGGTGCAGTCTGGTGGTACTTTGATTGAGTGCCAGGTAATGAAATTTGTTTATGACTTAAAACTTCCTTTTTTATTTTGTAGTGATTACTTGTGGATCTTGAACTCGTAAGGCCTTCACAACACGCTTGTCGTCATCAAATATTATATATTGCAGATCAACACTTTTTATCTTGTTTTGTATTTTACCGTAGCGTTAGCACGGGCACACTACTAGTAGAGTCTAAATGTGCTACTTCATTATCAATGACCAATTTGTTTGGTGTTTAGCGACCCACCGGCGAGAAATGCACGGCACGGCATCTACTGTGGAATACTGTGTGGCCTGGTTCAAAAAGGTCAGACATGGTTCAAAAAGGTCAGACACGTGCTTGTCGTCTCATTGATTATTACAAAAAGTTCTACTCAACGCTAAACGGCTGCCATATAAAAGAAAAGATAATGTTCGTATGTACGGCGCACACGCACGTCTCTTTTGGAGGCACGGACACGGCTAATGGAGTGAACGTACGGGTCGCCTCTGCCCTCGGCTACACGGAACTCTGAAGCCTCCTTAACCGTAACATCCCCATTTTTGTAATCCAATCCAATTTACTTGGAAGATATTATAGAGAAGAACATAAAAAACATTCAAAGATGACTATTTAGTTTTCAGTGTTCTTGCTTGTGTCACATGTGAGAACATATCCAGAGTCATCTTGGCTATTCTCTACCCATGAGCAAGTCTTGATCATCTAGTTTGGTTTTTTGCTCTTTTTGGTGCAATCTTGCGTAAATCACAAAAAGGTCTGAACTTTGACATAGGTTTTTACGACCCATAGATAGAACAAGCTTCTAAGACTTTAAACAAAGGTGTGTGCAAAGTTTCACAGTTTTTGGATCATCCAATCAAAAGTTACGTAGATTTGAAGTTTCGCAACTATGCTGAAATCACTATTCACTTGCTTGATTTTACTTTCATGGCGGTCAGACCGCCCCTGCTTGGAGATTAGACCTTTAGGCTTCGTTTTTTTCGAGTTTGATTTCTTGGTCACTTGATTTGAGATTTTGGCTATGGAACTAATTCTCAGTAGCTCTATAACTATTTGAGGATAGGATAAAAAATATTTTGGGAAAAATTTTAGTCGACATCATTCACCCTCCACTATTACCTCTCGGCCCTACAAGTGGTATCAGGGACTGATTATCTCTTTTCATATATCTTAACCGGTCTTAGGAGCTATGGCAGCGAACAAGTAGATTGAATTGATTTTTCTTATTAGAAGTCTTGCATGCATGCCTATATTGACTCTCAAGGGCATGCAATTTGGCTCAAAATCAAAAATTCTTATAAGGTGTCGGCCAATGATGATGTGATCTCTCCTGATGTGAAGGCAAACAATAAGGCATACAACTTCTTAATTTAGGGACTTAGTCGATCTAAGTTTGAGCGAGTTGCTCGTTTGAGATATGCTCACAAGATCTGAAAGACCCTCTTTGACTACCATGAGGGCTCTACCGCGATTAAGAAAGTGAGACAGAACTAACTCAAGAAAGAATACTTTAAGATCGAGCAAAAACTCGATGAATCTTTAGATGAGTTGTGGGGAAGGTTCAACAAGATTCTTTATGATCTTCGTGTTGTTGGCTTGACCTTCTCTGATTTTGATAATACACACCAAATCTTGGGTGCTCTTTATGTGAGAGTTTGGGGGATGAAAATCACATCTACCAATGACAATACTATTATGAGTGAGCTTACCATGGATAAGCTCTACTCGAGGTTGAAGACGCTTGAGATTGACTTCATCTCACATCTTTCCAAGACAGATTCAATGGCACTTATGATGGACTCTTCTCAGAGCAATTCTTCAGGTTCTCTGGATGTTGGCCCTTCTTGATTTTTTTTGTCCACCTTGCATTCCTTTAGCCATGAGCAGCTAGCTAGAGAGACTACCTGAGAAAGATTTAGCCCTCCTATCCACAAAATTCACAAAAGCCTACAATAAGGTGAGCAATAAGAGGAGAGGAGGTCTGGTGACTTGCTTTGAGTGTAGTGTGCCAAACCACATTTAGGCCAAATGCCCCAAGCTGATGGGTAAGAAGAAGAAGGACCTTTGGAGGCGTTCTCAAGTTCGAGACATGAAGGTCAAGAAACTCAACTACCGAAAGCTCATCAACCGAGTCCTTGCCGCTCTTGAGAACACAAGATGATCGATGTGGACTCAGAAATGGAGGATGACGAGGATGACACCCATGGCAAGAAGAAGGCCTAGGACTTTTGGCATGTGCTTCATGGCCAAGGGTAGCTACAACGTCGACTCCTCCGACTCCGATGAGCCCCACAGCGACCTAGATGAGATACGCTCCTCTTTTAAAGCAATGAAATATGCTCTTATTGCAACTGAACAACAACTAAAGAAGTAAGCTAAAATGATTAGGAATTAGGACATTATGATTGACAACTTGAACCTAGAGATTACTAGGCTCAAATCAATTAATCCTGATGATTGTGAATCTTGCTTGTACTTGCATGATGAATTGTCAACTCAAAAATCTGCTCATTCCTCTTTTATTGATTAACTCAAGAATGCTCTATATGAACTAAATTCTCTTAAATCAAGTTATGATCACGATTGCTTGGATGCTATTGCTTTAGATGTGATTTCTATAGATGCTTTCTATCTTCTTATTCAACTTATGCTTTGCTTGTGATAAAATTGGATAGTGCTCTTAAGGAATTACATAAGTTTAATATTGATCATACCTACTCTTGTTTTGAGGATAACAAAAATCAAAATGAAAGAAATGACTGGAATGGTTATTCATTCTTGGACTGCATCATGTGAAAATTGTCCTAGACTCACAATTGAGATAGATGCTCTTAATAAGACTCTTGAGAAGAAAGCTAAAATTGAAAACTCATAGCTATGACTGCATCTAAGAAAATCATTGATTCTATTTCTCATGCATTTTGTGCTGAGATTAGGAGTGATTTGGATGAAATGCATGAGGCATTTAGGATCAAGTATGAAGAGCAGTTGGTTAGGGTTAAGAATTCCTTCTGTGTATCTTATGAGGCTCTAAAACTTGAGGTAGTTGTTTATAAAAAGTGGTATATTTGGACAACTAAGTCAAATGAGTGTGCCACATATGAGAACCAAGCCAAAAAAATGACTACCTCAAAAAGACAATTGAGAGATTTCTAGTGAAAAAAATCTCAACATGATCTATGACCAATCTGAGGTGAGTATGTAGAAGAGAGGCCTATGATTTAATTTTCTGGAGTATTATAAGAACCATCCACCTAAGATTGTGAGGGTTGTTGAGAGTGGCAAGTTTGTGGTAGAACCCCCTGAGTCATCTAAGACAATCTTTAGATCTGCAGGTTTTGCCTAAACCCCTTCTAGCAAGACAGGTGCTTGTTCCTCATTAGGTCAAATCTCTTAAAAGGTTAAGTACCATTGCATCTTCTGTAAAAAGGATGATCATATTGTTGAGTTCTGCTTCTGTAGAGCCAAGATTGAGAAGAAGAGAGTGCATGCTTTGAGGACAATTAGAGGAGTTCCTTTACCCATGAGTGTATCTAGAGCTAGGCAGCCTGTTTTCCTTCTAGACAAAGGTCTAGATTTGTAGACGATGTCTTTGACTCTTCTGGTGGCTCTATGCAGCATTTTGAGCTAGGATATCATGAGGGTAGACCATGGATAGCACTTAGTCAGGGTGTACCAACATTTTGGTGTGCCTATTCGGAGAGGGCTAGGTGGTTTTCATGTGCATTCTTATGACTAATTCTCTAACTATTTTATTTCTACTTTTACTGCTCTTCCTAGACGTCGTATGGCTAAGTATTGGATTCTTAAGTCTTTTATCACTAACCCCAGTATTGAGGCATAGATGTTTTCTGCTTATGCTCTGTAGGTCCGGCGTGCGAGGAAGGAGAACGTGTGGCTTGTTGACTCCGGGTGTTCTCAACACATGACCGGAAATTCTAGATGCTTCTCCTCCCTCACACGTGCATCCGATAATGAGTGGATCATATTGGGGATGTTCCTACCAGGACCATGACAACCAAGGGCACAGTGCACATTAACAACAACTTCATGATCAAGGACGTCGCTTTGGTAAGTAAGTTGGGGTGTAATCTACTATCTATCTCCCAACTACTTGATGAGAATCTAATAGTGAGGTTCAAGAGTAATGAGTGTAGAGTTCTAGACTGCTTGGGTGAGCATGCCTTTAGGATCTCTAAGTTTGAGAGGATCTTTAGTGCTGATTTCAGTATCTCTTTTACTCTAGCCCTAGGTGTCTTGTGGCTTCTGACTCTCATGACTTAGTATTATGGCATCGTAGACATGGACACATAGGCTCTGACGACTTGAATAGAGTTAGTAGCAAGAACCTGATAAGATGACTACCTAGGCTTAAGAGTGCTAGAGACCTAGTGTGCACACCCGGTAAATATGTTAAGATAGTTTTTGGTTCTCATCCACCTCGTACCTTAGTAATGACTGATGGACCTGGATAGTTTCTTCATTTAGACACAGCTGGTCCTTCTAAAGTCCAGTCTGCAAGAGAGAAATGATATGTGACTACTCTAGGTATTCTTGGGTGTATTATCTAGTTTTCAAGGATGAGGCCTTTGGCTACTTTTGAGAGTTCACTCTTAGATTAGTAGTTGACCTCCCAGGCATTGAGAGCCATTAGGAGTGATAATGGCACATAATTCAAGAACTTATCATTTGCTACTTTCTACAATGAGAGAGGATTAGAGCACCAGTTCTCCTCATCTAGAGTCCCCCAGCAGACTAGGGTTGTAGAAAGAAAGAACAGAACCCTTGTAGAGATGGCTAGAACTATGCTAGATGAAAACAACACCCCTAGGATATTTTGTGCTAAGACGATTTCTACCACTTGCTATGTGTCTAATAGGATTTTCTTGAGATCAGTCATAGGTAAGACTTCTTTTAAACTTAGATTTGGTCATAGGTCTAGCGTCTCTCATTTCAATATTTTTAGTTGTAAGTGCTTTATTCTTAAACATGGCAGCTCGGATAAATTAGAATCTCGATGTCATGATGTCATTTTTCTTAGATATGCTGCTCATTTATGTGGGTATCGTGTATTTAACTTGGATACTAAGGGCCTGTTTGGCAGAGCTCCACCACTGAAAAAATGAATCTGGAGCAGTAGATCCACCAAAAACAGCTCCACCGTGAATCTGGGATCCCACCATGGAGCTGGACAAAACTGTTTGGCTTGCACAGCAGCTCCAAATCCACGAAACTGAGTTTTTGGTGGGAATGGCCTGTTTTGCCCATGGGTTTTATGGTGGTATGGGATGGGGTGTGTAACTAGTGGCAAAAGGTGGGTAATTACCACCCAACTCCACGAGTAGATACGAAACAAGGTTTCGTGGAGCACCCCTTGAGGTGCTCCATGGATTTCATGAATCTGGAGCTAGATTCAGTATTTTGGTGGATCCAGATTTCGTGGAGCTGGAGCGTTTGGGTAAAAATTCTTGGAGTGGAGCTATTTTTGGTGGATCTGGAGTTGGTGGAGCTCTACCAAACAGGCCCTAACAAAATCATTGGGACTTGAAGTCAATTTTGATAAGGCTAGTCTTGGTACTAAACCCAACGGTGCAAGTACACAGGTACACGGTGATAACGAGAGCATCTTCATTGACGATGACTCTTACAAATAAAGTAAGGACCCAATCTATCCTATAGTTACTCCTGAGTTGGTTGGAGAGCATGCTTCTACTTCTCCAGCTTCAGTAGAGAAGCTTCCTCCCACCTTCACCACCGCCTTGAGTGCTTTGCTCCTACCACCATAACCCATGAGGTAGAGACCACGTCTACACCAAGGCCCTCTCTTCATATTCATTGATGACACCCTCAGGAGCAGATGATTGGGAATCTCCATGAGCGAGTTACTCTCTCTAGTTTATCTCCCTAGATTCTCATGCATATTCTATTTTTGTTGCATCTTTTGAACCTTGAGATGTTACTTATGCTTTATCTGATTCCTCTTGTGTCAATACCATGCATGAAGAGCTTGAGAATATTGAAAGAAACCAAGTCTGGACTTTAGTTGAACCTCCACTTAATCATAATGTAATTGGAACAAAATGTGTTTTCAAAAATAAGTAAAGCGAGGATGGGTTGGTAGTTCGCAACAAGGCTAGGCTTGTAGTTCAAGGTTATTCCCAGAAAGAGGGCTTAGACTTTGAAGAGACCTTTGCACCTGTAGCTAGATTAGAAGTCATTCATATATTACTAACATTTGCAGTGTCTAAGGGCTTAAAGCTTTTTCAAATGGATGTTAAGAGTGCTTTTCTTAATGGTTTCATAGAACAAGAGGTCTTTTTCAAGCAACCTCCTGGTTTTGAAAATCCTAAATTTCCAAATCATGTGTGTATTCTCTCCAAAGCCTTGTATGGATTGAAGTAAGCCTTGTATGGATTGAAGTAAGCCCCTAGAGTTCTTACTTGTTTAGATTTATGTGGATGACATCATATTCGGTGGTTCTTCTCATACTTTGGTATCTATATTTTTAGATTCTATAAGCAGAAAATTCGAGATAAGTATGATGGACGAGCTGACCTTCTTCCTTAGTCTTCAAGTCAAGCACTAAAAGAAAAGATATTCATTCATCAAAGCAAGTACACAAAGAATTTTCTTCAGTACTTTGACATGGGAAGCAACAAGCCAATGTCTGCTCCTATCGCCACTTCTACCGTGCTGGATCCTGATGAGGATGGAGAGCCTGTGGACCCAAAGGAGTACCGCATGATGTTTGGCTCTCTCCTCTACCTCACAGAGTCGAGGCCAGACATAAAGTTTGTTGTGTGTCTGTACGCTCATTTCCAGGTTTCCTCTCGTAACTCTCATCGTCAAGTAGTGTGTTGCAGCTTTAGCCATTTGGGCTTTTCTTATGCTGATTTTGCGGTGTGTAGAGAAGATAGAAAGAGTATTTCTAGTACTTGTAAGTTCTTACTTACATCTCTTATCTCTTGGTCATCTATGAAGTAGTCATCTATTACATAGTTCACTGCCGAGGCGGAGTATGTAGCAGCTACTAGTAACTGTTCTCAAGTTCTCTGGATCATATATACTCTACAGGATTATGGGTTGACCTTAGATAGTGTTACTCTCTTCTGTGACAACATTAACATCATAAATATTGACAAAACCTAGTGCAACACTCTAGAACCAAGCACATTGATATGAGATATCATATCCTAAGAGACCATGCAGAGAAGGGTGATGTTGTGCTTCACTTCATAGAGTCCAAGCAGTAGGTTATAGCTATTTTCATTAAGACTCCTGATTTTTCTTATTTTACATCTTTGCGCGGAGAGTTGGGGTTATTAGTTCTTTTGGTCTATTTTGAGGGGGAGTTTCACTCTTTTGCATCCATTGTATCGTATTGCATTTTAATTTTTGTAACATGCATTGTAATATAAATACAAAGAGTTTTGACTATTATCCTTGTGTAACATGATATTTTATCTTACATCTTACTATGTCTTGTGCTAATTTGCTAGATTTATCACATCCTTTTATGTGTACCTTAGCTTTTGCCATGCTAATTTATTAAATGTGGAACTTGAATTAAATCATGTCTTGTTGGATCTTGTGACTAGTTTTGCTCTAGTGATTCCCTTATGATTCATAGCATGTCAAATAGGTTAAGTTGAGTCTTGAACCTAAATTGACTGTTAGATTGAGCTATGCTAGTTCTTTATTGAATCATGTGTTAGTATTAACTCTTTGTTCTAGAACTAAGCTAACAAAATAAAAAATGATATCTTTTGTACGAAAAAATGGATATCACCAATTTTTTCTCATGAGACTGCTTGCCATTGCAGTAAGCATGAACTCAAGAGGAGTTTTGAATTATCTAGACCACTCTCTTAAGCTTATTGCTTGGGATAATAGTAGCACAGCTTGAGATCTAGCACATACCTAAGAGCACAAAAATTGTAAAAACTGGTTGAAATTTAGGAGGCTACTGTGGTTGGCTCATAATTTAGGACTTGCTTTACTAAGATAAAATAAAAAATGAATTTCAATAATGCTAAATATGCTTAATTCTAAGTGGTTGAATAAAATGATTCAACATTGAATTTGTATCACTTTAAATATACTCAATTATAACTTCTTGGTTCCATTTAGTTTATTGATATGGCTTGGCTCATTTTTTGGATACTTTTGGCTAAACTATGATCTTGAGCAACTTGACATGCTAAAAATCTATTTAATTTCTGATTATTACTTATTTGGCTTTAACTTTACTATATATGGTTTGTCATGATCTAGATAGTTTTTTTATGTAATATGGTTTAGTGTAATTCTTGTAGAGTCACTTTGGCTAATCTTCATAGCTCCTACTGCTAAAAACAAATAAAATGCAGTCACTTCATTTTATAAATACTATATCTTCTTCCATGTGTCTTGATGACTTCATTATCAAAGGAAGAGAAAGATTTAAAAATGTATATCTAGAGCATGATTTGAAGTTTTTATACAAAATCTTGCAAAATTGGAGCTTTAATATTTTGATGCGATTCTCTTGATCTTTTGATTTCTTCTCACCATGACCAAGTTCAGATAGAACAATTGTTCTTTCATATGGCCCTTGAGTGAGATTTCCCGACTCATTTGGTGAATTTGAAGCTTTTTATGAAATTCCTGCTATTTTCAGTAGTTTCTATTCATTTTTGTCTCAATGGTCATTTTCAGCTCATTGTGTTCTTCATTTGAACATTTGAAGCTCTATTTGTGAATTTCTCTCTCCTTATCTAAATTCACCTCCAAATTGCTTTTTTTATAATTTGTTAATGGTTCGTCAGGGGGGGAGATTGAATGACCATGTGAGAGAGTTCTAGATTATGTTGGTGATAAATCATTGCAATTTGGGAGGGTTAGAAATTTGCATTTGTATTTTGTCAAAAATTAGCCATGCTTACTGTTGACAAATTAAATTGACCTGTCCATGAAATTTCTTTTCTTTTGACTAGTCAAATAATATTGATGAGGCTTTGCTCAAATCACTATTCACTTGTCTGATTTTACTATTCACAATGGTCAGCCCGCCTAGAGAGAGGTCAAACCGTCCCCTGGTTGGAGGTTAGACCTCTATACTTTGGTTTTTCTCTGAGTTTGATTTCTTGGTTACTTGATTTGGGATTTTGGCTATGGAATCAATTCTCTATAGCTCTGTAGCTATTTGATAATCGGATAAAAAATACTTAGAGAAAATTTTAGTCGGCACCATTCACCCCCTCTGTTTCCTTTCGGTCCTACAAGATCGTTTTCGGGCACAAGTTTCTCACAACTTGATCAACGCTAGCTGTAACATACCTCATGCAACATATAAACACTGACCTAAATCGGCAAAAATCATCACAAGACTCAAACCGCCAAAAATCAAAACCCCAGCCGAGAGACCTTGCTTAGCCAGTCTGACTGCATGCAGATACCAGTTTGATCGCTGACAAGGGCCGGTTAGACCAAAAATGACCACCAGTCTGATCGCCTCCCCTTTGTCAGTTAGACCGATTAGTCTGTACACATCACCATACTACTACGTAGCAAGCCCTATATCGTGCTTGTTTTCGTGCATTATATATCCATGTGCAAATTTGGCGGTGAACATTAATCTAGAATGTAAGGAAGTAAGAAAGAAAACCTTCCAACTTCAGTAAAACCATTCGGCTGAGTCTAGCTACTACGTACTAGAGATGAAGGAGGACCGCATGTGCAGATGTGCCAACTACGAAGTGGACCAAAACAGGTGAAAAATATTGGTCGATATATATGCTATAGCCAACGGATCAATTCCCGCCACGATATGATCGAATTAACACAACGGCAGCACCGCAGAGTTGGTTGCGCAATGGATGTATGGAGGGAAGACCGGAAGATGGCATGGGCGCATGGCTGCGCTATACGAACGTAGCGCACGTCAGAGGCCAGAGCACCGTACGCGGAACGGCGGTCGTAGGAAATTAATGGTGACCCCACACACCCACGCCTGCAGATGCTCCTTGTACCGCACTGACATGTGCCTCCTCGATGCCTCTTTCACCACCGTCGACACTATCTTCATCCCATACTATTATATATATTGCCCTCGACTACTTCCTCTACGTCCTTGACCCCGCGAGTTTTTTGCTATTATAGTACTCCTCAAATGCGGCTTCGACGAAACGGTATCTACATCGTGGGCTTCTCTAAAATAGTATCTATTTCGTGTACTCCTCTCTATAATAGTATTTTCAGAGATTTAAAGTCATTTGAATTTGATTTTCGAATTTAATCTTCCTCATATGACTAAACTGCCCACCAGGTTCCGCCGCCGCCGACGGGGCCCGGCAAGAAGGTGAATCTGTTCGACATTGACGGGACCGGGACGCTTGCCATGTCGGCGTTCGAAGCGTCGGTCTTGGACATCTGGGTCATCGACGACTACGAGAGCGGGAGGCGGGCGTACCACGCTCATGTCAAGCTGCCGCGGGTGCCCCGCACGCCGCTGGTGGCATTGGCCGGCGTCGACAGCGGGGACGCCGTCCTCCTGGCAAGCACCAACTGCGTTCGTGTCGCGCTGTTCGATGTGAAGAGGAAGACGGCCGCGAGGGGGGTCAGCCTCGGTGGTTGCAGGGGCGTGGCGGCGGGGCCTCGGCTCTTCAGGGAAGGCCTGGTCCTGCACGCGTTCTTTGAGCCGCCGCCGTGCCCCGGCTGGCCGTTGCTCGACGCAGCTCTGCCGTACGAAGAAAAGGGAGAAGGGATGATGCTCTGTCGCGGCATATTCGACAGACACCGAGATCACTGAGTAATTGGAAACGCACTTGATCCAAACAATTCAATCATCATAGTTCTCCTGGTTCAAAATAATTGCAGTTTTTTCACTTGACACTTTGATCCATTCGTGTATGGATGTGCTCTATTAGTTTTCCCTCTTCTCAAAACAAACAGGGCCTGAAAATCCTTCTTTTTCGTGAGAATCACAATGTTGGGTATTTACATTTATGCAACATTGTTACACTCGAAAAATGGATAAATAAACTGCCGATGCATCCAATATCGCACCTACCTAAATGAATGGTAAAATATATGTAATTCACTATGCCTATCAGAATTCTAACAACTGAAGAAAAAAAAACTACCAGAATTCCGGCACCTGGATTAATCCTTCTCTACAATATATACGGGTCTCCTCTGCTATGACTTGATCCTGATGGCTCCCGGCGCGGGAATCCCCTTGCTGAGTATCCCTGGCAGTGGCCAAGCAGCTCCTCTCGCATTTGATCTCTTCAGTGCACCACTGTCTTCCTCGTCTGAATCATCGTCATCGTCGACGACGTCGACGCAAACGCCCTTCCCTTTCCTATCGTACTGCCCCGCATCAGGCGTCGTCCTCTTGTCGAAGCTCTCGTACAGGTCAGGGGAGTACTGAAACAGCAGCTCGCTCGCCGAGCCGTATCCCATCAGCCGGTGCAGACTGGTGCTCTGCTGCATCTCCACGCCCTTTGTCTCGTCGACGGTGTTGAACGACGAGTTCCTTGACACGTGCAGCGGCTGTTCGTCCTCCGTGGAACCTGGTGGGCAGTTTAGTCATATGAGGAAGATTAAATTCGAAAATCAAATTCAAATGACTTTAAATCTCTGAAAATACTATTATAGAGAGGAGTACACGATATAGATACTATTTTAGAGAAGCCCACGACGTAGATACCGTTTCGTCGAAACCGCATTTGAGGAGTACTATAATAGCAAAAAACTCTGACCCCGCCCTCAAATCCTTCGTGAAACATGATGCATCCCTGGCCTAGTTCCTGGCACACGACCAGCCGCAGATCCTGTCACGCTACCACGGCCACGACCATTTCCTGGTCCACGTGGGACTACTCGCACCAAAGTTCCGCACGAAATTTCCCCATCCTCACTAAATCCTCGCGACCTAAATTTTAGGGTTTGCAATCTTCTCCTCGTGCGCGGATCCAATTTCTTTGGTCAGGTACAAAAATCTTTACCACCTCTCCTCCTCTGTTGGTTCAAATCTTGAATTATGTGCTGCTCTTGCCGAATCTGTAGCTTGTCCATAGATTGGTCAAGTAATTTGTGCTAGGGGTTCTGTGCTCTATTTGTTTTCTTTGGGCTTAAAGATCTGGTCTTTGGCGAATTTGGAGGTGTATTTAGAGATGAATCATTGAGCTTGGCCTGGATTTAATTGAATTTTGGGATCATTTCATTGTTGGAGGGATTGACCGTAAGGCATATGCAGAATTCGTTGTAAAGTTGTCACTTTTCCATCCTTCTGTAGCCATGATCAAATATTCAGCGCGATAAATTGTTACTCGGACTTGGACTAGGTATAAATTGTTCATAGCTTGTGAGAATTCTGGACTTTTTCTGTCAAAGTTATTATTTTTCCTAATGGTGGATAGGTGAAAACTTGTGTTTTGTTCTTACAATTTGTCCTATTTTGCTCAAATTACTTCAAATTGTGGAGAAACTAGGATCACTTTATTAATGGTGGAATTGGTTGAAATTACACTGAAGTTTGTCATCGTGACAAGTGGAACTTTTAAACTTTCTTTCTTTTTTGCCAAGCTATTAGCCTGCTATTATTTTGCCACCCAGCATAAGCTTTCACCACATACCTACTAAATCAGCTTTCATTTTATCTATCAGAAATTCCTCATGGTACTTTGCATATGTGAGGAGAGTTCATTAAAATGACCTCGTGTAGCTCAACGTACTGGTCTTCAACTAGAAGTGCGTAGACTAGAGGAGAGTTCATTAAAGCAGTAGCCTAGATCTGGAATTTAAGACAGAAGGTTGACGGGTCTGCGCTCAATTAATATAGTGAAATTATCACAGACAGTTTTTAATACAAACCATCTACGATGATGTAATTATCACATACATTTTTTAATACAAACCATCTGTGAAGTATCACAAACAGTTCTTGTTAACAACCATCTATAATATTTCACAGACGGTTTTTACCACAAATCGTCTGTGATATTTTCTCTTCACAGATGGCTCTTAGCATTGGAAGCAATACAGACAATCTCTAAACTAAAATCGTCTGTGATTGTATTTAATACTGACGATTTTGAGTAATCGCCTGTGATGTGACGTCTAGTATTAGGCTTTTTGTAGTAATAATACATTCGCCAAACATTTATTCTTCATGAGCCATGCATGCCCCGGCCAGCACCTAGCAAGTGAGGTTGTTCCCCGGGTCGACGCCGAACTGCCGGCAGTAGTCCTTGTAGTAGCCCACCCGCACGTTCATGGCGCCGGTGTTCTTGCCGTTGCACTCCAGGGCGCCGTTGATGGCCCTGATCGTCGCGCCGAACCCTGCGGCATGGCCTGGTGCACGTTGTTCATCCAGAGCCACAGCGCCGTCTTGAACGACACCACCGGGTCCTGCGCCACCCTCTCCGTGTTCCTCAGCAAGTCGAGCCCGATGTTCTTTCCCGCCGGTCCGTAGTTGAAGTTCCACGACAGCAGCATCGGCCCGCGGCCGTAATACAAGGAAGGACGCTTGCGCGCCACAGTTTGAGAGCAAGTCTAATAAGAAACTGTTAGTAGGCTATATGTTGAGGTGGAGGAGAGAGAGAAAGAGAGAGAAGAGAGGTGGGTTGTAAGTTTACAGCCAGTTGAAGTATAAGAATCAAGAAACTTTATGAGAGAAAGAGATGGGTCATACAGACTTCAGCTGGCTGTAAACTACTATATAAATAGACTAATAAGTGAACTGTAAGTGTCCATACAGCCAACTGAAGGCTATATTATTAGCTTGCTCTCAGAGATTGGAAGTTTGTGAGAGATTGGAAGTTTGAAGCCTGTACTTGTCTGTTCGGTGGAAATCCGTGCGTTCTAGTAGCTACAAGTTGTTCTCTAGTGTTTTTTCGTACCCACGTAGAAATTGCCAATATCCGGTGCCCGTTGTTGTGCTCAATTCCATGAATCAAGCATGTGCGAATTTATGGCTTGCGTGTTCAGCAACACCAGCCCCTGAAAAAGCATAGAAAAGGAATTTATTTGCGAAATAGAGAACTGATAAAAACACATGAAGTGTCTCCATAGGAGATAGGATATACAGTAATAGAAAAAGGGATACAAGTGCAAAATAGAGGACTAACAAATATAAGAAAACCCTAGAATGAATTGTTTGGATAGGGGATAGAAAAAACACATGAAATTGTCGGAGCAAAGTCCAAAAGCACACCATAACGGGATTAGCTTCGTAGGCCTTGGGCTAGACAAGCAAGATGGTTAACGCGGCTGTGACACTCCCAAGACCACAATAGGGTTAGGCCCGTTTAAGCCTACATATTGGCATGTGAGTAGGGATGGCAATGTCCCAATATTCTCTATTCCCTGCCCAGGAATTCTCTCCCCGTGCATCGGGTGAAAAACGTACTCCCACGTTCCTATATCCTCATTGGACCCCAAAAAAATACCCAACAGGTAGGACTGTATATTTTTCTTTACTAATATAAAAGAAGAAGGTGACGATAGTGGTTCATTAGCCTCTCCCCTCGCGTCTTTGTCAAAGTAAGTTGCATTGACAAGTGAAGCCGGACCCTCTTGCCCTCCTCTTTATTAGCTTCCCTAATAAGCTCGCAACAAACTATGATCTTATCCCAACAATTTCTCTCAGCTCTCCTAACAAATACGCAACAAATTATGATCTAAATTCATTGTGTGAACCTACCTCTTCTAGTCTCAGCGAAGCAGCGTCATGCGATGATGCGTCGCAAGGGCAGACATGGCAGCAGGGTCAAGGTGCAGAGTAGGTCGAGCTTGGAGCGGAGGCAATGTGGGCCACAGCAATAGAGCCGAGAGCATTGAATACGGCAGTGAAACGGTGAACATGTACCAAGGCGAAGCTCGGTCATATGCATGCCACAGCGGTGGCGAGGGTGTGGCGTAGTCTGATGGTAGCAACTCGACGTGTTGAGTTAATATGTATTTCTTTTGTCTATAGCAAAACCGTACATTACACTAGTTACTTGATATAAAACTCTCTTATGAACCTAGATATGGGACTCCAGCTAACAAAACCGCAATCGGCTGCACACTCCATCCACGCTTCAACTTCAAGCCGCAACCGCCTAAAAACATGCACTCTTCCAACTCTCGATGTTATGTGCATAGTCTACCACCAGCGCTCCTAGCAGCCACCAGTGCTGCCGCCTCCTCCTCCGAAAGTCACATGTGACCGTCCCCCCGATACTTGGACCCTGTTCTTTTCCTTCGAAACTAGTGGTTTTTGATTTTTATAATAACTAACTTTCAAACAGAATATTTTCTCAAGACGGGATCTACAACTTAAACGATGTACACATTAAAGCCCAACATCTGTACCAGCCAAAATCGCAAGTGAGTATCTCTCTCTCCGTAATATGTACCGTAAACATCCAAAATTTAAAAATTTCAGCCAAAATCTATAAGACGCAGCAGTTGCCAAACAGGCCCTTCGCCTCTCTAGCATGCTGCCCTCACCTGCATGTAAATCAACCTCACTGTTTAAGTTTAATTAAATATTCATTTAACCATTTTACATGAACAGATGCCCAATGCGTAAGCGTGATTGTTGTATATGTATGTGCGCAGCGCAAAGATGGAACTAGATGTTCCAAAAAGGGCCTAGTTAAAGATATTGAAGGTCTGTTTTACAAAGTCCGACCTCTCTCTCCACTAGTAACTGTGCAGTGTTGCTCGGAATATTGTTGCGGTATTTTTTTCGGTGTGTAGACCATATTCTTGCCGTTTATTTTCCTTGGACGGCTGATATATATGACCGGTGATGTCTGAAAAGGCCCATGCATGCATGGCAGAAGACCAACGCTGAACGAAAAAAATTCCTATGCCATGAAACTGTAGTGAGAGAGTGATTATGAAACTATATATATTAATCACCGATCGCGCACTATCCATGTTTATGAAGTGGACTTCAGTTTGTAGAGATGAAGAGCATGAAGAAGATATCTCGTGGAACAAAAGGTGTGGGATAGATCGATGATACATGGGGTGTTGAGTTGACTAACAATTGTGCGCGCACGGCACAGTATTACACGTTATTACGCTCCGTATATTATTCATCATAAAAAGTTTTAGTCCCAGCATTTTATTATTTATTGTATTAAATTTAAATTCTGGGCATCACTTCAGGCGCATGCACGCGCGCCAAACATTTATTCTTCATGAGCCATGCATGCCCCGGCCAGCACCTAGCAGGTGAGGTTGTTCCCCGGGTCGACGCCGAACTGCCGGCAGTAGTCCTTGTAGTAGCCCACCCGCGCGTTCACGGCGCCGGGGTTCTTGCCGTTGCACTCCAGGGCGCCGTTGATGGCCCTGATCGTCGCGCCGAACCCCTGCGGCATGACCCGGTGCACGTTGTTCATCCAGAACCAGAGCGCCGTCTTGAACGACACCACCGGGTCCTGCGCCACCTTCTCCGGGTTCCTCAGCCCGTCGAAGCCGATGCTCTTCCCCGCCGGCCCGTAGTTGTAGTTCCACGACAGCTGCAGCGGCCCGCGCCCGTAGTACCCCTTCCCCGGGTAGCACGGCCACTGCTTGTTGCTCGCGTCGCAGTAGTTCCTGCTCGCCCCGTTGATCTCCTCGACGTAGCACAGATCTGTACGTTGTCACACGAAAGCTTGTAATGTACTCCATTAATTGATCCCATGGATGAAACGAACGATTCGACTGCATGCGTGTTTAGATGCATTTTAACTTACGTCCGGTCTCATGCGTGACGTGGGCGAAGAAGGCGGCGATCTCGCGCTTGGAGTCGTCTTTCGAGCCGTCTCTCCCGAAGTCGGGGTACGAGCGTGCGGCGGTCAGGAACGATTGGCGCGTGTAGAAGCTCTTGCCGGGGCACCCGTTCCCGGCCTGGGACTTGATCCCGTTGAAGAAACCCTCGGTGACGATACTCTCCACGGACGCGCCGCCGGACGGCGCGCCGCCACCGCCGGTGCACGGGCCCGCCTTGCACCCTTCGCCGCAGTAGTCTTTGGTGGTGCCGCAGTACCCGTGCTTGCTGCAGCAATAGCCCTGCTGGCAGCCGCAGTTCTGCGCGGCCGCCGGGCCGGTGGCGGAGAGGAGTACTACCAGCCCAAGAGCCAGAAACGTCAAGATCATCGGCGTTGGTGAGTTTGCCATGTCGGAGCTTCAGCTCCTAATTACTTGAGGTTTCTATATTGTGGTGCAGGGCTGCAGGCGCAGCTTGTGTTATGGGGTGACTGAGATGGCATGGTGAATGGTGCCGATTTATATAGGGAGAGGACGGCCATCTTCTCGACGGCATTCGGCGTACTTGGACGGACGTGCGACTAGATCGATCGAGATATTCTAATTGTACTGCTACCGTCGCCGCACTTAGCTTGCCGTGGCTACAGGGAACTAGGGAAGCACGCGCCACCAGAGTTGAAAGAGACTGGAAGTTTGGAACTCTGTACGGCTGTATTCTGTGGAATCCCATGCGTGCAAGTCGTCGATTTTCCGTTTCTACGTAGACTTTGCCATTTTCCAGTAGCCGTATATTGCGCTCAATTCCATGCATCAAGCAAGTGCGAAGCTATCGCTGGCCTGCGTGTTCAACAATCAACATTGTAGGACGGATGCCGACGATTAGATTGGGATGAATGATTGTTTAATTTTTTTTACCTGGTGGTATTTAAAATCTTTATTCAAGTGACAATGAGAGTCATCAAATTCAGATTGCACCAGCTATGATTTATCAAAACAAGGCTAGACATCTAAGCCAACAAAATCAACAACCTCCAGCTTAAGACTAGTCAGATTGCCACGAATGAGACGGTCTAACCGCAGGCATAAGGCCGGTCTAACCGCTCCACTATTCTCGGACCTGAAAGTCTCTCAGGATAAAACTCAAATATCAAGAACTTGTTCAATTCTCATCTAAACGCTTTCAGATTTTGCATAACACTTGTTCAATGTATTACAAACCTAAACCAATAAACAATTACAAGGTTCTTGAGCTTAAGCTCACTAAAGTGAAGATAGCGAATCTAGGTCACAAGAACATTAAAAACTCTAAAACTCAAATTACTTTTTTCTCGTGAGGATCTAAAATATGATGTCTTTCAGATCTATTCTCAGATGACATAACAAGGTAATTTAAGCAAGATATCGGACTAGAACTCCCACAAACAGGAAACACAAAACTAGCATAAAAATAAATAAACCAAGTAAGAATACACACAAAGTGACAAAACATGATTGAGACAAAACTTTAATCTATTTCCAGTGGAGGATGAAGTTTATATACTCATGGATGATTACAAGATACAGTTAAAACATCACTCTTTCCTCTCTAAATTTTACTCTCATAACTATAGAAGGAAATAAGGTGTTAGAACAAAAACCTAACACCTAGAATTCTTAGATCTAACACCTCCTCTCATTCTCTTTAATAATCAGCAGCAACTTACACGACCACTTGGACCTCATCTCTCCACCTAGTCCCAGTTCGTTGGTGTTAACCGCAAACATTCTCTAAGCTACTGCACATCCAAAAACCAAGCAACCATCTTGAGCACAAGTTATATACACTTGACTTACATTAGTCAAAACTATGCATCATGCAATACAACACAACCAATCAACGGTGCTCATGTCGTGCACACACCAACTCAAAAACCATTTTCACTGTTTTCTAGTTGCACCAACCGGCCTGACTGCACTCTTCATGGTGATTAGATCGCAACGGTCAGATCGCTTAACACCACGAGAAAACACCTTCTCTAGAATTTCGGTTAAACCCTATCTGATGTTAGCTCCAGTTTTTAATTCCAATGACATTAAGTGCAAACTCACCTCCAAAACAAGTATACACAAGTGTTTGGTGTTCAATTTTTCAAAAGTCCATGGTCGGTCAGACCGCCCGCCTATCCCATGGTAGTCAGACAGACTGAACCCTGACAGAATAATCTGAAATATGAATTTATGAAACTTTTACAAAAATTTAAATTTAACTTAACTAATATACCAATTGTTTATCGTAAATATATTATGGACCTTTATGTGATCTCTCCAAAATCAATGATCAATCTGGTGTGGTTAGAGATGAGCGCGTGAGGTTTCTTTGGACCACTCATCAACAGTCGGATCGAAGAAGTTTCCATTTCCGAACGCAAGAAGTCAAGAGACTGCAAGCGGGGAGATGGAGCCCACCGTAACGTATTAGTTCCGTGGCCCCTGGGCTGGGAAAAGCAGGATGGGCTTGGACAGCACGTGAGACATTGTATAAGGTCATAATTAGCTGATCCAGCTGCTGTCCCTTGTCCAGTTAAAACGGGATACGGGTGTGACACCACAAGCCTACGATCGCACCGAGCCCACTCAAGCCCATGTATGGTGTGGGTACGCACCATGCGAGTGCGAAGGATTGGGAATTATCCCTCATTGCTTGCAATGAGATTTGGGATGACGAGCACCAACACCGCGTCCTCGTTGTGCAACTGCAATTCAACCGTTGGGTTTCAAGGAGGACGAACGCATAGATGGAACTGTCGGGTGTGCACAATCTGTCTAGTGTAAAAAATAGCCGTTTGAAATCGGACCTAAAGCTACTAGGTTTTATCTTACGAAGCCCTGGCGAATCCAGTGGCCTACCCACTGTCATCCTATTCATACCCAGTTATGAGACCGTATCTCACTCAGTCTCTCCTCTCTTCATCTAGCGTCTAATCGTCTCTCCATCTCTCGGCACTCGGCTAGCGCCTAGCAGCGGTGGATGCCCGTGCCCCTGGTTGTGGTCTTCTAGAGGCAGCGTAGGTGGCAAGGGGGCTGGAGGCTACGCAGGTGGCAGGAGCGCTGGAGGCCGGAGTGACCACTGGCCAAGCAGGCGCTACCGCACTACAGGCCTGCAGCACTGGGGCAGGTTTATCCTCTCCGACCCGGCGACCCCATGTTGTAGAATCTAGATGCGTAGATGGTAGATCTACTCTGTTTGTGTACCCCTAGAGTTTGTAGTTTTGTACTTCCGAGCTAAGTGGATGATAGATCCGTGGATGACTGAATGGATGTGGATTTGGCATATGTTTCTTCTTTATTTCACTTTCGGTGCTTAGATCTTGTTTAGATGTAGTGGATTACCGTATTTGGCTCAATTATCTATAAAATAGTGGTTTTGCCTTATGAATTGAAATCCATGTTCTCTACATCTTTAAATTTGAGTAGCCTATATCTATATGCCAAGTATATTTCAGAGGTGTGAGCTACTGAGCTTTATGTCATACCTTCATCTAAGCACTTTGTTGTGAATATGTGAAATGAGATCCTTAGCAACAGACAAATTATTGCTTATGAATTATTGAAATACATATTCTCTACCTCTTACATGTGATTCTATGAACAAATACCAAGTATTTACAAGTGCGAACAAATAGTTTCAAGTCAATTTTTACTGTCCTAATGTGAATAGTAAATATAGATAGTTTTAGAAGGGACAATAGGAGCTAAGTGGAATTGCATATTAGTGGAACTAATTGTAATCTTTCAATCGGTTCCAAGGCACAAAGAATCATCGAGTTAATTTGTGATTTTTTTTATTTTTAATTTCTTTATATTATTTGAAACATTGTTTCTAGTATGAACATTTCTACTTTAATTTTCACTATTGTAGACTTTTATATTTTCTATTGGATAATATTTTTGTAACTTTGAATACCCATTCTGAAATTTCTGGATTCGCCCTTATACAGACTGATAGTCCCCTTTGCATTAACAGAGAGGGGTACTGAACTACTGACACATTGGTTCTTCTGATTTTTCGTATGCTCAGATTAATCAACTTATGGATTTAGTATCCATTAATCCACACTAGCTATTGCACAGGCGACTGAATTTTTTTTATCTTTCAGTCACCTAAAGTTGCACTTTGAATCACCTGAAGTTGCACATGTTTTTTTTTGGAGGGGGGCTGCAATTTTAGTTGATTGAGAGTGCAATTTCAGGTCACCTGAAGTTGCACTCTGAATCACCTAAAGTTGCAGCTGTTTTTTTTAGGGAGGCTGCAATTTTAGTTCATTGAGAGTGTAATTTCAGGTGACTGAAATATAAAAAAAATTCAGTCGACTGTGCAATAGCAAAACTGATAAAAGAAACCGTCTACATATCTTGCAAGAGTGAGAAAACGTCTACATATCTTGCAAGAGTACATCTCACTGGAATTCCTTCAACTCAATTCAACTGTAGTTTCTGTTGTCTCTAGTATCAGATTTGTTGATACGAGTGGCTTGCTGCATCAACAGCAATACACAGATGATAACACGGCAGACCGCATGGCTAAATCCTAGTACCGCGTATAAATGCTGCCATGCTCTCCTTTTTTTTTTGTCGAATGCATAGCACAACGGAGGTGGCATAATAACGTATGTCATTAGATTGATGATATGGCAAGCCACACGATCGATGGCATTGTGCATGATGCGCCATGTGTCCGGCCGTACCACTCGTTAGTCCACTACATGCTAAAGTGACCTATAATATTGTCAGAACTAGCGAAATTTTTCGCGTAATTGTGTGACTATATATTACAACATATTATTTTTGTTATATAACTCTATTACCTTTTGAATATGTGGTGTAATGGTTGTAATGGTTGTAATATATAGTTATAATGGTTGTAATATATATACATAATTATATATATTATATAGTTGTAATGGTTGTAATATATATACATAATTAATATGCACCCTAATAAGTTGGCCTCACCAAAATATGTGGTGTAAATATTCTCCTTTTCTCTCGATTAATGAGAGAATTTCTTATCTGTGTATGATTAATCTACACTATTATAATATGGTCCTACCGAAATAAGTGACGTAGATCTTCTCTTTTTTTTCTTTTGATTAATAAGAGAAATTTTGGGAATTCTGTTTTTTTATTATTCAAGGATTATTGTAAGATATTTTAGATCTCCAAAATGAAGAAGATACTTTAAATATTACCGATTGTTTTTAAATACATAGATATACGCTGGATGACTTGACAGAGAGTTACCTCTGTTTTTTTGTGGCGAGGGGAGGACCTAATTTAACATGAGAATTTCGCTTTGTAAAGACTATATGGAAATCAAATTGAATTTTTTAAGTAAAAAGGAGACATGGTACTACCAAAATAAGTGGTGTAGATCTTATATTTTTCTCTTGACTAGTGAGAGAATTTACAGAAATTTTGCTTCTTTTTCTAATTCAAGGATTATCGTAGGATTTTCTAGACCTCCAAAGCGAAGAAGGTACCTTAAATTCAACGGTTATTTTTAGATACATAAATACCTACCGGATGACTTAACGAGAGTTACCTTTGGTTTTTTTTTTTGGACAAGGAGAGTACCTAACTAAAAATGAAAAATTAGAAATTCGGTTGTAAATACTATACAGAAAAAGAATTGAAATTTTGGGTAAGTAAAAAAGGAGACATGGCCATAATTTTTTGTCAATTAGTTTGAAAAAGAACGCAGAAAAGCAGAGCAAGAAAAAGTTACAGAACTAGTTAACCTAAGTTAAACCTAGATATATATCTACCGATGCAATAACTAGCTAAATCGAAATGTTCATACAAAAGCCACAACATTATTGTATTTCTCTCCTTATTATTGTTCGTGCACATATACCCAAAACAAGGGGTGACAGAAAGCTAGTATAGTAGCAAATACAGAAAGGGAGTACATAACACAACATGCGATCACGAAATGCAGCAGGAACTTAACAAAATAAGGACATGCATGCCAAGTACTGAGCCTTCATCTCCCCAGTGTGCGAAACAAGCTAGGGAACGATAGCCAAGGATATCGTTGTGGCACAAGTGCACAACGTGCATGCATGCATCTCCCTCTAGTGGCCAGGGCCTCTAGGGCTGGGCGCGGCCGTGAGCTGCGCCATCCACGTCGTGACCAGGGACCTCGCCCTCTCGTGCAGCGTCGGCGTCGCGTGGCCGGTGCTGTACCGCTCAACGGGCAGCCGCCTAGCCGCGTCGACGGCTGTCAGGGCAGTGGATGAGATAGCCACGAAGAGCAGGAGAACGGCGAGGATCTCTCGCGGCGACATTTTGCCGGGGACGTGCCACGCGCACTTTGTTCCTGCAAGTAGTGGGTGTTGCAGGGTTAAGCTATCGTCTTCTCGCGTATATATAAAGCCCACTGCCCCGTTGCACGTTGGGAGTCGAGAGAATTAGGGTACGTTTTTTTTTCCAGCTACGGTTAGTGGCTTTTGGTTATAGCGTGAGGGCTTGTGCGATTGAATCGAATGTCGATAAGCCACTTGAAAAGACTGCCCCAATAAACTGCTTTTAAAAAGATAATGAAGAAATCATCTCATTTATTTATTCAGAGAAAGCTATTAAGTCGTAAGCTGAAAAGAAAATATATCATCTTAGGGTTTGTTTATATTGGTTTTTGATTTTGGATTATGAATCGTAATAATTTGTAGAGAAGTTTGTAAAGAGAGATATTATGTACGATTTTGGTCGATATAAATGAAGTTATTATAGCGTATATTACAATCGACTGGTAGATCCTGTTTTAAAAAAAATAACCTATTTGAAAGGTAAATAATATAGAAAAACAATTTCATGTAGAAAACTTTGTTGCAATTTGTCTGTTGTGCGGTTGAAAAGGTGGTCTCCTACTGCGCCCTAGCGTGGTTGCAATTGCATGAAACGAATCTTGGATCTGTGAGTTTGCCTTGATTGCGGCAAGGAAACTAGGCCGATTGCTCGACTTTTCATGGGGGCACAGTTTGCACTAGTAGGCCTTGAAGTAGCTAGCTAGGGCTGTAAGTTCGCGCTAGCTAGGTACGTGAGTGTTCTTGAATTCTGAACAGAAGGATTTGTCAAAGATCTAGGCATGTAGTCATTTGGCCTAAAACCACTAACTTGAAAAACAACAACAGATGGGGTATAATGGTTTAGTTAAGCTGCAAGGAGTAGGGTATGTTTTTTTCGGCTGCGGTTTATGATTTTTGACTGAAATTTTTGAATTTTGACTGTTTACGGTATAGATTACGGAGAGATAGATACTCACTTGCGATTTTAGCTGGTACAGATGTTAGGCTTTTAACGTGTAGATCGTTTAACTTGTAGACACCGTCTTGAAAAAATACTTCGTTTGAAAATTAGGTGCTGTAGCAAAAACCAAAAACTGCTACCTTTTGACTTAAAGAACATGCCTATATAAGACCATACATTTCCCCTCTCTGAAATGCATTGCATTTATCGAGAGTAATTTTTTTTTAGATTACATCAAGTGAATATTCCTCCATCCAGTCCAAAATAAATAGAGCATATGTAGTTTTAGCAAGTGATAAATTTTAGTTTGCAAATATTTGTCCCTTTGATTTCTTTAGGTAACTTTTTCCTCCAAAATATATATTTCGATTTGCTTATTGGAGGCGGGTAGCATATGTCACATAAAAATAAGACATTAGTTTCTTCAATGTACATAAAGTTAGCTACAATTAATGACCTAGTTTGCCGGATACATTTAAATCTTCTATAAAATGACCCATTATGTGACCATTTAGTTAAGTTGTTAACAGAACTTTGAGGCCACCTCCACCGAATCTCGTTACAGGTCAAGTTCCTCACACGGTCACAATAGACAAGTCTTGCACAACCTTACGCCCGAATTTTTTCTATTGTAGCCCTTTTTTTGAAAAATATTCACATTTAGACCCCTGGTAGTTTTAATTCCGATTTTAGACTCAAGGGGTCGGAGCCGTGCCCCACGGCGCCGAGGTAACACGTCTCGGCACCGTGGTCCACGGCGCCGAGGCGCCAGGCCCGCACCAGCGTGGTGGCCTGCGTGGCGCCGACGTGGCAGCACCTCGGCGCCGTGGTCAGTGGCGCCGACCTCGGAGCCGTAGATCTTGGCGCCGAGCTCGGGGCACTTATCCAGGCGCCGAGCGCGTGCCTGTTCATTTCGCCGCCCGACTCGTCAGCCCCCCGCCTCCCCGGCCCCCGCCACCTCCCCGGCCGCCAGCGCCTCGCCTCCCCGGGCCGCCAGCTCCTCCCCGGCCCCACCGCCTCCCCGGGCCGCCCGCCTCCGCTCCTCGACCGCCTCCCCGGCCTCCGCTGCCTCCCCGGCCGCCAGCGCCTCCCCGCCGCCTCCCCGGGCCGCCAGCGCCTCGCCTCCCCGGCCCCGCCGCCTCCCCGGGCCGCCCGCCTCCCCTCCTCGACCGCCTAGGCCGCCCGTCCGACGTCCTCCCCGCCCGCGCGTCCTCCCCGCCGCGGCCGCCCGCCTCCCCTCGACTTCTCCTCCAAAATGTTCGTTCTTGGCGCTCAGATGTTTGTGTAGTGAAGGTCGTAGGGTACCTGTTGCTGTGTGTCTAGGTGGTTTTGGTATGGGTCTAGATCGATTGTTAAGCGTCGTTGTAGTTTTTGAGGATGTGATGTCGAGTGGGCTGATGTGTGGTGCTATGAATGTCTGATGCTTAGGCTGTTTATCCCTTATTTATCACTGTCGCTTGGGCAATGATGCTGTAGAATGGAAGGATTGTGTGGAGTATTGGAGTCGGCGATATTGCTCGCTATAAGTCAAGTTGATTCTTTTGCGACAAGAGGACTAGTGCTATAGAAATGTGTTGTGTTGCTGTGATGTTCTAAGCTCTGATAGGTTTTATCATTCTTAAACTTTGGGGTTGCCACAAATAATGAACGTAGTACTACCTTGTTCGTAGTGTTGGATTTGGATGGGATTGTAGTATTACCTTGTTACAGCGTGCCTCGATTATGTCACAGATTTGGATTGGAATGTTACATTAGCCACCTAGCATCAATTTTGAATAAAGGTAGCATTTAGTTAGTGACTAGGGACTTATTAGTTACTATCTAGTATCCAATTTCGATTGAAGGTATTAAGTTTGGTTTTCTGTATGAACTAGATGGACAACCTAGTCACCCTATATCATGGAGACAGTGTGACAAGTGATGATTATGAAAATGTTCGATTTGTTGAAATGCAAAGGGTGCCTCTGATATTCAGTGATCGGGCGTCGTTTAGTGAGTTGGTTGCTAGGGTCCGGGAGGAGCTATATTGTCATGCAAACGAGGAGAGCATCACAGTTGAGGGGTTACTTCACTTCGGTTCGAAAGACATAATTATAAGGCGGTTGATCTTAATTGGTTGTGAGGATCAGTGGGACAAATATGTCAAATTGGTTATGAAGAATGAGTTCCAATGTTTGGACCTTGTTGTGCGGAAGGTGTCCATTGATCCCACCCCTCATGGTTATTCACCAGAACTAGGTGATCAGGCACCCTTTGACCCTCCGTTACCGGACATTGCGGTGGATGTGGAAGAAGTGCCTGAGGTGCCCCGATGCTCTATCTGCCCCGAACGAGGTTCAGATTTCTCAACCAGTTCGAGTCGAATGTCGGACTGATGATGTCGTGGCGGCCCCTCAGGAGATCCCTTCGAACCAGAATCATCCCAGTAAGAGTCGAGCAACACTTTAGCCTTTTCCCGTCATTCCATTCTTTTGTCTCAATCCCATCGTTTTTGTGCTTATGATGCAGGAGACATTCCTGATAATGTGGGTGTTCCTCCCGTTGCTCCATCTGGCAACGTTGAAGAAGTCTGCAGGGACTCCAACAGTGTGGATGTTCAAATTGTGGATGATCTGGAGCCTTACGAGATCGCAAGGGCCGTTGATTCTGATGATGACCGCCCTTTTGGAGAGCTGACCGAAAGTGATATTGAGCTGATCAGGTGTTATTGCCCTGGCCGGGATCCATCAGTTCATGAATTCAGCGATCTTAGGCATTCCCATGCGGCTTATGCAGAAGGAAGGGATGACGAGCTGCTAGATGCTCCTGAGGCCGGGTCAAGCATGACAATTGAGAAGGGTATGGTGTTTGAGGACTTGTCAGCATTGAAAAGGTGGCTGCAGGAGTACTCAGTGATTCGTAAAAGGCCATTCAAGGTGAGACATTCTTATGTGGAGCGGAGGTACACAGTTGTGTGCGAGAAAGAAACATGTGAATGGAGGGTTTGTGCTAGGAAACAGAAGGACACGGGAAAGTTCAAGATCACAAAAATCGTTGGCCCACACACTTGTGCCGAAGCAGAGCTGAAACAGAAGCATCGGCAGTTGACCTCTACCATTATTACCAAGTCACTGTGTCACATAGTAAAGAGAGAACCCAATATGAAGGTGAAGACACTTGCTGGGATTGTTAAGGAGAAATTTGGATACGAGATAAGGTATGGAAAAGCATGGAGGGCAAAGCAACGCATCTGGAAGATGATATATGGGGACTGGGAAGATGGGTACTTGCAGTTGCCAGCACTCTTCAATGCAATCAAAGCGGTTAATCCAGGCATGCATTACGAGTACGTCCCGAAACCAAACGAATGGACTCAAGATGGGATGCAGATATTCTTCCGTGCTTTCTGGTGCTTTGCTCAGTCCATCGAGGCCTTTCGGCATTGTCGCCCCGTCTTCTCCATTGACGGTACGTTTCTTCTTGGCAAGTACCAGGGCACGCTTCTGATAGCCATTTCCTGTGACGCAGACAACGCGTTGGTTCCTTTGGCGTTTGCTTTGGTTGAGAGGGAGAACAAAGACAGCTGGGGATGGTTCTTGCGGCTCGTTCGGAGGCACGTGGTCGGCCCTGGTAGGTAGGTTGGTGTCATATCTGATAGACACCAGAGCATACTTACCGCCGTACAGGAGCAGATATCGGGGTATCCAGCTTTGCACCACCGTTGGTGCACTCGATATCTTGCCGAGAATCTACTCTGTAAGGATGGTACGAAGGATAACTTTCATCTGTTCGAGGAGGTCGCTCCAATGCTTGAGGTTAAGTTCTTCCAGGAGAAGTTGGAGCAGCTTAGTACTGCAACAAACGCAGAAGGTAGACAGTGGTTGACGGGATTGATGAGAGATGTCGACAAATGGACAAGGTCTCATGACGATGGTGGCTGGAGGTACGAGTTTCAGACAAGTAACATGGCCGAATCCTTCAATAATTTGCTTAGGGGTATACGTGGTATGCCCGTCAATGCTATCGTATCCTTCACCTTTTACAAGCTTGTTGCCTGGTTCAACGAAAGACACGCACATGCAATGGCGCTACAGAGTAAACAAGTGAGATGGGCGCCAAAACCGAAGCGCCACCTTGAAAAGGCAAAGGCGAGGGCTGAGGCACATGAGGTACATTGTATGTGGTTGGACTGAGATGTGTTTGTAATGAGCTACTTGTTGTATATATGTGTATATGTTATATTCATGTGATATTTGTGTTCGAATCCGTAGACTGTACTTTGTGGTTCTATAATTCCTGCAATGAATTTATGTTTCATGCAAACGACTGCAAAGGTTACGAACTATGAATTTATTACGAGACTATAGGCTCTGAAAAGCCTACATAGGAACATTTATTGCTAAACTGGAATCCTGAAAAAGCATACGAGCTGTTTCCTGCAAACGACTGAAAAGGCTACGAACTATGAATTTATTACGAGACTATAGGCTCTGAAAAGCCTACATAGGAACATTTATTGCTAAACTGGAATCCTGAAAAAGCCTACGAGCTGTTTCCTGCAAACGACTGAAAAGGCTACGAACTATGAATTTATTACTAGACTACAGGCTCTGAAAAGCCTACATAGGAACATTTATTGCTAAACTGACATCCAGAAAAAGCGAAAAGATTCGTACGACCTCCTATCCATGGACTATGCCCACTGCACCAGATAACCTGCCTACATAAAGCCCTCCTATTTCTTCCATACCACATCTTCTCATCAAGCCATCACAATACTACTGCACAACAATGTCTTCCTGGAGGTCCGACCCATTTGGAGTGCCGGAGTGGCTTGAGCGCCCGAAGTGCCATTGCGGCTTTAGGACGATGTCGGGAGTCTGGACGGATCGAGTACAACGAGCCAAATACGGCCGTAGGTTCTTCAAGTGTCCAGACCTGGATGACGACTTCGTGGTAACGACGACAACTAAATCATTTGTTTCTCGTTATCGTTTTTCAACTTGATCCATGACATCTACCACGCCACACATAGGCTTGCAGGTTCATCGAATGGGTGGATCGGGTGCCGCCGGCATGGCCACAGAACCGGGCAGTGGAGGTGGAAAACAAAGGACAATACTTTGTCAAGATGACTCAGGCTCGCGAGGTGGAACGACAGATGCGGCATGAGTAAGAGCGCCGCGTGAGGGTGGACCAAATCCGTCTTAAAGGCAAGGAGGATGAGCTGCAAAAGAAGGCGGGAGCAGTTAAGTCTGCGTGAAGCAGCCATCAAGCGTCAGGAGGAAGAGCTTCAAGCTCGTGAGGCAGCTCTCAAGACCAAGAGTGATAGGAAGAATGATGCAGCGGAGCCATCCTCAGGGCCCAATAAAAAGGGGAAACAACCACGCTACACCCAGTAGAATAGACCCACGCTATCTACGGTCTATGTAATCCTATTATTATGCACTGTATTGTGTTTGCCTAGCTGTATCGACTGCACTTGAGACTACCGGTATGACGGTATTGCGCATCGGTGCTTCACAAAACTACAATTTAATAGAGTGCATAATGTTGCCCACCCATGCTTGCTCCAAAGAATGTCTGCATAATGGATTAGTTTGCATATAGAAAAGAACAGGGAAATCATGCCTACTCAGTTCAAAATTGTAAATCATTACATGGAAAATTCGCATTTTCAAGCACATAAATGTCTGCAAAAGAACAACAAGACATTAAACTATATCCTCAACTTCGCAGATTATACCATGTGATTTGAGGTAGCAACATAATTACTTATGGGCAATATAATGGAAAAGTCTAAGGCACATAGGTTCTTACCTTGCCCCATTTTAGCTCTTTTGAATTCCATGAATAAGCAACACCATTATCCCCTTCTCTAACAATTAGTGTTTGACCATCGGAGTTCCCTGCTTAGGAAAAAAGTTACAAACATTATTACCTTACTAGCACCCGAAATTTTCAGATTGAACACGACATCATAAAAAAATGTAGCAGGAAACAAAAATTGTGTTTCACACAGTTCATCAATTTTCTGAATGTTTGCAAAAGCTACGGATTATTTTGAAGGCGCTGAGCTGGAGCGCCACCGGTCACGGCGGATTGTTTGAATTTTCACAGCTCGGCGCCACGACCCACGGCTCCGAGCTCGGCGCCACGATTCACGGCTCCGAGGTCGGCGCCATTGACCACGGCGCCGAGGTGCTGCCACGCAGGCCACCACGCTGGTGCGGGCCTGGCGCCTCGGCGCCGAGACGTTACCTCGGCGCCGTGGGTCACGGCTCCGACCCCCTGGGTCCAAAATCGGAATTAAAACTACCAGGGGTCTAAATGTGAATATTTTTCAAAAAAAGGGCTAAAATAGAAAAAATTCGGACCTTACGCCAGTAGCAAGCTAGATATAAGCTGGGTTCGGTAGAGTTTTGACTTTGCTTTATCGTTTTTACTATAGCAACTATCTTTTAAGGTGGTGATCAAAAGAGCTTCAGCTTCTGGCTTCCGATTTATTTTTTTACTATTCATAAATTTCGTCTTTTTCTGAACTTTTGGTTTTTTGTTGAGCTTTTTTGCCGGTTCTTTTTTCCCGTATTTGTTTGTATTATACGTAATGGGCTAACATATTTTTTATATTTTTAAATCTTTTAAAATTTAATTATGCTAAATAAGTTTCTGTCAGTTACAGTGCTTTTTCAGCCAGCTACAGTGCTTTTCAGCCATAAGCCACAAAAAAAGCCTAAATGATCACCCATGCACATAAGTTAATCAGGTAAACAAATTAAATGTGATATCTTTCTCTTCATACTGTGTCTTATCATACTATCTCTTATGAGAATTAAAAATAATAAGTTACAGGCGATGATGGAAGTCTCGTCCGGACGCCTCCGCGCGATTTGTTTACCTTCCCCGACGCTCACCGTCGTGGGTGCGTGTGGTTTTCAGGGCCGGCCGAGCATGCAGCTGCACCAAGCACAATGCCCGCAAATCTCGCGCCTCTTGCCGCATATACTACCATGCAGTACCGAAATTAACTGACCTATATGTATGGCCTTGATCACGAGCCAACCACTCATCCTATTCATTTCTATATGAGCTACTATGTGCCCGTCGGTGATGTGATCCATTGAAATAGGCGTCCCTTAATTTGGCCGAAATAAATTAGCTTATAATTTATTTTATACTATAGGTGATAGTAATTTATTTAGCATAATTAATTTTAAAAAATTTAAAAATAGAAAGAACATGTTAGCCCATCACAAACAATACAAACGAATACGGGAAAAAAGAAAAGGAAAAAAAACCCCCAAACTGCCAGAAAAAAGACAAAATCGATGAATAGTGAACTAGAAACCAGAAACTAAAAGCTCAAGCCAAAACGATATTGGCAAATAGGCCATCTGGCATGGCACGTATCCAAATATGGCACGGCTCGATTAGGTCCAACACGATTGGTTTGAATAACTTATCGTACCGTGTCATGCCAACTTACGTGCTTGCCCTTCGATCCAAGCACGGCATGGAGAAAGGTTAGGCTGTGCTACGCCGATCTAAGCATGTTTAGCCAAACGGATTGCCGATGGCCCATTGATTTTACTATCATTCGTAAGTAATTTTATTGTTAGTCGCCAAGCCTTAATTAATTTTACTACTAATTTACTCGTCTGCACTTAAAAAGTGTAGTAACATTAATACAAGTAATTTTACTATCAACTATAAACAATTTTACTATCAATTATAAACGATTTTACTACACTACCACATAAAGTTATTGTCCGCGCCGTGTCAGGCTGGCCTGCTATACCGAGGTGCCCATCCAAACACAATACGCCCAGGCAAGTCAGACCGGTACAATCTATTTATTGTTCATGCTATTTCATGTTTGATCAGGGCTAACAGTATCGTAGCTTGAGCCGGCACGGTTGGCCAGATCTAATTGCAAGTTGGTCAGAGGCTCTACCTGCAACTAGCATGGCCCAATCCATGTGACGAGCTAAACCTATGGCCCATGCCTTCCATTCACCGGCCCATTTCGCCAATCGAAGCCATACCAAATGTGCCCAAATCGTCAACGGCCCAGCCCAACTACTAAGAAAAGAGGTAGTATCTAGAAGGAGCCATTCAAAGGCCCAAACCCGATCACGCCATAAAAATCCAATCCGTCCCGTCTAGATGAGACTGAGCCCCTCCAAGCGCGTGGCCGCCGCGCTCCGGCGGACGAAAGCCTGCGACCGCTGCTACGCCGACGCCCAGCGCGCCTTCGCCGGCGTCCGCCCTACCAGCTCGCCGACGCGGCCGCGCGCCTCCATTCGGCGCTCCGCGTCTCACTCCCGCTCGTCCGACGATGGGTGCCTTCGCCGCCGAGCTGTTCAGGGAGGCCGTAGTCGAATACGAACCCCGTAGTCGAATGGGTAGTCAGCACTTCAGACGTAAACTAGTGAAGTCTCAGTTGGCCGTCTGAAGCTGAGACGTTCTTGGTCCAAACTTGATGCTAGATTTTCCAGTGGGCCGAGCCTGGATGGCTCTTCTGAATGCTACTCCTTTTCTGACAAGAGTAATACGCTAGAGGTAAAACAACCTGGTTTACCTTTCTAACAAGAGCCTCCTTCACTCGGTTTCCGCCATGAGTATGGTCTCAGCCACACACCGCGTGTTTACGCCGTCTTTCTAAGAGTAGTAGCAAGAAGACGCCGCAAGCTACACTTAGCTACAGCCTACAGGCACCCGTGAGCTTTACGCCGGCTAGGCTAATTTACTGTATCGCGCCGGCCAGAAGAGCTCTGTGGATGGAAACGAAAGCAGAAGCAAACAAACCCAACTTTCGGCTACCTTCTCTCAGAGAAACCTACCGCCATGTCAGAACTTCTGTTCACAAATACACGAGCCTATCCAGCCAAATGAGGTAGCAAAACATGTACTGCACCTAACCGCTCGCTCATCGCTGCATCTGCTGCACGCTGAGACAAGGCAGGCCGAGTTGGAGAATATCCTATTCCAGCTAAGGCGCTGTAGCGTAGCGGTTGGGGCAGCGCCGTGCCATGTGGGCGTAGTAACCAGGAAAGAAAATTTCGTCATGTTATCGGATTTCCCGGAGGATTGTAATTAACAGGCCAAAATTTCTCAGTTGGATTTGATTTTGAAATGTACATAAAGTCTCGACAGCTAGCGCGCCGTCGCCTTTGCGGTAAGATCGCTTGATCTTCGAAATTTGATCGCATGGCAACTAGGCAGCGGGCAAGCAGGGCATAGCATCATCGAATATCACAATCAAAGAAGGATGGATGATTATCTTCGTATTTTGGAATCTTCTAGTGCTCGATAAAGGATTCAACTGTTTGGCGCTCAACCGCCCAGTGTGGTCAAAAACTTTGATAACGGTTTCAACCAGCATTCAACCGCTCGCTCAACCGCTCAGCTGTTGAAAACTCTTTACCAGCTGTAAAGTACAACCGATTCAGACTTTGATTTTTGACCGGTTTGTACGTACTCAAAATCCTTGGTACCAGGAGCAGAACCTCTCGAGCACCTATACCTTCGAGAAATCAGCGTCTTCGAGTTGGCGTGCTCATGTATGCTCTCCCTGCCGATTCTGTTGGAGGTGATTGAGTGGACGAGTCAACGTACGATCAAGTTGATGGAGGGACGATATCTTGCCACGCGCTACGTTGCACGGAATGAGAACAAGACAAAGACAACACCCAGAAAACACGCCGCCGACACCAACTAACTTTTTCAAAATAGATCTGCTCTTTTATTTCTAAAAATATGTTCTGTGGCTACAGAGTACTCTCACGGCACCCTCAAATGCTAGCACAAAAACCTTCAAAGCTTTCTCCTCGAAAGCCCTCAAAGCCACGCATTAACACTTAGTCTCTCCCTCCTTTTATATGCTAGAGCTCCAAACCGTGTCCTCATCAAACACGGACACGAAATCCTATTTGTTCCGCAAATCAAGGGATCCAAAACCACTCCAAACACAGGTTTTCTAAGATCTCTAAATCTTCCTGTTATAGACACCTTCTATAAGTTCTTTCAACTCATCGTGTGTCCAAACCTTCGGGACCGTACCTCCTGTAGCTTTTTCACTCATCATCCACCTTTGATCTCTATGTGCTATAGCATGGGCCCAACCACCTCATGACATTCTTGATCACCTAGACCTCAGATTTCTCCCTCCTAGTCCTGGTCCTCCTCATGGCCGTCTCCACACCCAATCTGCACATACAAAGACCAAAGAACTTTTTCTCGGCACAAACTCTTTCCAACTTGACCGATATTAGTCCACACATGCAAAACACACTCTTAACCATCAATAAATACGAACTAAATCATCGCTGACCTCAGTATCCACCCTTTCTAAAAATCAACCTCAGATCACTTAGAAAGACCGGTCTGATTGCCATGCATAGGCTGATCATACCACCAATCGAATACGAGTACTTGGGGTACTCGAAAATCATAAGCCTTGTAGAACTCAAAGCGAACGACTACCGATTGCGAAGTTTACGACAACTGATCTCAAAACCTATACTATCGATCACTAACTAGGCGTTGTAGCTACGACCACCGACTAAGTACGATAGCTTAGACCACTGACTTTCAAGTACCAACTAGGTATTGTAGCATACACTATCGACTACTGAGCACCGACTAGATACTGTAGCATGAACTACTGACTGGTTACTGTAGCTAACAACATCTGGTCGGTGATGTAGCTTACAACCTTCGACCAATTCACTATAGCGTACGATCGGTTCACTGTAGCTTACGATTGGCTTCCTATATCTTACGACCGGTTAACTGTAGCTTATGACTGGTTAACTGTAGCTCCGACTATCCCTGTCGTTTTGCCGTGGTTGACGCCTGCCGATCACCCTGAATATTCCAGCAACAATAGTGTATCGATCAGAACTATCACAAACGTAAATTTTAATGCAGCTCAAGTCAATTATTCATCATCACTAAATTCATGATCTATCCACATGGTCTAACAATCTCCCCCTTGGTGAATACATTGACAACAATTAAAATGACACGAATGAGTAAAATTTGCAAAAAGAAAGTTTCAACATTGCAAAGAAGGAATTTGACAAACCACAGCAGCAGATTAAACTCCGAAAAACTCCCCCTCAACACAAGAGAAGCAAATTTCCAATGAGAAATTATTCCACAAACTGCAGCAGCAGATTAAGCTCCGAAAAACTCTCCCTCAACACAAGAGAAACAAATTTCCAATTCTCTCTAGATGATGACCGTCGCCGCCGCCTTCGCATATAATTACTTTGGGCTGGGCTTGGGTTGGCACGGCACAAACGTTGGCACGGTGAGCTTTGGGCCGTGCTTGGGCCTGGCCGGAGGCGACGCGGGCCAGCACGGCACGGCACAACCCAAGTCCCAGCTCTTTCCGTCTGTATGGTCTATTGTTTTTTTACTGTGGCTGATAGCTTTTGATTACAACTGATGATTTTTATCTATACTTTTCGATACAGCAACGGACAAAGAAGACGCCGATGTGAATAGCGTACATAGTTTTAAGTTTTATAAGCTATTTAGAGAATTCATTTTAAGAAATTACTTCATTTGTTTTGACTTTCAAAGAAGTTCAAAGCAAAAAAAAAAAAAGACCTGAAACACGTCTCACCTCTATCTCGATCAGGGCCTCACCAATTAATTAAGCAGCATTGACAGATATATACTAGTAACATCTCCAAGTGTATGTTTATCAGCAGATGCTTCCTTCTTTCTGATGATACATCACGAGCTAGGACAGTGGAATTAGTCACCTTTCCATGCTGTACTGTGCTGATTTGCCCTGTCGCCTCACGATTCCATACAGAAATGCTATACTGTACTAGTTCACTTCAGCTGCAGCTGCGGAGTATCCTAAATTCCCAAGCCCCAATGGTGAGTTAGATACGGCAGTAACTATCATATACCCGAGTGGGGCATGTGGCCTCCACAAACTTCGTACGGTTGAAAGGTAAGAAGGATCTTAGGTTGCCTGTGAACGAGGTAAGCAATGTGAAAACTGAAAGGTGACGGCTAGGTTGTTTTTGTCTTTTTCAGTCGACTTTTAGTTTTGATTTTTTTAATAATTATTTTTTATTAGACTAATAAATCATAGTAAAAAATATAAACCATAAGATCTATTCGTATTAGATTCTATTTCTGACTTCTGTTTAGAAAAATCAAAAGCTAATATGAATACACGGCTTCTCAAAACGGTTTATCCGCTCCTCTCGCTACCGTCTTGCTCCGGGATAAGACAGGGGGTCACGGATGCATCACGCATCCCACTTATCTCGCTCCCATCACGCACACGTTTCTTTTCCTTACTTTTTCCACCGTTCATTCCCTTCTTTTAAAAGCCACTTTTTTCAGTCACTGCTACTTATTTTCAGCCAAAATTTATCAGTAAATTTTTCAGCTACTATTATTTATTTTTAGCTAAAAAATTATGACAAAAAGTAATATAAATGTCTCGTAATAGGATGGAAAAGTAGTGAAGTGCTGTTCACTTGACCTTTTGCACACCCTGGTGGATCTTTCTGCACGGAAGGAGGGGTTCGAGTGTAGAAGCTGTCATATCATGTGACCTCCACTTTACCATGCGTTCTTGTGATTTCTGATCTCTGCATTATGGAAAAGAAAATCATTGAGATGTCAACTTCTAGAGGACCAATTAAATTCCGAATCCTCATTGTTTGACTAGATCTGTATTTCTCTGCCGAGTAGCACGGAGACTAACATGCATGGCCTCCATTTTAATCAGGCTTGTTTTGCCATTTTTCATGTGCGGTATCACCACTGCTTGTATAATCAGCAAGGCCAGCGAGAATGTCCATGAACTGAACACCAGCATGAGAAGTTGGTCCTTCATTTCCATATCGATCGAGTTGAAGAGAAAAAAAAGAGGAATTTCTTTTCTTTTTTTATTTTGTGTTGTACCTTACGTAATCAGTGATGACCAAATGATGTGAGCAGCGTGTTCAACTGATTGCCCGAAAATTAGCACCATACTGCACCAACAAAATTAATTAGGTCACCTTCCTAGTAGTCCAAGACCCAACCGTGCTGAAACTTTGTCGGACCATGGATCACGAGTACACTGTCCAGTTCAGGTAATTAAAGCAAAGATTAGATCACGGCAAGTTAATATGGAGGCAAAATAAGTAGATTCAGAGCAAGAGAACACTGAAATTAGTCGGCAAGAGCCTTCCGCTTTACGACTTTATCTTTCTACTTTCCATGGCACTATCATTACCAGCTCGTGAATGAGATAAACACTTGAGATCGATCGCGCATGATGCTGGCCTGCGCTGGAGAGGACATGCATCTTCACCAACCGAGGAGCCCAGTTCCTCAGTGTTCGTAATTTGTCACCGCTAATTTGGCCTAAGCATTTGTCGTTCCCCCAGCGATCAAAGTGATATGACCATGCATGCTAGTTGTTGGAGCGACAATGACGCTATTGAGAGTTGCATTTCTGGTACATGCAGCCAATACGAGTGCGTGCATGATTAACCGCAGACTTGAGCGCCTTTAGCGAGTGAAAGCTGCTTAAATAGTTAAGCGCAGATCTTCCACCAGTCATTCGCTTCCTATGATCTCTCTCTCTCTCCTCTCCCCTTCCATTCTCTGGTGTGGTATAGGGAAAATTATTACGTTTTATAATTTATTTTGAAGGGTAACGAAAGAGACGAAATAACCAAAATATTAGTATTTTAGTCAAAATTACGGTCAAATGGTTTAAACGGAATTTAAAATTTAAACTTTATACCAAATGATAAAAGGAATATAAAATGCCTATTCAATACACACGGTTGCTTGGTCTGGTGGGATGAGCCGTTCCCTTCAAACCGTAGGTCCACGTTGGTCAGAAAGAAAAAAAACTAGAGAAGGGCCTGGGAGAGGCGGGATTCGATCCTTGAGACCTCCCGAACACGTGCGTGCTATGGGTCTAACCATTGGGCTAGAACGATTTGTTTGCTGAGTTTAACGATATTTTGGTCCTTTAACCTTCATAATTTAAATTAAAACAAAATAATTTGGCCAAACCGAAATTTTTCGGTGGGTAGCGAAAGGGACAAACTTTGCAAAATTTCGCCGAAATTACAAACCCTGGCTCGGCCACGGTAGCAGGCACGATCCCTGCTTCGGTGGTGGGGGAGGGGCCAGGACCTCATCAACGCACTCCTCTACGACCTGCTTCTCCAGGCCCTCCTCCACCCACCGGCCAACGAGGCCATCTACACCTACCTCCTCCCTCGTCATTGGTGCACGCTCTGGACACACCTTGTGCGCCTCACCTTCTGCAATGCGTCCTCGTCCCATGGATACCTTTGTCGTCATTGCCAGGGAATAAGGCTGCACTAGCTTGCTCGTCGTCACCAAAAAAGAAGGTCAGTTGCGAGAAGAAGCAACGACGTCTAGATCAACGGACTCCTCTGCTCATTGGCCGCCACACTCGTCGCTTGGAAATAAGGCTGCACAGGCTCGCTCACCATCGTTGCCGGGGAATAAGGTTGCACGCCTGCTTGCACAGGCTTGCTCACCATCGCCAGAGAAGAAGTCTGGCCACTAGAAGAAGCAATGGCGTCCCGATCACTAGACTTCTTTGCTTGTTGACCACTACATTCTTTGCATGCCGCCTCTAGATCCCGCTACCATTAAGTGCATCGCCGCCCCTGTGCAATCCACCATAGAACGCCGCAAAGGACCATGCTATGGAGCACCGTCGCCGCTTGTGCAAGCCGCCCACACTTCGTAGCTACATTGAGCTCGTCAAAACCTGTTAAAACTCTTTAAAACTTTTGGTTGAAACTTGTTATAACCTATTGAAACTTTCTAAAACTTCTTAAAACTTTTAATTGAAATTTACCGAAACTTGTTGAAACGTGTCAAAACTTGATAAAACTCTTGGTTGAAACTTGCTAAAACTTAGTTCCAAAATTTGAAACTCGTCAAAACTTTAGCTTAAAATCTTCTAAAAACTTGTAGAAACGGGCGAAACTGACTGAAACATGAAAATTTTTAAACGTTTTCTTGAAATTTGCTGAAATTGTATGAAACATATTGCTATACCGTTGTATAATTGCTTCTAAAAAAAGGGGAAATTAATAAAACTGACTATCCTTTCCCCTACTAAATTCTCATCAAATAACCCTAATATTAAACATGACATAATTACCCCCTGTGTTTCCCCTGGTTCTCCTTGTGCACCCGGGGTTACTGTTTACCACTGGGATTATTACTGGTTACCACGGAAAAATCATGTACCTATATTCCCCTCCTCCACGACAGAAATGACAACAGTAACACACACCCCAAAAAATATATTCTGGCTGAATTAATGACACGAAGATCCTTGAGGGCGTTGGAAGATTCAGGTTAGCTTCCCATTCTCATAGTGCTACTGCAGAAGGTTAGCCAGGGACGCATTCTTCGAAACCGATCGATCGATCGGTCTGTGGCGAGCTGCATGTGCACTTGGCAATTTGGCATCTTTCTTTGATCCCCATGAGCTGTTCTTGTGGTGCAATGATCATCTGGAGCAGCCTTTTCCCCCTCGCCGTGCATGCACAGCACCGCTGGGCCTGCCCCCACCACCGGTGGTTGCACGGCCTTTTCCCCCCTTTCCTCCTCGCTGGGCAGCTCACCGTTGCTTCGGCTCTTCTAGGGCCACTGATTGGATACATACATACGTACGCAGTCCTTGGCTTTGTCTGTCTCTGCTGCTAGCTCGTGTTCGTGTATTTCTTCTCTACGGGACAAGCGACATGTTGGTTTCATCGTGGTGTGCACTCACAAGCAACGGCTTTCTGATTGGATTGGAAACTGTTGTGATATGGCTACATCAGGGGTATAGAATACTCTTCTTCATAGAAGATATAGCATCAAGAGAGCTAATGGTCAAAATAAGTGGATCTAGCATTTTCATACCCTTTTTGGGGTGTATATACATAAATAGGGTAGGATGAGAAATTCTCATCCTACTCCTTAATAATTACAAAAGGTATGGATACATTGATACATTCATTTATACTATTTGGTCTACTGCAAGGCCCAATCGTTTGGGGCTGGGCCACCCTTACAACAGTACTCCCTTGACAACAAGTGCGGAGGTCCTAAGAGGCGAGCTGGCATGACCAATTAGCCTAGCCTGGCCCAGCCCCCCCGTCTCTCGACAGCAAGTACGCAAGTGCCGATGGGCGAGCTGATGCAGCTGGTATCCCCAGCTCTCGGGGGGTGTGGACGCTGTAAACCTTCCAGGGCAGAGTTGTTTCACCGATCTTGATGTGGTCATGGAATCTCCCGGCTGAGGCTGAACTGGCACGTGGAGGTCGTGCTCCGGACTCGGGCAGCGCGTAGACACAGGCAACGAGGTCCCACACCGAAGCTCTAGGTGCCCCGACGGGTTGGTGCCTCCGATGCGGTCAGTGCGTGGACGGAAATGATGGTGTTTGAATGACCACGAGTTGGTCACGAGATGGTCGGAGAAGGCCCCACGACTACGTCACTCGTGACGTGGTCGTGGGCATCGACGTAATCGATGACAGGGCGAGGACTTGAAGCGCGTGCTCTGTCCCCCACCACTCGGACAGTTGTCAGTGGTGGATCGACGCGACCATGAGGTGGTTGAGAGTATGTCGACGGAGCTGTGACACCGACATGGTCGTGCGTGGATGAAGTGTCGACAAAGTCTGGACCCCATAGCGGTCGGACGATTGCCAACGAAGTCACGACCACAAGGTGATCGATGAAGGTGGGAGCGCGAGGTGGTCGTTGACATGGACGGGGTCATGACCACAACATGGTTGGATAGCCGTCGATGAAGTTCCGATGGTGAGGTGGTCGTAGGCATCGACTAAGGTGCGACCACAAGATGGTCATAGAAGTGGCCAACGACTATGTTGAGGAAGATGTGGCCACGAGCGTCGACGAAGCCGGCGACGGGATGAGGGCTGTTGACGAAGTTTTGACCCCGAGGGTTCAGATGACATCGCCGAAGGTGCGACCACAAGGTAGTCGTAGGTGCCGATGAAATCGACGGTGAGATTAAGGCTTTGAACACGCCCTCCATCCCGACCACGAGGGCATCTACGGCCCTAGGGTGGTCGGATGAAGTCTACGACCGTGAGGTTATCATACGAAGTCTACGACTACGAGGTGGTTGGATGGGCGTCTACGACCACGAGGTGGTCAAAGGAAGTCAATACTACGAGGTGATCGGATGAAGTCACGACCACGAGGTGGTCTGACGAATCTATGACCACGACGTGGTCGGGCAAAGTCAGTGAAGGGATGAAAGCTCAAAACGACGTCTTGACCACAAGGTAGTCATAGCCGGCGGCGTAGACTAGACCACGATGTGGTCATAGATGACAATTCGACTCCCACCATTCAGACTTGGCATCGATGAAGGCGGTGGTGGGACAAAACCTTGAAGCGCGCACTCTATCCCCCACCGTTTGGACCTGGCGTCGACGAAGGCAACAGCGGGATGAAGCCTTGAAGCACGCGCTCTGTCACCGTTCAGACCTGGTGTCGACAAAGGAGGTAGCGGAGGAAGCCTTAAAGTGCACACTCCGTCACCATTCAGACATGGCAGGACGAAGCCTTGAAGCGCACGGTCTGTCACCGTTCGGACCTAGCGTCAACAAAGGCAGCGGCGGGACGAAGCCTTGAAGCGCGTGCTATGTCACTGTTTGGACTTGGCATTGACGAAGGCGGTGGCGGGATTAAGCCTTGAAACGCGCGCTCTGTCACTGTTCAGACCTGGCGTCGACGAAGGCAGCAGCGGGACAAAGCCTTGATGTGCATGCTCCATCACCGTTCGGACCTACCGTCGACGAAGGAAGTGACAGGATGAAGCCTTGAAGCACATGCTCCTTCACCGTTCGGACCTAGCATCGAGAAGGCGATAGCAAGGCGAAGCCTTGAAGCGCGCACCCCGTCCCCCACTGTTTGGACTTGGCATTGACGAATGTAATGATGTGACGAAACCTTGAAGCGCATGCTCCGCCTTGTGTACGACCACGAGGTGGTTGGACGAGCGTGTACGACTGCAAGGTGGTTGGACGAAGTCTACAACTGTGAGATGGTCACACAAAATCTATGACCACGAGGTGGTTGGACACGAGATGGTCGGACGAAATCTACAACCACGAGGTGGTCGGACGGGCCTCTACGACCACGAGTTGGTCGGACAAAGTCTACGACCGTGAGATGGTCGAATGAAGTCTACGATCACGAGGTGGTCGGTCAAAATTTGGACCACGAGGTGGTCGGATGTAGTCACGACCCTGAGGTAATCCTATGAGTCTATGACCACGAGGTGGTCGGACAGGTGTCCACGACTGGGAGGTGGTCAGACAAAGTCTATGACCACGAGGTGGTCGGACAAGTGTCTACGACTGGGAGGTGGTCAGACAAAGTCTACGACCATGACATGGTCAAACGGTCAATGCTATTAGCGTGGCAAACTCCCTAGTAAGGTGCGTGAAGAGCACGAGGCTCACCAGGGTTGTCGGCAGTGCTAGGGACTCCCCATTTGGATGCGCAAGACGTGCAGAGCACACGCGACCATGCATGCTCTGTCCTGTGCTGCTATTTGTACTCCATAGAGTACGCCAATGCACGAAACCACTGAGTGATTATTATTATTATTATTATTTATTTTATTATATTTTTATACTCCATACAGTTTCCAGGGATGACTAAGTTCTCGATACTTTATACTCCGCAGAGTACACCAGGGCGTGAGGCCACCGTGTGATTTTTCTATACTCCGTAGAGTTGTCCAAGACTACTAAGTTCCTAGCGCATTTTACTTCACCGAATACGCTGGGGCGCGAGACCACCATGCGATTTTTGTATACTCCGTAGAGTTGCCTAGGATGACTAAGTTTCTGGCACTTTATACTCTACAGAGTACGGCAGGACGTGAGACAATTGTGTGATTCATCTAAGTTCCCAGCGCAATTACTATGACAACTACTATGACTATGTTGGAGTACATAAAATTCTCAAAAATTACACAATTACTATGACTATGTTGGGAGGTTTTTCATAAAATTTCATAATTTTGGAGTTTATTTACTATATATAATAACTCTTACAAATATGAAAATCGTACGTATTTTTTAGCAATATTCACAATGGATAAAACTATCAAAAATTTATACAACTAAGTACGTTGTGTCAAGAGGCTATACATAAAATTTCGTAATTTGTTGAGTTCATTGCTATATTTAAAAATTCAAACCAATAATAAATAAAGAATAAATTAAGGTAGGTAATTAAACCGGCTAATCAGATGGCTTAATCACCTGCCATTTTGCCACGGGACGGTAGGCCCTTGTCGTCTGGTGGTGGGACGGCAGGCTGCCTGCCGTCCGGCCACAGGACGGTAGGCCACCTGCCGTCTAGCCATGGGACGACAGTGGCTACGCGTCAGCCTAAGCGCGTTGCCGCTCGGCCATCGGACGGTAAAAATACTATTTTTATTAATACGCTAGACATATAATTATTTTTATAAATAAAGTAGTGAATAGTGCTAAATATGCTAAAAAGTCCAGGGACAACTACCAGTTGGGGTGATATGCATACTGGGACAGTACTCGAATGGGGATTCGATCACAGGGCAGCAACATCCTCTGACCTGCCAAACTGTCCCCCGGCTCACATTTCTTGGCTACTTCCTCCCTTCCGAGCACCAATCTTGTCGCGTGCCAAAGCCACAGGCGGCACAGGGGAGGAACAGGAAGAAAAGAAAGACAGGGAAGAGAAGACCGACGCTCACCAATGGGGGCTTCTTCTGTGCATCGCCATCTGCTGCTGCTCTCCTTGCTTGGATTCTGCTTCTCAGTGAGTCACCAGCAGTCGGACTCGTGCAGCACGGGCGTCGCGGTCTCCCATCTCGTCCCCTTCAACTCCACCGCCTTCCACTGCGCCGCCGTGTGGAAGCAAGACGACTTCGTCTTGAGGGTATGATGCGTTTGCTAACTTGTTCGTGTTTGCATGTCGTGTTCGTCTCTGGGAGTTCTTGGATTCTAGATGACATCGCCAATGCATGCCTGCGGAGTAGTCTGATATTGTTCGGAAATGGAAACTTTGTGAATTGCCGTGTGATTAATCAGTCTTGCTTGGATGATAAGATTTTTGTAATTTTTTGTCCTAATGATGCATGCCTCACTTTCGATACAAAATTCTCTCGATAATTTGGAAAGATCAAAATTCGATATATTCAAGTAGTACATATGTGAACCATCGAATTGCATCAAGAACTTATCAGCTGTAAGCTAATGTGATCTGATCCAAATTACTTTTGTCGCCAGTACAAGAACACCGGGCCAAGCCAATGGAGCTTCATCCTCTCGGCGCCGGACAAGGGCTCCTACGTAGCGATCGGCTTCTCGGGCAAGGGGTTGATGGTCGGGAGCAGCGCCGTCGTCGGGTGGTCGTCGGGCGGCAAGGGCACCGTGAAGCAGTACTACCTCGGCGGCAAGAGCCCGGACGAATGCACCCCGGACAAGGGCGGCCTCAAGCTGGTCAAGAACAAGGCCGTCGTCGTGTCGCACTCCGGCCGGATCTACCTCGCCTTCCAGCTCAGCACCGACTACCCGCAGCCGCACCTTATCTACGCCGCCGGCCCCGACGGCGACCTGCCGCCCGCCAACTCCCTCCTGCCGGTGCACCGGAGCATGGCCTCCCGCTCCTTCAACTACACCTCTGGTATTTCACCGTCTGCCATTAGAGGCGCTCTGGTTTCTAGTACGCCAGCACAGGAAAATTTGCACATTTTTACTAAGAATTTTTTTGTTTTGTTCAGGGTTGGCCTCGAGCGCCGGTGGTTCAAGTGACTCGGCGTTTCCGCCGGAGAGGAAGCACGGGCTGCTGGCGATGATGGGGTGGGGCGTGCTGATGCCCGTCGGCTTGATGGCCGCGCGCTACTTCCGGCGGCTGGACCCGTACTGGTTCTACAGCCACATGGCCATCCAGGTGGCCGGCTTCGCCGTCGGCATCGCGTCGATCGTCCTCGGCTTCCGCCTCAACGAGGACGGGCTCAAGAACGTCTACGTGCACAAGGCGCTCGGCATCGCCATCTTGGCCATGGCCTCTCTTCAGGTGTGCACTAGGGAAAAAAAATATGAACTACACCATTCTTTTGAGTCAGATAAGATTAAATTAATATCTACAACTAACATGGGGGAGAAGTTGAGTACAATGCTGACTAGTTTGCGTCCACTTTCGGTTCCTTGGCTGCATTGGCATCATTTGGATTGGCATGTGCCGTAAGGCCGCCGGGTCTGGAACAGCAGCATAATTGCTAGCGTCCTGTCATACGGTAGGAACATTTCTATCATACACTCTAATATAAATATATTTAAATAATATGTGTAATAATTTTAATCACGTGTGTAATAAAAAGCACTAATAAAACAATACCCAATAAAAAACTTGAAAAATATCATCTTTTCACCGAAGTTGCATGAAACCATTAGCTGAAATCTTAGTTACGTTTTTGAAACAAATTTAAATATCCCAAACAAATAAATTTTAATGTTATAACATTACAACATTTGAAAATAATAGTGACAACATTCAATAATAATTGATGCAATATTTTTTTACAAAGATGAAACAATCGAGATAAATCTATAATAAATCGGGACAGATTATGAAACAACTGAATACACAATAAATTTACAGTGAGGCGCAACACCAATCCGATGAATATGAAACAAAATTCCCCCACGATTGCAACAACCTATTACAACAAATACCATACATCAATCTAGCAAAACCACTGTAACAAAAAAACCTTGTGAGTAAATCCACAACCCAACAACAACAAAAATTCCTTTTGCTATAATATTTGTAAAGACATACTGTAACAAAATTAAACACCTCATGCAACAATTTGATAAAGTTGTTGCATAAATCAAGAAAAATACTTACAACAAGCATACCGAAGAAGGGGATCGGGCATTCAAGCGTCGCTGATGAGCCAAGCTTAGAGGAGAATGAAGTAGTAGTGGCCCTAGTTTGGGTGCCCTAACTGACCGCACCCCAGTTTGATGACTAGTAACACTTAAATGTTGCAACAAAAATAACAGGCTGTGCAACAAAAAAGAAGCCCCATACAACAAACAACCAAAATACATGGTGCAACAAATTTAAAACACTAGAGCGACAATTCACAATAATTCACAATAACAATTGCAACAAGTAGTAGCTCATGCTCAACAAAATCGATAAATCACTGCGACAAAAATAAATTCTTGTTGTAACAAAAGAAAGAGTTTATTGCCACAACGAAAACATATTGATGCAACATCACCAACCTAGCCACATCACTACTCACCAAAGGCTATTCTAAGCCAAGGCCTCATCGGCGGTGGACAGCAGATCAGACATGGGTGAAGCCGGCTCACACCATCTCCTCTTCGCCGACCTACCGCTGGTCTTCCTATGATAGCGGCACCACTGCACCAGGATGGGATGGGAATACTATGACAGCAGTGCAATGGCTAATAGCGGTGGCTTGTGATGTTGGTGGTTGCCAGGTGATGGCGTTGTGATGGAGGGAGCTTCACGTCGCGGTGGTGGCGCCTCAGATTAGGAGCGAGTGCTCACGTAAGTGCAGCTTGACGGAGTCACTCAACATTGGGTGGCTCAATGGTGACGTGGCTATCTAGATCTCTCCGGTGTGACTAGGCAGAGCTCACTGGAGTAGGTGGCGTGAATTCCTTAGTCTTCGCAGCCGACGATGAATTTAGCGTGTGTTTGGTTTGAAGGCAGTAGGGATAGAATGGCTCCATCCCTGTTTTTAAGGACGGGACCGTCCCCGTTCTTTGTTTGGTTGTAAGGGATAGGACCGTTCATGTTTTTTGTTTGGTTATAAGATATCAAAATATGGGATGAGTCATCCGACGTGTGGGGCCCTTTTGTCATCCTCTTGTTTTTGGGAGGCGAGGAAGAGGGATGAGCTCATCCCCTCGTTTTTTAGGGACGGGGGTATCCTCGATTTAGGGGAATATTCCCGGAATATTCCCCAAAGGGGATGGACTCTGTCCCTACTGACTCCAATCCAAACAGATCCAAATCTGGGATCGCCTCATCATATCCCTTATTATCTCTAGAACCAGACATATAGTTAGAGAAGCAGCCCAGATGAGTTTTAGGGATGGGAGTAAAGTGATAGAGGGCCGAGCTTCCGATGTAATCGGGCGTGAGTGCGTACGGACTTTGGTAGGATAAAATGTCACGTCCGTAATTGGGACATTGGGAACGTTATTAGCATGCTGTGGTGGATGGCCCGTCTGGGTGCATAAGATCCCATTGGACGTATGGTCCATAGCAATTCCGTTATTAGTACTAGTTGACTGCGAATATTAGGACTTAGCAGGATTTAGGAGTAGTTAAGTGTGTGCTATTCACATGCCCCGTGAATCGTGCCATCAGAATAGATGCTTCGGTGCTCGTTGACAATAGAGACGATGCATATTGTAGCGTTGCATGTTCTTGAAAGCTGGCAGAAAACAACTTCCCAAGAATGGGGCTGAACTAGCTTGCTCCATGCAGCCATGCCCAATTGTTTATGCTCTGATTACGGAATTTACTATCAGCAGCCTCAGATCATGGATTCATGCTTCATGTGAAAAGTTGGCAAGCACTGAAGTTGACCCTAACAAAACGGCAGATCAATTCCTCTGCCTTGATGCCCTCATGCAGAGTCCAAAACCTCGATTCGTTGTTCACTAACCATGGCTGTGTTGCCTGGTCCGCAGGTGATGGCGCTCCTCGCCCGGCCGGACAAGACGTCCAAGGTGAGGCGGTTCTGGAACTGGTACCACCACAACATCGGCCGCGCGGCGATCCTGCTGGCCATCGGCAACATCTTCCTGGGCATGTCCATCGCGCAGGAGGTCAGCGCCTACGTCGTCTCCTACGGCGTGTTCGTCGCCGTGTGGGTGATCGCCGTCGCCGCGTTCGAGATCAAGAGGTGCTACCCGGACGACGACTGAGAAAGAGCCGGGGCAGCGATACGTAGAGGAGAGTCGTTTCTGAGCAGTTGGCCATAGGAGGAATTGATGGACAGATGCGTTTGACGACCAGTGACTGTGACATATGATACTACAGCATTGTTTCTAGCTCACACGGTTGGTTGGACGGCGTATTTGAGAGAGGTGGGTGTTTAATTGGTTGTAGATTCCTTTTTGGGGTATAGGATAATTATGAAACACGGGCTGGACTGGTGGTTCTAGTTTAGCTGGACGCTCTGGTTCATATTTGTACATTGGCACATGGTGTTGTTGCTGTCGTTTGTAGTACCCTTTTGGTTGGTACTTAGTTCACGTTTTCTTTCCCCTGCCCCGTGCATTGATCGATGATATCGATGGGTGAGTTCTTTTCGGCTACAGTTTATAGTTTTTGATTTTAACGTGAGTGTTTATATAAACGAACCGAATATTGATAAGGCAATAAGTAGTTTTGAAAAGACTATTCTAATGAACTATTTTGAAACGATGAAGATAAAGCAGTCTTATTTGTTTGCTCAAGGAAGTCATAAGCTACACACAGCTGCTCTGAGACTGGCGTGCCTTCACGTGTTCTCTTCTCGAACTAACGGCAACATGAAGTAACTTGTTCGAGTAGTACTTGGTACCGACCACCAACAACGCGAACGAAGTTGGTTCTGCAACATGCGGCGCGAGGTCACATACCTGTGCCTGTGCGGGCGCCGGGCGTGCGGCACCGGCGCGCTCTCGGACAGGAGGGGCAGTGAGCGCGGCCACCTGACGGCACGCAGCCACGCACGTCCCGAGACAGCCGCTCGTTACCCGGCACGTCCCGAACTCCCGCCGTCGCGCCCAGTGAACTAGCCGGCACAGCAGCGCGGACTGCCCGTGCCTGATTTCAGGACGCTGGAGATTTTACCTGAAACATGCACCAGCCGCTCTCCTTTTTTTTTAGAAATACACCAGCTGCTTTTTTTTAAAAGCACACTAGTTACTTTTTTTTGAGAAATACACCAGCTAATTTGGTTCAGTTTGATCTTGGAAAAAAGCGTGCGGTTTACCTCCTCAGATCGATCGACGTTAACTGTTGCAAGACCATTGTCACGCTGCTCTTTCTTGCACCCATCCGAGAAAGGTTTTAGGCACAGACTCATGGCTAATTCCAGATGAAACATTCCGCCTGGTAAATTGCTCAGATTGGTTCATCAGTACTACAAGTAACAGCTGAATGGGATCTACATTCTACAGGCTGCAGACATCTAAGTGCTTAGATAGTTTGAAAATTACCTGAATACTGCTCTAGCCTATGCATGAGTCACTCACTCAAGTACAACACGATATTATTACTGACAACTGACATGTACCTATGGCAATTCTCATGGTTCGCTCCTGAGTGTGTGGCTATCAGAGGCGCCTGCACTTTGCGCATGGGATGCCGTGGCAATTCCTTTCATCTTCAGGTCTTCCGGCATGGGATGCTGCTGCTGGAACGAGCTAAGATGCTGCTGCTGCAAATGCATGTGCTGTTGCTGGTGCTGGGAGTGGATCTGGAGCTGCTGCAGCTGCTGAGCAGCAAGAAGAGATTGTGTATGAGTGCGCTGGTAACCTTGTGAATGGACTCTGTACGAGGACAGACCAAAGTTTCCCATTTTTCCACTGTTGGCATTAACCTGTCCTGTTGCAATCTTCAGCTGCTGAATCTCATCTCTTAGCCTGACATTCAGTGCTACATGTAAACAAGGAACAATTACAATCCTAAACATGGTAGGGAGGGAAATCGTCTAGGATAAGCTTTTGTGGTACTTCCAAAACATAGGTATAAATGATCAGAATTGTAAGTAAAATGCTATCCTAAGTCTTAATTTAACATTGAATCACTGTTCACATTCTTCAAAGCATCTCTCTCTTGTTTTATGTTTTTCTTTCCCTTTCTAAAATAGCCAAAAGCCTAACATAAGTTAACTCTGCCAAAAATGGTAGGAAGAGACAATAATAGCCCTTGGATCTCTAGAGGTTTTCACTGTACGCAAGAGAATAAGTAGAAATGTAGAATTCTTCGTAGCATCAAGTAATTTGAAGTTATAGAAGCACGTAATGTTAAAATGAGTGTGGCATGAAGGCACCACTTCTTTCCAAAACATATGTATGTTAACTTCGAATTTGTAATGCAAAGAAAACATGAGCAAAACCTTACCATCCTGCAGCCTGACCTGTTGCTCCATTGTTTGCACCCGCAGCTTCAAATCGCTATTTTCACTTGTTAAACCAGTGGTATCGCTCTGTATCATATAGATAATCAAGGATAGACTCATGGAAAACTGAAGAGCAAATTCTTCGAAAAAAATACAAAATCTGCAATATATATCAGATGCCAACAATTTGTGGAGGTACCATAAATGATGACCGCTCAAACAAATAGAAAACAAAATAAGAGTTATCAGTATTTCCAGAACAAGCTGCACTATGTCCAACAGGTTCACTTGTTATGCATCTGAACATATATTGTGACATGTAGAATAATCTACATATTCAGTAACCCTATGCAGACACAAAAGGTAGTCTGCCAGATAAAATTGGCAAAACGTTCAACAACTGAACAAGCAAACAGTGACAACAGTTGGAAATTCTAATTAAATGCTAAAAAAAATCGTGAAAGCATAGGCATGTACTGAACTACCTAAACACAATTGTCAGCCACAACCAACTTCCAAACCCAGGTGTAAACCATCTAACTCATATCCATGTGCAAGAATTTGAGATAAGGTAAAGCCAAATGAAGAACCTGTAACATGGACAACTGAGCTGATAGTGTAGTTGCTTCTGTTTGGAGAGTCTGTACTTTCCTCTCGAGCTCTGCAATGTAGCGCATCTTTCTTTCTTTTGACCTAGCAGCTGACTGGCGATTTGCCAAGATCCTAAAATATTTCAACGGAGTAAAAGTTTAAGAGAAATTAATCTAAGTATCAACCCAAAAAGCAAATACACAATCAATAACATCACCTAAGTGCAACAAAACAATTGGAGTCAAATCATATTACGCGACAAAGACACATCTGGATGGCTGTGGCAAACAATCAGACTGAAAAATTATTCTCATAATTAGAAGATAACAATCAGACTGAAAAATTAAAGATAACAATCAGACTGAAAAATTATTCTCATAATTTGAAGATACTAACTTGCATATAGTGTAAAGTTTGTATTAAATTACTGCAGATGAAAAGGAGTAAATTACTAAATTACCGAGGTAAAGCTCTCTGCTCTCCTGTGGCCTCCCTCCAAGAAAGGGAATGCAACAATTCAGATATAAAATTTGTACTGACAACGAAATCACATATTCGTATATAAAGAAATTCTCTAATTCACTAGTGAATCAACTACAAGGGCTAGTTGTTCTTATTGCCGGAAAATGAAGTGCTCACTTACATCACCATCAACCTATGTTAATGTGCATATCACACCCTAGTGTTAAGATTAAGAAGAACACAAAGGACTAGTACATCTTTCCTGTTAGCTTCGTTGCATTGTAGGTGCTACGCTTTACTGAACCTATTCAGAATCGAATTGCCTTTCATCAGTGATATAGACAGTCCTCAGTACCATATTCTGTTTTATCAATAAGACCAAAAAGAGCAGTAAGGTCTCATTTCAACATATGATTCCTCTTCGCTAAAGAAACATATGATTCCAGATTCCACAACTTTCTTCCCTTTCACACACTTACTCCTGTGACCCTTTTTCAAGGAGGCTGCTTTCCTTAAAATTAGTCACACGCTCGTCGGTTAATCAGTCCCTGTCAAACGCCGCAATCAATACCCTATTCGCCAATTCTTACCAACCGAGAAACTACAAAGGTGACAACACAAGAACCGAAGTCTCAAACATAGTGGGTTGGTTCTCTTCTCCTGCTCTTAGGCTAGTCGTCTCACCTCTTAGCGCGCTTGGGGTCAACGAGCGCTAGCTCCGCGAGCTTGGCGTCGGAGATGGCCTTCCTGGCGTCCGCGGCAGCCCTCCCGGCCACCCCGGCGTCGGCAGACGCCAGGGAAGTGGAGCCATCCATCGACAGGCTGTGCTGGTGCCGCGGCCGCGCGGGCGGCAGGGGCGGCTGCGGCTGCGGCGCGGGCTCCGGCGGCTCGGCGCCGAGGAACATCTCGAACATCCGGCTGCCGCCTCCGCTTCCGGTCCCCTCCTCGTCATCCTCGTACTCGTCGTCGTCGTCGTCGTCGCCCCCGACCTCCCCGACGACGCCGAGGTCGGCGTCGAAGGCGAGGTCGTCGGGGAGGGCGCCCCCGAGGAGGATCTCCGACTGCGCGCGGCGGTGCCTCGCCGCGCGCCGCGGCGGGGAGTCCGGCATCGCGGCGACGTCGCGCGACGCCGCGGCGGCGGAGGTGGAGGCCGCCGGGTCCATGGGGCCGGGAGATCTGGGGGCAGGGAGGGAATGCGGGCGCCTGGGGCGCGGAACGGTTGGGGAGGGCCGGCGGCTAGCGGCGGAGGGGGCAGGGAGATATGGGGAGCGGAGGGGAGGGGAGCTAGGAGGGACAGGAGGAAGACATGCTCGCGTTGAGCTTTGAACGGGGCATTGACTCCGCGGAGAAAAAGAAGAGGAAAAGGAGGCGAGGTGGGGCATGAGTGGCGTTGTGTTGGGCCTCTCATGAGTAGGGGCCAGCTGCGGCGGGCTCGGACATGGAGGGGCCAGCTGCGGCGGGCTCGGACATGGGCCCCTTGTGGGCTTCTTCGGGACCTCCGAAGATTCTGGGCTCTAGGGTTTTGGTGCTTCACAAATCACGCTTCAACTTGGAATTTCGGAACATCTGAAACGCGACGATACTCTCTTTTAAAGTGGACGGGGTTGGCCAGCTCTGTGAGGCTCTGGTCGTTTCCGCGCTGGTGGGCCGTCCGATCTCCATCGTACATTCCGGTCCAAAGCCATCGGATAGCAGCCTTCGAACGGACGGCTGAGATGTGTTCGTTTCGCCTCCACACCCACAAAACCCTAGCCGTTCGCCGTCCAGACGCCGCACTCAGCCGCCTCCTTCTCTTCCTCCATACCAAAACAGCGCCGACCGCCGCCTCGTGCTCTTTTTTTTAAGGAAAAATTGCTCTCATGCCACAAACTTAAGTGTCATCCTCTCATTTGCCACATACTTAAGTGGTTTTGTTATTATGCCACAAACTTGAGTATATTGTCCTTTGTTTTGCCATTTTCAGGGATTTTGCATTTTCAGGGATTTAACCTGGGGGTATTATCCATCCGGTCCCACCAGTCAGAGAAAGGGTAAAACAGAGCAGGAACGGAGCAACCGGGCAAAGCCAGCCGAAAGCAAAGGAGGTGCCAGGCGGTCGGGGCAGGCGGTGTCGCCGGCGGGGGTCAGCCGGGGAGACGACGGCGACCGGCAAAATGAATGGTCCCGGCGGTGAGGAAGCTCAAGGAGCCAGCTGCTCCGGCCGGGGAGGTGCTCAGACGAGTTGGCGGTGGCGCTAGGCGACCGGTGATGAGGGGGAAAAGGGGCGCCGGTGGCCGGATGGGAGAGGGAGGGAGCAAGGGCGCGCGTGAGTATGAGCATGATACCTGGAGCTCACCCGAGCGGTTGATTCGACCGGAGGGCGACCGAGGCGAGTCGGCGACGAGCTCAGGCGGCGCGGGGAGGCCACCGTGGCGGGGTCGCGTCGGCGGACGAGAGCATAAGCCGGTGGTTGGGGAGGCTTCGGGTGGTGGAGGTGTCGCTCCCACCGCGTTGAATTGACTCGGGACTGACCGAGGAAGAAGCGGCGGCGGCAATGGCGGCGGCCTATCGAAAGAGAAGACGGAGAGGGGCTGCCATTTCAAGCGGCGATTTCTCAATTCCTTGCGTGGGGAGGCCGTGGACTACAGGGGGCGTCCCACCGCGCCCTTGCTCCCTCCCTCTCCCATACGGCCACCGGTGCCGGCGGGGCGGCAGGGCCCGAGGAGCAGCGACGCGAGGGAGGAGGCGAGCTCGTCGAACTCGACGGTGCCGTTGCCGTCGGCGTCCATGGCGGCGATGAGGGCGTGGATCTCGTCCCCCATGGTGGGGCGTAGACCGAGTGAGCGGAAAAGCGCGGCGATCTCTAGCTTGGTGAGGCTGCTGTCGCCGTCGAGGTCGAAGCGGAGGAAGAGCTCGCGGAGCTGCCACAGCTGCTCGTCCCGGAGCCGTGTTCGCCCGCTGTCGGCCGAGGCGAGATCCTTGCCGCCGGCGTCGGGGACGCGCTTCGCGCGGGTCGTCGTCGTTGTCGCGTGCCGAATGGGAGGGTGGGACCGGCTAGATAATACCCCCAGGTTAAATCCCTGAAAATGCAAAATCCCTGAAAATGGCAAAACAAAGGACAATATACTCAAGTTTGTGGCATAATAACAAAGCCACTTAAGTATGTGGCAAATGAGAGGATGACACTTAAGTTTGTGGCATGAGAGCAATTTTCCTTTTTTTTTAATTCATACTGAAATTAGAGTGATTACTCAGTAGTCCTCTACGTTCCAAATAGGTCCTGAAAGCTACTAGAAACTTGCCCCACTCGGTTAGGCTGAAAAGCTGTGGGTTATAGCTGAAATTACACTGTAGCGGCTGAGATTTCATTGTAGCTGAAGGGTGGCTTATTTGGCGTAATTAAATTTTAAAAAATTAAAAATAGAAAAAATATGCTAGCTCATCACGGACAACGCAAACGAATGCGGGAAAGAAAGAACCGGCAAAAAAGCTCAGAAAAGACCAAAAGTTCAGAAAAAAGACAGAATTTTATAAATAGTGAAAAATAAGTCAGAACCTGAAGCCGAAACGAACAGGGCTAGCACTTCTAAACACAGTGTAGAAATCTCTTTTTCCCCTAGGGAGGTCTTATCCTTTTGTATTAACAAGCTGGAGCCCTTTTTTGCTCGTTTATGTGAGGCCTTATCAGTTGGGCTTTTTTTGTGGCTTATGGCTAAAAGCACTGTAGCTGACTGAAAAAAACACTGTAGCTGACAGAGGCTTATTTAGCATAATTAAATTTAAAAAAATAAAAAATATATATAAAAAATATGTTAGCCTATTACGTATAATACAAATACGGGAAAAAAGAACCGGCAAAAAAACACAAAAAAAAGTCAAAAATTCAGAAAAAGACGAAATTTATGAATAATACAAAATAAGCCGGAAGCTTAAGCCGAATTGATCAGGATCTAAGGTGGGCATTTTTTTTTTGACGATCCCATGAGAGCAGGCTATGTCAAAAACTTGTTTAGCGATCAATCTGACGTGAGGGCAGTGTGCACAGCTGTCCGGTCTTGATCAATGAAAAATAGAAATTCCATCGGCATTTTTTTAAACCAAAAAATTATTCGGTGTTAACAAAAAGGGAACGAGAGAGTGTGACTCAAGCTGATTAGCTCACTCCTATTCTTGAGCATATAGAAGTGAGAACTGTAGCTTACGATGAACCAAGAGAGAACATTTTACGGTAAGGGATCAATGCACGATCCGCCCCTGTTTTTTTATAAATTTATTAACAATGTAGTAACTGATCAAAGAAATTATCTACAATTTATTTGCGAGGCGCGATATGGTCTTTTAAGCACTTGGTTAGTCTTTCGTTTCTCTTGGGTACCACATCAACCGTGCACATTTTATCTCGCTATGGCGTTGCAAAATCAGATGAAAATATCTAACATTAGCAAAGTTAGGCATCAAACAAGCAGTCCCTTACTTCCTACTGCAATGTACCCACGATTACTGAATTAACAGAAAACTGCACAGAACAATTAAAGCTAAGGTTACTCCCTTTCCTTCATATTAGGCTGAACAGCTATAGATTACAACCATGCCAGAGTTGTTGACTGATACTGCTGTAGAAGCAACCCTTGGTAGTTTGGTACATTTTCCAACCGACTGACTTGAGAACAGTTGGAAGATCAACATCTAGATGGAAAATGTAAAAAGGAAAAAGTGAGAGGAAGGAGCTACAAATGAACAAACAGGGACCAAGCCTGGCATTTTTATTTTAGCTGTCTATCTAAAGGGCTCTCGAGACTACAGAGGGTATGTTCATTCTCTATCACTACTGCATAGGTACACTTGGCCTGGGGAGTATAGAGTTGACGAGCTCCTCGTTTATCTTCACAGGTAGTGGTGGCATCTGCTTCATGATCTCTGGAGCATCATTTATCCTGCAAGCATGTTGCATGAGAACCATAACTTAATCTTAGAAGCGTTAAACATATTTGAGGGAAAGAACTTTATACAAATAAAAGATAGATTAGGTGGTGGGGGTTGGGGTGGGCGGGGGGGATGGCATCTTCAAGGGTGCATGCATTTGGTTGTTTTTTTAGACTGAAGAGAAGACAGGCTCCAAGAATGGATTTGGTTAACCAAACAGATCTTTGTGTTTTTGAATTTCTGGTAGAACCTTGAAAGGGCATCTACACATCTAATAAGACCATGCCCTTATAGATTTAAGTTTCCTGTAGCAATGGTAGTAACAATGGCTAGCAGATGAATCTACATAAGATATTCATCTACTGTGAAGACCAAACTACGGATTGACCACTTGGGAAAAACGAATAGAAGAAGAATTTTTTGCTGTTCAATAGACTCCCCAGCACTGTAAAGAGAACTGTCCTGAGGAACTCTGATGGCCAGTTGGTCACATACGATGCATTGCCCGTGGCAAAACAAATGACAGACCCTTACATAAAACATTTTCCTTTTTCCTTGTATGCACTGAAACAAGTTACCCTGTGTCTACTGATTAAACGATCTAAGCAAGGATACTGAATTAGCAAATAATAACAAAAAGGCTTGAATGGATGACACGAATTCATCACTTTAAAATTTTCCAAAATCAACAAAACAAGGGGCTCAAATCATACTCTTTCAAGACCCTGAGTATGTTATCTCGAGTTTGGCACAGCAGAGAGATGTTATCCTGTATCTGCAGAAGAAATAATTAAGAACAAGCAAATAAAACTAGTATACATGCCAGATGTAACAACAGAAAATCAAAGGGAAATTGCAGGATTTCAAAACATAGGGACCAGGCAGAGAATATTCATTTGCATAAATCATCACAAAAAAAGACATCTTGAAATAAAAGAATACCTGCATGGTGCTAAGGTTTGTTGAAATTTGACTCAAAACCTGGGCGTTAGTTTCGAGGATTTCTCCTGTTGGACCTCCAATTGCTGCAGGAAGACAATAAAAGTGCAGAACTCAGCGACTAGGTTTCTAGGCCATCAATGCCAATAGTCACACAGTATTGGAATTCTCAAGAAGAATTGCTCTTCAAAAGAAAAATGCATAGAACAACAAAACAAAAAAAGTGCATTTGTGAGTGGGACAAGCGAACAATTATGATCCTAGGCATCCAAAGAGGCCATGGAAGAAGAATAGTTTGCAGAATAACACACCAAACAATTCCCACCAACATGTGAAGTTGTGTGACCAAGATTCCAATAAGTGATGTCCGATGATAATTGAGACATCAGACAAGTGCCATGGGATGTTCTTTCATCTGCAGTTCAAACATTTGCCTGGAACCAGCTGGGCTCCACATGATTGGTCAACCAGGTTGTTGACAACTGAATCAAGTTGTGTCAACGGTATAGACAACCAATATAGACATACAATAATGATCTTTTGGATTTAAGCGCATTACAGTGATGGAAAATGTGATTATTATCCATGGCATTAAAACATTTATCGCAAATGAGCAGGCTATCACTTTACACTTCATGCAACACATAAAGTCCTACACTGCAGAAAATAAAAATATAGACCAAACTAAAGAGTTCAACAAAACATATGGAACTAACTAAGAAATACTTCAGTGAACATCAATATGACTTACATTTCGATGAAATTTCGTCATCATCCATGGGAAGAGCTGGAAGGGGGTATGGAGGAACATTAGGCCTTCCAGCTATATGAACACGTGGTTTCGATGAAGAATCTGAAACCTTCTCCTGTGCAATGGCTGGCTGTCAGCATAAAGCTTATCAAAACATGTGCATTAGCTCCACACTCACACACAATGGAGCAGAAAGATAAATGTTACAAAGAAAACATAATTTTGTTTTGATGAGTTATCACCCTTAAAAGAAGTCAAACGCCATTATCTGTATGCTTTCGAATAACCATAATCATAAGAAACCAAAAGTTTTAAATGGACTTCATGTTATTTGCTACCAGCCATAGAAAATAAATTATAACATAGCATGGTTCCAACTTCCAGGTACAGAAACATGAATTCTAAATAAATTTTAAAAAAAACTCTGCAGAACTATCAAAAATACCAACTGCAGGCATTGCTATGGAATACTAAATTCTTTCAAATATACAAATTGATATGCCACATTTCTCGGGCTTTAGGGTTCAAAATCAACAAAGCACGGGCCAGGTTGCATTTACAAAATCAAACTAGTCACTTAAAATACGATGTATCTTGCACAATTCATCTCCAAGCTTGATTTTTTTTTTGAGGCAGCTTCAAGCTTGAATTCATGGCCTAACAAACTTATATTCGAACAATGCTCTATATTCCAAACTGAAACCAATACTTTGAGTTTCAACCATGTTCAAAGGGATGTCCTGCCTCCTACTCTATACAGCCATCAACGGAATGTAACATACTTTCATCTATAATATGGATGGTTTTAACAGAACCAGATTGACTTGACATATGCATTTACAATTCATAGTTACTGGTGAGGTTTTTAGCTGAAAATTTTCAGTGGATTATTGATTATCTAACAAATACTTGTAGATCTAATATGCTTGAGTTTTGAAAGAGATGGTCCTGACTTCTTCCTTTGAGAAACTATCACTATGATATGTCAGCTGATCTGGAGGAACCATTCAATGACTTGCCAGACTATGTGCAACCAGATGTCTTTGTGAACTTGTTACAATTTACAGCATCAATTTTCCAGCCTGCATTATAACAGTCATGGAAATGGAAGGATAAAAGGAAAATATTTGGAGAAACCTTTTTGTCCTTGCTTTTCTTCGTGGAGCTGTGGTCCTCTTTCTTTCTTTTACCACTCTCTTTTTTCTGCAGGTCGAATGCATAAGCTCAAATCATTGCTGAAACCCAGTAAAGAGACCAGGTGCCATGATACTAGGAATGCAGAAGATGCATGCTAAGTCTATATTACTCACATTCATCCATCTACACCGCAAGGCCACATCTCGAACTGTTTTCTCTGGCAACTTCATGGCTATTTTTGCGTAACGAATGACGGGTGCATCGGTCGCATACCTGGGAGCAAATACCGAGGAACATCAATGGAACTGCAAGGTGCCGAAATAAAGGGCCACGCAGTTAACAGACCCCAGCTGCAGCACCTCACAATGTTGTGAAAATAATGTTACTTGCAAGCCCAAAATGCAATCTTGATTCTACTGTCATTTTGATGGCAAGAAGGCGTCTCGGTGCCTTGCGAATAGGAGCTGTACTACGCTATATAACTACCGAGCATTCGTGTAATATACAGCGGGACAGAATAAAGCAAATCTAAACGGACAGGGAATAAAGGGTGAAAGGAAAATATTCTCAGAACATTATCCACTTGTCCAAAAACCAGTAACATTGCAAGAAGAAGCATTCATATGTGAAACTGCGAAGAAAGAAGTTTGCTTAATCTGAACCTCGAAAGAGGCCGTGGTACCTTATAATCTACGCCTATACGATAACAATCTTACTTAATTACTCAAAATTACCAAACAATTATTTAATTACTCAAAACTACCAACCAATTCTAACCAAGAGTCAGAAGTCAGAACCCAAGCCCTCCACCTAATCCGAATTGCCGAACTCCCAAACCGGCGACTCACTTGGCGAGCAGCTCGTCGAGGATGGCCTGCTCCTCCGGCGACCACTCCCGTGCCAGGCCCGGGTCGTGCCGGAGCGCCGCCGCCGTGCCGCCGGGGCTAGGGTTTGCTCCCCCTCCTCCTCCGCCGCCGCCGCCCCCACCGGAGGAGTGGGACCCGTTCTGCGCGGCGGCGCTCGCCGGCGGCGGGTGGCCGTTGGCGCCCATGCCTCCCAATTGGCGCGAATATTTTTGCTCCCTTCGAGAAGCTGCTGCTTGCTGCTGGGGAAGCCCCTCTCCTTCCCGCTACGAGTGGATGGGGGAATAAAGAAAGGGTTTTTCTTTTTCGTTTCTCGGGATCTTTTTGATCGATTTGGGGATTTTGTTGCTTGCCCTTTCCCTTTTTGGCATATTTAGTTGCTCTGAGTTGTGGCCATGACTGCCAGCAGATGCGGATCTATAATTTTATCACGTTTTAGATTAGAGAAGATTAGAGCCCACTGTTATCTTAGCTCAAAGAAAAAAGTTACGTACTTAGTTTATTTAGATTTACTTGAATTTTACACTAATAAATATTGCATGCTCCAGATTGGAGCTTAAGTTATCCGGAGTGTGGATCCGCCCCTAACTATAAGAGATCTACGAGACGAGAGGGAAAAATTTTGTCGTGTAATGATTGCACAGAACGATTTGCGTAACGAGCCAACCAAAATTTGACATGTGCTGCAAAATAGTGTAGCAAACTATAGCGCAAGAAAATCCCAAAAAAGTGATGCAGTGCTATATTGCGGGAAAAAAAACTTTTTCTATAGTGCTACAGTTCCTGCGCTATAGTGTTACAGTGTTTTATGCCACATGTCATCGCGTGGTTGACTTGTTATACAAATTGTTTTGTACAACTGTTATACAGCAAAAATTTTCCACGAGAGAAGGGTGCCACGTCACCTAAAATTAACATCTACGGTCAGTTTGTGGTTCTTATCCTTTCTTAGGATGCTGCTCATTTAGACTAAAAAAATAGTGGCTTACGGCTAAAATTATACTATAGCTAGCTAAAATTATACTGTAGCTGACGATAGCTTATTTGACATAATTAAATTTAAAAATAGAAAAAACATGTTATCCTATCATAGACATGCAAACGAATACGAGAAAAAAAAGAATCGGCAAATAAGCTCAAAAAAGCAAAACAAAAAACAAAAAAGACAAAGTTTATGAATAGTAAAAAATAAACTAGAAGACAGAAGTTAAAGCCGAAATGAGCGGGACCTTCGCTGTCAAGAGTCAGTTGTGAGAATGTAGCACTATGTTTGACAAATCACATTATAGTTCAATATGTTATCAAATGGTTCATCCTCACCTTTTTTTTCTCCCTCGCGCAAACATTTTCTTTAGTATATGCTGCCATATTTCCTGGCTATTTGGCATAGAACAATTTTTCCTTTTGCAGTATTATTTAGAGGAATCATAAAGTAGCATTATTATCTGTGTAGTAATGGCTGATTGCAAATCAGACGAAAGCATAGAAATACTGTTCAAATCTTAAAAAATGGATCTACTAAACAGGATTATCTACTGCAACGCTGAACAAGGCCTTAAAACAAGGATACGATTATTGTCTCCAGGACTCCAACGCTACGCGAAAAGGATTGCCTCTAGGCTACAATAGAACCACACGATTCAAGTAGAGTTTGGGTGTTCTTTTGGGTTGTTTATAGCTTATGATTTAACTTTTTTGATTCTGGCTTTCGTGATAGAGAGTATGGAGAGAGACACTTGCGTATGATTTTAGCTGATATAGTTAAAGTTAGTATAATTTTTACTACAATCAATCTATAGACTTTACTTTAAAAATACTCTGTTAAAAAGTTAGTTACTGTAGCATAATCCATAAGCCAAAAAAGAACAAGACATTACCTTAGTAAAGTTACCAATGTGCCTTTCGAAGCTAGTTCCAGCTGATCTGGCATTCTCTTCTATATAGATGGTTCGTGCTACCATCCATAACAAATCATTAGGAGTGTTTTTTTCTGTGGCTTATAATTATGGTTATAGCCGACGACTTTTGATCCTAGCGTGAGTGTTTATGCGAATAAATCAAATACGGATAAACAGTTTTAAAATGACAAAAGAAAAATCATCTAACTTGTCTATTCGAGAGAAACCCTAAGCCTTTAGAGACGCTCTTAAGACCCCTCTCTTTGTAAGTTGGATCTGTTCAGACATAAGAGGCAAAAGAAGAATACCGTAGACTTCAAATTTTCTAGCTTACCCTTCAATCTTAATATGTACACCGTGAGAATAATTATCTCATAAAATTCCTCTCCCCTCTATTTTTCTCCTTGTCTTACACGTTTTCGCTTGTCTCATGCCACACTTGGCAGAAAGGCAGCGTGCTTCTTCGCGTGTCATTACTATAAAAAAGGTCATCACAAACGGTTTAAAACTATCATCGTAGATGGTTTATGAACCGTCTAAATTTATGTATCAGTGATAATCAGAAGTTATCACAGACGGTTTGTGAGCCATCTACGATAAATACATCACGGATAGTTTATAACTAGAACCGTCTGTGAAGAACACTATCATAGACGGTTCTAACTACCAATCATCTGCGATACTCACACATCACAGACGGTTCTAGCTACCAACCGTTTGTGATACTCACACATCACAGACGGTTTGTGGTTCGAGCCGTCTGTGATAATTCTTCACAGACGGTTTATACTACAAAACCGTCTGTGATAGTTCATTCTATACCTAAATGTTTTCTATTTTTCAGCTAGCATCAGGAAAATGTTAACTATATCATTTGAAAACAAACAAATACAGTAACAAACACAGTAACACATTCTATTTCCATTAAGATTAGAATCCACCATTACAACATCACAAGATATTGAGTAGGTTACCCATAACACTGCATACACAAGAGGACACTAATTTTACAAAGATAAACTTCACAGCTACAAATTCAGAAAATGCTTACACTACAAGAAACTTCAGGCTAAAGCAAACTAGACTTACACATCCTTCATTAAACTACAATCTAAAACAAGTAGTGCGAAAAAATTTCAAGTAAGAGAAACAAAAAGGCAATGAACACCATTTTCAGTTTCTATGACAAAATCAACAGCTTCTATGCTGACAACTTAGAATAGTGCAGATTTGCCATTGCCTTCTTTTCCATCTTGCCGAACCCCTTCCCACCCTTGCCGTGCACAAACAAGTTGGAGTAGTACTGGTGGTATTAATTCTTTGAGTAGGGAGAGGGAGTTAATAAGGGGTGAGAGGTGGGGAGGAGAATGGTGTCTGCCGTTCGATGCGGAGAGAATGGACGGGTGAGATCGAGATCCTGGGGGGATATGCCGCGGATCGGTGACATGGTGCGACATCGCAGACGGTTCATAACAAAAACCATCTATGATAACAGGAGATATCACAAAGACAATATATCGGTACAATATAAATAGCTAGCCTCAAAAGATAAAATAGCAATATTTTATATTTCTTATATATACTCATTTGAAAGGTTTCGATGAGATCTACAACTTTACAGTTGAGGCGAAACCCAAATTCCAAAGGGAAAATAAATTTTTTTGGCAAAAACAGAAACTTAAAACTTAAAACGTGAATTTGGGGCTAAAGATGGCTGATTTTGAGGGTCTTAGAGGGTGACTAGCACAAGTGGGTCATTTTTTTTAATCGGCTCGTCGTTAGCTTTCCAACGAGTACAAGAACATCGAAAACGAACACCGTATACAAAAATTATGCCCGTTTTACTAAAGGTGTGTCAAAACTAAATTCTACTCGGACTCAGTCAGGAGATTATAAAATTTTGGGACATTACGAGGCGAGAACACATATCACAGACGGTTTTTAATACAAACCATTTGTGAAGTATCACAGGTGATTTAAATAAAAAACCGTCTGTGATGTCTTGTATTATCATAGACAGTTCGTATAAATAACCGTCTATGAAAATACCATTGATGGTTATTCATATAAACCGTCTGTGATACTTACAGCATAGACGGTTCCTAGGAACCGTCTATGATGTAAGCGTCCAGTTTAACCTTTTTGTATAGTAGTGTGTAGACTCTACCATAGCAGGTGATGGAGTGACTTCGACACGGCAGCTCTCGTGGCTCTCAACGACAAGCCTAGCATCGTCTTTGGATTTGCCCTAAGAAAGCAGAAGAAAAGAAGATTGATTAATACCGCCCACAGATTCATACTAAAACACACCAATCCATGCTAATTCACCATGGTGGAACACGTACGCGTACTGGTCGTGAATAGAGAAGATATATATGAACAGACGGTCACGCATGGTCGGTACTTGCAGAGGAATCTGAAGAAAGATCGCCGGCACAGTCAGGAGAACATGGATTAACAGTGGCACACAATGGCGAATCCAACGGGGGAACAGAACAGGCGAAGAGAATAGGTGAATAGAGAAAGAGAAGGAGAAGATGAGAAGATGCTTGTATTTGGGCTATTCCTTAGCAAATGGCACAGAATCCCAAAAGACCATAACCCACAAGACCCAAGTGGCAAATCCCCAATCCGGCACCAGAATCCTAAATCTCCAAGCAACCTCGCATCCAATCCACCCAAAATCCCCAATCTGGCACCGACAGATGCAATCGAGAGCAGGATCAGAGAGGCACACCTGAGGTCTGAGGAGGACAATGCCAGTGGGTGATGGTGGGCTGGCAGCTACGCGGTCGTGCGGGGAAGCTTGGGCGACACCGCAGCGGAGTGATGAGGCGCAACCATGGAGAAGCCGGGGCGACAACGACGCGATGCGATGAGCTACTGGGGGCGGTGGCGCCATGGGCCATGCAAGGAACAGGGCAGCCATGGAGGGGAACGGGGAAGTCGTGATGAGGGGCTGGGGCAGCGGGCCGTGCGAGGGATTGAGAGGCTGCTGGCGGGAGCGGTGGAGGTGGAGGACTGGAGGAGCCAATTAGGGTGGGGGAACCGGGAAGACCGAAGCCCAAAGGAGGAGGAGGAGGATGCGATCAGTGATAGGTCAGGCGCCCGAGTGGGGATTAGGGAGGGTCGAGGGCAAGGTGCAGCCTGTGGTCTACGCCGCGCCTCTGGTAACTTGTAGTCTAGGCAATATTTTGTCTTGATTCTTTAATTCTTTGCTGAGTTGCATTTGATAATCATCAATGGAGTGATGAAGTTTATATTTGTTCGTAGATTGTAAATTGTAATAATGGCTATGTTTATATCAATTTAGTTTAGTCCATCTCATCCTATATTTTCATTCTGACTTCGTCACGGCTGACACACGTCAGACAGGATACAAACCCCAGAGAGCCCAACAAAACAGTTGTTTACAAATTTGATCAGAGACATACGTGGCTTACTATGTAGCTAGGTGTGTTTTTTTGGCCGTGGCTCATGGTTTTGGATTTAACATGAGCGTTTGTGTAATCGAACTGAATACCGATAAATCACTATAAATTATCCTGTTTATTTATTTGAGGATAGGCACAAACCATAACTTGAAAAAAATAGGACAAAAAGTTACTGCACCGCAGCCACCTTTGAGCGAAGAGAACTGACGGGCGCTAGACAAGAAGCGAGAAAGAGAAGCGTCACGTCCGATGCTAGTGACGGCCGACGGCCCGAGGGCAGCAAACGAACGCACGGTACAGTCAGCTGACGGGCGCGTCCGCCGACGTGCGCTTCTCCGACACGAAGACAGGAAACTCCAAGGATTCGGCTAGGCCGAGAGCACACATGGCTTCCATGCAGGCCCTCAGCTGCCCTGCGGTCTGAACCAACGATTCTGCATCCTCCAATCAAGCCTGGACATCGGCAATGTCCAAGGAAGACGTACGGAGGCGCCCACAATGCTCTGCCGCTGCATCCCATTCCAGGCGCATCGAAATTTTAAACTTTGCCTCGGGAATCGAATCCTCTGACTTTGCACAGGCAAAGTCGTCCGACGGAAAAAGAATGGCCCAGATCAGCTGCTGCTATAGTGTTTTTTTACTGTAGCTACAGTATACAGTAAAAAAATACTCTAGCAACAGCTGATCTGGGCTGTTCTTTTTCCGCCGGACGGCTCAGATCGCGCAAAGTCAGAGTGACTTTGCCTGTGCAAAGTCAGAGGACCCCAATTCTTTGCCTCGACACGGCAAGATATTCTGGACGCGGCCGGCGAGATACCGGCCGGCCGCGCTGGCGTTCGTCGCATGTCAGGCCGCGCAAGTTGTTCGGCGTCACCGTGCAAGCGCTTGACACATTTTTCCTTCCCGTGTCATCGAGGAATTCGACGTTAACGGGCTTGATATATTATTCCGTGTCCACCAATTATTTTCGTTAGGCAGAGATGCAGTCTATGTACGGTGCCTCCAGATGTACTTGTTAGAAATTGCCCATTTATTTATATCACATTTTCTTAATTCCAAAGTGTGCATAGTTTAGTACCATATTGCTAAGGAAAGGTGAGGAAAACCGATTTATAAGGTGGAATCCTCACCACTCCTTGAATATAGATAGAGGTGCTACGAGGAGAGTTCTGTCTAGTCACACACACGCGCACACGTGCGCGCGCGTATTTGCGTATTTTCGCATGAAAGTCGCGCTACTTGGCAGACCAAGGCTGATTGAATATGTCAGTTACCAGTGGGTAAATGGCTGTTTTAATCATACCAGTTATCAGTCTGTCTATATATACCTGGAGACGTCCAGAGTGTGAAAAAGAGAGAATCTCACTGCCTCCATTTTCATCTTCCTTTTTTCCCGACGTGCACCTGGAAGGAGGGAGAGCGGCTATCTCCGAACTATTGCCGCAGAGAGTACCTGCACGAGGCGGCAATAAGGTTTCTGGGCAGCACATCTGCGCGACCGCTCACTGCACTGCGACACCTACGTTCTGCACTGCATCAAGCCTGCGCGGCTTCCTGTTCTTCATCAGGCTAACAAGTAAGTCGTTCGTGCGCACGTTCGACTTTGTTACTATATTGTTTTCTTGTGTATGTTCTGAAGTATGATGAGTAGCTTGCTGTTAGTTGTGAGTTTTGCATCTTTAGTTTATTATTTTTGTCTCCTAATAAAATTTGAAATTAAAATATTACCCATATTTGTAACAGTACTGTGTGTATGCGGTACTCAGGTGCAAGGTTGATGAGTGGGATCAGCTTGTCGAAAGCCTGGTTGCATCTAGGCTGCACTACCGGTACCACTGCCATCATTGTGGCCTCCAACCAGCTCACATCATCTTCTATTATTATCTTATTGATTAAAGCAAAGATAAAAGAATATGTTATGTTTACTCTTAAGTGGTGAAAATTCTCATGTTAATTAGAGAGAAAAAAGAGAGAGATACACACTACTAATCATTGTGAGTCCATACTATAATAATTTAGATTAAAAAAAACGAGTTCACGCCAAGTACAATCTAAAAATAACTGGAATCTAGAATAAAAATAAAATAAAATTAGCAATTTGATTTCTATATGAATTCCTCAGTAAAATTCCTAAAGAAAAATAATTTGGAATAAAAACTACTAGTTAGATTTGTATACCAATCCCAACAAAAAAATAATTAAAATTCAAAATAAAAAATAAAATAAACAATTTGATTTTGATACAAATTTCAAAGTAAAATATCTAACTATAATTTGGAATAAAATTTAAAGATAAATTAGTAATTGGATTTGTCAACAAAAAAATTCAGAATAAAAATAAAATAAAATTTATAATTTGATTTTCGTATGAATTCCAAAGTAAAATTCATAAATAACTAAAATTTAAAATAATATTAAATAATATTATCAATTTGATTAGTATATGAACTTCAATAAAAATAACTAAAATTTTGAATAAAATTAAAAGTTACAATGTGGATAGCACAAATAGTGTTAAAGGAGACCATGAAAAATTCAAATGGCGTCGATCCTGCAAGAAGATATTGACCCACGGGGAGGAGAAGAGCCGAGGGAGTGACGAAGAAGATAAGGACGATGTCATGCTGCTCACCTTAGTCGTTCGACGAGGACAATGCTATGCTGCTCGCCAAAGCCATTAAAAAAGAAAGACTATAGTTGAAGGAGCCAAGGGCAACAACGACGAGTGATGAGCGTCAGAGTTGTTGAAAAATTCAGTGGCCAAAGAAGCTCAATGATAGGGAAGCCCCGATAGAAAAAGATGAAACTTTGTGTTAAAGACGTGCTATGGACGATATGTGGCTATTGGGTAGCTAGGAGTATATCATCGCTGATGAGGGACATGGCATCACTGACAATGGCGAGAAGATATTCCATATCGTTAGACAACGATTAAAATAGACATGTCAACATTAGTGAAGATAGAAGGTCACCGCGGTTAGTGAGGAAACCGTGGCATTGAGTTGGCCAACGTCAAAGAATAAGAGCGACTAACACGGGAGAACATAATGTCAAGCATGTATAGCATCATACATGTGTATATACATGCATGCATTCATATAAATAAAAGCATGGCGTATAGAAGTAGTGGAGCAAAGAGCTCAGAGAGGAGATGGCACAACCATAGGGAATAGGCTTGGGACTATCGAAGAGAGCGTGACGGGTGTCCTCGATAGGGATCAGTGACGATTGTACGTGTATGCATGCTGATATTGCAACGGTTAGTATTAAGTAATAATTACAAAGGAGAAGAAGATAACTATATGCTAGAGTATTGCATTGGAAGGAGTAATAGCTAAGAGGGATTGATCAAGAATTATGCTTGTTATTGGAGGTTAAGCAGAAAAGTTATGGCGGCTAGAAGAGATAGAAGACACACAGTTCGGTGGACAATTGACATGTGAGGAAAGATAAGTTCAAGGTAGCCCGCGTATAGTGCATCGGTGTATATATGAGCAAGGTACTCTAATGCCATATAAATTAGTAAGATATTTTTCACATACATAATTAACATATTGCTTGAGATTAAATAGAGGTGTATGTGCATGCATACATTTTGGAAAAGAGTAACTAATGGAGAAAGAACAGAGGTATGCACCTTCATGATCGATGCATGCAGGAGAGTGGTTACGTTTCTAAGAATCTCAACAACTTATTATACTCAATGATTTTCTTCCATTAAAGTTCATCTTTAATTATGTTTCTCAAGTTGAATTTTACTTCAAGCTTCTATTCTTATTTTTAATGTTTATACTGTCTTAAAAATACAAACAACCTATAAGATATATAAATATATTTTAAGCATCTAAGTTATATTATTTGATACTATAAATTTTGAAATAAATCTAGCTGTGTAAATATGTGAGCCATCATGCTAGTCGTTTTAGATGGGAATTGAAAAAAAGATTACTCTTCATAGAAAAATGGGTATAGTGAACTCTTCATGATGATTTGTACTAGAACGTGATCTAAGTTACAAATCAATTCCACCCGATTTTCCAACGTTTTTGCCAAACAAAAGGATTGTGACCAACAATTAAACTCCCGTGTCCACTCCCAACACAAGCCCCTTCCTAGACTTCCATTCATTGGACCATAGGATCAAGCTTATTTTTGTTTCACTATGTGGCTCGTCACTGTCATCGTCATGGCGCACATTGCACAATGCATCCTCACACAATCCCCATATTTTATTTGGCCAAATTGTTTTCAGTTTATACCTTATAATTTGTAATTTATATCTTCTCTCAAATAAATAAACGGAACAGCTTCTCCACCGTTATTTCAAAGCGGTTTATTGAGACAACCTTTTCAAAACGGTTTATCAGTATTATATAAAATGAACACTTACGTTAAAATAAAAAAACCATAAGATATGGTCATAAATTATAATAAAAAAGAATCCACACGCTTTAGAGGAAAGAAAAAGCTAGTCAATTCATCTGCCGTTTTGGCGTGACGGAGTAAACAGAACTAGCACATCGCCCCGACCGTGCGCTGCGACTCGCCCCGACCGTGCTGTGTTCCCCCAGGCTTTTGGAGCTAGCTACTAGGCGGCGCGCGGACACGAGGAGGATCTATCGTGTGGCCCGGCAGAATCCAGACGTTTTGTCCAACGCGCGCGAGCGTCTGCGGCCGGAGGCCCGTGCGCTCCAGCCTTTTAGCGGTCAGCCAACCCAACCCCCACCCAGCCAGCGGCCGCCAGAAATATGCTCTGGGTGATGTGACGTCGACGCGCGACAGCGAGAGCGTGTCAACTGTCGATGCAGGATGCACCGTGCATGAAATGCCAAGCGATTTACAGCCATGCGTATATCTTGGCTCTCCCAACGTACGGGAAAAATGGTCACTGGTGATTTGCTTGAGCAGCCTGAGAACATCTCTGGGTTAGAGGGCCTTAAACATAGGCTGGCAGGCTACTAAACTTTTCTTGAAGAAGTTAAGCGTGCCATGACCGGGAAAATACGATTGGAAAATGTAGTAACCTGATGTGAGCGTAATGTTCATCACAAAAAGTCTGACGTGACACACCGCGCTAGGCTCGTTCGTCTACCAACTAGACAAGAACTTTGTTTCGTATTCCAATTCCCATTCCCGACATTTTAGAGGTGTGTGTGTGTGTGTGTGTATATATATATATATATATATATATATATATATATATATAGTAGAGCAAGTTCCTCATGTTAATGCTACTTGACTTTCGGTTCTCAGATTGTAACATACCTAAAATTTACTTTCTTTAAAAATTTAATTTCAAATTAAGTATTTTAAAGTGTTTGAATTTTATTTGGATTATTTGTGTATTACTGGAAGAAAATATCAAAATCTCAATTCCAATCCAAAGTTCAATAAAAAAAATTCCAAAGGATCACCCATCACCCAAGGCACCACCTCGCTTAACCTAAAGCATTTTCCCATATGTTAGCTACCAGGAAGCCTCTGCTACTTTCTCTATTTCCTCCCTCCTTTCTTTTTCTCTTTTCTCACTTATTACTATTCATCATCTCCTTCATCCGACTGCTTCTATCTTTCTTCATTTCATTACTCGAGCAAATCAAGAGTTAATGAAAGCTAATAAAAACTAAAACCTCCCAACCAAAAATATTGACGTGCATCTGGGAACATCCTCTTTTACCCCAAGCACCAATTCATGGGTATTCATTTCTCATTTATCCTACCATCTTCTTATATTCGGCCGTTTCCAAATTTAGTGCCCAAAATCAACGTCATTGTTTCCCTTCCGTTTTTCATCGGTTTCCTTTCTTCACTCAAGCCTTAGATTGGAACTCTGTGACCATGTCACCCTCCTTTTTCCCTCAGCATCTTCACTTGGAAACCACTCAATTTGTGCTAGCAATCAATCTTTCCTTTCCTTCGCACGTCCTTGAATACCAAAGCAATTTGCACGGTGCCATAAACTCCATCGGTTTCTTTTCTTTGCCGAAGTTATAAATTGGAGCACTGTGACCTTGTCGCCTCCCTCTCATTTAGCCAAAATCTTCCCTCCTCTAGAGAAGTCTCCGAGGCAACGTCAAGGCCAAGACCAGCTATTAAGCTTTTTTGACCACTTGATGGCCAAGACCATGCAAAGCCGTTCGACAACATTTAACGTCGACTTCTGACCGCCACCATAGCCTTTCGACCATGCAGTAGCTTTCGACCACTCTCTGTAGATCCGACCCCTCTAACCATGGCAAACACTTCCAGAAGTCTGCATTTCTTCATCGTAACTCTGTTTGAATCTGTTCAAATTTCTAAATTTATCTAAAATCATAAACCTCCTTCCAATATATATATTTTGTATTTTTGTGACTTTGTTTGTGTTTATTTATTTATTTGGGTTTTTCATTTTTTGCACGTAGAACCCGATATAGCCGAAGAGTTTTCCAATCGAAGGTCCAGACAACATGCAAGAAGGTAAGTCTCCTTTGATCATCTTGTACCTATATTTTCCAAAATCTTTTTATTATTTCAAATTTAAATGCATTGCTATGTTACATAAAATGATAACTTTAGTTTTAAGGATAATAATTAAACCGATAATTGTTATGCCCTCATTTGACATCGACAACCATGTACCTTTGTCACTGTAGGCTTTCCTTGTCTCAATATTGAGATTATTATGATATTTGTTAATTTTAGAATGGTAGTAATTGCTTAGACAGGCTAGTCGGTCAGTATAACCCTTCGGGTAAAAAATTGATATTGTATGCTTTAATCTTTTATTCAAGTAATTTAGTGACAATAGGTATTGCTGCTGTTATTAAAATAAAAAAATGGTGAGAATTGGTTTTAGACTTGGGGGAATGGTAAGATTGGGCTGGTGAAGATTTAGCACGAAAACTTGTATTGTAAATGTTCCGCTCTAGTCAATTAAGAACCAACGCTTGTGGTTGTCTAAACTGAGCACTACCGTGCAATCACAAGTCTAAATGGGTGTGACCTAGCTGAATAACTCGCAAAGATTTAGTTTAGATATCACTAGTGGTAAGTGGGTGCTAGGGATTTACTGGTTTACTCACAATGAGGCACAGAGATTTACTGTACTCATATGGCGCAAGAGGCGGCTTCTGACTATGGTGAATTTAACCTTTCAGCGATGAAACCTCAGCGGGTGGTGTCTAGCTAGATTAGAGTGAGGTAAAAGTTTTATGATAAATTACCTGGGTTTTATGCCTAAGGAAGCATGTTGGCTATTAAGATGACTTATCTTTTGTGGGTAAAGTTGTGTAACATTTGCAGAGTGTAAACTATTTGAATAGCCATGCTCACGGTCAAGGGCGGATGATATGCGCTTTCACATGGTAGATCTTTGGGTTTGGTTTCAAAATAAATGTTTTGGGAACTCGGGAGTGGATGAAACTCTCGGGAGTGTTTCCTGGCGGATGGAGCCAGTATGGGTAGATGGAATCCGTAATCTTGAACCTTGGTGGTTAGAGCCTGTTTACTAGTATTAGTGGTTGGAACTTTCACTAGAAAAATTTATTTAGTTTCAGTTATTGTAATTACTTTGTTAAATTGATGCTTTTAAGAATTTATTATGGTATTTGAAATATAATGCTACTTTGTACAAAAGAACTATATTATCCTTCTTTGCTAAGCCTTGCATCTACTGTATTTTTTTAAAGACTTGTAGAGTACTTCATGTATTCATATGCTACACTCAAAACAACTCTCAGAGGATTTTGAAGCTCAATAAGGAGATTACAACAACTTCGCATGTGGATTTGACGAAGACTTCCCATAGTACTAGGTTGTACTTCCCTAGTCAATTGCATGTGGCGTATTAATGGGTCATCGTTAGAGTTTTATTTTGCTTTCGTTGTGTTCTATTAGTTTGAGAGGTCTTGTAACCTCAGTTATAATAAAGTGGCCATAAGGCATGTACTCTCTTTTATTATAATAAAGCGTTGTTAGTTATGTAATTATTACTGTTTGACTGTGTGCACTAGTTTTGATCTGGGACTAGTGCAGTAATACACAGAGGGTTCGAATTTGAAAATCTGGTCTCAACAAAAATGAAAAGTAATATATGACTTTCTACCTGAAAATTTTCTCTTATGATGCACTAACATCATTCTTATGCAGAATAAGTCTATTTGACCATCTAAACTCTTGTGATAGTCTAAGTTTCAACATTGAATTGTAAAACCAAATGTTTTACCACTCAAGTATCAATACCATTTTTATTTTACTCCTGAGATAGATTGAAGATGGTTTTAACTTATGTGGCACCTGCGTGGTGCCCACGTGGAGAAATACACTCATATGTAAGCACTGGATCACTTCTCAGTCATTCTCAAAAATTGATGGCCCCACATGTCATCCGTGTCATAAGCCACCAGCTTCTTCCTCATAATCTTCTTCTTCCTCCCCTCCTCCTCTCTCTGCCTTTTCTTCCCCACTACTCTCCTCTTTCAATGAACTCACCAAGGTCATAGGTGACGAGACAGTGGTATTGGTTGCCCAATTTTGCGCACAAAGGTGTTGCAACAGCAGCAAGAAAATGATGGATGCTGCGATGGCAGTTCAACGTCGGTGAATGACGATGACTAATAGAGGAACAAAAAGAATAAGGGAAGCAGTTCTGGTGACACGGACGGATAGAGATAGGAACTCAGCATGGCACGAGACTCCTGCAGTGCGGTGTGACTGCTAGGTGTGGTCGGAGCTGAGGAGAGACAACGGTGTTCACAGCAACCTTGCAACGTTTCCGTAAAATTGATTGAGGGGAAATGAATTTTGCAAGCGGGAACACGATGTGACATGAGTGTAATTGGGAGATCTCACCGCCTCCGCATCTTGAACTTGCCGGTGTAGACCCAGAACTCGCGAAACTTGCCACTGATGAGCTTGTGCATATTCTTTATGAAGAGGTCCACCCTTTTGCTCCAACACGGCACCGTAGCCGCAACCTGGAGATTCCAGTCATTCTCTAGGCTGGTCACGATGTGCTCCTCTGTCATGCATACACGTGGGCGTGGTCCTCATGTCACATCTATGGAAGCTATGGGAGCAACCTCGGGCATTGCCGATGAAGCTGCTACCCTTAGCAGTGAGGAGGACCTTCTTGCTGGAGGTCCTCGTGGACATGCTACTAGTGAGGAGGATGTAGAGAGAGAGAGATGTGTGATTGGGGAGGAGGAAGATGGAGCGGAGCACGAGGGGTGGATGAGGGAGGCGGCTAGACGGAGGACGGTGGAGGCCATGGCCACGGCGGATGGGAGCGCTAGGGAAGAGGAGCAGGAAGGAGGAGGCCATGGGTAGGAGCTTTAAGTGAGATGGAGAGAAGAGGAAGAGATGGAGAGGTTAGAGATGACGGGGTAAGCCCGTTGCGGTGATCATGTTGACAGAGCTGCCATGCCATACAAAGAAGCTTATATATCAAAACCTTTTCCACATTAGTGTTAAGTAGGTGCCACATAAGCTAAAATCACCTTCAATCGATTTAGGGGGTAAAATAAATGATATTGATACTTGATAGAGGCAAAATATCCGATTTGACAGTTAAATGTTGAAACTTAGACTATCGCAAGAGTTTAGATAGGTCAAATAGACTTATTCCTTTCTGTACTAACTAAAACAATGTACCAGGAATAAGTCTGTACCATAAAGTACTTTCTTGGATATTGGGTGCTCTATTTCTTTGAAGAAAAGGTCGAGTGGTGCGCCATTGATTTTGAAAGTATCGAGCGTTTGAGAGCGACTTGTAGGCTAACTTTATGGGTAGAGTCGCTTGAAAGACAACTCCCGTTGTTAAGTGCTAACTCTTTACAAAATACCCAGTGGCAGGAGGAGAGGATGGGATCACGGGAGTTTTATACCGCGCGAGTGTTTGGTCAGTCAAACATTGCATATTAGGTAGTGCTCTGCACGCAACCCTTATCCAGAAAAAGAAAGAAGAGCGAGATAAATGTAACGACCACGACCGACGCACAACAAATTACTCTGCCCCGTCTAGGATGTGGAATCTTCCGATTCGTACAGCTACAAAACTTTTGCGTACCAAATGGAGGCTTAAGGTTAACATAAGATTCACGCACTAATCCATAATTAAACCCTTGAAGCGATAGTGCGGTACGGCTGTGCCAAGTTCACCGCAACTCTGGAGTTCGTTCCGTCTGGCCTTCTCTTTCCAGCTCCCAGAACGGACGAGGAAAAAACCAAGGCTAGGAAAAAAAAACAAATCCGATTATTAGCTTAAGCAGAACGCTCCGAGCGGGGAAGAATCTGCTGCGCACAAGCGTTGGGAATTTCCAAGCCACGAATCTCCCCCCCCCCCCCCCCCCCCCCCTGTGGGTCTCCCAGTCGCCTTTGATTCCTCCCACCGCTTCCTCAGATCTGCGCCACCGCACCGCCTCCCCGTGATCCTTATCCCCGGACGGATTACCCCGGTCCCCGTCCTCCCCTCGCCGCGCGTCGAGCCGAGGCCAGCTGCTGCTCCCCATCAGTTTCTTCCGTTCAAAGGTCGGGCGTTCCGGGCCAAGAAATGGTTTTGGAGCTGGAGCTTGGAGGATTTCGTGTCGTCTGGTGATTGGGCCGAGCCGGGATGTGGTTGGTTCTCCGCCGTTCTTGCCGGCTGGGAATGGAGGTTCTGTGCTAAAGACTGGATTTTGTTTGATTAGGTGTTGATTTGGTGATGATGATTGAGGCGGCTATTGCTTTTGGGGACTGCGAGGTGGGTGGTGGTGTTGGTGGTGTGAAATTTGCCTTCTTTTGATTGCCTCAGTGCTTAATTTGAGATCGTAGCAAGTTTTTCGATAAAAAGGATGGATTTTTTTCGGGATCAGGAAGTCGTCTCTAGGAAGAACGCTGCTTGGTTGTAGCTTCTTTGCCATTGGTATCAAGCTTCCCTCTCGTGTGCTCTTTCCTGTGTGGAAGGACGACTTTGGCGGGTAAATTTTCTGCTTTTGCAGCTGCTTTAGCCTGTCACCTTTGCTGACCTTTCCCTCCAAAGGCTTGACCTTTTGGGTTCCGTTGCTGATTGGTGAACTGGTAATCTACGAGTCTTGGTTGGTAGGCCGCCTAGTCGCTCTATCGACAGTACAATTCCTCGGAAGAAAAGCAGCCTCCTGTGCAGATACTGCCTAGTGTTAAATTAGTCCTTGTGTTGTACTACAAAGATTCTGCTTTGACAGAACGCTGAACACAGTGCTCCTCTTTATTTCTTGTCCAGAGCAGAACACAGTGCACCAAAATTCATATTGGCATTATAGGAGTGGATAATTATCTTGAACTAATCGAGTGGAGCAAAGCCATGGATGTGCCTGGACCGTCCAACCGTGCTGGCTGCAACGGCAACATCAGCAGCCCAGCGGGGCCTTCGGATGATCTGTATGGCATCGCAGCAATGATGAACTTTGATGAATACTATGAGCCCTGCAGCCCTTCGGTGGCCGATCAGCTGTTCTCGTTGCTGAATGATCCGGCTGCACACCAGGTGTTTGCTATGTGGCAATCCTTGGGATCGTCGCCTCGTGCGTCTAGTATGGGTGAAGATATGCCGCTCGACACCTATTCTGGTGCACCTGGGGAGGTGATGGCAGCACCTCCTCATAAGATTGATTTGTTATCGTCGGTGAATCCAGATGAAACGGAGAGATTGGTCAAGAGTTCAGGTGAGCTTGGTTCGGATAATGATCCCCAGAAAGGAAGCAGCATGGTTCCAAGGTCTGTCGCAGTCAACTTCCTTGCTGACCAGATGCTCACGGCTCTGTCCTTGTTCAGGGAATCGTTGGGCGGCGGTGTTCTTGCCCAAGTCTGGATGCCTATTGTTCAGGAGGGTCATGTTGTGCTGAGTACATGCGAGCAGCCTTTCCTACTTGATCGGGTTCTTGCAGGGTACCGAGAAGTATCCAGACATTTTGTGTTTTCAGCGAAGGAGGGACCTGGCCTACACCCAGGGCTTCCAGGGAGAGTCTTCATCTCCGGGGTGCCAGAATGGACCTCAAGTGTGCTCTACTACAGCAAGCCAGAGTACTTGAGGATGGAGTATGCTCTTCGTCACGATATACGTGGATCACTTGCGATGCCAATTTATGACCCCAGAAAGGGCTCTTGCTGTGCGGTCCTTGAGCTTGTCACAAAAAAGGAGAAGCCTGATTTTGATGCAGAGATGGACAGCGTTTTCCATGCCTTGCAGGCAAGTTTTGACTTGCTTATGTTGAACTAGGAGATTTTCGCTTCCTTAACTTCAATGCTTAAAAGTGAATTTGGATTACCCATGAAGAAACATTATTGCCAATGCAATCACATGTTTACTTCCTGCTGTAATTTCTAGTATCTTATTCATTGTATTCATTAGTGCCTTCTATTAATATCATGGTAATTGGTAAAGTACATGAACTGAGATTTAGATGCAAGTCCTATCATTCATTGGTGCCATTTATGGATGCCATGAGTAAAAGTGTACACTAAAATTTAGATGCATGTGTTCCAATGACCCATAGTTTGTCTAGCTGATACTACTTTAAGCAGACATGTCCAGGATGTAGTTCTGATCTGAAGCAGCATATTACATAGCATCAGATTCCTTTGAAATAATTCTGCCATTGCCCATATGTTTCATGTTTTCTGTTGATATAGCTGATTATAAAGATGCATAGTTGTCCACTGCTGTCCTTTCAGTATCCTGTACTACGTTTATTCTAGGTATCACGTTTTCTTCATTTGCTAATATCTTCTGATCTTGTCAACATGATAAGTATATCCTTCCATCAGTTTTTTTTTAACTTTGTACTAATTCACTGAGCTGAGAATAATACCGTGAAGTTGTGAGTTCATATTTTGTCATTGTCAATGGATAATGGGGGGCATTATTTTCTTTTACAATCCGGCATTTGACTTAGCACTTACATTTGATACCTATCCCATTACTCTTCTATAGGCTGTGAACTTGAAGACAACAAAAGATTGCAGCAATAAGAAGGTGCCATTCTTCACTTCTAACATGGTCTATGTGACATTTTTGTTGCACATCGTGGGTGCTGAATGCAAGTTCTCATTTTAATATTGTGTTTACCTATTGATGTTTAATGTATATGATGTCTCTTCATTTGCAGTTTTATACAGAAAATCAGAAATCTGCCTTCACTGAGGTTTTAGATGTTTTAAGAGCTATTTGCCATGCACACATGCTTCCGTTGGCCCTTACATGGGTCCCTACATCAAATGGCATTGATGGCGGTTATGTTGCTGAAAACAACAGTGGCATTGATTCACAATCAGGAAAACCGATACTTCGCATCCATGAATCAGCTTGTTATGTTAATGATGCAAAGATGCAAGGGTTTCTTCATGCATGTGCTGAACGTCATCTTGAGAAAGGGCAGGGTATTGCGGGCCGAGCACTCAAATCCAATCTGCCGTTCTTCTCGCCTAATATAAGAGAGTACAGTATTGAGGACTACCCACTTGCACACCATGCTCGTAAGTTTGGTCTGCATGCTGCTGTAGCCATCCGGCTAAGGAGCACATACACTGGCAGTGATGACTACATACTCGAATTCTTTCTCCCAGTCAACTGCAGAGGCAGTGGAGAACAACAGATGTTATTGAATAACCTCTCCAGCACAATGCAAAGAATATGCAAAAGTTTGCGAACAGTTTCCGAAGCAGAGGTTGATAAAGTTTATGCTTGTACTGCAGTAGTGTATAAGACAACCAGTGAAATTTGCTTGCCAACTGGCCACTCTGAAAGTTCTTCGCATTGTGATCAGCCAACCACAGAAGCGGCATTCCAGGATCTATCTTTGGTTGATAGGCAAGGAAACGTGGAACCTGAGCAGGTGCTCTAGTATTGTAACTTCTACTTAAATATGGCATTCTGTGCAACCATCTTGGTCCTGGTTTATGAATAAGCATAATTATCATGACTTGAGATGAAACCCTTTTCTGAACGTTTAGGTCAAATATCTTCACCCTGTAAATATGACATTCATGTATACAGAGTAGGATCCTTTCCTACTGTTTCTCCTAAAATGACTTGTCGTGCGACCATCTTGGTTCTGATTTATTGAACAAGCATAATGAGCATGAATTGAGTTGATATTTTTTCAAAGGTTTTTTTTGTTGAAATCCTTAGTTTGTTAGACATTTAGAATAGTTTTGCGTGTTAGAAGTGGTGGGCATTACTTAAAAGTTTACTTACATTTTGTAATTTTGTCTCTTGTCTATTGAATAATGCAATAATATTAATGTCAGATTGGATTTGTTAAGAGGAAAAGGATCCCAACATTGGTAGGCTGGTAGCTACTCCCATTTTTAACATGTCAGTAGCACAGTCCATATTTTGTAAAGGGGCATTCCCATGGTTGGTTAGCAAATCTGCAGAACTCAGACTACTCAACATTGATGCATGCATTTAATTTTGAATTGATAAAATAACTTGGGTTCTTGATATACTCTTGATGAACAACCTTCGTCTGCACGCAGGCACAATCTAGTTCAATGCGACATACCGAGAAAAAGCGCAGTTTGGCTGAGAAGAATATTAGTTTGGATGTTCTTCGTAAATACTTCTCTGGGAGCCTAAAGGATGCTGCAAAGAGCCTTGGTGGTGAGCCCCTAGTGTGTTGCTTTGTGAAATTAATTCTCAATTGAATCTATACTGTGTTGTAATATCTAGTTTATGTGAATAGGATATAATGGTATGGATGGCTTCTGTTAACACTTTCCTGTTAATACTGTTGCAGTTTGTCCAACAACTTTGAAAAGGATATGCCGGCAACATGGAATTTCGCGATGGCCATCTCGCAAGATAAACAAGGTCAACCGTTCATTAAAGAAGATCCAAACTGTCATTAACTCAGTTCATGGAGTAGACAGATCCTTGCAGTATGATCCTGCTACTGGATCTCTTGTTCCAGCAGTCTCTCTGCCAGAGAAGATGCCATTCCCTTCTCATGATGCTTTGCCTACTCCATCCGTTGGAAAAACTGTGGAGGAAAAATCTGGGCAAGAGTATTCTTTGCCGGATGGATGGCAAAGAGAAAGTAGCCTCTCTGATGTGCAGAAAAGGGAAGGTGATGAATTTCGCATACAGACAAGTAACTATAGTGGCAGTGGCAATCACGCTTCTTATGGTGCAAATCTCACACAGCATTCTAATTCTGAAGGCACACACGGACCAATATATCCCATTGGCGCCGTTAGTGCTTTGCATATTAAAGAAACAGGTTGCATCAATCCTTCTGCCTCTGTCCGCCCAAGTGCTGAGAGCGCAGGAGACCAAATACTGGGAAGGAACTCACCATCTGTACAACAAGCAGATATTGATATGGTTGACGATCGTGAAGCCAAGGAGCACACTCATCCTTCTACCTCTGGTATGACAGACTCTTCTAGTGGCAGTGCATCAAGCCACCCTACTTCCAAGCAGAACCCAGGACTTGCTCTTAAAGACACAAGCAGCCCTGCACTCACAGTTAAGGCTACCTACAACGGAGACACTGTGCGGTTCAAATTCTTGCCATCGATGGGCTGGTATCACCTACTGGAAGAAATAGCAAAGAGATTCAAGCTGTCAACCGGAGCGTTCCAGCTCAAGTACAAGGATGACGAGGATGAGTGGGTGATCTTAGCTAACGATTCCGATCTCCAGGAGTGTGTCGATGTCCTGGACTCGATAGGTTCGCACAATGTGAAGCTCCAGGTACGGGATATCCCCTGCCTCATCGGCAGCTCGGGCAGCAGCACTTGTTTGCAGTTGGAAGCCTCATGACAGGGTGAGAAGTTTAGGGCTCTTATTACCATCAACTGTGTCACATTGGAGTGTTGGTCTAGTCTTTGGTGTAGCAACAGGGTCTGTATTCTGTATGCGTGTTACCTGTAATGTAGCAATGGGGAAAGTCATGAACTGTAAGAGCAGTGATCGTCGCGCAGATGTCGTGCTTGCGCATCGATGCCCCGACCTTCTTGAGAAGGTAATGACAATGAATCAATGATCTGTTGTCATGTAGAGGTCATGACAGTGATCTGTTGTCCAAGTGCCTGTATATCAAAGTTCTAGCTCTCTGTTGTGCATGCCGAAGGAAACCAATGTTTCTGAACTTCCTGTGTTACCAACCTTCAACCTGTTTCTTTCAGCTCCCTTCGGAATCTTTCTATGCTGCGAGGGGTTCCTATGCTGGTATTCCTGTATACCTACAGAACTGTATGGATATGAGGCGATTTGGAGTCAATTCTGGGCAATCTTTTCTGCGCGCACCCAAATCTCACAGAAGTGACGGCCTGATAGCGTCACTTGGCTTTAATTGGTCGAGATGTCTCTCTTTCCCTGCATACGCAGACGCAGCAGCACCTGGTTGTGCTGTGGAGCAACTCTACTCTTGCGTGTTGATGGGAAAGCTACCATTTGTAACTTGACAGATTTTAAAGTGAGAGGAACAGTTAGCCCTTGACGTATGGGGAGAGCTCGACGTCAGGTAAACTACTATCAACGATGCAACTTGCGCGCCTCCGCGTCAGGTAAATCGGTTGCGTTGTCAATTCGCGTGGAAGGTGTGTGTAAGGCGATTCAGTCGCAGTGGAGGGGGAAAAAGGCTCTGACGAGAGCAGGAAATTTCCGCGTAGTTTTGGTCACTGCTGTACGATATTCGAAGAGGTTACAAATTCAAAACCATTATCGATGGCAATCAATCGACAAGTGGAGCTTTCATTGTGTACACTTTCAATAATTCAATTACTACTTGCGACTACTGTAAAGATTCATCTCAGCCAACAAACACTTGTGAAACACGTATCTAGGGCTCAAAGCTGCACTATAAACCACACAATCTTACCCAGTTTCTCAAATAATGGTGATCGTTTTGACTTTAACTTTTAGTTTTCGGCTTATTTTTTACTATTCATAAATTTCGTCTTTTCCTGAACTTTTGGCTTTTTGTTGAGCTTTTTTGACGGTTCTTTTTTCCCCGTATTTGTTTATATTATACGTAATGGGCTAACATATTTTTTATATTTTTAAATTTTTTAAATTTAATTATGCTAAATAAGACTCTGTCGGTTACATTGTTTTTTCAGCCAGCTACAGTGCTTTTCAGCCATAATCTACCAAAAAAGGCCCAAATGATCACCACCTTTAGAGAGCTTAAGCTTCCCATGACTCTACGCAGGCCTTGTTATCTTTAGCTTGTATAAGCCGTTTTTCTATGGTAAATAATTTTTTTTATAGTAGCTAACTTTTAAACGGAGTATCTTTTTAAGGCGTGGTCTACTAGTCGATTGTAGCACACACTCGAATGACTTTATTTATATCGGTCAAAATCGAACATAAATATCTCTCTATAAACTATTACTATTTATAAACTAACCTAAAATCTATCAGCAAAAACTAATACGAACCGTCGACAGTCACACTGAAGCTGCAAAGCCCCGTAAAGAACTTCAGCTATTGACCGTATGACATTCGCCGAGACCAATGGGACACAGACGAGCTATGTTGGGCCTATCGCCTAGGAAACTCTGACTTTTCACATGACCTGAGCTCCCAATTCACGGAAAGTCATGTCCCAGTCGACACAAAGCATGCACGGTAGCTTCGTGGCAAGCGTGCACTAATTAGACCATAGCTTGGAGGCGAGCTACATACATATTGTTGGCGGTATGGAAATTTCTCAAATTTCCGAATTAAAGAAAGAGGAAAAGAAATTTTGGTGCTGTGTATGTCGTCAAACGATGTAGAGGCAGGAACCCCGTTCCATTATCTAAAAAAAAGAGATATGAGGGAAGGGGATATGGCCGATTGACTGATCAACCGAGAGGAGTTAGATCATGCTCTCCTTTTCTTGCCGCTGGAAGTCCAGCGGCTGGTGCGACGCCATTTTTCCTCTCCTCTGATTTCGGATCTTCCCCACTTTTCTCTTTAAATCAAGCCATGGGAAAGCTTTCGAGGAAGAGCAATCAAGAGAATATACAAAGATTTGAGAGCAAGGGGCGATGGTTTTTCCTTGTCTCCTGTGCACTTTGCTCCGGCGAACTCGCTAGGGTCTCGGTCATTTCTATGCTGGTGAGGCTCTGCTGATTCTCTGTGGTGTAGTCGGCCTTAGTTGTTGGTCGATCGACCATGGTCGATCAACCATGGTCAACCAACTGTGGTTGTTTTGCTGCGGTCATTTAGTCGTGATCGTTTTATCGTGCTCGACCTGCCAAGGTCGTTCTGCCGAGGTCGACCTGTCGTGGTCGATCTAACATAGTCGTAAGCGGCCGTGGTCGTAAATACTCAGTTGCTTTATCCAATTGGTTGGGAATTGCGTTGTCTTTGTGCGGCAACACCTGCATGCTGGCTTCACGATTTAGTGAGTACTGATTTATGAAGTTAGGCATTGTATCTCCATTAACCGCTCCGGTGATATCCGGGCTTACGTCAGTGATTGGTTTTCTAGGACATCATCCTCGCGACGAGCCTTGCTCTTACTATTGTCTCGGTGGCTTGGATTGCCACCGCTCAGTAAGCTGTTCTTTATACTCTTGATTCCTATTATGCAATGTTTGCCGTGTTAGTGTGCTATCTCTGTTTAATTATATCTGAAATCTATGATAATTGCTAGCACTGCAAGGACTTTACATAATAGATTGTGGGCTTTTGGGATTGCTCAATGAGGAAACTAGTCATATTTGAGATCACAGTGATAGTTTAGAGATATTTTGCTAATTTGACTTGTTGATTATACTTCGAGTTAGTGCCTACTCTCTGTTGTTTTGTTCTGGTAATCTCCTGAAGTCTGTTGATTCAGCCGTAGTACATTTTGTCTCTGTTCTAAATATTGCTGACAATAGATTAATACTGCAGTAACTTATTTCTACTATATGTTTTGATTAGAACATGAAGTTGTTTCAGTCACTATTCTGAAGTAATGTTTAAATTGACAAACTAGCAGAATATAAAAGAATTATCACTTAGATTGTTGACATATTGACTAGAGCTGAGAAGGCCAAATTTAGAACTTAAATCCAAAGAAGTTTATATGGAATTATCACTTAGATGGTTGACATATTGACTAGAGTTGAGAAGGACAAATTTAGAACTTAAATCCAAAGAAGTTTATATGGTGATCATGTTGATAGGGCAGCCATGTCATCCAAAGAAGTTTATATGTTAAAACTGCTTCCACGTTGGCATCATGTAGGAGCCAAATCAGCTAAAACCGCTTTTAATCTGCCTTAGGGGTAAAATAAATGGTATTGATACTTGATAGGGCTAAAACATCCGGTTTTATAGTTGAGGGTTAAAACTTAGACCAACACAAGAGTTCAAAGGGGTAAAGTGTATTTATTCCAAGCACAAATGTATGATGATCTTCCGTAGGACTGGCAATGGCAAAAGAGAGGGGGTGAATGGTGTCATAACAAAATCTTCCCCTAAGTATCCAAAAATCTTTCACTCCAATACTAAAAAAACTACGAAGATTAGATTTACCAGCCTAAATCCAAACAACAACCCAAAATAGTGAAAATCCATAATTTTAACACCTAATCGGACTGATCGCCACTGGAGGTGTGGTCTGATTGATGGGTGGTCTGACCAGGCCTAGGAGCAGTCTGATTGCTCCCCACTTCTCATAACAGAAAATTAGCCCAAATCAAAATCATTTTTGGTGCAAACTTCAAAATTTATGATCAAATAATGTCAAACTTTGTACACACCTTGTTGAGGGTCTTAGAAACCTATTACATTCAAGGATCACATAGATCTTGCCCAAAGTTTCATGCAAGGTTCTAATATTTCCTCAAAACATGCAAGGTTCCATCAAAACCAAGAAAATCTTTAAAAAAATGAGTCCCACGCATCATAGCAAGCAAGACCACCCAAATAATCGGAGCCAAAAATCTTTAGATCAAGATTTCTTAACAAAGGCTTCAAATCAAGCAAGCCGAGTAACTTCAAAAATTTGCAAACCACAATATATAGATAGATCTGATCTAATCTACATGAGTCATGTCCATCCCTTACACTTCCTTGGCACATAGGAGGAGAGAGAAGATGCAAAGAATCAACAAGAGTAAGAGCAAATCAACCAAAACAAGAATATCTCAAGAGAGATGAACAAAGTTGATTATATTGCTATTTGAGGATAAATGTTTCACAGCCACTCTGTAAAGAGGATAAGAGAGCACACAACAACAGTCATTCTTCTCTCTCAAATCCTAACATTAGAACTCAAGAATGAAAAATGGTTGTGATGGTTAACTTACAAGCCTCCATTCCCAACCCACTAAATAGATGGAGCAACCAACCCATATCTAATCCTAATTAATACTATCCAATAACACAATTGGAAAAATTCGCTAACCCCACACAACACAGGTATTACACTCATACTTAACTTACGCATGCTTTTCAAAGCACATGAGCCCAAACCCGCTAAGTCTTTAGCTTTTGATTCACATGATCTACTCAACATCTCTTTGACCTAAACCACTTTCCCAACACGGCATTTTTGATCCAAAAAAGTTTTTGGTATTTCACCAATTACCAAAATACACTCATATTTTTTGAAATTGAAACAGTAGGAGAGACTCCTAATGTGGTATTATACATACATACATATAGACACACACACACACACATTTATGTACAGAAAATGACATCTTAAAGATTGTCTAGTCAATTACAAATCTCATCAAAATCAGTAGCCTTAATTCTGCACAAGTGCAGAATTACATCTCCCTTAAAATGCCTTTTTCAAACCTTCAGACTACAATTAGAATTATATAAAAAAATGATACCATTATGTTGCTTCCAAATATGCCAAGCTACAATGATGAATATTTCCATAAAGCAATGAAGGTTGGAGTTGTGTTTAGTGAAGTAGATCATGCGCTCCACATCTATATCATAATGCCAAATAATCCCAAGTATCTGCCAACACTATGAACTGAAGGAGCAGCCAAAGAAAAGATGGAATAACATCTCATCCACCTCTCGACACACAGAACACAAGTTGGCAAGCCGGCAATATGGAAGTTCTTTCTCTTTAAAAGGTATCTAGTATCGAGTCTATCCATGAATAAAAGCCAGACAAAAATGTTGAGTTTCATAGTGCATTTACTTTTCCAAATTAGCATAAAACCTGAAGAACTGAGCACTTGTCCATACTACTTATTGTAATACTTCATAGAAGTGTACCAACCACTCCCCCAAATATAAGTCCAAGAATCAAACTCTTGACTTGTTTGAATCAAACATAATCTAGCATGTAACTCCTCATATTCAGAGAAAGCTCCCTCAGATAAAGGTAGATGAAATTGCACCAGAGGATCATTAAGAGCAAGGAAATCATTAATGGAGAGATCCTGGTCCTTGGCAAAAGGAAAAAGCCGTGGGTATTTGTGACCCGTTGTTCTCTTTCTCTCGTAAGCAATCACCATATTTGCCACGTCTAAATACACTAATAGCTTACCACACATCGGTAAGTCTCTCCTGCTCCGATTTCCACTGGACTATGCCTCATTTTGACTGACCAAGCTACTTGGTGTAACCTGTCGTTCAAATATTTTCTTCAATATTCCTTACTTTCCTTGTACTATGCTTAAGCCTAACCATCTCACCCAGTATCTTTGACCATTCTGGATCTCGGCTCCTTCATGAGCGTAGTCCTAGTCCTCGCCATCAACCATAATTGACCCCAAGTTTTCATGTACATCCAAAGACCAAGAAATTATTTTTGGGCATAAGTTCTTAACAATTTAACCCATGTTAGTTTAAACATACTTTATACAACATGAATGCACCAACCTAGGTCCAATTTACCTAATTCTCGATCACACTCCCAAAGTTTAGAACTCTCAGCCGAAAATTCAGAATATAGCCGGCCTGACCGCTGAGCATTGCTGGTCTGACTGCTCTGCATGGCCGGTTTAACCGCTAGGGACTGAAACCAGCAGACTAAAAATCCAAACCTTTCGTGAATTTGAATTTTAACTTAACATTCATTGATAATTATTCATCACAAAATTTACTAAATCTTCTTATATGATCCATCATCTTCTTTAGCGGCCTAAAGCATCCAGGTCTAAGCGATCATGGCCCCTTTCCTTTGCCTTTCCCACGGCCTTTTCTCCCCTGTTTTACACCTCCAATCCAACATGGCTCCCTCCCTATTGGCGATAAATTATCAAACCATAAGCTTGTGCGTATTCGTTGCATTTGTAGATTTCAACAAAATTTCTAGCGTTAGTACTATCCGACCTTTTTATCCAATATTGTTACATTGTATCATTTATTTGATGCTCGTTATGTCTGATTCTCAGCTCCACCGCTGTTTGTATACATCTCTTTTTATTCATTTGAAGCATCTCACCAAACACATACCCAAAGGGTGCACGCTCCGAACATTTTTAAGATCAACGTACGCGACGCGCGAGTACGTGTGGCACCTGTTGTTCCCAGGCCTTTTCTTTTAGAGTACTTCAGAAGGCCGGCACAAACAGATAGATAGGGCTATTTAGTACTACACTATTGCAAAAGAAAAATAAATTATGGATGGTAGTTATAATCTTTATTAGCTTTTGTGAAGATGAGCGAAATAGTTGAACATATCTTGGAGACATGACCTGAACTCCAAAATCTTAAACTAATGCGAAATAGTTGGCTCATGACGTAGAGAACTAATCATTCCAACAGCTTCAGTTTCTAGTTTATTTTAAGTCCGAAGTCACTTAAAATACGTCGATTTTTAATTTTAACTTTTCACTTTTGTTTTTTCCTTTTCATTGTTCGTATATATATAATGGTGTTTTTATTTTTTTTCTTATTTTTCTTTATTTTCTTTATTTGAAAGATTTTAAAAAAACTAACAATCGTTATAGTACAATTTTAGCAAAACAAATCATAAGCTTCAGCCGTTTAGAACGGCCCTAAAATTAGTTCTCTGCATCACGAGCGGCCCTAATGATTAGTTCTATGCATCATGAGCCATGTATCATATACATGTACGTACTCCACGATCGCAACAGGGGAAGCCTTTTCTATTCCCTCCCTGTTCCCCTCTTGTCACCAACTAAGGACATACCGTTCTTCTCAATCACCAACTTGGTTATAGCTTAGGCACTAGTCAGTCTAGTCTCAAACTCTAAACCCATCGCACTTTTGCTCATCAGCTTTTCCATAAGTAAAGTTAGTTGATGAAAGAAAAAAAAAGCCTCAATAACTTTGCATACCCAATCATTTCAAGTTGTACATAAGAACATGTGCGACCAATGACGGATCGACCGATGGGCCGGGGGTTGGCACCCACCCTACCTTCTACCGGAGAGTGGGTACCCCTTAGCTCTGGCTAGGGCGCCACTGGCCACCGGCTGGCCACCGCCATGCCTCGTCAGCCTAAGGGCTGAGGCAAGAGGCCGAGGCCTGAGGGAGTATCGAGTCGGAGTAAGCCATCAGCCATGCACAGACAAATCACGTGGGCCATTGGCTGACAACAACAGACATAGCATTGCAGCTAAGTGCCAAAGGGCAAAGGCCGAAGCAGCAAAGCCCACCAAAATGGGAAAACAAAATACCAAAGCGGCGAAGCCCACATCACCTGTGCGGATCGACCAGATCCAATTCACCAATTTGGCAACACCGCAGCAGCAACATCAACAAAAAATCATTCGATTTCATCCCCTTGAGCCTTGACCCCTTCTGCCCTTCTCCTCCTGTGGTTGGTGACGAGTGACGGGGAGTGAGTGAGCGTGGGCGATAGGGCAAGTGTGCGGCGGGCAACTGCGGGATGATTCTTGCATGGCAACGGAGCGGCCAGGCGGTGGGGCACGTGGGGCGCCAGATCTGGACTCTGGAGTAGTGGAGCCAGCTAGGTGAGTCGTCGCATCGCCAAGAGGGAGCCAGGGTCCATCGGCCAAGGGATGCAGGGTCGCAGGGAACCACCGGCCGCCCGTGCCATGTGAGGCAGTGAGCAATGGGGCCGGGGTGACTGTGAGGGTTTGAGGGAGCCAGGGAGGGGAAGGGGAGTGTCGAGGCTGGGAGGGGGCCAGAGGGGAGGGATTTGGCGACTGGAGGGAGTGCCAACTGTCGGAGAAGGAGCCGAGAGTGAAAGAAAGAAAAGTGGAAGTGCGGATGGGGAATGAATCTAGAGTTGGGGCCGCCTTGGGCGGTTGGCCTTGGGAAGTTGGGTGTGGTGCCGTGGTAAGTGGCTGTGGTGTGGGCGTGTGGCGGCCGGCTTGGTTTGATGCCAGATGATCTTACTTCTTTATGTTATTATGTACGATGTATTCACTTCAGTACTTTACTATCAGACTTCAGTATTCATTGCTTAATGAAAATGGTTCTTGACATTTGACAACAATTCGAATTCCCGGTGTGGAGTCGGCTATGAGGGCCTGACTGCCTGAGGGATGGACTGTCAGCTGCAACTTTGCATTAATAGGTATAAAGCACACATCTACTTTTCAATTTGCGTAGTTGTGATTGATATAGTATTTTAGTTTCATCCTTTCTTACAATCTTTATAACTATTCATAATCGCAATTCCTAATTTCATAACTAAGTATGCTAATTTTGGTGTACAGATAGCTACTTACATATATTTACGAGCTTTAGGAGTTATCGAGGTACAATATTTGATGTATTTGGCATTTTTACTATGTTCTTGTTCTAATTATGTATGATTTTACATTACAACGGATAGTTTAATTTATATTTAGTTTGTTATCTTTAGTTAGTCACATCTCACTAGTCTTCTAAAATTTTGTTCTGAGTTCGTCATTGTGTGCGACCATCGAAAGGGTTTAGGCACCGCTCAGTTGGGTTGAAATAAGCTGGTTTATGGTTGAAATTATACTGCAACTGGATGAAATTACACTATAATTGATGGTGGTTTATTTGATGTAACTAAATTTAAAAAAATTTAAAATAGAAAAAATAGGTTAACCTATCATGAACAATGTAAATGAATACGGGAAAAAGAACCAGTAAAAATGCTCAAAAAAGCAAAAAAAACAAGAAAAAGATGAAATTTATAAATAGTAAAAAATAAATCAAAAGACAGAAATTTAAACCGAACAGACAGAGGGCTTGCGTTGCGATCGAGCCTTAATTACCCCCGTACGTTGTAGCCTGTTAGCCATGTACTTTAGTGCCCGTCTGGTGATTTGCGGTGCGTTGCTTTTGCCCATTGGGATTTAAAATCTAGCTCCATTGCTTGGGAGGAATCATGGCTAAAGAGAAAGCATATGCAGCTAACATGCCTCAAAGAAAAGAAGCTAGCAAAAGCTAATGAGCAAGCTTGTAGAAAGCTAAGGCTGGATGTATGTATATATTTTCTTTTCTTTGAGATGCAGTGCTGGAATTCCGCGGTATTGGTTTAGCCTCTCCCGAAATCATGGGCGTAGGATAATATAGTGTACACCCTTGTAAATACTAAACTAGGTCACATAAGAAAACTGAAACTTGAAGGAGATGTATTTTGCAAGAGTAGTTGTACATGTGTAATAAATAGTAAATAACCGCCTCTGTTGCAATGATCGGTAGCTGCATTTTCTTTTGCAAAATTGTGTTTTTGCACTGCACATACACTTTTCATCAGTGTCATGTTATACCATCAAATCGATGTTCAGCTGCTTTCCCCAGCATATATGATCCGCAGTACGCAGTACTTTTGTGGTACTCCATTTCATATTTCCGTAGCTGAGTTTTTTTGGAAGGGTCCCCAAAAAGCCTTCCTTGCTGGCCATGCACGCAGCCTTATTCCCTCCAGAGAACTTTGACATGCCCCAGCGGCCAAAAGCGACATGACCAAACTGCCCCTCCTCCTGGACCCCTTCACTGACTCCCCAGTACATACCTCCACGCCGTGGTGATGGATTGGATGCTCACCGGACTCTCACCTCACTCCCCATGAGGAATGTAGCAGCTTGATGTGACCTCAGCTCTCTTAACCACCCCCCCCCCCCCCCCCCCCAACAACCCCGCGCTCATCTTCTCCACTCGCGCGCGCCTGGCAGCCCAGATGTTTCTCCACTCCCTCTTGATGCAAAACATGGCCAAGAACACGCAGCAAACAAGGTATGTACATGCATGCACGTACGCTTGCTTCGATCGATCCCATGAGCTACCTCACCGTTGGTGTCACCGCGGCCGGCCGCGGGGGGGGGGGGGTGATAATTGACGAGTTCGTGTCGACTGACGTGATGCCGTGCTCTGTGTGTTGGCGCGTGCAGATCAAAAGATGGCTGCGCGGCGAGATCGAAAGGTATGTCCAAGAAGTCCCCGTGGTACCAGCGCGCGGTGGAGTTGCTCCTCCTCATCTGGAAGCAGCCGGCGGCCGCACCGACGAAGGCCGCGGCGGCGGCGGGGGTGTCGGCCGGCAGCAAGGCTGCATCGGGGTCGGGGAAGCTGCGCAAGTCGTCGTCCCTGAACGTGGCGGCGTCGTTCACGCGCGTCTGCCTCTGCGCGCCCATCTCCTCCTACAACGAGCAAGCGCTCTACTTCCAGGCCGACGTGGCGCCGCGGCGGAGCTACAGCTACCCGCGCGCGTCGTCGGCGTCCGGGTGCGGAAACCCGCTGGTGGCCCCGCCGCCGGCCTCCGAGCAGAGGATCGGGAGGGCCCCGGGCCCTGCTGGGGAGAGCGCGCGGCGGCCGGTGTTCCGCGGCAAGTCGCTCACGGACGACATCCTGATGCGGCGGTTCGTGGTGGACGAGGAGGCCACGCGGCGGCGCAACGAGATGGAGGTGATCCGGCGGCGGCACGCAGCGGCTGCCAAGCGCCGGCGCCTGGGCCCCAGCCCGCTCCGCCGGATGGCGCTGGCGGAGTCGGAGTCGGAAGCGGCAGGAGCAACAGGAAACGAAACGGCCAAAACCGTAGCACTGTAGTGTAAGCGTGAAGCTTCAATTGTTCACCGCCTCTGTTTTTTTCTCCCCTTGCGCTGCTGTTGTCGCGCAAGAAGAAACTTGGAGCAACGCGAGTTTGACGCAGACGTGTGCAGATTCTGGCGACGGCAGACGCGCCCGTGACCGCGGCTGCGGCTTCTTCTGCTTCGTTCGCTGCGTTTTCCCCTGCTGTTTCTGTGCCGTCTCGGTAGTTCGGCTCTGCTTCTGCCGATCCGACGAAGGAAGGGGGAGCGAAAGAAATGTGGCGAAACGGAGACCGGGGAGGGTTTGGTGCGGTTTCGCCGTGCGCCATGGGCAGAATGCGGTGAGGTGCCCGAGCGGCCGAACGGAGTTGGTGGGCGGGCAACCGTAGCAACGGCTAGCGCGCGGGCCCCGCGCCGCCGGGGACCAGCGCTCGGACGGACGGCCCCGCTTGTCAGCGACGAGAGAAACGGAGCCTTGGCGGGGGGGCACTTATTGTTGGCTCGGTTCAATCCTGGTGAATGCGTGATCGGTGTGAACCGATATGAACCCCTGCCTGCCGTTGGGTGCTGCAGCGGTCTGCAGGTGCTACTTGTGCGTGCAGCCCAATTAAGGACAAACAACGTTCGGAATCAAACAATGCCGGTGGTAACGGATTTGTCTTGTGATTTATATGAGACCAGACAGTATATTTAGAAATACTCTCGATCACATGCCAAGACTATTGAGAATACAGAGGACTCAAAGAGAAGCACCTAAATATCCAAGTATATTTAATATGAGTATCTAGGTTTACAAATAGCCTCCCCTCCCCTATTAAAGTCTTATTTATAAGGGGAGAGACAGATGAGTGAAGTTGCAAGTTTGCTTTCGAGGTTCAGTTTACTCATAGGAGTATCTATGTCATTTGACATCCGGGATTTCGGGGTTGGCTTGTGGTTGGATCTGGACTTCACCGCGGTTGGCTCTGGACTCCTTTGGAGTTAGTCTCAGACCTCGTTTGGGATTGGCCTAAACTCTCTCTAAGGTTGATCTTACGTATCTCATCCGAAATTAGTCTCAGACCATCTCCGAGATTGACCTTGCGGACCTCAACAGGTTGGTCTCGCAGTCCCGGAGGCTCTCAGGTGCAGCAGCCACGCGTGCACGGGACCCCGGGTGCTCAAGTCTCGACGATCCCGGGCCTCCCCGACTGCGTCCGCTGCAGGAATTCCGTGAACCCCATCCAAGTAATTCAACAAGGTCCTGGACTCTGCTCGACCAGTCCGGCTTCAAAGGACTAGGACGCCCACCTGCGACGTGGCCATGAGTATCCGGGTGCCCCCCGGGCCATCCTGCCTTGAGAGCCCGGGCTCCCCCCGGGGTCCAGTGAGGGCTTGTCCTTTTTCCATGCAATAGCCAAGTAATTGCACAAGGTTGTGTTGTTGAGGGCAGCCAATGCTAACAATCTCAATAATGAATTCCTTTGCTCCTTGCTTCAACTCATGTGACAACCTCTTCACCGCAACCTTCAATTTAGATGTTGAAAGTATGCCTTTATACACCTTTCCAAACCCTCCTGAGCTAAGCATGTTCTTATTCTTAAATCCTTCTGTGGCAAGGAACAAATCCTTGTACGAGAATCTATGTGGCCCAAACTCGATCTCTCAATCTTCTCGTCGCTCGTTATATGCCAATTTCCTCCGCACAAAAAAATAACGATAGTTCCAGCAACAAACTCGACGTTCGAGATGAAACTCATGAGCAGCACTTCGCTTGGGGAGGCGAGAACGTCGCCGTCCCCCATAAAAAACTTAGCGCTCAGGACGAACCTCGCGAACAGCGCTCCGCTTGGGGAGGCTATAACGTCGTCGTCCCCCATCGAAAAAAACTCAATGCTTGCCATAAAACTCACGAGTAGCGCTTCGCTTAGGGAGGCAATAACATTGTTGTGCCTTGTCAGACAAAACTCAGCACTCGGGACTAAGCTCGTGAGCGGCTCTTCACTCAGGGAGGCAAGAACATCATCGTCCCCCATCGGAAAAAAAACTTGGCGCTTCGTACGAACCATACCAAGGTTGACTTATGAACTTGACTTGAGGTAGACCTTCCAATGGGTGCTGTCGCTACAAAGTGGTCATGGGCCTAACGTGGTGCGAGGAACCTCCCCCCAACATGTCTGTGGAGGGATTTTGCATGGGACATAATCGAACTAACAGATTGCTGCTGAGTCCTCAGTTCTAGCTACTGCAGGATCATTGTGTGAGTTCATTGGGACCATATCGTGACGAAATCATGATTAAAATTTAGAGGGTTAGTGATGAAATCATAATTAAAATTTAGATGGTGCTAATGGAACCTGCTCACCGGCTTACCGAATACCAAGTTATTGGCCTACAATAGTTTGCCGTGCTGCCGACATGCTACCTATCGGAGTGCTTGGCTGCCTCCTTTCTACGCCCGCCTGCCGCACGCACGCCTGATGCCCCTACCCCCTGACGTGCCTCCTTACTTGCCACTACAATGCTGTCGCATGCCCGTGCGTGCTGCACGGCACGTCGACCGCTGCGAAGAAATGCCAGCAGCCGTCCCGCTGCCCGCCAGGCCACCGCAGTCAACCGCTGCGAAGAAATGCCAACACCCGTCCTGCTGCCCACCAGGCCACCGCTACGCTAGGGCCGCAGATCGTGTGTCCACGATGAAAAAGGCCTAGGGAATTGGCTACGTATTCGAATCGGTGGTCGGAGGAGAGAGCTAGTGAGACACATGGGCATTAGTGGGCTTGGCAATTGGCCCAAACGCCTAGTATTGTGTCAGCCAACTGCCGACACATGGCTTGGCTTTTGTGCGGCCCACGTAGCCCAAATCTTCTAGTCTTCTTCTACCTCTAAAATCCAGATTCACCCACCGAAACTTGACGCCATGGCACCTCATAGATGGCTGGGCTGGTGGTGGTACTAGGAGTAGGAACGGCATTCCGGACGGGCAACAGCTCGCAAGCCAATCGGCGTACCAACTTGTCGATGCACGTCTGAACTCATGAAATGCGCACGCGCACGCAACGAAAGAGAGGCCACTTCGAGAGGTAACCGGTCACAGTTGGGTAGGAAGAATGGCTTGAGATGCTAACTCTGACGGTACTGTGCAGTAGAAGCGCTCGGCCGTCTCAGTCAACGTACATCACACAAGATGTCTAGAATATAAACGTGCAAACGGCCCTGCGGAAAAAGCAACAACTAGTTGCAGATAACATAGCTTAGGGTCTATTCTTTTTAAGTCTTATGGCTGTGGCTTTAGTTTTTGGTTAAAATTTTTAAATTTTGGACTGTTCTTTACAGATATTACGAAGAAAGATACTCACTTGCTATTTTAGCTGATACAGATACTAAGCTTTTAACGTGTACTATAATTAACTTATAAACTCTGTCTTAAGAAAATACTTCGTTTAAAAGTTAGATACCCTAATAAAAACTAAAAGTCATTTTTAAAAGTCGCAAATAACAATCCCTCGAGCTAAAAGGTTTCGGGTAAACAAGTAGGCGTGTATGATCGGTTCCCCTTCTTATGGTAGGAGAAGACTGTAGCAGCAACAACCCTGCACCGGCACGGGTCCACACTCCACAGGCTTTACCGTCCAGCCTGACCAAATCTCGCCTCGAGTGGGCCCTCCCGGTGTGTGCTTTCGGGAATTAGTAGCTGTACTGGTAAACTCACCCGCGGGCTTGTTTTGAGCTCGGAATTGGTTGTCCCTGCGCGCGCTGCTGGACTAGTCTCCTTCGGCAGTTTCGGCCACGGGCTGACCGGCTAACAGCTAAAATAATATGGGTGACTGATGCCTTTAAAAAGTACGTTGTTTTTGCTAAAAATTTTCTGTGAGAAGTGCCTGTTAGACTCAGTATATCAAACAAGCATTTCGTGAGCTGTAAAGTTATCTCAAACCAAATTAGGCCCTGTTCTAAACGATGGAATTTTTCTTGATTTCTGCGGAAACTGAATTGTGTCTGGACCTGAATGAAATTTGGATTAGACTTGAGCCCATTTAACACCCGTGAACACACAGTGGGAGAGGAAGAACAAACTCGTGAATGGTCGGAAAGTTGAGCTTTTGCGGAGTACTCCTACGCAGAGGCAGCAGGCAAGTGTGACGACCCGTATTATTACCATGGGGTAATAACGCTAGTCAACGAATTATTATTCGTTTTAGCCGATAGAACATCGTTTTAATGAATAATAAGCCATCAGAGTGTTGCAGCAGAACAATAATTAGAGACAACACAATATTACAAGATATCGCCACGCAGGACTACAGTTTATTACAACGCCTCAAGGGCTTAAATATTACAATCTTTAGACAAAATATTCTAACTACTTCCTATTCAATAGCGACCACACGGAGTGTCCACCTTGTACCCACTGTAATCCGAGTCCACGGTCTTCCATCCAAGCAATTTCCGCCTGACTAGCTATTCTCTGAACTGACATGCTCCTAAGCAAAAGGGGGAGATAATAGCAAGGGTGAGTACAGAAGTACTCAGCAAGCGTTATTAGCAAAATGCACAGAATGGTTATCCTTTACACTTTTAGGAATATCAATTCCTATCATCACTTTCTTGCTCATTTTTATACTCTTTTCCTTTCTCACTTTCCTTCCCATGACATAGAAAATAAGATTTGTTGGTTTTGAAATAATTACAAATTATTAATTTATAAAACTACTGAGCATACGCATGAACAGCAAAAACCCCCATAAGTTTTCGTAATTCTCCTTTCCCGGAGACAGGCATGAATTCATGATTTGGATAGCATTGCGCAAGCTTGTATCACTTTACCCATCATCACTCTGCTCGTGTTGGCTCTTGGGTTATCCGCAATTCCTTTGAAGCGGCGCCCAGAACAGAGTACAGTGCAATTATCTCTAGTTCAGTAATTATATCTCCACCCGGTTACTCACAATCAGCAGCCTGGAGCCACGCGGACCCCACCGAAAGCGACATAACCATTGGCTGGTAGGGTATCCAACCTTTCCCCAGCCCCCTTCCAGCGTAATATAACGCTAAAGCGTAACCCGCCTGTGGGTTCTTACGCCCCGGTCTCTCACCGGTCTTTGGGCCTATGCCCTAAGTAAAATCACTCCTATGGAGAATATAACACCTCACTAGAGTATCGACTGCCCGTGAAAACGGAACGATGGTTGATACGGTTGGTACGGTCTGTCCATACGGATGAAGTTTGTAGTCTCTTATATTCTATTCTTATGCAGAGGTCCCTCCCTTGCCCACTCACTGCCTCCCCTGGCAACCTCTGCCCACCTTTTTACTTAACTTTAGTGGCCAACTGCTCCATCAGTTGCCATCTAACCCTTTTCATTCACATATAGACATTGCTTGATTTAAAACCCTTTTTATTTCTTTCATGCAAGTGATACTAGATTAATACAAAATACTTGTTTTACGAATATACTCTGCAGAGGTGTTCAAAGGAATGCTTGCCTGGATTTCAACCATAGGTTTGGATTCAAGTAGGATCAGGTGAAATCACTCCCGTAGCTTGGATCGTCGTCTGCAATTAAAATACGTCGACTATGGCTTAATTTACGAGAACATAATAAAATACGATGTGTCGAGGTGCTTGTGCTCCTAAGGTAAGACGTCACTCCATTTAATCTAATCGCAGCAGTTGAGGTTAATTTCGATACACTATTCGTCGTTCGACATTATCGCCCTACGTCATGAGATATGGTTGATTTATTAGGTATGCCTAGCATTTTATTAATTCCTAACAATTTTTCCGATTATACGGGATTTACTAGAGGCGTGACTAAGTATAACGGCTCATAATAATTCTGTACGATGATAACTGCCATTATTAATCCTAATCAAGCTTCGCGTGTGCAATTATACCACTTTGATTCCTTATATGTGTGTATGTATATATTCACCTTTCTAATTTATTTTAGGTCTTATGTTTATTTAAATAGATTCTTTTTCTTTGGTACCGGTCCTTCTTGTAACTAATACGCGTGTGATTAATTATCTACACCAACGAAATTAATTCTTAAGTAATTATTAATTTAATTATACTAAAGCGTCTTTGTACGGTCACCAGGTTTTATTTTAGTTAGCTGCGGATTGTTACGGCTTATGCTATTTAAATTACTATGTACCAGTTTAATTGGCGGGCACAACTTTTGAGTCATGGCTTATTATTTTAATTTGGTACAGGTTAATCTAGTCGTCATGACCAGTTCTAAATCTTCGAATGGCTACTAATTTATTCTAACAATTTAGAATAGTTATTAGTGGATTTTCATAGTTTATATTCGACTAACCAAAATTTAGCTGGGCATTTAAATGCATAATAGAATGATCTAAATGATATTACGATCGTTTGCTCCGCATGCGTGCAATTTCCAGCCTACGGCATCATTAATTTATTTTCCGATTCACAAACGTTTGATAGGGCAGTTTTGTAATTTAATGATAGCCTGGAATAATTTACTTAGTACAGCATCGGTTAACTCGTTACACCCTAGATTTTAATCTATATCTGATAATTCATTTATTTTAGTTATCGCAATTACTAATTGATGGTTTTCTATGGTTCCGATGAATTTAACTAACCAGTTATGAAAACTCACAACAAAATGGGCTAGGATTACAGTCACTTAATTTACTTTATACGCATACTAAATATTTAATTGATCATGGAGATCGTCTAATTTATGAGTAATAGCTATAAATATTTATTGGATAAGTTGGTGATTTGATATAGCTAACTAGGGTTAAACGACACTTATTCAATACACGCTTTGATTTATTCTATTGCTGGCACTAACTGTTATTATAGTAACTGGAGAAATATTATGGTTTCTTGGCTTTGACTTACGATGCTGAGAAATAATATGGCATAATCAATCGAGCGAATTATACTAAAATAGATGTTCATGTTTTCTAACTCATATTTTCTATTATCGTTGGCTTTTAGTACTATCGATTTATTTTTAATTGATCAACTAATAATTAAATCCCTTTTTACCCCCCCCCCCCCTAGTTACGAACGTAATCATTTCTTAGCTGAGGTTTATATTGCGAAGTAATGTGTCTTCCCTAACAATTTATCTGGAATAAATTTATATCCGGAACATCGGCTAATTACGAATTTCCAGTTTAAGGTCTTTCCAACTTACCAAATTTATTTCCTCTTTTATTTTTCTTTTCCTTATTTTCTTTTCTCCTTTTCTTTTCCCTTCCATTCCTTCTTTCTTTTCGCCCGTTCCCCTCTTCTGGAGCCTTCCGCTGCCAGCGCCTTTTTCCCCTCCTCCTTACTTCCGCCGACGCCTCAACGCCTCCTCTGCCTCCCTTCTTTTTCCCACCGCCGCCTACACGCCTCTTCCTCCCGCGCCGCATCGCCGGCCTCCCCTCTATGCCGACGCCGCCGCTTCCCCGCCCCCGCATCTTGGCGCCTCCGCCCCCGGGTTTCACGCCTCCGCCCCGGTTCGTCTCTCCCTCGGCGCCTCCTTCCCCTCTCGTGACGGCTCCCCGACGCCCGGTCCCCAAGCGCCGCCCCTCCGACGCCGTGTCCTCATGCGCCGCCGGCCCCAGGACGCCGCGCCATGCTGCCGGCCGCCCCCGCCTTGCTTCTCCGCGCTGCCCGGTTTCCACGGCCAGATCCGTGGCCTAGGGCCCGGATCTGCCATCTCCTTCCTCGATCCTAACCCGATTTATGTGTATTTTGGTTGTCATTTCTTTTGATTTTTACCCGGTTTGCTTATGAGATGCTAGGCAGGGAGGTGGATTGCCCTTGCTAGCCATGGTCGAGCTAGCGCCGCCCGCACGCGGGGGGGAGTGCACGGTGGCGGCTACGGGTGTGGTTATGCAGGTGGTAATACGCCGCCGCCCGCATCGAGGTTAAACCTATTTCTCCTCTCTTCTTTTGCCCCCATTTGACATACTCTATGCTATTGCTATGGTGATCTATTAGTGCTTGGTGGATCATTGTCTCTAGTTCGGTATTGTTTACCAAGGATGAATGGGGGTTACGATTGTGAGCTATTGAGGCTTACCTTTGCTGGTTGTTGATTGGTTTGTGGTGGGAAGGGATGATAGCTTGCTGGTGGTTGTTGCCGGCTTGACTATGTGGCTGTCGCCTTCTTGCGGTGGGGTGGAGGTCGCCTGATTCGGCTTGCTGTCGGGTCCCATGCCACTGTCGGCCCCTTGCTCCTAGTCGGCTCTCCTTGCCTTCGTCTCCTGGCCTTAGGGTTCCACTCGGTGTCTGGCCTCTCGGTGGTGTTGGGACTGACTGTGAAGTGCTGGGGAAGGCTTACCTTGCCTCTCTCTGTCTCTCTGTGCTCTTTCCTCGGTTTGGCTGGTTGATGTATTAGCTGTGAGATATTTTGGCTGGCAGTGCTGCCTGGGCATGCTTGCACTGGCCGGGTGTTGTCTCGGTTGCTATTTTGCTGTGTGGTGAGGGCTTTGACAGATGCCTCTCGGTTAGGGTTTGGGCTTGAAAATGGATTCTGGTATTTTGGCTTTGCCTTAACTGATTCCTATACTCAAAACATGTTTGTATACTAATGAAAATACCGTGTGATGAGCCTATGGTTGTGAGAGGTGCCGACTGGCCCTCGGATGGTCAGGTATCTCCGTGAACGGATTACCCTGCCCGAAGTTAATCCTTAGGGCTCTGACGGCAATTTCTACTTTTAATTATTTTCTTTTGTTCGGTCTTTTTCGGTATTACATTTATTGGTTTGCTCACAATTAAAATAGTGGTGTGGTGGCAACGCGACAACATCTTCTAATGTATGAAATGGTCAGAATGTAATCTAGCTTTCTCTTAACATTGATATATACAGAATAATGCAATTTATCTAAATGTAATTTCTATTCCCAATTATTCTGGATGTAACGTCTATGTATGAGATGAATCTTGGTGTAAATTAAATCATGTACCTTCTGACTGAATACCATTGTATTGCAATTACTTAGTCTTTGAGATGATTATTTAGTTGAGACATAGGATTGTATATTGGTTATAATTCAGATTGTTGCTATCATGTAATGCAATCAGTAACATTTTTATTGGACTTGATATGAGTTCGCATTATCGATCAATGTATGTTATTGATTTTACCCTACACAGATTGTAATTAACTACTGTTGTACTACAGACTGTTATATATATTTTAATTGACTTGAAAGTTTCCATTTGTCGTGCAATTGAATTTTTGTTTCTCATTTCAGTCCATATAGTTTGATATTCATCCTCGTTAATAAAATTATGAAAACAAGGTACTAGTTTATCATTCGTTGATTTCAATTTATACTGCTATGTAGAAAAGTTTAAATTTTCTCGTATTTTTTTAGATTATCAGTTATGTAATTAATCTTACTTAACGTCCTAATTCACTAATTAGGGTTAATTAACAACGTGGGTCGTTACAGCAAGGCAAACCAACCGGCAGAGAATCGTGTGGTCGCACCGCTAAGTACATGGTACGTAGAGCAAGCCACGATTCATTGCTGAGACAGGAGTCCAGTAGATGAGATGACTGGATCACTGGATGCTTGTTTAACTGGAGCATCTTAGCAGATACAGCTGACTTGTTTTCGCCAGCACTAGTGATCAACAGCTAAACTAAGCTGACCAAAATATTTGCTCCATCATGGACGCGCGTACGTATATATCATCGCACACAACATCCGTCATCCGATGCACGTATCATAGGCGCCGTTGTCACAGCTTGGAGTAGAGCTGTGGCGTGCACCACTTGAAGAACGTCCCCGTGGGGAGCTCGGCGGGCGGGAGGAGCGCGAGCCGCGCGCCGACCTCGGCGGCCTCCTCGGCCGTGCGCTCGCCCCATCCCCGCGTCATGTCGGTCCGCGTGAACCCGGGGCAGAAGCAGTTGACGCTGACGCGCTCGCCGCCGGCCTCCAGCCGCCGCGCCAGGACCCGCGAGTAGGCGTTCAGGGCCAGCTTGGACACCGAGTAGTCCGTCCACACCTTGGGCCACCCGTGCTCCCGCCACGTCCCGTCCTTCACCTGCCCCAGGAACTGCGACACCATGCCCTCGATCTCCGACTCCGTCAGCCTCTGCTCGTCCTGGAGCAGGCTCTTCACCGACGGGTTGCTCACCTTCTGCAAACGCGATCGATCAAACGAAAAATTATTAATGCGGGATAATTGAACTCACTTCTTGTTGGCATATGCTAGCGCAACAATTTGCGCAGTTCCACTTTCTGGATCCTTATTTTTAGTGAGGAAACGAGTGCAGGTAGACAGACTTCTGTGCCAAAATTCTCTTTTTATGGTCGGTGAGATTACGAGCAGTGTGCGCACTAGCTCCTGTCTATGCAAAATTAGTCGCCGTGTAACACATTGTTGTAAAGTTTTCGCCAGTCTTCAGCTCCTTAATAATTCCCTTGCACAGTTGCACTAGAGTTGCTGAGTGCTGACGCCCTGTTGTAACTAACTTTCGGCTCTATAAACTAGGTATCAAGCACAAAAGAGATTCCTCACTCCACTTCTAAATATGTATTCCCCATCACTTTCAGGTCTCTTGTCACAAACCTTTTTTATAGATTGGCCTAATATTTTCCTTGTGGTTCCTCTTACACAGCTTAATTTTCTGTACTACCTGACACTATTTTTGCTCTTCATCCATGTAAATGTAGATGTCTATATGTTCATGTTGCTGGGCGAATATCATGTTTTTATGATATATGAACTTACCGACGGTGCTCCCTTTTTATTCATTTTTTTGTAAGAAATTTAACTAGTACATAATAAACAGGATTTTGGAACCTGCATAAAGGTTATGGAATTCGTAACATCTATTCCTCTCTACTATTGAATGTGTAGTTGGACTTCCTTTCAATGGAAGAACTAAAGCAAACTTGGGAGTATTGTGTCAAGAACAAGTTGCACTTACTTTTTTCTCTGTCAGCGATAAGGAAAGAAAAGACTTCCAAATTTCAAATGGCTTTGGACATATATGCACTGTATGGAGCATGGAGCCATTGACAATGTATTAGGCAGCGTACTGCTGACATGATATGCTTTAAGACAGGCTTCAAAATTATCCTTATCTCTAACTAGCCTCGTGCATTCACACCTCATAGTCTGCAATTTCCAACTAGCTACATGTGTTATTAACTAGTCAAGTTACTTAAGTCAATACAGTGTGTGCGCTTGATTTTGTTTGATCCAACAATAGTGAGTGGTGATCAAATCCTTAGTCAAAACAGAGTGTGCACTTGTTAATTTACAAGTTCAAAGTTTCAACATATATATGCTTATCTTGAATCGTACGCACTATTAAGTGCTTGATAGCAGATACCAGTGGTTTCCCCTACATATATAGTTAGAGCTTTTGGAGCGACAAGAAACTGACTTGACTCTGAGGTGGTATCTATTTAATTAGTGAGAACGACAGTGTATGAGAATATTTCTCAGGCCCGCTATCATCAATTAATTCAATGAATTTTCTCCTGCCTTGCTGATCTGAAATATTATGAATCACCTGAGCACTTACGTTAAGAAGGCCAAGCTGTGAGCTGATGTTTAGGATCCGGCTGGTGGCTGGCGATCGCCGGAAAAGAGGCAGAAGTGCTTCAGTCAGCATCTTGGCCCCATAGAAGTTCGTCCCAAGGACCATCTCGGCGTGCTCTACTGAGTTGGTGTCGATTTCATTGAACGACACAGCAGCATTGTTCACCTACATCAACAAACATGCAAGCATGATGAAACTGAATTTCAGCATCACAGAAAAGTCAGGTCATCTTAGATCTGAGTGGAGCTGTTGAAAAGGCTTCACCTAGTAACAACTTCCTTGCAATATTTAATGTTAGAGCTAGAATTGGAGACTACTGAATACTGACTAGTGTATGTGGTGCGCTATAGCTTTCACACCCCCAAGGTCTCAACTATGTACTTTACATAAGCTTCTGATATCAGCTGATGACTTGATGGCATAGACGGGCCAACAAACAGATGTGGATCCATCAGATCAAACCATGAAAAAACCTGATAAGTCCAAGCTGAACTCGAGTGGACTATGCCATCATTGATTATTCAGGTATGGACCACCATTTGGGTTATACGGTTATACTAGACAGCACACCTAGCTTGACCATGGCCCAGTCTGCCTGTTCATGACAACAGCTGAAGTGCTCAACAGTATCCTTGGCTCGCATAACAACGCACCCGTTTGCTACAGCTAAGGCGAAGACTAGCTATAGAGTCGATTTTATTTTTTTTTCGAAAGCGTAATATAGAGTCGATTTTAGTTCAGTAACTTAATGTGCTATACTTGAAAATTTTATAAGTGCGAGTAAGGCTTGAACAGTGCAAAAGTAGAGATGTCTGAATATCTGATTATGCAAACGTAGACAAAACTGACCAGAAGGATTTGACTAGAAAACCTGTCAAAATTAAGAACATATCCGGTAAAAAGAACTGTAGAGGATGCACCTAGTCAATCAAGTATTGCAACTAGAGCCAAAGAAAAGCATGTTGACCTGAATAGTAAGGTGAGGGGAGTAGGGGAGATTTATCAAAATCTGACTTGGTTCAGTGCTCGAGTTGGCCTCGGAACCGAACGCAAGAACAGGCCTGCACTTTACCGACCTAGATAGGGCAGGAAAAGCATCAATCTCCTCATCGTCACGAACGAAACAATCCTTGGACGAGGTTGCCGGCCGTCGCTGTCCGGCGGCACAAAAGGCGCGGGATCGTCACGGCACGGCCCGGAAGCTGATCCGAACGGGGGAAAGGAAGGTCGTCAGGCGCGATAATTACGCGCATCGCGCCGTCGTACTTGGCCTACTAACGCCTGCCTGCGGCTGTGGCTTTGCCTTTTTCCCCGACCCGACGCGACATGACATTTTTATTCGGTTGGTCGCTGGCTGCCCCGCCAGGAGCACTTACCACAGAGGGATGCAGTGTGAAATGAAACCGATCAAGGGTCGTTAGAGCAACTCCAAGAGAAGAGCTAAATCATTTTCTAAAGGTAAATTTGATTATTATTGGAGAAAAAACGTCTCCAATAGACTCTGTAAATGACTCTCCAAATTTAGTAGTTCTCCATCCCTCCTCCTTCGCTCTCTATTTTTGGATAGCCTACCTCACTCACCATCCAGCCTCTTGGCGCGGTCGGCGTTTCCTTCTCGCACGCTGCGCCCCATTCCCGCGCGTACGCGACCCACCGCGCGCCCTCTAGTTTAGATAGTCTGTTGGAGTAGTCTTGTTTTTTGGGTGAGATTCGTTTTAGAGAATAGCTAAATCACTAAATTTAGATACTTCTTTTGGCTAATCTCTTGGAGTTGCTCTTAGTATTAGCTTTTTTTTCTGATGTTCTTTAGCTATAGTCTATAGCTTTTAACAAAGATAACGTTATTTTTAAGTGAAAAGGTGATATTTTAGAGTAAGAAAACGAGTAGTGCAAGAAAACGAGAGAATGATACGTATATGCAGTTGGATGATAGACCCGTCCCTTATTTTTATTTCTCAGTAAGACTGTAATAAGAGAAGTAAAAGAAGTTTTTTCGAGAAATTAAGTATTTGTATTGATTTTTAACTTTTGTAAGCAGAATTCAAAAATAGAGAATTAATTTTTTTGTATTGCGACTTATGGTCTTTGACTGTTCACAAGAAAGAATACGAAGAGACAGACTCAGTGTGATTTTGATAGATACAAATAAAATCACTATAATATATAATATAATTGATTTGTACATTTATCTTAAATATATTTTATTTAAAAATTAGTTACTGTAAAAATATTTACTATAAAAACTAACTTTTAGAAAACGAAAATCCTAATCCGTGAAAAGCGAGACGCACATGCTGCTCCTACGCTACGGATCGCGATACGTCTTGATGCGAGTGGTGTGTAGTGTGGATATCTATAGTAAAAGGCGGAATAAAATAATAAACTAGTGGTAAAAGAAAAGATTAGACTTTGCAAAGTTAAACGGACAACTCAGAGAAGTAGAAGAGCGCATGGATTGGTTATTTTGTGCCGTGGATTATGATTTTCATTAAAAAATTTAAATTCTACTTGTTCATACGATTGTTCATTCGAGAATATATATATATAAAAGATACGTATGATTTTAATTAATGTAGATAAGTTCAGAATATTATTTACTACAATTAATTTATAAATTTTATAAAAATATGTTATTTAAAAACTACTTATTATAGAAAAACAAGGACATAAAATCCAAAAGAAACACTAATTAATCAACCGCTCGCTCACCAGGATGTCGAGGCCGCCGACGGCGTCGCGGAGCCAGTCGGCGAAGTCCGCGACCGAGGCGGCTTCGGCGACGTCGAGTCGGCGAAAGACGACGGGGAGGCCCCGCGCGAGGAGCGGCGCGGCGGCGGCCTCCCCTCGCTCGGCGTCCCGCGCGGTGAGCACCACGGTGAGTCCGTGCTCCGCGAGCCGCGCGACCAGCGCGTGCCCGATGCCCCGGTTGGCGCCGGTCACCACGGCCACCGTATCCCTCGACCACCACGCCCTGCACGAGGCACGACCGACGGAAAACGGGACAAACCCCATCAGCCATCAAGCTCCGGCCGCGAGCCACGGAACCAAGAATGTGCAGGGAGAGGAGAGGAATCGCCGCGAGTGCTTACCGCGTCGGAGACATCTCCTTGGAACCCGAGTAGTCCATTGCACGGAGCGCGCGCGAGCGAGCGAGAGAGGAGAGATTTTAATTGCTCTGCTCGCGTGGTCGGGATCGCGGCTCGAGGGGGAGAGTGAGTTGATGGATAGGGGCGGGGCTCGAGCGATAGGTGCAACTGGCTGGCCGAGGTAGGGGGAGATAATTTATGCACGCGCGGGCGCGGCACTTGCCGCCTGCCGCCGCCTCAAGTCTGTCAAACGGACGGACCGCATGCTCCAGGGAAGCCGTAAAAGCGGCGGCAGCTTGCAATGAGCAGACTGGTCAATACTCAGGAGTCACGGGGGACGGAGAGCCACGCATCCTCTGCGTGCCTCAACGTTGCGTTGCTTTGCTTGATTTGTTCCGCTCGTTGTGTTTGCACATGCCTGCTACGATGCCGCCGTTGCGTTGGTTTTTACTGAAGTTTGATAAAAAAAATAACACTGTTAATCTCAAGAATATCAGATCTAATCTCTCAAACAACAGCAATTTTATTTATAGTCCCCTCCCCCACCGCGGGATTTCCAGATGCTGACACATGTTAATCGTGTGGTCCCCAACCGCACGACTACTGTTCATCAGGAAATCGTGCGGTTAGGGACTGCACGACCACTGTTCACTCGAGTCAGCTGAGTCAAAACGCACGCATCAGTTGAGCCAAAACAATGTGCGCATGCAAGTCGTGCGTTCAGGGACTGCACGACTCGACCGCACGATCTCCCGATGAACATTAGTCGTGCGGTCGGGAACCACATGATTTCGCTGTAGTGCGGTTCCCGACTGCTCGATTAACACGTGTCAGCGCCTGGAAATCCCACGATGGGGAGGGGGCTATAAATGGAATTGCTATTGTTTGGGGCTAGATCTGGTATTCTTGAGGTCAATAGTACTATTTTTGAACAAAACTCATTTTTACTAATAGTTTATTTTTCTATAGCTGATTTTTTTTGCTGAAAATAGTAGCAATGACTGAAAGAATTGTTTTTTAAAAGGAGAGGACGAGTGATGCAAAAAATAAGGGAGTGATGCATGCGTGAGATGGAAGCGAGAGGAATAGGATACGTAATACGCTTGTGACCCCTAACTTAATATTAAAACAAGAGGAGTAGAGAAACCACTTAAAAAGCCATACGTTTATATTAGTTTCTGACTTCTCTAAATAAAAGTTAGAACCAGAAGTCAATTCGAATAAAATCTTTATTTTGTTCACGCACACACTATTATTAAAGCCTTGCAATCACGTGTAAGCTAATCGGCTGGCCAAGGAAGGAACCGTTGGTGCAAAAATGATGGAATTCAGTCAGGGAGCAAACTCACATGTTCATCAGTTCATGGTCGTTGTGAGCCTGTAAGATTTACATGTTACTACGAAAAAATCTTAATCCTACTGTTTCTCTGAGCCCACGTATCAGCGAAGCTTATTGGTGCGTGGTCTTTTTACAGGGCAAGTACATGCGTGGCCCGGTAAGGGCTTTAGCCAAGTGAGTCGTCTCCTAGAAATGGCAATGTCAAATGCGACTGAAAAGCACGCAAAACCTTGTGTTTTTCCCTGAACGCCCGGGACAGAACAGCAGCAGCCAAGCGAAATTCGGTGGCGTGTATGTGAATATGTGATGTAAAGAACCGGTGAGTTTCCCATCTATCCATGTGATTCTCGTTCCGTGTCTCGTAGGTCGTAGCTATGCTTGACCGACCAAACCGACGATTTTTTTTAATAATCCCTTTTTCATTCAAAAATCCAAAAATATTCCTATATTTTAATTTTTTTTTATAGAAATAGTGTCCAGCCGCCCAACCGTTTGGCGACTAGATGACATGCGTCATATTTGCATATATTTACATGTCATTTTACCCTCATATTTTTCATATTTTGGGACCATTTATCATCATTTACACGCTTTTATATATTTAATTGCTCGAAATGGACTGTTTTACACTTTTTTGTGCTTTTCCACAGGCCGGTGCGATCGAGGGGCATAAACGACAAATCTGGACCTTCGGGCTGCTCCGTGCAGAAGTACGCGTCGTCACGGATGCGTAGGTTCAAACCGCGCTGAAATCGGACTCCGGAAGGGCTAGAACAGAAGAAAACACCATTCGGGAGGGACCTGTTTGCAAACCCTAGAAACCGCGAGGGCAAAATTGCAAAACACCCATCCCCATCCTCAAAACCACGCCGCCGCCTGTGGGAGAACCTGAGCCCGGTTTCCTTCTACCTCTACCCCCGTTTGCTTCCTCCCCCGATTCTCCTCCTCCACTCCGGCCGCCGGCGAGCGCCGGGCCGCAGCTCGTCGACGCGCCCGCCGCTTCTCCATCCTCCACCTTCTGCATCGCCACGCGCCGCCTCACTCCTCCACAGCGCCGCCCCTTGCTTCCTCCTCCTTCCTCTCCTACCTCGGCGCCACCACTTCTCCCGCGCGCCGCCACTTCTTCCCCCAGATCTTCTCCCTCCATCGCGCCCCTCCTTCTCCGCCTTACCTCACCGCGTCCACCATCGCCTCCCCTCTTCTCTCCATCCACCGATTCGACGGCGCGCCACGCTTTCTTCACCGCCGCCTTGCACACCTCCGGTCACCGCCGCAACTTCCCCTCACCTCTGCGCCTCCCCTTCTCCGCCATCCTACTCCACCGCGCCTCCCCTCTCGGCTGCTTCTCCAACCGCGCCGACGGCCGCCCATCTCCTCCCTCGGAACCACCGTCCGCACCGCCGTTCCCCCTTCTCCACCCGTGCGCCACCGTCTGCCGCTTGCTCTCCCCTCTCCTCTCCGCCACCAGCTTCCTCTTCCCTTCCTCCCCACTTCTACTCCGGCCGCCGCTCTCCACCGCGCCTCCCTTCTCAACTTCCTTAGGCCGCTGCCTTCTTGCTCTCCACTCGCCAGCGCCGTATCTCACCGCCATCCCGACGCCATCCTCTGCTCCGACACCGACGGCCGCCGACGACATCTCCACCGAGTCACCCTCGGCGCCGACGCCGGCCGCCACCATTTCATCGACACCACCGACGACTTCGACGAAGGCACTGCAACCCCCTTCTTCCTCTACGGCCAACACCTTCACCGAGCCCGCCGCCTGCTTCTTCTTCTCCACCGACAGCCTCCCCTCTGCTTCCCCTGCTACTGCTTCATTTATTCGGTTTATCCTCAACTCATTTCCATTACTCTCTTGTTCCTTATTTAATGATCAAATGGCTGCTACTGGATTACTGTGAATTGGAGTGAATGCGATATATGTCGATGAGATTGTGAATGCTAATTTTGTTATCTGTCAAATTGTTGATCTCCTTGTTTACATTTAGCAGTATTTGTGATCTGTGATGTGTGTGGATCTGTGTGTTTGGAAGTGCGGTAGATTGGTAGTTAATGGTGCACTATTCCTGTTGAAGATTGTTAACTGTGTGTTAGTATTAGTAATCTGTGTTGGTACTTGTCAATTGTGATCTATGTTTAGCCCCATCAGTTGTTTAAGGTGTTAGGTGTCTTTGTCAGCATCTGTGTTTATCCTTGTGTTTGTGTTGCACGATTTAGCTAGTCGGCTATCGTTCCCTTCCCTTCGCCGTCTCGACCCCCTCCTTGCTTCTTGATCTCCCTCTTTGCTTCTCTCAGCGGCGGTCGTTTGATAGTTAAGTCGTGCGTGCGTTCGTAGTTCAGTGTTTTGTGTAGTGTGCCGTCATTGTCTAGTTAGCCATCGACCATCTTCTCCCTCGTTCTCTCTCGACTCCCTTCTTGCTTCTAGACTCTCTCAGTGCTTCTAAACCCTCCCTCAGTGCTTCTCGACTACCTCTTTCTTTCTTGCGGTCGATAGTTATTTAGGTCGTCGGTCGGTAGTTGTTTTCGTCGTGTAGTCGTCATTGTTCGTTCGTTTGGTAGTCGTGTTCAGTCGTTTAGTCGTCGTGTCGTTGTCGTGTCATTCGTCCGGTCGTACGACGTCAATTCGTACGGTCGTTCGTCCCGTCGTGGTTTAGTTCGTGCTTTTGTTTAGTTCTTTCGTTGTTTAGTCTGTGCGAGCTAGCGCTCGTTCGGCAGTTCGTTCGTTTGGCTGCTTTAGTAGTCGTTGTAGGTTTAGTTTTCTCCCCCGTTTCGTTTGACCTAGCTTTAGCTGAGCATCGGTAGCCTCAGTCTAGTCCCTGTGGAGAACACGACACTCGCCGCTATTTCAGTGGCAACCCGTGCACTTGCGGGTGTGCTATTTTTGCACGATCAAGCACTAGACCCTCTCGTCTAATGGCCAAGTGGCATGCAGGCCAGTCGTCTAACGGTTAGACGATAGGTGTCGTCGCCCCACCGTTCGGCGACAACACCTCTCACCAATCACTAATCTTCGACCACGATGTTTAGACTATATGATATTCGACCACGTTGTTCTCTTCGACCACTCACTAATCTTCGACCACGTTGTATCGATCATGTTGCTTCGATCACGCTGGTCGACCACATTGTATCGACCACGTCGGTTCAACTACGTACCTGTGGGCGACTGCATACTTGTCGCCCAGCAGTAGAGCTATCGTCTGCTTATTGCTCAGCCATTGAGCGATAGGGTCCAGTCGCGTAACAGTTGGGCAACTGAAGGTTATTTCTATAAAAAAATTAAAATGTAGGTATATTTCTATATTTTTGAATAAAAAATAGATTATTTTTTTAAAAAAAACTCCCAAACTGACATGGAAATTGGTAGAGGGGTTTTGATTTAAACGATTTAAAAGTCTTTGGCTTCTGGTTTTCAGTTTCTAGAAGTCAGTAGTCACCTGGAGCACGTCGACTTATTAATTTCAGTTTTTTTCTTTTTGGCCTTTTTAGCTTTTTTTTATTTTCTCCCCTTTATTCCTTTGCAGAGTTCCTTTAAGATACGACGTTTGTTTTCATTTTTCATTTTTCTTATTTTTTATTAAAAAAACTAATAGCGTTACAGTGTAATTATAATTAAAGTAATTATAATTAAAAGTCAACAGCAGAAGTAAAAAGCCCACCTTTTAAGCCGTTTGGAGCTACACCATCGTCTCGTTTCTCTCAGAAACAATGTCATCTTTCATCACCAAGCTTTGTAAGATTCGTCTTGGCCTTGGAGACTTTAATTGACCACAACTTTGGAAGAATTCGACGATAGTCAATTGTGATGGCTCTAGAGACGTTTGTATTGGTTTGTATTAATAGTTTTTAGCTAAAAATGAACAATAGTGATTGAAAGAAGTGACTTTTAGAAGGTGAAGATGAGAGGTGAAAAAAGTGAAAAAAGTGCACAACCCTCTGGTCTCTATCCTCATAGTAAGACAGTAGCGAGAGAAGTAGAGAAGCCGCTTTGAAAAGTTAGATATTCATATTAATTTTTGGCTTTTTGAAGCAGCCAATATGAACTGTGCCTTAGACCGTCCAATTAAGCAATCAATGGTCTAGATGGAACAACAGATTCTGATTTAGAGTAGTTGAACTGCTTACAATTTATTAACAAAATATATTTTTCCCATAAAGATTAGTCCGAACAAGCCATTTCAGATGTCACCCTAACTTAGGGGGCGCTCAGTTTGACGATGGATTATGTCGTTTTCACTGCAGTTGATGGTGGTTTATTTAGCGTAATTAAATTTAAAATTTTAAAAATGGAAAAAATATATTAGCCCATCACAGAAAGTGCCAAGGAATACGGAGAAAAAGAAAAGACAAAAAAATAAAATTATAAAAATAGTGAATTAAAAGTCAGAAGCCAACTGCCTGAACAAGGCCAGGCCTAACACAAATAGCTGGCCTGGCTGTACTCTTTAGGTAGGTGATTTTATTCTATTTGGCTTTTATCTCCTAATAAAAACCATTCGATATAGCCTAAAAAACCATCCGCTAAAAGACCCTATAGTTAGGCGGCTGTTGCATGATTCTTGCGTATCAGGCATGCATGCTCATGTTTAATTACTTACAAGCCAACCAATGCATACTTCTAGTTAATCGCCAAGTGGGATTCACTGTCATTTGCGCATTAGAATGTTAGGTTCGGGGAGCTATTGGTTAGTTACTATTTTCTCCAACGAAACAGAATTGTGCACCACTGCACATCTGCAAACACTGGCCGTCCATTCTGGTCATAGTTTAGTGGCACACGACAAACTCCGACCATGGGTTTGGTAACAATCTGCCGTATACCACCAGCCCAGCAACAGCTCGTTAGCTGAAACGTTAGTTAGGCCTCATCTTTTATGGTTTATGACTTTTTTAAATAAATAAATAGAATAATTTTTACATCATCATTTTAAAACAACTTATTAAAATAGCTTTTTAGAAATAGCTTATCGATTTTTGATTTATTCGTACAAACATTCATATTAAAGCTAAAAAAACATAAATTATAGTGACAAATCATAAATCATAACTCAAAGAAACATAACATAGCCAAACAAATCTTCCCCTCTTTCCCTCGCATCCGGTAGACCGGTACCATGCAGAACTGCACTTCTGACGGAATCTTTTTGCATGTAGCCGCCATCTTTTCAATTGCCTGTGGATCAGTTGGTGTGTTTAGGGGCCGACATGGGAACGAATGAGTGAGATGGCATATAAACATGTGATCGGTCTGTTAGCTTTTAAGGTGCCGTTTAGTTGAACAAAAATAAGCTGATTTTGATTAAAATTATACTGTAGTTGATTGAACCTATACTGTAGCTGATAATGGCTTATTTGACGCAACTAAATTTAGAAAAACTTAAAAAATAGAAAAAAACAGATTAGTCTATCACGGACAACGTAAACGAATACAACAAAAAACCGGAAAAAAAGTCAAAAAAGCTAAAAAGCCATAAAAGACAAAATTTAGAAATAGTGAAAAATAAGTCAAAAGTCAGAAGCTCAAACCGAAATAAGCGAGACCTAAAACCGTTGAGAGTTTGACACATATGAGTGGATTTCAAAGTGTGCTATAAAAAATTTCAGATGAATTTTATTACAATTAGAACTCGTATTCCTATCCGTAGAAGAGCTACGAAGGACTATATAAACCATAGGATGACCATCCACAAGCAATCAAGCCTACTCATTTAAATTAAAGAGCGTACGAGAGAATTAGATATTAGGATATTTTTTAGCACTAAATTTTTGTATAAGGCAAGAATCTGAGGGTCTTAAAAAATTTGAGTGAGCGAGCGATAATCTCTTGTACTCTTTTGAAGTTGTGTTTAAAGAATTTACGGTCGACTTCGTCAAATATTTTCTCTCATCATGGTTGTTTCAACGTTATTATTTTGGTTCTCTATGAGATTTATCTTCTTCATTCTTGATACCATGCACGCTCATACCATATCTCACAAGCTTTGATCCGATCCAGGGTTGCCGAGCATAACAATGGAAATCAGGGTGTAACTAGTGGTATCAGAGTTAAGACCAGATTAATCTGATTTGTGAGAAGATCAGTAAAACATCAGGTGGCATAAAATCAAAATTGATATCAACGATGTGGAATCAAGTAGAGAAATTTGATGACGGAGAAAATTTCAGCATGTGGCAATACGTAGTGAATGATGTCCTTATCCAGCAAGGGCTAATCGATGCTCTTGAAAGGGATAAATTGGAAAAGATATTTGATAAAGATTGAAAGATGATGAAGTGGAAGGCTATCAGTACAATCCGTCTATATCTCTTTAGTGAGGTAAAATACCTGGTGATCAAGAAGAATTCACCGAAAAATTATATAATGATTTAGAAGAATTATATATGACAAAATCACTGATAAATTAGTGGGTGCTAAAGAGACGACTGTACAAATTGCGCATGGAGAAAGGTACACAGTTCGTTGTCCTTCTCAATGTCTTCAATAAATTTATCACACAGCTGACTAGTATGGATAAGAAAATTGAGGAGAACGATAAGGTCGCCATATTGGCATCATTCTCAGCCACCATTATGGGAGTAATTGGTGGTGAATATTCTCATCGGAAAAACTACTCTTGACTTCAATGAGACAGTTGCATATCTATTGAAGGTTGAGTCATTTAAAAAAGCCATCGAAATTTTCATTCTCAGGTGATCAAACATTTGTTGTAGAAGGTATTGCAGACAGAAGCAAATGTCACATGAAAAAGAAGAGCAAGACTAAGGGCACACGTGCATGCTTTGATGTGACGAGGAAGGTCACTGTTATGGTTATAGACCAAACAAAGAGAGAGAGTATGGTAGTGGAGAGTTAGGTGAGCAATGGCTTAGGGTTTCTCCCCGTGGCCTGTGTTGTATATGTGTGTGTGTATATATATATCATGTGGGGAGTGCTTTTACAATTATACCGTTACATCCGAGTATTCCCCTTAGGGGCACTTATGTCATTACACATGTCCCATTTTGGGCCTTACATTTCTCTAACAGGCCTATTGGGCTTAGGTGGGGGCCACCCCTACGACAGTCACATAATAAAAGATTGTTTGAGTTTGAAGCAAATAAATAATATATGCTCAATGGTGGTAGCAAAGGATAATTTAGATGCATTAGTCGTCAGTCAATCAAGTAATTCTCATTAATGGATATTAGATTCAGGTTGTTACTTCTATATGTCTGGCGATGGAGATGTTTGACGAATGATCTCTACACTTGGCACATGAAATTGTTTACTTGAAGATGTATGATGAAGCACATCGCACATTGATGAGAGTTCGGTATGTTTCAGCTTAAAGAAAAATCTAATATATGTGAGGTCGCTTGAACTCGAAGTTTATGAGGTATCATTTTTGAGGTGGAGTCTTGTGAGTTGTGAGTTACTTACAAATGGCAAGTGATCATGAAAAATATTTGGAGCAATGAAGGATACTGATTAAAGGGTAATCAGATGGAGCAACCAATGGGAAGTCTAATAAAAATCCTGGTTAGAAGAAGAAAACCATGTCGTCAACGGTAGGTATTTAGATATCATCTGCAATTATGTGCGAAACTACGAAGATAGTTGTAAAATCTAGCAGATGCAAATACAAAGGTGCGAGCTATTGAAAGAAGAAATACATGATGAGACCAACCATGCAGTACTGGGGAGCAGGTGGAGCTCGAAGGTGGTACATATCTATTGCATAGAAGGACATAGGAACATGAGGTGTGGTCAATTAAAATACACAACGACACGTACATTGTGGTGATGTGCACAAACCTATGTGATGAGGCACTTCCAAAGATGGGATGAAAAAGAGTGAAGCCGACTTTGAGCAAGTTCTTGGAGGAGCATAGAGACTTCAATTAGTAAGAGTCAAAGTGGACATTATTAAGTTAGGGTGATTCATATCTAGTCTTTTAATATTCAAAAATTGTGATATAAAGAGTTCTAGATGAATTCTAATAGGATTATAACTCCTACTTATACTTGGATTATGACTCCTACTCTAAATTAAAGGACTATGTAAACTATGGGGGATGACCATAGACAAGCAATCAAACTATCAAGCCTACTTATCTAAAGCAGAGGACGCACGATAGGATTAGAGAATTCTTTAGCATTAGATTCTTATATAGAGTAAGAATCCGAGAGGTCCTAAAGTTTCAGGAGGGTTGTGAGTGGACGACAATCTCTTGTATTTTTTTGAGATTGTGCTTAAAGAATTTACGGTTGATTTTGCCAAATTTTCTCTCTCTCATCGTTGTTACTTCAATGTTGTTATTTTGGTTCTTTCTACGAGATTTATCTTCTTCATTCTTAATATCATTTATGCTTATATCGTACCTCATAAACTTAGATCTGATTCAAAGACTACTACGTATAAAAAAGGTATTAGAGTATAAGAAAGACTCGAGGGCATCATACACCGTTTACCAATCCAAAGCAGGTCATGACAGGATGCTGGCCGGCCTATGGCCTGAGAAATCACTATAAGCTTGTGGTTACATCAAGCATGAGGCGACAGGCAATGACAAGACCACTTGGCGTCATGCAATGTACGTAATTCCACAGGCCAACCCGGAGTTAATTTCCCCAAAGGAAGCGCGTAGGAGAGTCCATGTCAATCGAATTCCTGGTCCAGGATCCTATCGATCTTTCGTGGCAATCCTATCGAATTTTCCCGGGTTTTCGGGTCACTGGAAGGCCCAGTTTATCAACCAAAACTTGCCGCCTCGTTGCGCCAACTGCCAATTTGTTAACTGCGATAACTCACTGGTCAAGTCCATTTATTGTGATGCAAGGTGTCACATCGTTTATTCGCGTAGCAACTACTGCGAATTTGTGACCGAGGGCATTCTTAAGCTGCTGACTGATAGTACACATAATAGGATTTATGCGTTGTGATCTCATCCCTCCAAATAATTTGTTGTTAGCCTGCTACCGCTGTATACTTGAAAAAAGAGAAGAAGAATTGGATTGCAAGCTACACTGTACGTATTTTGAAAGGGGTGGTGAAGTTGTGATTTTTACTTACCTTAAAAAGTTGTAATTGCGCCTAATTTTTTTAAAGGGGGAATTTTACGCTACACTGCACGTGATTGCAATCTTTTCCGGCCCCCGAGTCCCTCTCTGACATCTCCTTCCCGAACAACGCTCGTCCTGATCATATTCTTATCTGCAAAGCCTCACATGTTCAATAAAACATTGCTTCCTCGTCGTACTTGGAGTGTGTGCTTACGTTAATCTTTAAGGCAAACTAGCTGCGGGAGCTCGACGCTATGCACACAAGGAGCAAACCGATCGCGCGTTCACAACGCACAAGCACGCGGCGGCCCAAGCAGAGAGGCGAGCGCACTCCTAATGCACGGACACGCGCCAGGCTAAGAATGAACTAAGGGCGATGTGGCACGGGCGGCTAGCCACAGAATCCCCCAACTTTTAGGGTCTATTTGGTTCATGACCAGAAGTTGTCTAACCACAAGTTAGGCGTGCCACAGTTTTTAGGTAGCTGTTTGGTTCACTGACGCAACTGTGTCATGCCACACTTTCTTAGCACCCAGCCCCACACGTCACAGACTCAGTTTCTTGCCAAACTTTGCCACAAGTGTGGTTTCGATTTTGTTAGCCACACTTTCTGTGGCAGCCACACATTACCTAAGCTTAGGCATGGCAAGCTTAGACACCAACCAAACAGGCCGAAATTTTTGTATTTTAGCCCTTTTTGTGAAAATATTCACATTTAGACCCCTGGTAGTTTTAATTCCGTTTTTAGACCCAGAGCTCGGAGTCGTGACCCACGGCGCCGAGGTAACACGTCTCGGCGCCGTGGTCCACGGCTCCGAGGTCCCAGGCCCGCACCAGCTTGGCGGCCTGCGTGGCGCTGACGTGGCAGGACCTCGGAGCCGTGTATCGCGGCGCCGAGCTCGGAGCCGTGAATCGTGGCGCCGAGCTCGGCGCCGTGGGCCGTGGCGCCGAGGTCGGAGCCGTGGATCTTGGCGCCGAGCGGGTGGCTTTTCCTGTCCCACGGCAGCGAGCACGGTTCATTTGCACGCCCCCCCGCCGCCGCCCCTCCACTGCCGCACGCGTCCCCTCCCCGGCTGCGTCCCCGCCGCCTCCACTGCCGCACGCGTCCCAGCCGCGGCCGTCGCCTACTCTCCCTGGCCTCCCCGCCGCCGCTCCCTGGTGCCGCCGCTGCCCTCTGGTGCCGCTTCCCCGGCCTCCCGCCCTCTGGTGGCCGCCGCCTCACCGCCGCGGCCGTCGCCTCCCTGCCGCCGCTCCTTGGTGCCGCGCTGCCCTCTGGTGCCGCCTCCCCGGCCTCCCGCCTCTCGCCCTCTGGTGGCCGCCGCCTCCCCGGCCTCCCGCCTCCCACGTCGCCGCCGCTCCCTGGTGCCGCCGCCGCCCTCTGGTGCCGCCGCCTCCCGCGTCCCCGGCCTCCATCCAAGGTACATTCACACAGAGAAATATATGCTAACCCTAATTTGATTCATGGATGTGTGCATACTGCTACTGCGAAGTGTGATTCATGGATGTGTGTATACTGCGATGTGCCTTAGATCTGGGTGACCTCTTCCTGATGCATGATCACGTTGTTCCGAATTCATATGCTTACATGCCTGCTATCTTGTACAGATCATATATGATAAGGGGGAAATAACTGAGTAATTGTGTTGCAAATCGTTCGATCGACTAGCTAGCTGAATACAAGAGCCAAGGTAGCTTTTATTAGGAGCGTGCTGTTGTTTGTTAATTGCTTAGGTCAGACAAAGGAAAATTAGAATCAACTCGAAGAACTTAATTGGCTTGATATTTTAGCTGCAATTAGGGGCTCGTTCTCCTTGTCCATCGTATCGTGGACAGTGATTGCATGATTTTCGCTGCCTCGCTTCCCCGCCGGCCGCCTCCCCTCCCCGCCCGCCTCCAAGTCCGCCTCCCCGCCAGCCGCGTCCCCTCCCGCCCGCCTATGCATCTCATTATCCCAATAACAATTTAAAGCATATGTTTTTACATTTAATAGAGAACTTCTAAAGTTTGGGATCTGTTTGGTTGCATCATTACCATTGTAGTATCCAATTTCGATTAAAGGTATTAAGTTTGGTTTTCTGTATGAACTAGATGGACAATCTAGTCACCCTATATCATGGAGGCAGTGTGACAACTGATGATTATGGAAATGTTTGATTTGTTGAAATGCAAAGGGTGCCTCTGATATTCAGTGATCGGCCGTCGTCTAGTGAGTTGGTTGCTAGGGCCCGGGAGGAGCTACATTGTCATGCAAACGAGGAGAGCATCACAGTTGAGGGGTTACTTCACTTCGGTTCGAAACACACAATTCTAAGGCGGTTGATCTTGATTGGTTGTGAGGATCAGTGGGACAAATATGTCAGATTGGTTATGAGGAATGAGTTCCAATGTTTGGACCTTGTTGTGCGGAAGGTGTCCATTGATCCCACCCCTCACGGTTATTCACCAGAACTAGGTGGTCAGGCACCCTTTGACCCTCCGTTACCGGACCTTGCGGTGGATGTGGAAGAAGTGCCTGAGGTGCCCGATGCTCTATCTGCCCCGAACGAGGTTCACATTTCTCAACCAGTTCGAGTCGAATGTCGAACTGATGATGTCGTGGCGGCCCCTCAGGATCATCCCAGTAAGTGGCGAGCAACACTTTAACCTTTTCCCGTTATTCCATTCTTTTGTCTCAATCCCATCGTTTTCATGCTTATGATGCAGGAGACATTCCTGATAATGTGGTTGTTCCTCCCGTTGCTCCATCTGGCAACGTTGAAGAAGTCTGTAGGGACTCCAACAGTGTGGATGTTCAAATTGTGGATGATCTGGTGCCTTATGAGATCGCAAGGGCCGTTGATTCTGAAGATGACCGCCCTTTTGGAGAGCTGTCCGAAAGTGATATTGAGCTGATCAGGTGTTATTGCCCTGGCCGGGATCCATCAGTTCATGAATTGAGCGATCTTAGGCATTCTCACGGGGCTTATGCAGAAGGAAGGGATGACGAGTTGCTAGATGCTCCTGAGGCCGGGTCAAGCATGACAATTGAGAAGGGCATGGTGTTTGAGGACTTGTCTGCATTGAAAAGGTGGCTGCAGGAGTATTCAGTGATTCGTAAAAGGCCATTCAAGGTGAGACATTCTTATGTGGAGCGGAGGTACACAGTTGTGTGCGAGAAGGAAACATGTGAATGGAGGGTTTGTGCTAGGAAACAGAAGGACACGGGAAAGTTCAAGATCACAAGAATCGTTGGCCCACACACTTGTGCCGAAGCAGAGCTCAAACAGAAGCATCGGCAGTTGACCTCTACCATTATTGCAAAGTCACTGTGTCACATAGTAAAGGGAGAACCCAATATGAAGGTGAAGACACTTGCTGGGATTGTTAAGGAGAAATTTGGATACGACATAAGGTATGGCAAAGCATGGAAGGCAAAGCAACGCATCTGGAAGATGATATATGGGGACTGGGAAGATGGGTACTTGCAGTTGCCAGCACTCTTCAATGCAATCAAAGCGGTTAATCCAGGCATGCATTATGAGTACGTCCCGAAACAAAACGAATGGACTCAAGATGGGATGCAGATATTCTTCCGTGCTTTCTGGTGCTTTGCTCAGTCCATCGAGGCCTTTCGGCATTGTCGTCCCGTCTTCTCCAACGACGGTACGTTTCTTCTTGGCAAGTACCAGGGCACACTTCTGATAGCCATTTCCTGTGACGCAGACAACGCGTTGGTTCCTTTGGCGTTTGCTTTGGTTGAGAGGGAGAACAAAGACAGCTGGGGATGGTTCTTGCGGCTCGTTCGGAGGCACGTGGTCGGCCCTGATAGGGAGGTTGGTGTCATATTTGATAGACACCAGGGCATACTTGCTGCCGTACAGGAGCAGATACCGGGGTATTCAGCTTTGCACCGCTGTTGGTGCACTCGGCATCTTGCCGAGAATCTACTCCGTAAGGATGGTACGAATGACAACTTTCCTCTGTTCGAGGAGGTCGCTCGAATGCTTGAGGTGAAGTTCTTCCTGGAGAAGTTGGAGCAGCTTAATAGGGCAGTGACGGAGTAGGCCTTTAGCCTGTACACATATAGGGCGTAGGCCTTTAGCCTTTACAGGAGTAGGCCTGTAGGCCTGTACACACATAGCGGCGTAGGTCTTTAGCCTTCTAGGCTTTGAATGGTCCAATCTCTGAAAAGGTTACGAACTATGAATTTATGACGAGACTATAGTCTCTGAAAAGCCTACATAGGGCCATTTATTGCTACACTGGAATCCAGGAAAAACGAAAATATCCTCTCCATGGACTATGCCCACTGCACCAGATAATCTGCCTACATAAAGCCCTCCCTCCTATGTCTTCCATACCACATCTCCTCCTCAAGGCATCACAATACTACTACACAACAATGTCTTCCTGGAGGTCCGACCCATTTGGAGTGCCGGAGTGGCATGAGCGCCCGAAGTGCCATTGCGGCTTTAGGACGATGTTGGGAGTCTGGACTGATCGAGTACAACGAGCCAAATACGGCCGTAGGTTCTTCAAATGTCCTGACCTGGATGACGACTTCGTGGTAACGACCACAACTAAATCATTTGTTTCTCGTTATCTTTTTTCAACTTGATCGGGTGTCGCCGGCATGGCCAAATAACCGGGCAGTGGAGGTGGAAAACAAAGCACAATACTTTGTCAAGATGACTCAGGCTCGCGAGGTGGAACGACAGATGCGGCTTGACCAAGAGCGCCGCGTGAGGGTGGACCAAATCCGTCTGAAGGGCAAGGAGGATGAGCTGCAAAGGAGGCGGGAGCAGTTAAGTCTGCGTGAAGCTGCCATCAAGCGTCAGGAGGAGGAGCTTCAAGCTCGGGAGGCAGCTTTCAAGACCAAGAGTGAAAGGAAGAAGGATGCAGTGGAGCCATCTTCAGGGTGTGACAAAAAGGGGAAACAACCACGCTACACCCAGTAGACAAAATGTAATAGACCCAGCAAGTTATTTTCCCTAAGGCATGCATGTTAGGACTAGTGGTGGAATTCTGAACATTAGAAGTACAGAGTTGCACACATGCCACATGCCTGCCATGTCAAAATATCACTCACCTTCGAAATATCACTTACCACTATATGCATCGATATTTCTACGCTCAATCCTTCGGCAAAAAAATTTAGCATAATTTGGTTTGCATGTCCAACTTGCAATGAACATAAACTTTTATTACGACTTCATCAGATTCGTTCCCATATTACAACTACAAAATTACCAAACCTTGCAAAAACCACGGGAATTGCAAACCCTTAAAACATATCAAACCTTAAAAGTCACTTACCATTTTATATATCGACCGTTCTACGCACAATCGTTCCTAAAAAAAATTACCATATTTTTTTATGCATCTACAACGAGCCAATCAACATAAACTTGTTTTACAATTTTTTCAGATTGTTTTGTAATTCACAACTACAAAATTAACAAAACTTATAATCATTACAGTTCCTGCAACTAGTAACAAAATTAACAAAATACAACTAGTAATTCTTTTTGCGACAACGTAAAGCCTGATCGGTGCAAACCCTAGACGCCGAGTGTCTGCAGACGTGGCAGGGAGCTCGGCGCCACGTGGCAGGCAGCTCGGCGCCACGATCTACGGCTCCCAGCTCGGCGCCACGATCTACGGCTCCGAGCTCGGCGCCACGACCCACGGCGCCGAGGTGCTGCCACGTCAGCGCCACGCAGGCCACCAGGCTGGAGTGGGCCTGCGACCTCGGAGCCATGGACCACGGCGCCGAGACGTGTTACCTCGGCGCCGTGGGTCATGGCTCCGACCCCCTGGGTCCAAAAACGGAATTAAAACTACCAGGGGTCTAAATGTGAATATTTTTCAAAAAAAGAGCTAAAATACAAAAAATTCGGCCAAACAGGCCCTAAGTGTACGAAGTATAAGAACAAACTAAGGCCCTTCATTTTTAGTGTACGAAGTATAAGAACAGAGGCTCCCCACGATTGGGTTTGAGCCTTTGGTTTTCGTCTTATTTTTTATTATTTTTAAAATTTGTCTTTTTTAACTTTTCATTTTTTGAGCTTCTTTACTTGTTCTTTTTTCATATTCGTTTGCATTGTATGTGATAGGTTAACCTATTTTTTAATTTTATTTTTTTAAAATTTAATTATACCAAATAAGTCAGCATCAGTTACAGTGTAATTTCAGTCAACTACAGTGAAAATTTAGCCCAACTAAGCACCACCAAACTAAGACGATGTGGCACGAGCAGCTACCTAGGGAATCCCCATGTTTAATATGTTTAATATACAGAGGATAAGGTGTTTTGATTAGGAGTGTAGAAAAGCTTTCGACGATGCAAGTGCCAACTAGTTTGGTAGTGACATCAATTGATCATGCTTTTAGGTTCTGCTCCAAGCGGTTTTGGTTTTTAGTTTTTGATTTTTAAAAGTTATTTGGAATATGTCAGTTTCTTGATTTTATTTTTTGTTTATTTTTCCTTTATTTTTTTGCACTGTCCGCGACGATATTTTTTTTTCATTTTTTAACTCCAAAAAGGCTAATAGCCGCTTTACTGTATTTGCAGCCAAAAGCTAATAGCCGAGGTAGAAGTCGGGGCTTTTAAGCCATTTGGAGCGAGGCCTTAAGGCTATGTTCCAAACAGTTTCTGGCTTCTGACTTCAGAAGTTAAAAGTTGTTTGAAACACGTTGGGTTTTTAATGTGGTTTTTTTTCTCCTTTCTCTTGTTTATTTGCATTATCCATGAAAATATAGCGGCATTTGTTTTCTCTTTTTATTCATTTTCATTTAATTGAATACCTAAGAAAAATTAATAACCGCTAAACTATCATTCCAGTCAAAAAGCATGACACTTTTGAATAAAATCTACGAACTTGGCGGCTGCGATGTACATTGCTTTAGTTGGGCAAGAGTTATTTTAGATCAACTTATAAAATCTATAGTACCCTGGCAATGTCGAAACGAAGGTTTATATTTCAAATATGAACATGAATGGCTATGTTTTACAATAGGATTGTCTCTTGCAATGGCGGAGAGAGGGGGGCCTGGCACCTTAACCTTCTACTAATCCTCTATTATGTAGTTAATTATATGTGTTTAATTAGTGGTTTGGCCCCTCCCAAATTAGCCCAAATGTAAAATATGTTTAAAACCCAGTCATATGCAGCCCAATTAGACCTAGTAATTGAGGACTGACGCTTCATATTTGAGCCTTTGGCTCTTTGCCGGCTTGCCGCACGCTCTGCCTGTTCGTCTTCTTGCTGCGCGCTCTGTCTGTTCGTCTCCGTGAATGTCGGCCTAACCCTCTTCCGGTGCACCGAGAAGGCCAGAAGGGTGCATGTGAGTCCTCACTTCGATCCCCTTCCGTTCCCAATACTGTAAGATTCGGTCACTACTTACTACTATCTGAATCAATTAGTACATGAGTACAATTCGTGCGAAATTGGAATTCTTAGGATTCGAGTGTGTTTCTGCTGTGAATGTGACTAAATCTCGAAACAAGAATGATAACACCACAGCCTTTCACCATTACAAAGTAGATGTGTTTAATGTTGCAATTGATCAACAATTGATTGAGCTAGAAGATCGATTCAGTTCTCAAGCGACAGAGCTTTTGTCCCTTTGTGCCTCTTTGGATCCAAAGTTGGACACCTTCGACATAGCAAATATATGCACTCTAGTGAAAAAAATATTATCCTGCTGATTTCTCAAGCCAAGAAAGAGCTCAATTGGAGTGTCAATTGCTATATTTTCAACTTGATGTATGCAAACCATACAGACCTAAGTGCATTACCATCACTTGCTGATCTAACAAGTAGACTAGTTAAGACTGGTAAAGATTCATCTTATCCTATGGTGGACAGGTTGTTAAGATTAGTCTTAACTCTTCCGGTTTCAACTGCAACCACCAAGAGATGTTTTTCAGCTATGAAACTTGCGAAGACGCGACTTCGAAGTACAATGGGAGATGGATTTCTACGAGATTGTTTAGTAATTTATATTGACAAGGAATTGGCCGCAAAGATTAGTAATGATGATATTATTAAGGCCTATGATCTTGCTGGTAGTCGTAAAGCTAAGTTTAAGTTAATAGAGATGTAATTTTTTTTGCATTGTAATTTGCAAAATATATTACTCTGATATATGACTATTGGATCGGTAAATCCAGCATGGTTCATTGATTTTACTCTACTTGTTGTTTATGTTGCCCCTATATCTAATTCGTGACTCCGCCCTGCTCTCTTGTACGCAACTGTTCTTAATAGCTTTGGATGTGTACGGCCGAAACTCTTGATCGGACGGACAGAGGCTTCCGACGGACCCGACCCACCCTGGTTGGTCTCGACCATTCTGGAAGGGAGAAACCCCAGCCCCCAAACCGCGCACGCAAGATTCCTCCCCTTCTCCGACCGTCGCTCGTGCGGACGGCGGCAACGAGGTCGGAGTCTCCCGCCACAGCCTCCACTTCCCGGCGCCGAGATCCATGGAGAGCAGCCGCGCGGGCGGCGGCGAGGTGGGGTGGTACGTGCTCGGCCCGAACCAGGAGCACGTCGGCCCCTACGCGCTCTCCGAGCTGCAAGGTATGATCCCCCCCCCCCCCCCCCCCGCGCGCCGATTAGCGCAAATGCGGGCTTAGTTCGATTGCACGTTGGGCTTCTCCTCGCAAAAAACCGAAACTTTACCTGTACGGGCTTGCTGCAAGCCGCAAGGTTCACTTTCCTGTGCGTATCGACTAGTTTTGAAGCTGTCGCTAATGTGACGCAAATCCCAGCATCGGGTGTAGTTAGATGTTGTCGATTGTGCGTGTTGCAAGAAGCTGGCCTTTTTCCTTTGAAGCAGTAAGTCGATGTTTCCATGGATTTGGGAGTATGGCTGATCGCAACAGTTTGAATTTGCATTGTGAGGTGAGGCCCAGAGTGTATTTACCATGGTACGGCGACATCAATTGTTGATTTTTGCTGTTGCTGTGTGGCCACCACTGTTTGTGCGTAGTTTCTGACTCCAAGCTGGCACGTATCGGTGGGACTGTTAGCGCAGGCAGGCACCTGGAGCTAGGGTTTAGGTCACGCGGATGAAGTTATTCGCTTGTTGTGTGGTCGCGTCTTGTAGGAGAATTTTTCATTTCCCTGTTTTCGTTATGGTCTTTACTTGAGGAATTTCGCTCGCTTTTCAGAACATTTTGCTAATGGGTACCTCACCGAGAGCACAATGCTCTGGGCAGAAGGGAGGAGTGAATGGATGCCACTGTCTTCGATTCCCGAGCTGCATGTTGGGGTCACAAAGAAGGATCAACCTGAAGAAGGTTAATGCTTTCTACATTCTCTTTGAAGAAAATTCTGTAGGATGCTCTTCAAGTGATCTTCTGATGTTCTTTCAATCTGTGTGATGGTCCAGGGATTGAAGATGATTTTGAGAAGTTCCAAAAGGAGGTTATAGAAGCGGAGGCGGAGGTGGAAGCCTTGAAAGACAAGGCAGATAGTGACTTAAACCAAGAGCATGTGGTTGATGATACTGACGAGCGGCCAGCAACACCAGATGGCGAGCAAGAATTCACTGATGATGACGGCACTGTTTACAAGTGGGATCGCACTCTGAGGGCATGGGTTCCTCAAGTAAGTATTGCCATTGCTTGGTTTATTTACTCTCCTTTTGCTGCTGGTAGCACCGATGACTTTGGAACTTGCCACTGCTGCCTGTTGGAGTGCAAGACATTCTCCTGTGTCTGGTACATCTTTATAGATAATCATCATCAGATGAAAAATCCTGTAGGTATCCATCATTCGGGTTACTTATACGTTATTACATAGTGACAGTCGACCAACGAAAAGTAGTAACCATCTTGGTGAGATGATTTATTAACTTATGGGCCTGTAGTAGTTTGGGAATTGATGCATGCCATGGGGCACCCTAGTGGGTCAATTGATTTGAGCCCACTATATTGGTCCAGGTCCTCAATAAGATTTTAGCTTGGCTAGAAATATTGGTGCACGCCGAGTCTATGAAATAGCCTGCCAGATAGCCTTTGGGAATGAAGTCATTTTTTCTATGAAAATCTACCCTTTTATAAGCAACTTCACAAGAACTAAAACGTTTATTAAGTTCAGAGCTTACTTTCTCATTGATTTATTGTTCCTCGTCGTATTCGTTTTTTCCATAACTATTTCTTTCATTTTAGTAGTGTGAAGGTTAGTTTTCACGTTGCCTGGAAGTGTCATTTCCTGAAAAGAGCTACTATATGTTGTTTTGGCTAATACAAGTCTTAAATTGTGGTTCATCTGAGAGTCTACTTCAGTTTCACTTAGTTGCTCTTAGTGTTAAATGCATGATTGTCATGGCATCGACAAGTTGTCACCTAGGCGCAAAGGCGCCCTATGGTCTGATTTGCCTTGAGGAATTAGGTGAGTGTCTGGGAATTCTTGTCGTCCATGGCAAATTCCTAGAAATGTTCTTGATGCCTTATGCTATAGGCCTAGACAAATATTTTTAAAATATTGTATTCCATATTGCATCAGATGTTCTTCCTTTCAGGCATGGGTATTAAGTCGGTAAGTCGAGTCGAGTCGCCAATGGACCGACTTGCCGACTAGTCGTCGATTACTTGCGACTACTTGTCGACTTGCATTCAGGACAGAACTACAGATATTTGCTACAAGTTGTTCCATTAAAAAACAGACCAATCATTAAAAATGCAATTCGTCATTTCATCACAACAAAAGAAACAGTGAAAGACAGTTCATACATACCTCCTTGGCGGTTGGCATTAACCAGAGAAATAGAGAATGCAACAGAATGCTGTAGAGATCATTACACCAGTAGTTAGGGTGTGTTCATATCCGTAAGGGTTCCCAATGGCAAAGCAGCTCTGCCCAACTTGCAAACCGCGTGATGTGCCAATCAGAGTAGGCCACAACTTATCACCATCGATATCAATCTGCAGCACCAATCTGACTTCAAAGATTGCAATTTGGAACCAGATTCGCATCACTAAAACTACAACCACAAAAAGTGCATTTCCAAACCATCAGAACAGCAAAATCATATGCTGGATCATACCCTATTAGCCTCCCCTCCTTTGAGTAACTAGTGCCACTAGAATCCTCCAAGAACACCTACAAGAACCATTAAGCAATGATTAAAAGGCACAAACGCCACTTCAACTAAAAAAGCCATAAACAAGCAGAAGTATTATCCTTTGGTGAGTACTTTAGTGTAAAACAGCAGTGAGAAACCTTGCAGTCAGCCAAGCAAAACAAGTAGAACCAGTCCCTCAGTTTATCACATAAATTGAACTCTAGTGACATAATTTACTAATAGAGCCACGAAATATGCATGATCCTGAGTACAATCAGCCTTGCAATCAGTCAGCAGTCAGCCAACAGAAATATAAGAAAGCAAGTAAGCACCTAGCCAACTAGAGTACTACCACCTAGATAGCAGCGGCGCTGGAATCAACCTCAGCAGTAACCGGCTCCAAAACAGTAACAAGTAACAACCTCAGCAGTCAGCCAACATAAATGATGAACTGATGCAGCGCTGCCAAAACATAGGTTATGTTTCCAGAGCAAGAATTAACAATTAAGTAGCAATAGCATAAATGCATAATAGAGGAAAAGCGAATCAAACAACGCAGTGGATTCAGCTGAGGGCGACGACCGACGGCAAATCCGGTTGGGGGCGACGGCGGATTTGGCTAAGGGCGACTGCTGACGGCGAATCCGGCTGGGGACGACGGCGAATTCGACTGGGGCCGACGGTGCCTCACCGCCTCTGCGCTTCAATTGAAGGATTCAAGCCGGATCCGCTTGGGGGCGACAGCGTGGTGGTCAATTTGGCTGGAGGCGATGGCGGGGAGTTGGATTTGGCTGGGGGGAGGGTGGATTCGGCTGGGGGCTCGACCGCTGCAATGCCTCACCGGTCGCCGCCTCTGCGCTTCAACACAGCTCGCGCCTCGATGTCTCTGTGAAGTGGTATGTGAAAGTGTGAAGTACTTGACACTTGATGGAACTCGTCCCGAAGCCAAAAGCCCAAATAGCCCAATAGAGCTCCCGCGCAGCTTGCCTTCTCCCATGCATTTCATAAGTCGACTGACTACTCTCTCCCAGTCAGCGACTAGTCGATCCAAGTTGATTCAGTCGGCAGCTAGTGGCTTGACTCTCTCAGTTAGTCGAGTCGCTGCCACCGGTCGAGCGCTGCTGGCTGACTAGTCATTGACTAGTTGACAACTTAATAACACTGCTTGCAGGATAAATACTTCCCCATCTTCATCTTGTTTAATACTGCTGGCCCCATCAGTATTTATCAGTTAATCAAATTTGTCATGTGCCTTCTACAGAATGATGTATCAGGTAAAAAGGACGACTATGGAGTTGAAGACATGATTTTTGCACATGAGGAAGAAGTATTTCAAGCACCAGATATTTCTGATTCATCCGCATTTGAGGAAAACAATGCTTCAGCCGAAAACAAAAACAAAGAACCAGAGGAAGTAGAAAAGAGAGAAGAAAAGAAACGGAAATCTTCTGCGAAGCCAGCTGAAAAGAAGGTATAATTTTCAAGTTATTTTTGTGGGAGTCCTCGATAATTTTTGCACAAGTTAATTCTTATCTCTCTCTTTCTTGATAGGAAGCTAACAAACCTCCAGACAGTTGGTTTGATCTCAAAGTCAATACACATGTCTACATTACTGGTTTGCCTGATGATGTCACAGCTGAGGAGGTAAGTTACTTATACCTCCAGAAGCTGTGGCTACTCTTCATTTTCCTCTTAGGAATACTATTTCTCAAAGTTAACTATTTAACACATTCATGATTATGCAAAAAGTGCTTGGTTTTGATGGTAAATTTCTTTTGCAGATTGTGGAGGTATTTTCCAAGTGTGGAATTATAAAGGAGGTATGCTTTAATTTTCTGTGTTGCAGAGACAACTTAAACTTGATGTGGATTGAGTTCTTTAATCTTGATGATACTTCCATTTTTATCCCCTGTGGAACGACTTGGTTTTGTCAGTACCTTGACCAATCTATAGTTGCTGTCTGTGCATGTAACTACTGTGACACAAAGTTTGTAGTTTAACTTATTGAGAATCTTGATATATTCAAATCTTCACGTCAAAACTGTTTATTTTTGATATTTTTGTGGACTTAAATAATTTGGCGAGTATGTATATCCACTATCAAATCTAGTGAATTCTAGCTGTCTGAACTTGCAGTGGTCATTGGTGATGGTAGATATGTGAGAATTTAACCATATGTTATCTTGGATGGATATCATATTAGTTTTTTAAATGAAGGTCATGGCTAAATTAAACTATGTGATTATAATATTTGTTTACAATTTCCTATATTTTGGATAGCTATTGCTCTTTCTATTATTCATAACATATTTTGGAAATATGTGAATATAATGAATATTTTGTGCCTGAACTTCAAAGCACTGATGCACCTCTAAATGTTCGATGATATAGGATCCAGAGACAAGAAAGCCTCGAGTGAAAATCTATACTGACAAGGAAACAGGCAGAAATAAGGGCGATGCACTAGTGACCTATCTCAAGGTAGTCCCTTGTCAAACTGATCAGATTATTCGGACTCACTGTGCATGTTTTTTATCGTGTGCCTTTTTTCTTTAATGATTCAGGAGCCTTCTGTTGCTTTAGCAATTCAATTATTGGATGGGACATCATTTCGTCCTGGTGGTAAGACTCTAATGTCTGTAAGCCAGGCCAAATTCGAGCAGAAAGGTAAGTTCACGATTTCATGAAAACCACACAAACTACAAAAAGATGTTACTGATGTTGTCGCGTCTGCTTCAGGTGATGTTTTCGTTGCCAAGAAGACAGATAAGCAAAAGAAAAGGAAAACCAAGAAGGTTGAAGATAAAATGCTGGGATGGGGTAATTTTTGCCTTAGTTTTCTGCCAATTCTTTTCATTATGATTGATTTAACTATGTGATGTGTGTGTTACAAATTCACTCAGTGATAGGTTTAGGTTGTCAAGATTCAATGTAGATGCAGCCCAATTGTAGGTCGTGTGCAATCTTTTTGATATTTCAGACTAATTATGGATGTAGTTGTTAAGGGTATTAGAGATAGAATAGGAATCGGCATATTCCCCTGTAATATCCCTTTGTACTCCCTATATATATTGCCCATTGGGCCTCTTCAATAAATGCACAATATTCATAACATGGTATCAGAGTTTATATTAAAACCCTAATCTCAATCTACTTCCGTTGCTGCTGCCCCCGGGGGGATCGATTTCCTCTCCTGAGGGCGGCCATCTTGATGGGCTGCTTGACGACGACGCCGCTCGCTTCTTCTCCAGACAAGCTGTCGTCGCCAGGGTTGTTATGGCGTCGAGATATCGCCGATATCTCGTCGCCATATCGTCGTGGCGGACCGGAGGCTCATGCCGTCCGGACGGCATGGAGGTGTGGCGTATCCGCCGTCGCCGCCGCCGGATCCGCCGCCGCCGGATCTACTGCCTCCGCCGTCGCCGTAGCCGGATCCGGCGTCGCCGTAGCCAGATCCGCCGCCGCCGCCGCCGGATCTACTGCCTCCGCCGTCGCCGCAGCCGGATCCGCCGTCGCCGCCGCCGGATCCACTGCCTCCGCCCACCTGCCTCGAAGCGCCGCCTCCTCCGCGGCTGCCGCTTGGGGGCGGTGGAGTAGCGGCGGGAAGAGGGAGCGGCCGTCGGCTCGCCGGCGCCGGAGGAGATGGGGGAGGGAGAGAGGAGGGAGGCGGCCGAGCGGGCGAGAGGGCGAGAGGAGAGGCGGCCGAGCGGGCGGGCGAGCTGAGCCCAGTTATATTTAGGGTTTCTGATATTTTACAATTTAGTCCTGTTATTTTCTGAAATTACAATAAAGTCCTTCTTGCTTTATATTTCTTCTATTTAAACCCTCCGGAAGTCCAATATTGTTATAACTACTTATGTGTATGGCGTCGCCACGCCGCGCGCCATACACGATATTGTTGTGTGAAGGTGGTGAGGCGCCGCGCCTCGCCGCACCGCCGTAATAACCATGGTCGTCGCTGCTCCATATGACACCGCGCCGGATCCGAGATCGCTACGCCGCACCCGTGGCCGCCGCCGCACCGAGTGGATGCCGCTCGACGACGACGACTCACCGCCGGATCCGGCCGCCTCCGCGTAAGGCTGTCGTCGCCCGCACCAGATCCGGGTTTCTACCACCAGATCCGGTCGTCGCTGCCTTGGATCTGGCTCCCCGCCTCTTCTTGCGCGTTCGCCGCCGTGAATGCGCCCACGACCGGAAGCCAACACGTCATCGCGGTCGCCTCTTCTGCCAGGACGGTCGCCGCGGGTCGCTGCTGGCCTCCGCCACCGCATTTCTTGCTTGTGCGGGAGTGAAGAGGAGGCGTCAAGAAAGAGGGAGAGCGTGCGTGAGGGGTTTTGAGGGAGTGGGATTCTACTGCTGATTTCTTTTAGTCAGTCTTTCGTTAATTTTCGTGAGTTTTTGTTGCGTCCATCTAAGTCTGAAGTCTCAAATTTTTTAGTTCGTCTAAGCCTTACGATCCACAAATTTATTGTCAGTCATAGAAGTGTAGGAATTTTCTTTTGCATGACAGCAGCCACCGCTCTCTGAGCCGTGTGCAGATCGTAGAAGTCATTATGATGCCCCCCCCGAGCTTCTAAGGCCGCTGCGCGCCTTCTGCACGTTGTGCACTGTGCCGTCGCCGTCTTGGGCTTCGATCTGCGCTACCATGCTTCTGTCTATTCCTCTTCGGTTTAATTTGGCAGTTTATTCAAAAGAAACTGCATGCACTGACGACATTATAAAGACTCGGACTTCGGATTTTTTCTTGTTTTAATGTTAATCCTTTTTCAAATGCAATGCTATTGCATACACCTTGCATTTGCGGGGGGTGTTAAGGGTATTAGAGATATAATAGGAATTGGCATATTCACCTGTAATATCCCTTTATACTCCCTATATATTTTGCCCATTGAGCCTCTTCAATAGATGCACAATATTCATAACAGTAGTAATGTGTAAAGAGTAATATGTTATGAGAACCTTGGAAGCCATTGGCACAGCTGGAAGCAGATACCACTTCTCTGTCTTTGTTTAATATCCTCCTAGCAAAATAGCTCCAAAAGCATTAAGTTGCAGAAACTATTCTTGTAATCATGCCATTGGTTGATGAGCAGTTGCTTTTTCATTATTATCTGGCAGTCATCTAATAAAAATAGCCTTGTCTGAAGATGAAGTTTGATCTAGCTTCATTTTATTTTCGTAATCATTGTTCTATTATTAGGTGGACATGATGATAAGAAGCTGATGATTCCAACTACAGTAATTTTGCGGAATATGTTTATTCCTGCTGAATTGAGAGTAAGTAGCAGATTGCTACCATTGGATTTACTTTCTAGCAACTTCTACCATTGGATTTACTTTCTAGCAACTTTCTTGTTCATTTCTATAATTCTATTGGATTAATGAAGGAATTCCTGGTAATTGCAGGCCGATGAAACTCTTCTTCCTGAGCTTGAGGCAGATGTTAGAGAGGAATGCATGAAGCTTGGTCTGGTTGATAATGTCAAGGTAACTATTAATTTCACATGTTTTTGTTTGCCATTGTAGGCAAATCACAAGTTCACAACACATAAATGAGTTTGGCCATAGAGAATATGTTAAAGAATTGCTTGCTTGTAACGTGTTCAGGAATTAGTGTGCATGTATCACTATTCTGTAGTTCACATGCTTGCCAGACTGCCTTTTAGCTGTTTTATTAACATGTATAGTCCTGATATTAGCAAGAGCCATATGGAATACAGAATTTCCTGGCTGTACTTCTGGGATGTGTTTTCTACTTAACCACTTTCGGAGTTCAGCTTGTCTTGAGTCTCTGAATAAAAGAGACAGCGGATAACTACATCTACATTCTACACAAATTGACTGGTTCTTGTTGTTTATTGCTATGCCAAAGCTGGCCTAATGTATGCTCTCCAGTAAGGTGTTCACAAAGTTAGGCTGGAAAAGGCAACACATTATTAATGAGTGAGGTGTGCTGAGTAGCAAAGGTTTATAATATACGCAAGTATGGGTTTTATAGGACCATATATATGATAGCTGGTTTAAACGCTAGCCAAAAAATTGAATACCCACATAGGCACATACATGTCCAGAGTTCTTAAACCATTCAGGACCTTGCTCCATGGGTCTGCTGTTGCCAGTTTCAGTTATTCCTGGCTGTTGCAGGCCTGGTAGGGCTTTTCTCACAACCCATAAGTTGATCCTGGCCAGAAACTAGATCCCACCTAATGTCTTCCCCTGTAGGGCTTTTCGCACCCCCACAAGTTGAACTTGGCTGAAAATGGGATCCTATTAAATACCTTCCAAACCAGAGTTGAGTTTACAATGATGACATATATATTTTAAACATAGAAAATCTCCATAATCAGCCATATTGGCATGGTTCAGCCATAACTCCGCAAACTGGCTCTAATCACCAGTTCTTGGTGGTTTCTTATTTCTTTTTGTCCTATCCAGCTAATCACTTTTGTTTAATGCACATGTTTCTGCTTGCAGGTTTGTGAGAATCATCCACAAGGTGTTATATTGGTGAAATTCAAAGACCGGAAAGACGGTGCCAAATGCATAGAAAAGATGAACGGAAGATGGTAAGTTTCAACATAAAATCATTCTGCTGTTCTTTTCCCCTTGGTTTCTGATGTGGTAATATAAGCATTAAAATGAATGTTTGTTTGATTTGCACAAACCTTTAGTTTGTCAAATGCCTTGGTAAGATCAATTTTATGTGTTAGAAAAAAATTGTTGGCTGAATGAGTTAGAAAAAAATTGTTGTCTGAATGAGTTAGAAAAATATTGTTGGCTGAATGAGAATACTTTGGAGGAGTTGCTGTTGGAATTGTGCATGTTCGCTTTTTACTATTAAAATTGTTGAGCTATTACCTTTACCCCCAGAATTAATATGAATTAGCAAATAAAATCAGTGATTTCTTGCTGTGCAGGTTTGGCGGCAAGCAAATCCATGCGAGCGAAGATGACGGTTCCATTAACCACGCTTTGATCCGTGATTATGATGCAGAGGTGTCTAGGCTGGAGAAATTTGGAGAAGAGTTAGAAGAGTCCACATAGGAAGTCGATCGTCTGGCATTTAGGACTGCTTTGTGGCTGATAGCGTGACAGTACAAAAAAACTACAGTTACCTCTTGCATAGATTGGATCTTCCATTTGCCTGATTAAACTTACTAAAACTGATTCTGGGTTAGCTTTAAGCAGACAAATTATTACGAGCCATGAGCTGTACGTTTTCTAAATGTAAATTATAGAGATCGAGCTTTCTGCCATACTAACATGTACTACTTGCTACTTAGCAACTTACCATGGTCATTGACATACAACAATACTGCTGATGACACCGGGATGCGTAACTCGTCAGAATTTTTTTACTGCCAAATTACTAGTTCGATCTCTTCACTGGGGCACCTCGGCATCTTTTGTTACCCCTCACTGTTACCGTGACAGGTTGTTCAGTGTCGCTGCAAATACCTTGTCCTTGATGTCATGAACGACTGGTCTGTATGTATGAGATGTAAATATCCATCTGACATGAATCAGCGTGAAGTGCTGCAAAACGTCGTGAAACAGAGCTGCAGATAAACTATTATTACATACAACGTAAACCAAGCAGAACAATTCACGTTCACAGACAAGTCGAAACCAACGAAATTAAGCGCCACTCAAAATTGCTGTGACTTTTAGCCAAAATGGTGTGGTAGTGACTGTTATCTTTTTATAAGGTATTTAATTAAAGGAAAATAAATGAAAAGGGGAAAACAATGCTATATCTCCTTGGATAATATAAAGAAAAAACAAAAACCACATTAATAAACCAATATATTTTGAACAGCTTTTGGTTAGTCAGAAACCAAAAATCAAAACCTATTTGAAACCAGCCTCAAATTCCAAATCTGAAATATTTGGAAACCTCGGAAATACGACAAATTCATTTCCCTCGCTTTGCCCGGAGTGAAAAGCACCACCCACAAAAGGTGGATTTATTCAATTTCACGAATAGCTCGTTGCATTTTGATTCTGTTGCTCCTCAGATCCTCATGCCAATAATCACTAAATGGTAGTAAAGTAATTGAAGAAGAGTCTGTCAACTTCTGTTCGTGGCCCATTTCGGCTCAAATCCAAGGAGAGTAATTAAATGGCATTTTTGTCCTGCACGCCCTTTTTAGTTGCATTGTTAGCCCTCAAGCATAAAAACAACAAAAACAAAGTCTTTTATCACAAATAAATTAAAGTAGATTAGAAATAAAACTTTCGCAAGGTCAAAGAAACACAGACCTTCTAATAAAATCTACAAAGCAAAAATCCTAAATCCTACATCTTCCCGTCGGAACCGAGAGGCTAAAACACTGTCCGTAAATCTTCTTTTTATGTCATGGTTCCTGTACCTAGATTGCTAACTTCATGCGTTCCAGTCCAAAGCCAACTCTTTAGAAATATTCCAATCCGTTAAGTCTTTTTTAATTGCTTCCTCCCAAGTTAGTCTTGATCAACCTATGTCTCTTCTTATATTTTTGTTACATCTTAAAATTTTTGCTACGTACAGATGCCTCATAAGGTCTCCGCTGGAGATGTCCAAATCATCTTAAGCGATGTTGGACAAGTTTCTCTTTACTTGGTGCTACCCCCATCCTATCACGTATATCAGTATTGCGGACTTGATCTCACCTTGTGTGACCACATATCCACCGCAGCATCCTCATCTCTGGTACACTTATTTTTTGTATGTGTTATCTTTTAGTTGCCTAGCATTTCGTTTCATATAACATCACAGGTCTAATCACCGTCCTATAGAACTTAACTTTTAATTTTTGAGAGACTTTATTTATCACACAAGATAGCCATGCTTGACGCCATTTCACCCACCCTGCTCTTATTCTGTAGTTCACGTCTTCATCAATATCGATGTCCCACTGTAGTATCGATCACATATATCAAAAAGTGTCATTATTAGGCACTACTTGTCCATCTAGATTAATATTTTCATCATCTGCCATGGCACCACTGAAATCATAGCTTATATACTCAGTTTTAGTCCTACTAAATATAAAGCACTTCGATTCTAAAGTTTTCCTCCACAACTTTAGTTTTCTATCGACACCTATCCTACTCTCATCAACTAGCACTACATCAGCGAAAAACATGCACCAAGATATCTATTTGTATATTCCGTATGACCTTATCCATCACTAAAACAAAAATATATAGGAGGCTCAGCGCTGATCTTTGGTGTAGTGCTATTTTAATAGGAAAGTAATTAGTATCACTACTACATGCTCTGAATTTAGTCACAACATTTTCATGCATATCCTTAATTAGGGTAACATACATATCCTTGATGAGGGTAACATACTTTGTTGAGATTTTTTCCTTTGGACCGTTCATCACATGATATTTCTTGGTATTTTGTCATAGACTTTCTCCACTTGATAAATACCATGTAAATATCCTTTTTTTCCTACCTATACCTCTCAATCAATTGTCATGTCAAGAAATCAACCTCTGCAATCGACCTCTCGAGCATAAAACCAAATTAGTTTTTCATCACATTAATCACTCTTTTTAAACGATACTTAATCACTCACTCCCAAAACTTCTTTATGTGGCTCACAAGCTTAATTCCTTTATAATTAGTACAACTTTAAATGTCTCATTTATTTTTAAAAATTGATATTAATGTACTTCTCCGCCACTCATTAGGCATTTCTTCCACCTAAATATGCTACTGAACAAATTAGTTAGGATCGTCACGTCTCTAAGACATTTCCACACTTCGACAGAAATGTTATCAAGCCCCTAATGCCTTACCCACTTTAAATGACAATTTAAATGACATATGAATTCCAAAAGGAAATAAAGCAGTTCAAATCGAATATTATAGATACTGGCAATATCCCCTCTCAAGTACATCAAGTACAACAATGTGACAATGATTTAGTATTTCTCACAAGTTGCAGGATGCCAGATGATTCAATACCAAACCCGCCAATTGCCAAACATTCTCTTGAGAAACATAATGGTAACTGGTTCCCACATCCTAAGGACGGTAATCTGAATTGAATGATACAATCTACACCCAATCCGTAGTTTATAACGAAAAGTGATTCCAGGAGAAAAAGCTAATTGGTTTCAGGCTTCTCGGTATTCAGCATTTAATTCTTTGTATTCCCAAAGAACTTAGACAGCCGAACTGGACCTCCTTCGTCCTCACTATCACAGCCAGTGTGCTTGGCTCTTGACCTGTGCTTCTTATCCTTCTTATTTCTCTTTGATCTTGACCGTGATATGGACTTTCTTGAACCCCTGTCCTCATCATCACTGCTTGATGATTCTGAAGATGAGCTGGAACTTGACTCTGATGAACTTCTGTGCTGTTATGAATGCAAAAGTAACCATACAGGACAAATTTAGTTCATCACAGGAAGCAAATGGTAGATGAATGTCTTTACATTTGACACTCGCAAAACTCATTTAAATAGTTGGATTTTTTTGTAGTGGTTTCATCAGTCCATCTCTTTTAGGGAAGTTATGTGAGTAATTAAAAGTTGGAATACAGCTCATGCTATATTAAAATCAAAACTGATGTAGCTACAACATCAAAATCCCAACTCGTTATATTTGTGTATTTGGAGACTAATACCTTTCTCCTCTTTTTACTCCGTTTCTTTGCATCCTTATCTTTCCTCTCTATATCCAAAATGCTTTGTCAGAAGAGTCACATAGAACATAACTGTGTGAAATATCATTCGGCAGATTGCACAGTTACCAATTTACCTTTCTTGGAAGATGATGATTTTGATCTTGAATGTTTTTTTCCGAGAGCTAGCTTTTGAGCCCTTTCCGCATCCAGTTGAGCTCTATACTCTCTCATCATTTTATCTTTGTCAGCCTCCAACTCACCCCTCTTTAGCTCCTCTTCCTATTACAGAACAAGAGCATCATGAGTTGCTGTAGAAGTATCCATAATAAACAATTGCAGTTACAAAGCAATCTTGAAACAAGTACAAAAGGCTTAGGATGACCTGCAGTAACCTTGTGGGTCAATGCAGAAAACCACATATCGTTGCATACAAATCAGAGTATCAGACACCCTGACCGATATAAAAAAGGCTTAGGATGGTCACTTTGGAAGTATAGGCTTCGTGCATATAAACCTGCTGTCCAAAAACTATGATAGACTCGAGAAATGGTATCATTATCCAAGAGGATCAAGACTAGTCCAGAATACAACAACAATAAAGCCTTTTGATCCAAACAAGTTGGGGTAGGCTAGTCCAGAAAACAAAATCAAGTAAAAACTGGCATTATGAGACCTAGCAAAAGAAAGCTTGAATGGTAGAGAACTGTGGCACAACTGCACAAGATAATTTCTCTTACTCTTCTACTTTTTAGCATAGCACTAGTATCTAATAGTAAATCACAGCTAGAAAACCTCAAAGGTCTGCAAACCAAGAGAGTGACCATTGCAATTTGCAATGGCACAAGAACGAGCTTGTCCTACTGAAAAAGTTCAGGTTGCTATCGGAGCCTTATTTGTTACTATATGCACTAGGAAGGTAATCAATATTCCAAATCCAACTAGTAAATATCGGATTATAGCGAATTTACGCATCACGTATCAAAAGCAACATCGCAAACAAAACTACGCTTGACATTCAGCAATTCAGCACCCATCATACAGTACATCGACCCACCAGTAAGATAATCAGGAGCAAACACTACACAAAGCTGAAGCGGTTGAGCGCGAGCACGCCAAAAGAACAACTTTCGGAGCACATGGATATGGTCATGGTTTGAACACACAAAGAAGACAGCGAAATTAAATCCACTGATAAAGCTAGCATCGAGTAAGGCGTGGTTGCACGTACCTTCTGCTTCTTCTTGAACTCCTCCCACGTGACAGTGTGAGTCTTGCTCAGGCTGGCCAAGCGCGCCGCGTGCCACTCTGGAGAATGAAATGAACCGTCCGTCTGCGACGGTCCTCGTTAGTAAAAGCCCCTCAATTTACCTACCGCTACTCCCTAAGCCCTAACAGCAAGATTCTCCATGGATGTTATCTACGTCGAGACAGATCTTAACAGGGGTGCGGAAATGATCACACGGTGAAATTCCCGCGGGGGGGGGGGGGGGGGGGGGGTGTGAGGAAGGGGACCGACCATGCCGTCTTCGGGGGAGTCCGTGGCGCCGGGGGCGCCGGAGGACGACCCCAGCCGCGCCCTCTGCATCGCCTTGTACGCCTGGTTCTTCCCCATCGCTCCCTCGCTAAATCAGAGAGACCAGATTGGAACCGGAAGAGGGAGGAGGATGGGGAGAAAGGAGATCCCTTTCTCTTCGGTGCGCGTGGATGGCGATGAGGAAACGGCTCCGCTGCGGCCGTCCGATCGATGATGGATGGTCCGGATTGAGCACGGTGAAATAGTGAGGGTTTTCTTTCGCCTTTGGCCAAAATTTGGTATATTCGAATCCAAAATATGCCAACTGGGACAATGTCGCTCAAAAGAGAAAATATCTAAAATGCTACTTCAAATAAGATCTGCTCATTATGTTTATGGCACTTCAGGATAGTTTTGCCTTTGACCTTCTCCTTCCTCTCCACCACTGAGTCCTCCTATTCCAATGTCGCTAGCAAGCGAGGAGCGCGGCAACAGTGGGGGGAGAGCTCACCGAGCACACCGCCGGGGTCTAGGGGGGACGAGGGAGAGTGAGCTGAGCCACATGAGCGCGGTAGAAGGGAAGGCGTTGGAGAGCCCTGACATGCTGGCGCGAGGGTTGTCGAGTGCCAGCGTGATAACACAATCATGATTGCTTGCGCCCATCACCTCCTCAGTGACCTCCTCCTCTACCTTCGCTGGTGGTTGCGGGAGACACTGAGGAAATGGTTGCTTAAACTGATCTACCCAAAGTGAAGCACATATCCTAGTTACACACCAGTCTCTCGTTTGTTATATTGCACTATTGTTAGCTTGACCCGTCCCACACCGAATGCATGTTTGCAAGTGGATGAGAACCCAACGTGAGATGAATCTATTGTCAAGGGACTACATCAGGTGGTGCAGACTGCAGAGGAGCAGGGGCGGACCTGCCCTTCGGGCGAGCTCGGGCGGCCGCCTGAGCTCCTCGCCGGCCGGAACCCCCCCACCGGCGGCCGGAACCCCCCTCCCCCCACGCCGGCGGAAGCACACGCCGCCTCCATTAGCCGGAAGCCCGGAAGCACACAAGGCCCAAGTCCATTAGCCCAAGCAACACACAAATACTCGGCCCAACAAAGCAAAGAGATATACTGCGCAGTACGCACGGGCCGGGGCCAACACAAGTCGAAGAGTAGCGCTAACCCTAGATCCCGAGAGGGCGGCGGCAGAGGCGGAGGAAGGCGCGGCGGCAGCGCCCAGGCGGGAGGCACGAGGCGGGTAGAGGCCGGCGGGAGGCGCGAGGCGGGGAGGCGCGAGGCGGGGAGCCTGGGAGGCGGGGTCGCGGTCACGGGGAGCCCGGGACTGGGAGCCGGCCAGCCGGGGGATTTCAGGAATTGAGGAGCGGCTGGGTGGGGCGTCGGCGTCTGGCGTGAGGCCTGAGGATTTGAGCAGTCGGCTGAGGCTTGAGTGAGCTGATTCACTGATTTGAGCATTTCTATAATTTCTATTCTATAAAGGTACAATAAATTTTATTTACTCTAGATTTCATATTTGTGTATTTGAGTATTAGTTTTGATAGCTTGTAAAATTTTTATGTAGATTGTATTGTAGAATATGTAAACTAGCTTGTCAAAATGACTAAATGAGGGTATTTATATTTTTACCTCTCCAGAAACAATGAGCTGAGGCTTGTTCAAATTCAAAATGAATAGAAAGGATTTGAATAGCTATTTTAGCAAATTGTCAAGCAGAAGTACCAAGGAAAGTGGAACGGTGGCCGCACATGTACAATTGTAGATTAAGCTTCATTAGTGAGGTATTTTTCAATGTCCTATCGTTATCTATATATATGTTTACATGCGAATTGTAATTGTTGTGTTTACTTTGTATCATATACTCTTATTAGTGCGATTACAATGTTGTTTGAACATGGATTGTTTTGCTTTTGGGTAATACTGTTTGCTTCATGCTTCTGATTTCGCCCTAGCTGTATTTTATTCCTGGGTCCGCCACTGCTTCTGACTTCACCTTAGCTGTATTTTATTCTTGGGTCCGCCACTGTAGAGGAGTGGTTGATGAGGAAGGAGAGGGCCAGTGGTGAAAATTTTCTGAGCGCTACAAACCTAAGCGAGTCTCTTTTGGAGTAGCATTTTATAGATTTTTCCTTTGGAAGTGACAGCTCCCAATTGGTATGTTTCCAAGTGCCATGTATCAAATCTTGCCGTGTTTTCGATAGGGTGTTAAACCCGAGCTGTTAAGAGCCCACTCATTCCAACTTTTTTAGCGACTTTAGACTTCTGGTCATTGATTTTTGACTGAAATTGTACTAGTTATTTATTTTTCTTAGTTATTTAATTAAAGAAAATAATGAAAATAAGAAATAAAAGAAAAAAAATACTATTATATCTTTACGGATAATGCAAAGTAAAAAAGGAAACAAAAAGCAAAAGAAGCCAAAATTAAAAAGTCAACGTGTTCATTCCGACTTCTAGCTTTTTGTTTCCCAAAATTAAAAAGTTGAAGCCGAAATGAAAAGGGCATAATTCCGCAATCCCGATGAAATTGTAGCAACACCTGGAGATGCTCGTGGTTGCGATGGGCATAGATTACATATTTACATTAAATGTTTTTAACACTCCATTCTTTTTCAATGTTTTAGAATACGTTCAGTCAACCTTTTAAATCTTTGATTACTAGTATATATAAAAGTATTTGGATTTATCATATAAAAATGATATTACTAGATATATCATAAGAATACTTTCATGTCATTATACTTTTAATATTTTTTGTTAATATATGGTTAAAGTGATATATTGAAGACCGTAACGATAAGTATACGCATGTTAATTTTTGTATATATAAAAGTAATTTTTGTTAATACTTTCAGTTGCCATTCACCTAACGATAGGCAGCACCGGGAAATATAACTATACGCATGCAATATCTTCGCAACGAGTTGTGATACAGTCACAACTCGCTCCACCGCAGTCAGTCAGAACCAAAAAAACAGGTCGCCCTGTCTTGTGATCTACGCATTGCAGTTGGCACTGCCATGAACTAAAACTGGCAAAGAACGGACTGGTGATGTTAGCAGCCATGAAAGTGACTGTTCTTCTACCTATCATCGTTCTTCATGTTCATTGTTTTCCTCCATGCAAGTGACTGTTCTTCTACCTATCATCGTGCCGCTTCTTCATGTTCATTGTTTTCCTCCGTTTGTGATGCCAGCTTCACAATGTCTTCCACAAGGATCTTTTCCTTCTGTTAGGCATAGAAACAGAAAAAGCTTAGGAATATAGGTGTGAGGAGATGGACTGTTATCCATCACTATAGTAGGTAAGTGTCGGGTGGAACCTTTATCTTGAGAGAGATTGCTGATAAGCTCTTGGACGCCTTCCTTCCCTAGGGTGTCTTTGAGATAATTTGCAGCTGCTGCTACCTCTTCAGGAGTCACGTTGCCATCACGGTCCCTGCAATGAGATCAGCTTATTGTTGATAAGCAGGGAAAATCAAACACATTCGTGGCGCAATCCAGTTCCTTGGTTAGTGGAATACAGTATGAATGAGCAAATTATGCTTACAGGTGAACAATTTGATCATATATAATTTTTCTGCTACATAGAAAAGATATGAATGATTTGAGACTGGTGCAACAACAAATATTCCTATCTTTTGATCAAAACAACATCATTTATTTTTACTAGTAACAGTACACTAAGGTAATTTACGTTCTGGACCGATTATTCTATATTTCTGATGAGGTCATGAGAACCACAAAAATCACTCTGATTTTCAACTGGGGTATTTGTTTGGTAGGCTTTCTGGAAAATAATCTGACTCAAGTTTGAGTTAAATAGCTGATCTTCAAAGATGTATGAGGCTCACATCAGTAGTGATTATGTCCACTATAAAAGCATGCTTAAATGTTGAAGATGCAACTCTCGAGTTGAACTAAAGATTTGCAGTAAGTTATGTTCTAATCATATCTTTTTTCTTACTCTGACATCTACATTTAGAAGTAATCGAAGGACATACTCTTGCAATTTCTTCCAAAGCATGAATCGCAAGTAGTGATCTGTACTGAAAGGTTGAATCCGCATATATTTATATTTGCACATATTTACCAACCGTGCTCTGCAGAAAAAAAAGATGATAAAAAGCTAGTAAAATCAAGATTAAGTAGATATTCCATGAGACAACGACCTGTTCATGTTATCCAAAGTCAGCTCATCATTAAACAGCTTTGCAAAGCTCAAAATTTCTTCATTGGAGACATGCCCACCTTTCCTAACCTAGTTGCAAATTTAAGAGTACATCACCAAAAACCATTAATACAACGCACTGGGTGATTTATGTATTCAACTTGAAACAACAAATTGAGCCAATACTTTGTTCAAAAATTCATCCAGGTCTTCAGCTGTCCGTTTCATTTCTTCACTACGTGATGTTTGGACTTCCTTTGCCATTTCCTTTGCGGTATCTTGTAGAAATTTTGCATATTCCATCCTTGCTTTCAGTTTCCTTTTTAATGCCTCCTGTACATAGGTAAGTGAAATGTGCTCCTGAGCATGTCTGTATACATTTAGTAATTCTGGTGGCAAGACAAAAGATGTAATTTTGGTGGCAAGACAAAAGATAACACCTAGGTCAGCACCTCTTCTTGAGGAACACTGCCAATACTTTGTCTTGTTTTGGTGGCAAGACAAAGTGGATGGCAACATGTTCGGTAACAACTTGAGGAACACTGGCAGTAAGAATTCCATGAATGGAACAATAACAAACACAGCAAAAGGTACCAGCCTGAACATGTCTGCTGTTGTGCGTGTGAGCTGTTGCCTCTCTCTACTTGTAAGGCTCTTTCCACCTGCAAGTTTCACCAACAATCTTGATGAAATTCTAACATCAGCCCACAGTAGCTTAGTGCCCAACCAATAATGCTGCAGTGTAGAAATGAATTCACCCTTCCAATGCTTCAACTTCGCAGCCCAGTCAGCTCTTGAAACCACAAAATAAAATATAAATCAAAACGTTGAAAACAAACAGCCAACCCATGAAAAAGAGCAAGACAGCAAATGTACTTCAATTCAAAGAAGGGCCAATACCCAGAAGCCTTGCCCAGAATTTCTGTATGGCTGATTGGTCAGTCTTTTGAACTCCTGCACCTGCTTAGCTTTAGGTTTAGCTTTTGCAGTGCTTCAGCCTTCCACTGCCTGATCACACTCTTCTGGGGATGCCTCCTTTTTTCGCTGCTTCTACTTCTGATCCTCACTCTGCTCATTCAGAATATCAACTTTAGGCTGCCCAGCTGGGTTTGATGCTGTGCGGACTGATTGCAGGAAATGCCTGACTCCCAAGGGGAATCCAAATTTCTGTGCTCTGGATTCATAAGTGGCAAGAGAAACCCTAGGAGTTGGTTGCCACAGTAACCCATTACTAAGGCCCAAAAGGTCTCTCTTCCTTAAAGTGTATTGTGCCTTCTCATGGTTAGAATCTCTTGAGTTTTGCTCGATAAATGACTTATGATGCTTTGCTCAATCTCACATCCAAATTTTCCTTGCCCAAAAGTAGAAGTAGATGAAGGTAATAAAGCCGGCGCATTAGTATGCTCCAGCATATACTTCCTTCTCCTAACGATCGCCCTCGAGGCCATTCTTGATTTCTTCTTCCTTTTCTCAATAGAATGCCAGGGTCATGCCTTTCCGGGTAGAACCCTGAAACATGGCAAACCTCCAGTTAGGGGCATTGCTGCACCTAAAGTATGCAAACAAATGCAAGAAAAAGGACGCTAACACAAAGTTTGTCAGAAACATAACTTATATTGTTCATGGTCCTGCATAACAGAAATGATAGTCCAATAATTCCTTAAAAGTTAAAAAACAATATTTTCTATGTCTACTACAATTAGCATTTTTTATGTCCAAAAACCATTGGTCATTTCCAAAATCAGCATTGTCAAACTGCCGCAAGAATCACTAGCCATAGTTAGCTTACAAAACAATAGTTAAACCAGAAAATGCGATTTCCCTACTTAATTGAACGGCAGAGCTCCTGCCCCCTTTTTTTTAAAAAAAAAAGACAGAAAATGCGATCTATGTCTATGACAATCCTTAAAGGCATCAATGTCATCAGGAGTACAAAACTGCAACAACACTAGCATGTTCAGAAGATTCAACAAGAATCATGGCTGACTGTTCACCTAGAGCACCTGGTACAACAATGATGAAACTGACAGCCCATCGTACAAGTGTTAATAGCGGATATCCTAAAACGTTTATGAGCATCTATCAACGTACATCACCAATAAATCTACAATTCGACTCAAATTACAAGTGTCAGACGTGTTTGCTTAGTGTTACTAGTGTCATCCGATCCACATTATTGTTGGTATTGTCATATTGTGTGATTGCGCCCATCAATCCCAAATAATTATAACAAAATTAGATAATAAAAAACTAAATGTATGACATGTGAATCATAAGGCTAAGAAAGTATGATAGACTATAATTATAACAACAAACTAAGCTCTCATGTAAAAAGATATGGCACATCTAAAATATGCACAAAAACATCTACAGGTCATGCATGACGCATGCCACCCACAGTATCGCTTGCCACAGTTGTTAACCTGTATAGTACAATTTTTTTTGCATGATCGCCAAAAAAATTGTATGACCAAACCAACCAATCGAAACCCCTTCTTGAACTACTCTTCATCGGATCCTCCGCCACCGCTAGGTGTACACTCTGTCGGCTAGATCCCTCTCACGGCTTCCACGAGGACGGCGGGGGCGGCGTGGCGGGGAACATGGGCGGCACGGCGGAGAACATCGTGTTCTTGTCGACGGCGCCGACGCCCGTGCCGCGGCCGCTGTTGGTGATGGCCACCAGGGCGGCCACGAGGCCGGCGTTGCCCACCATCGTCGGCTCGTTCTGCCCGAAAGTGTTGCGCGAGTCCTTGAACGCGTCGTTCTTGTCCGGCCCGCCGACCATCGCGCCGGTGAGCAGGTTCGGGTCGTTGTTCTTGGTGTCGCGCCACTTGTAACCGCCGGTGCACGAGTACTTGACGCCGTTGTGCGGCGTCGACGCCCCGCGGTGGTGCAGGTGCCTCGGGTACTTCTTGCCGTACCCCACCACGTAGCTCATCTTCTTCGGGTTATCCCCAAGAATGTAGTTGATCTTCTCATCGTACGAAACAAAATTCGTTGTCAGAAAAACTAACAAATGCATTCTTCAGCAAATTAACTTTCCGATCGATGTTTGCCAAATACCTGATACTTGGCGAAAGCGCGGAGGTCGTCGGTGGTCATGAAGTTGGGGCCGCAGTACCAGCCGGGGACGTTGACGGACTCCATGTAGTCGGCGTAGAGTGAGGCTAGGAAGGAGTTGGCGACGACGTACTGCAGCGGCTGGCCTTTGCCGTGGTTGAAGAGGGCGAGGCCGCCCTTGGTGAAGTTGAAGGCGCCGAACTTGGGGAAGTACATGCACATGTTGATGCTGGTGGCGTTGTGGTATCCCGAGAGCGACTCCTCGTAGGGGTAGCCGGGGTTGAGGAACATGCGCAGCCGCGACAGGAGCAGCTGGGCGCCGGGGAGCTTGTTGTCCCAGCTGAACACGGAGAAGTCGAGGATGCTGAAGAAGGCCTTGGCGTTCTTGGGCAGCCGCGGGTCGGTGGCGAAGCTGATGTAGCTGTTGTTCCCCGTGGCGTAGTACATCCAGGCCGCGCTCCACATGTACTCGTCCCAGTAGCTGGTGGAGTTGTAGTAGGGCTCGATGTACTGGTTGCCCTTGGAGTAGGGGGTGCGGTGCCCGGAGTCGCGCGCGAACTTGTACACGGTTGCCGCGCCGTGGACGAGCTTCTTGGAGTAGGCGGCGTTGTCGCGGAACACGATGGAGGCGGCGGCGAGGGCCGCCGCAATCTCGCCGCCGAGGTCAGGGGCCGAGGTGGCCATCTGGACGGGGCGAGGGTACGCCATGTCCTCCGGCCGGTTCCAGCAGTAGTGGTCGTCCGGCGTGCTGCCATTGATCTTTGCGATACCCACCTGCAAGAGCGAGCACGAGTCAGGTCAATACTACTTCACACCATGGCATGCAATTAAAAGTCCACAGTGTAACTGATACTGTTGAAATGCCTTCACATGTTTTGCGTAATTTAGCTCTCTTTTTTTTCGAAAGATGCGTAATTTAGCTTGTAATTGTGAATCCAACGTGATGAAATGTGAAATATCTCTTATACTAAGATCAGATCCAGCCAAAATTAGCAGATCAGATCCTGACAGCAAAAATTAGCTGCTAAGCCCTGTAGAATTTGGGTACTTTCGAATTTCGATTCTCTCCCATTGTAGATCATACAATATAGGAAGCAACTGTAGTGAATATAGTATTGCTTCTATGAACATGGCATGGCCCATTAAGCATGGTAATATGAAGCTTAAATGTATTGCAGTGGTCCATGAGGCTTATATAGCACAAGAACACAAACTCTAGAATAATAGAAAAAAGACCAAAATATTCTTAACACCCCCTCAAATTCAAGGTGTATGCAATAGCATTGCATTTGGAAAGATTGACACTAAAGTAGGAAAAATCCGAAGTCCGAGTCTTTGTCGTTATAGCGTGCGACTCTTGAAAAATTGTGCGGTAGGCCATAACGTACAAAGTGCAGGGCCGAGAAGGTAGAGGTAAGCAAGAGCAAAATCGATCGCGGTAACACGACCGCGGTAACACGACGAAGAGGATATGGAAGGTGACACAAGTAGAGAACTGTCAAATCAAGCCGAAGAGAGAGATAAAAGCACAGAGGCACAGATCAAAGCCCGAGACGGTGATGGCCTAGTGCACAAGAAGCGCAACGAAGGCGTGGTACTGAAGAAACATGGTGGTCTTAGAAGCTTAGGGCGGCGGCTCAAAAAGAAGCAATGGCATTATAAAAACTTCTATGATCTGCAGCAACTCAAGAAGAAGAGCGGCGGCTGCGGCTATACAAAAGGAAAGAGAGGATCACACTCATCCGAGAGGATAGACTATAGTTAGCAAAGCCAAGCTGATTGACAGGGAATTTGTGGACTCGCACGGCTTTGACAAACTAAAAGAGAGATAACGGAAGACTCAAAAGAAGAAGACTCAAAGGACAACAGATACTAGCAACAGAAAAGTCAGCATAACAATAGTACTATGCCTTCATATTCCCCTGCCCTCCTCTCTCTTCACTCCATCACCCCCTCCCATCTCTCTGCCCTTCTCCCTTTCTCTCTCCACCATCCAGCCGAAGACCAGAGAGGAGGGAGAAGTCAGAGGCGGCAACCAAAGGGGAGCCTGACGGCGGCGCGGAGCAGGGACGCGTGCGGGGGATGCGACGTTAGCAAGGAGGCTGGAGCCAGTGCGGGCGGCCACAGGAGCGGCGGGATTCGGCGACGGTGGTCGAAAGGTGGTAGTAGCAGTGGTGGCCGGGAAGAGGGTGGGAGGCCCGAGGCAAGGCAAGGAGAGCGCCGAGGGAGACGCGATAGTGGTGAGGAGGGTGCCGAATTCGGCGGCGTGGAGGTTAGATCCGGGCTTGCTGGTGGTGGAGACAGACAGATCCAGGGTTGGCGCGGCGCAGCGGTCGGGACGCGGCCCGGTGGCGTCGTGCATCGGGAGGGAGCCAGATCCGGCCAAATCTGGCTGGAGGAGACAGCCAGAGAGGGTGATGGCATCAGATCCGCGTGAGGAGGCGGTCGGAGCAATGGACGGTGACAGCTAGGAGGAGGTGCCAGCACAGGCTCGGGCTGCCAGAGGCGCAGGTGCCCAGCGCAACGCAGCGGCAGCAGAGAGGGCCGACGTCGGCGGGAGACGGGCTGATCCGAGCTCGGCGGTGGCGAAGACAACCGGGTCTGGCCCGGAGGCTGCCGGATCCAGACTTGGCGGCGTCGGAGGCGGCCAGATTCGGGCGGCGGCACGGCGCAGAGGTGCGCAAACGCAACAACGCGTTGGCAGCCGAGTGTGGGCATAGGCAGAGGAGTGAGACGCAGTGGTCGGTGGCGACCGGTGGTGGCGTGGCGCGGTGGCTGACGAGGATGGCCATCCCCCGGGATTAGCTCCTCCCGGGGGCAGCAGCGAAAGGTTCAACCGGAGGTGAGCTAGGTTTGAAATTTAGACTCTAATACCATGTTAATATGAAGCTTAAATATATTGCAATAGCCCATGATGCTTATATAGTATAAGGACACAAAACTTAGAATAATAGGAAAAGATCTAAATACTCTTAACAAAGCACATGCAGATGATTGGGTGTTGAGCCATAATCTATTGAGTTGAAGAGGTGGAGTCAAAGGTTGTTAGGTGTGCCGATCAATCCTTCTTTCGAACGGAAAAAGTTATTCGGTGCACATTGCATATTGAACTCTTTTCCCTTTCGTTTACCCTCTTACTCAACGGAACAAAAGGATCATGATGGTGAAACATCATTGCAGACCTATACATTTTAAATGTGATGACGAAATTACTGATTTGCATTTATAAACACTTTTTAAACGGGCTCATTTAGAAATTCTACACGTTTTCTAGATTACTCATAGCGTATAGTCGCACAGAACCGAAAAAGTACTGCAGTACCATTTTTTTTCTTTGAAAAGCGGAGTACTGCAGTATCAAATTTTCACAGTGCAATTTTCAACATTCTAAGACTGAGCTACCTGACTGTAGACTTTGTTGATGGTGGAGGCAGAGGAGTTGAAGGTGAGAAGCAGATAGTCGGTGCCCCACTTGATGAGCTCCCTGGCATGGTCATACTCTCCAATGGCTTTGTACTTGGCGCTGTACTCTATCACCGACCAGCTCAGCAGAGTCATGGAGAACGCCATCGGGAAGTGGAACTTTATATTGTCGCCGGCGTCGTAGTAGCCACCGACAAGGCCGCCCTTCACGTCCGTCAGGTCGGAGCCGTCCGACAGGCCGGAGTTCCCGCGCCACGGGATGCCGTTGTTCTTCGGAAGACGGCCGGCTGTCACAGAGAAGAGGGGGGAAATGTCGTGAGATCGATACTCCAGTATCCAATTTTCAGACTAGACCCGATTTAATCTTGCAAGTTAATAAACTGGGTTTTCAACATGTAGATCAGAATTATGGCACAAGATACACAAGAACAGACAGAGTATGCGAGAAGATCCACAAACAGACCATCCGGCGAGGGATCTCCCTTTACATTGTTACAGCGTAGCAGGATTCAGCAAGATCTCCACGAACTTACGCTGATCCACACTTATTTTGGGCTAAGAATGGATCAATTGGCTGGCCTACATGTGCGTGAACGTGCCGAGATTCACCTACCAAGGGCAATTGGAGCTTGGGAGATTTCTCTCCATACCAGTTTGTCACACTCTGCAAAGGTGTAGGGACAGTGAACAGGACAGAACATTCCATATGTGGTTGCAGTTCTTTTTTTTTTTGAAAAATGGGGCTGCAGTTTTACTTACACAGCTGTCCTGTTTACAAATTACTAGTACTACGTGGGGGTTGCACTTAGGATCAAAGGTCAAAACGAAAATTTAAGGCAAAATATTTCTACTGATGTGCACAAATTTCTACGCAAATTCCACGGTTCAGCACAACTGCACAAGGGCAGATTCATTGGGCGATCGTTCATGCGAATGTAGTATAAAGAAGAGATCGAAAGGGGGAAGCTTTTCTTGTTTTGTACCGTGACTTGCGTGTGTACTCACATTTCTGGGCGTTGAAGAAGAGGAGCGCCTTGTGGAGCGCCTCGGTGTACTGGTCGGGGGGCGGCGCGTGGGGCTTCTTCTTGGGGATGGACTTGGCGATGATGACGGGGAAGCCGATGAGGACGAAGGCGGCGACGAGGCCCCAGAAGATCCACCAGAGGAGCTTGCGCTTGACGACGACGCAGCCGAGGTCGACGTACTTGTCCTTCTTCTTGGCCTCCGGCGGGCCCAGCAGCCAGCTCTGCTGCGTCTCGTCCAGCTGGTGCATGTGCTGCCGCGCGGACAGCGCGCCGCGGTCGAGGTCCATGTTGCGGCTGTGGTCGTCCTCCGCCGCCCCGTCGGCGCCGGCGATATCGAACGACCCGCCCCACTGGTTCCCCGAGAACATGGTGGCCGCCCGCCGCTGTGGGGTTCTTGGTTGGCTCGCTCGCGCCGCTCGATCGGTGACACTGGGGACGTGGTACTCCTCTTGGCGGTGGTGGGCTGAAGAACCCGGGGCAGGGTGCGGGGCGGTGGCCGGGCGGGGAGTTTTGAAGAACTCGAGCGTTTTTTTTTTTTTGCAGCCTTCTGGGAAGGTGTGTGACCGTGTGGGAACCGAGTGGTTTTCTACGTTGATTTTTCTCCTTCCATTTACTGCTTTAGCTTCTGGGTGTGTCGACTTGGTTGACTTGGAAAGTGAGGAGCTACTAGTACATGCATGTTTCACGCTATTAGGGCATCTCCAATGATCTGAGTCAGTTAGCTATACGTATGTACACATCAGCATATATTCTATGTGGAGGAAAGAGAGTTTGCAAAAAAAAAATCGAGCCAGCTCTTACTTAAGCACTAGTCTATAACGCCAAACGAGACAGCCTCTATAAATTTCTGTGTGTGCATATAAGCATCAAATAGCTATCCTTAGGGCGTCCGCAATGGTAATAGCTAGTACTAGCTATATAGTCAGCTGACGTGGAGGTGAGAGACAAAAGCAAAGATTATTTTATACTGTTGGACCCACATGCTCCTCTCTCATGTTCTTGGACTACGTGAAATAGATCAGTTATTTGCTCGTCGCTAGTGACTACTCTCTCTCCTACTTTTTCCTTGCCACATCAGATCTAGCTAACTAAATAGCCAGCTGTTGGAGACGCCCTAAGTTCTTTAGAATGCTAGCTTTAGTGTGTACTATATAAATGATGTGGAAGTCTTATAGTTGGTTGCTAGCTATAACCATTGGAGATGCCCTTAGGGATTTTAGAAATAAGCTCTCCATTAGCTTTGTTACTAGAGGGCTGCACAGTGAATAAGTGAATTAATCAGTAACAAACTCCCTGATAAATGATGGGGCTGGAAGAGAGATGGCCCCCACAAAATTATGTAGTCACTAGCTTTTCGTGGTTTTCTAAAAAAAATGCTTGATACTTACATGAGTAACAAACAACTCTTATGTTTTTATGCTTTTCTCAATAGTGATTTACATAATTTTTAAAATATGATGAATGATAGATATATGTTACTTATTTCTTCATGTACTTTGATATTAATGTTACTCTTGTTATAGAGAAAAATATAGAAATATTTCTCAAGAACTAATATGGCATAAGTAAATAACAAGCTAAAATGATTGTTGGGAGTGCCCTAATGTAGCTTACCTCACTCAATTGTTAGATGTGCATCCGACGTAGTTCGAGCCAATTCTTGTCTGGTTTTATAACTAGGACCTTATATACTGTTTTTATTAGATCAAGTAATGTCTTTGCAGTTATAAAAATCACCTAATGTGCTTACATTAGATGCATTGGAATACGCTCCAAGTTACAGACTAGATTTTGTTAAAAAAATACTCACCATACTAAAATTACTTATGCTTTCTTGTTTACATCCGACAACATGACTTGTAAGATAAAGGCACACGGGTTATGCCCCGAGAGTTGCGTGTGCTGTGTACCCGTTGCAATGCATTTGTCAGTTCTATCACCGTACTTTGGCTCTGTTAATTTCGATTTCAGCTTAGAATGAACTCATTGGTTTCTTAATTTTAGTTTTTCTTTTTTCTCTCTATTTTCCTTTGTATTATCTATGAATGTACAATGATATTTTATTATTTTTCTTTTTTAATTGAATGGTTCAGAAAAAACTAATCACTGCTACAATGCAATTTTAGAAAAAAGCTACCAAAAGGAAACAAAAAGCCTTAAAAAATGGTTTTGCTATTGCACAGTCGACTGAAATTTTTTTATCTCTTAATCACCTGAAGTTGTACTCTCAGTCCCTTAAAATTGCTGTATACTAATTTTCCCTTCTAAATTTATACTTTCAGTAATATAAAATTACAGTATAAAAATAACTAAAGATAGAAGAAAAAACAGACACATGAGCAATAATCATTCACTAAAAAAAGCCAAAATGAGCTGTGCTTGGAGGTGCCATTGGGATCTGTCCGGTCAGTGGCGGATCTAGGAAAATTTTTTGGAGGGGCTGAAGTACTTTCAGCTCGACCTCAGCCCCTTCTACATTATACATCCATGGCTAAAAATTTAGGGGGGCTCCAAGGGTCCGGTAACGGTAGGGGGGCTCGAGCCCCCGCCCCCCGCTAGATCCGCCCCTGTGTCCAGTGGAGACTGGCCTGCGGATTGCGATGGGACGTTCCCGTGGGAGGGCAGTCTGGGCAGATCGCAGGTAAGTACACATGGCGACAGACGCTCCAAACCGAGCGAAGATCAGAAGAGGAAAAACCATTGCTTTCCATGTGTGTGTTTGGTGAAGGCATATATTCTGCATCATGCAGCAGAGGGAGTTGCGAGCACGCCCTGGCGATCGCGGAAGCTCCCATCTGCTTGCTTCCCAATGATGATTTGGCACCTGTCAGTATTTTAAGATGGTGTGTTTGTCATGCATGCAGGTGTGTGACCTGTAAAACAATCGGCCTGCGTCCATTTGTTTGTTTGATGTGTCTGTTGGTTAATCTCTTCAAAGATCTCTCCACAGCTACTGAAACAATGCTTGTGTCAGTAGTTTGCTCATGTTTAATTCTTTGAATATATCTGTAGTAGGATGCCGTCAAGACTTGGTTTGTTCAGTAGGCAACAAAAATACAGGCCTTGGATACACGGCAGGTTCCAAAGGGCTCTCATCCAGCCTGCAGGTTCACTAACAGACATCACTAATTATAATCCACAGAGCTAGACGCTGGCAGTTTTATCTGCATCAATACTGCGTAATGTAGAATTGCCATCTTCACCACCATGATCACTGCAGTTTCAGTCTGAAGAAAGAATTACAAGTGGAAACTGGAAAGATAACAAAAGTATAGTGAAAAGAGTTTTTTTTTGACATGCTAATTAACGATTTAGATCAAAGCTTAACAAAAATTGCAAGCCCAACAACCATGTGCGATGTGTGTCGGTCGCTCTCTCCAGTCAAAGATGGAGGGACACATGGAGTGCGAGCTTAGCGATGGTTTCTTGCTACTCCTCTGATTTGTTTATTCCTAGTGTCATGCGTGTTCAGCCTGGCAAGAGGTTGGCATCAATTATTTATACATCGTTGAAACCTCTATGGTTAGTAGACTAGATGTGCGTATCCTCTTGCTCATTTTGTGCTGTAATTGGCTAGGCTAGCTATCACCAAGTGACGGCTGTACAACGACATTTCGACAGTAAAGTTGACAACTATGCAAGTAGTGTGGAGCTCTAATTGGGTGGCTGACTTGTGAGCCTCTTAATATAGTTTGACAAGGCAATTCTTGCTTAGAAAAGCTTAGGATACTAGCATTTGTAAGGTCTAAGCTCTCGATCAATCAGGACTAAGTGAGCGGCATTGGTTAGAGTGAATACCTGAATATACAAATGGATTGATTAATGGAGCAATGGAAGGAGGGAGAGAAGGGAACATGCCACTGGTCAGGGGCTAAAAACTATTATCGGGTTGTTAGCACAAGCCCGTGGGCAATAAGAAATTCAGACACCGACAAATCGGCAAGAAGCGGGAGCATATGTTGCATGAAGAAAATTTTTATTCGTCACCAACAGCGGCAACTGCCTTGAGCGAACGCCCTCCTGCTTGCTATAGAATCTGGAATTAATGGACAATGAAGCTCAGGAACACAGGATTGCGAAGATCAGAGGAACAAAGGTTGCAGCAGAACTCAGAGAGCACTTTTCTTTTCTTGAGAGGAAGGAAGCACCTAATCAATTTTTTCTTTTGAGAAAATTGATAGCTTTTTTAGAAATAACCCTCTGTATATATTAATAATTCATGGTAAAGTACATGATTGCCCAACTTTTTATATTGAAAATTCTAGATAACCAACGTGCTACCATCACCTTTAAATCGATGAATGTGTTGGACTTTTTTTTTATCTTCTTTGTAGTAGACCCCGTATCTTACAACGGTGTCATGATTGTTGATGATCATGATAGCAGAAAGTATATTGTCGATGATGCCTATTGAAGTGTAGGACCTACATCTTGGTAGTAGTATTTGTCGAAAAAATATAAGAGGGGTGTATTTATACCTAACTTGGCCCGGTGTTGATATTTAGCATAGGTGTTGCCATCGTTTTTTAGGTAAGTCGGTCCGATAAAACCCATCATGGATAAAAAAATTTGCCTAAGAAATCACCGAGAAAAAAGCTTAGAACAAATTGATCTAGGAAACAAAATAAAAGAAAACTAAAAAAATCTAAAATTACTTCCAAAATTCAATATGTACTCACTCACTCAACGTCGGCGATAACACTGAAGAAGACGAGAGAGGGACTAGCAATGGACCAGAAGTTGTGGTCGGCGGCTAAGGTTACTGGCGGTGGTGGCTCTCCGTAGCGCGTACCGCTAGTGTTTAGGTGCTACACAGTACACCCTTAGAACTAGACCTTTTGAGAAAACTAGTTAGAGACCCGTGCGTTGCAATGAAGTCATAAAAATAGTGCGATGAAACTTACTGCCTGGCCAATTTCATATATCAAACATTAGAGAGCAAACGACAGAGATAGAAGGGTGGCCAGAATGTGCGAGGAGATGGGGAAAGTACAGGGGGTGGGCGGTTGTATCCTGAGAGAGAGAGAGAGAGGAGGAGAGAGACGAATGGTCCAGCTCAAATTGGATGGCTGAGAAGAGAAGAGAGAGAATAGATTAATCATCAACTCACACTTTTGTAATAGTAAAGAAATTGTGTGGTAGGAGCAGATTATACCGGAGCGAAAGCTATGACAACCTGATATTGGCCTGGGCTGTGAAAAGCCCAAAACTTTGCTTCGGGAGAGAAATTTCAATATTTGACACTGAATACGTGCGCCTCTCAACTTTTAACCCCCAATTCGCACGCCTTTGAAAATTTAACCCTGTCACTGCGAATTCTTTTGATTCAAGGGATTCTCTTCGTTTTCGCAGTGACAAGTGTCAAAATATAAAAGGAGAGAAAATGAGGAGAATCCCTTGAATCAAAAGAATTCGCAGTGACAGGGTTAAATTTTCAAATGTGTGCGAATTGGGGGTTAAAAGTTGAGAGGCGCACGTATTCAGTGTCAAATATCGAAATTTCTCGCTTCGGGATAGGGCTGGGCCCATCGCTACAAGTCAGATTGGTCTGGTTAGAGCAACTCCAGCAGTACTACTCAAAACAGGGCCCCTACTTTTCATTTGAGGGCTCCCCCTACTTTTGAGGGCCCTATTTTTTTGTATCTACTCCAACAGCACCCCTCAAATTTCAGCCCTCAAATCCATTCCACTACAACTGACACATGGGACCCACTCCTCATTCTCTCCCTCCTCGTCCGCCTCCTCGCTTCCTCCGACGACGGCGAGGCCGAGGAGGACGGTGGCGGCGCGGGGCGCGGTGGCGGCGCGGGAGGAATCACCGGGAGCGGTGGCGGCGCGGGAGGAAAGAGGCGGGCGGCGCGCTCGGGAGGGAGGCAGGCGGAGGAGAGCGGGGAGGCGGGCGGCCGGGAGGCGCTCGGGCGACGGCGCGGCCAGATCCGGGCGGGGCGAGGCCGGCACGGATCCAGGCGGGGGAGGCGGCGTCCCGGGGCGGAGATGGCCAGATCTGGCGGGGAGGCGGCGTCCCGGGGCGGAGACGACCGGATCCAGGCGGGGGAGGCGGCGTCCCGGGGCGGAGACGACCGGATCCAGGCGGGGGAGGTGGCGTCCCGGGGCGGAGACGACCGGATCTAGGCGGGAAGGCGGCGTCCCGGGGCGGAGACGACCGGATCCAGGCGGGGGAGGCGGCGTCCCGGGGCGGAGACGACCGGATCTAGGCGGCGCTCGGGAGGGAGTGCGCTCGGGAGGGAGGCGGGCGGCGCGCTCGGGAGGGAGGCGGGCGGAGGAGAGCGGGGAGGCGGGCGGGGAGGGAGGCGGGCGGGGAGGGAGGCGCGCGGGGAGGGAGGCGGGCGACGCGCTCGGGAGGGAGGCGGGCGGGGAAAGGGGCGCGCGGGGAGGACGTCGGGAGCTCGCTCGGGAAGGGAAAGAGGCGGGAGGGGAAAACTGACTCAACAGAATTTTGAGGGCTTGGCCTAGAGCCCCTAGGAATGAGGGGTGGGAGGGGGATTTGAGAGGCTCCTCAAATTTGAGGGCTCTAGTAGGGGCCCTGCTGGAGTTGCATTTTTGCCTCAAGCCCTCAAATATGAGGGTTGAGGGCTCAAGTAGGGGCCCTGCTGGAGTTGCTCTTATGCGATACATATGGCCCCTCCTTTTTTTAGATAAAGGATATAAAATCCGGCCTCTATATCCACTTGGGATATATACAGCCAAAAGTTACACGAGCTCTTAGGCTCAAAGCCTCAACACTGAGGATTACACAACCGCAAGAAATAGAGCTTAAGGACTAAGAAAAACTAGGAAGACTAAGCTTCAGAATTTCTTCTCCGTCCTTGCTATCAACCAAACCCTAAACCTCCTCCAACTGAGCCACCCAAATTCCGATCTATTCTGCGCGAAGATGAAACTCCAAGGCGACGCCATCAAAGAGGCGACGAGGGTCGCCGACGCCGCCCGCCTCACTGAGGCTAGGCTTTCACCTGGAGAACAGATTAGGGCTGTGAAGTGCAAGACAACCCTTCAAGAAGGAACATGGCGTCCAAAGACGTCATATTTGTCGAGACCGGTATGGACACGGGCAAGGCTTTCGCCAGCACCTCCACAGCAACCCACGCACAAAAAGACCGTCACCGGCACACCGGGGATCTACACGCTTCAAGGACCTGGCACAACCATCCTTGAACTCCACGACGAACCGCTTCCCGCGCGAGCAACGTCGCGCATTGGGTCCCTGGACAAAACCAGCAGCCCCAACTCCTGCCGCCTCCCGGCCTTCGCCACCAGCGCCGACTGGCCTCCTCCAGCACGCCCACCACCATACTGCTCTGCTCCCCCACCGCCGGCTCCACCCTCCACCGCCGCCGGCTCCGCCCTCCACTGCCCACCTCACCTTCACTCCCACCGGGACAAACCTCCGCCCGGCGTTTACGAGCTCCTCCGAGCCGACACCGGCCTCCGCCCCCTCGACACTGCTGGCCGCCGTGGACTCTTCGCCTACCTCCTCCACCGCCGCCAGCCGCAGAAATCTGCCCTCCCATCAAGCCACAGGCCGGACTCCCGCTACCCTCACCGATCCAGGCCTCAGCAACGCCGCCGGATCTGAGCACAACCAGATCCGGGCGCCAGCCGGCCGGATGCGCACGCTGACGGCTTGCAGACGAGATCCAGACCGGCCTGCAGAACGCCGCTGCTCCTCCTCGACACAGCCCCACACGAGCGCCAACACCACCACCACGCCCCCGCACGCCTGGAGGCGAGCTCCGGCCCCTGCTGCCTCACACGCCGCTCAGCCTCCACCGGCGACCTCCACAAAGACCTTGCCTCCTCGAACCACCGCCCAGATCTGGAAGACGCCGTCCAGATCCGGGTGAGAGCGCCCCGCCGCCGCCTTCCTAGCACCCGCACAAACACCGGCGACGTGCTCCAGCGGCGGCAAGGCGAAGGGGAGAGGTAGGGGCGGGAGTCGGCACTGGGGCGTTTTTCAGGGGTGGGAGAAGGCGAAGGGGTTTGTATTGCCGATAGGGTCTAAAGACAATAAGTATGGTAAATGGTCACCTAACTGGGAAGGGCCCTATCGCGTCACATATGGCCCCTCCTAGTAGGGAACCGAATCCTCTGACTTTGCACTGTGCAAAGTTAGAGTGACTTTGCATCTGAACCGTCCAACGCAAAAAGAACGGTCCAGATTGATCTCTGCTACAGTGTTTTTTACAGTACAAAAAAAACTGTAGCAAAGATCAATCTGGACCGTTCTTTTTGCATCGGACGGTTCAGATCACGCCAAAGTCACTCTGACTTTGCACAGTGCAAAGTCAGAGGATCCGATTTCTCCTAGTAGACACTAGGCTCGAGGTTTTCGCTTGGGCTTTCATGAGTTAGCCGCTTCTAGTACGCCTGTGCCGTGGCCTTGCAACCACCGCCCGCCGTCGTCGTGCCGCGACGTTGCGATACCTAGGAGCCGGTGGCGCCGAGCCCCCTCTGGTCTTGGTCCTGCTGCCGTTGAGGCGGTCGACGATGGCTCTGAGCTCCCGCAGCGGGCGGATGGCGGAGTCGACGGCGCGCTGCATCCGGTGGAGGACGCCGAGCAGGTAGGGCGTGCCGATGTCGTCGGCCCACGACGCGTCCCCGCCTTGATGCGGTCGAGCGGATAGAAGGTGACCGCGGAGCCGGAGATAAGCCCGGTGAGCGCCATCGCCAGCCTCGCCTGCTCGCCGCCGGGAGGGGCGGCGTGTACGTGCGCGTCCTCCCACAGGTGCTCGTCGGCGCCTCGCTGGCACATCCACATCTCGAACACGTCGTCCAGGTCGTCCGAGAACCGCGCCAGGATGTCGGCGCGGATCGGCACCGAGTCGTCTTCGGCGGCGGCGGGATACTCGCTTCCCCTCCTCACGGCCATGGCTTGAATCGACGATGATCTCTCTCTACTCTAGGCTCTACGCACATTAATGCCGTTATGTATACGCACTGCGAGCCTGCGACGCGCGCAGCGGAGCAGGCCGATCCAATACTGTCATGCTTAAGGCTTTCTGAATTTTCTTTCTTGAGCCGGTTATGGTCTATCTGAAAGATTGGTTTCAGATGCAACAAGCTTCCTTGGTTTCAGATGCAACAAGCTTCCTTGGTTTCTTCTGACTTGTGGTTTTACCTAAAAAAAGTTCGAAGAGCTCTGCAATTGAGCCTTATGCTCACTATGTTGTACTTGTACAGCAACAAGATGGGTCTGTTCTTTTGTACTGCTATTTATAACTATAGTTGATGACTTTTGGCTATTCATAGATTTTGCTTTGAAATGACACTCTGTTTAAAAACTAGTTGCTGTAGATAAACTAAAAGCTATAAGTTAAAAGCCAAAAGGAACACTCATACTAGGGTACAAAATCATCAGTCGTAACTATAGACTATAAGAAGCAGCAAAAAAAACCCACCCATTACACTGACAAAAATGAGATGAAAAGGAAATGACTTGATAGTCATTTTATTCTCCTGGCTCCAAAAGCTAGAGAAGCATCCCCCAAAAGTTACTTTTTCAAGGTCCATTAAGTTATCTCATGGTTGCCATATGTGGCCATATGGGAACCAAAGAAGCTATACGTTGCTCCTCCATCACGTTCCTCACTTCGTCCCCAATGCTGTACATTTGAGCAGGACAAATAGTAGTAAACAAGTTGTAAATATTTGAATAAAACCTCAACTTCAGTGATAAAATGCACATCTTACGATGGATCAAATAAAAAATAAAGGGTGTAAACATTGGTGATTAGCTCTTGTTGTGGAGTCAGGAACGTGTAGAAACCACAGAGATCCTTTCCAGGCGTATCCCTGATGTTTTCTTTCACCAATATTTCCTAGTGCGTAACAAAACGAAAGAATCGATGATGCAATATCATAGCCATGGCAGGAGAACCACAAAGTTTACCTTCAATCAGAGCAGTAAGAAAAGAAAAGAAAAGCTACAATAAATATTAGCCCCTTTGACTTTTGAGAAGCTGAGGCTGAAGAAAAAGGGCAGGAAGTAGGAAGGAAGCATGGCCTGCATTTGCAGCGTTTCGTCTTACCTCAGGGATCATGCTCACAACATATCCCAGAAGAAGAAGCAAAACGAGAGCACAGGAAAAACCTCTGGATGCATGCCTCAGGAACATGTTTGCTGATGGTCATCTAACCATCATCATCGCACAAGCACCAGCAAATCATCAATCCGCCCACCATAGCATGGATCGATGGTTAGATGACAACCAACAAAACAAGTTCAGAGCTACATTAATCGGCGCATCTCACTAGCTCTACGAAGATTCACGGGAGAGGAGTGAGAGAGATGAGAAGGCAAGAAACCCTGGACCTAGCCAGAGCTGGAAAACGAGAGGAGAGAAGGCTAACGCAGAGTATATACTCGGAATGATGCTGATGCCGAAAAAAAACAAGGGGCATATTCGCGAGAATAAACCATCTGGAATGGTACGAGGAGTCAAGGAACAATCAGAGACTGTAGTTCAGAAAGATGGGGCGTCGAGCATCTGACAATCCAAAGCCTGCTCAGACACGGAGATGTCTGAGTTTGGAACAGCCCTGGTGGAGTACATTACTACTATATGCTACATAGATGGTTCATGGCAAGAATAAGAATTAACAGTGGCAGCAGTAGCAGTTGATGACGAGCTTACTACCTTACCATTACGAATGAATGATGTCAAACAATTGGCATCTGATGATGACGGGGCTCTATATGACAGGTGACCAATCGGAGTGTCATGTCCAAGGCTGGTACCTGGAAGTGAAGGGTAAGTCCCGGCAACACGTACAGCATCGCTGCAGATATCTCCATGTGGGTCGGTTGTGTGTGCGGGCTAAGGCCTATGGGCATATTCTTTTCCTTCGAAGCTGATGGCTTTTGACTTTTACTACAGTATCTAACTTTCAAACGGAGTATTTTCTCAAGACGGGTCTACAAGTTAAACGATCTACACGTTAAAAGGCCAACATCTGTACCAGCCAAAATCACAAGTGAGTATTTATCTTTCCGTAATCTGTACCGTAAACAGCCAAAATTCAAAAATTTCAGCCAAAAACCATAAGCCGCAGCCGTTGCCAAACAGGCCATATAACTTGAATTACTGTGTAACGGTCTATTTACAGTACCGTGTTATGTTTGGATTGGTGTGAGCATATATGCACCGCACCGGTGTGTGTCTGAGATGCTATCACTGGCGGAGCCAGCTATCTGGCAAGGTATGGCGGACGCCATACCTAAAATCTGTAAAAAATACTAAATATATATAGTATACCAGTATATATACATGACATACATACGTCAATATATGGGTCTGATGGAACCCCGCCACACCTAAAAATTATTCCTGCCTCCGCCACTGGATGCTATCGAATTGAAAATTATGAACCCTATTCCCTAAATTCCCCTTGTTCTTCCTCAATCCCTATTCTCTTGCGCTTGAGTTGGTGATTTTATTCTCAAATCATTGGCGTGCCGCCAACTAAGTTGTAGGATCATTACAAATTGGTATCAGAGCCAGTCTCGATCCTCAAATTCGAGAATGGTGGCGAAGAAGTAAAGAGCAAAACCCACACTACCAGTGAGGATGACTGCGGTGGAGGGTGAAATCGTCGAGGTAAAAGTTGACGTCAAGGATCTGAAAGCAGGGATGAGTCAACTCATGGCGGCCATCTCTCAGAGTGCAACCAACATCAATCAGTTGACATCGTCAGTGAATCAAGTGTTCCAAGCTGTGAAGGGAGTTGAGGAATGTTAGCCAACAGTGGATGGCCACCTGACGGAGTTGCACCAATCTATGGACTGGCAATTGATCATATACCCTCCATTTAGATGGAAATTGAGGATTTACTCTCTTGGCCCACGTGTGAGTGACTTATGATGACCTCACGTGTCATTAAGATGTGAAGGATAAATCCTCAATTTCCCAACTAAAGGGAGGGTACATGATCCAATCTCCCATCTATGGAGGGGTTGGGCACGCGCGTCTCCACCCTAGAGGCAACCACATCTCCGTCGAACTCGATTGTAGAAACCGAACCTCGATCTCGGATGGAAACGACGTCCGGCGCAGCAGCTTCACCCGAGACTTGATCTCGGCTTGAAAACGCCCGCTCGCAGCTGCTTCACGACGCTCTCTCCGGCCGCAAGCAAAATTGAGACTCTCTGCTTGTTGCTCGACTCCCAGCACTCGCGCACGCGCAGCATCGTCTCGTCGAGTGCGTGCGTCGCACGGAAAGCAGAGGGAAATGGAGACTCTGTGATGAAGACTCACGAACTCACGCACGAGTTTGATGGAGTATTGGTGTTGCACTGAATGGATGTTCTGGTACTGCGCTGAATGGATCAACACAACTTCTTTATTGATTCGGCTCTGAACTATATATACACACATTGCATCAGTTACAACGCGAAGCAGTTCTCCAGGCGTAGGGAAGCAACGCGACGCCTGACGCGAAACGGAATCGCTGCGGCTTTTCGGCAACCAACGTGTATACATGAACAGTAACTGTATTTGTAAATAGTGCCATGCAGTGTGCACGGGATTTATTCTATCATTTTACCCTTTAATCCCGTGCCACTTCTACCACACCCCGAAGCCGCCGGTTCACCAGCCGCCCCGCACTGTGCCGCCGCACACGCCGATCGCCTCGGCTTCTGCCCGCATGTGCATGCCGCCCGGTTGTCGTGCGCCACTGGCCCGATGCCGTTGCGCGCTGCCTCGTCGTCCCACAGCCGGCCTCGCCCTTGGCCCGGCCTGCAACCGCATCCGCGTCCGCACGCGCGTGCCGCTTCGGACTCTCCGCTTGCCGCCCGCATGCAGCCACCTCCACTCGATCCCCACTCGGCCACCGTTCGGGGTAGCTACGCCCGAAACGCCGTACTGCTGCTGCACTCGAACCAACATGCAGTCGCTCGGCCCTGGCACTGGCCCCAACCGTTTGGAGCCGAACCGCTCATGCCAGCGCCACGCATCATCGTTTGCATGCGCCAGGAGCGAACTCGGTCGAGCGAGCGTGAAGGAGATCTCGTACAGTCGATTCGCCGATCGCCGTACCTTGGTGAGAAGCTTCCTCCTCGGATCGCGCACCCGCAGTACGCCATCCTCGATCAACACTTGGCACCCGACCTCGTTGAGTTGTCCCAAGCTAATGATGTTGCTCCGCAGACGTGGGATGAAGTACACGTCCGACAACAGAAAATGGTGTTCACCCCCTGCAGCAAACATGATCGTGCCGCGCCCAAGGATGTCCACCATTGATCCATCGCCGAACTTTACCTTGCCCGCGATGTCGTGGTTCAGCTCGGAGAAAGCCGCGCCGTTTCCCGTCATATGGTTTGACGCGCCCGTGCCGAGATACCACACGCCGTTATCCTGGCCGTCGGTGTGGATGTCAGTGTCACCCAACTGCACCATTGTGCATTCTTCGTTGAGGAAGAACTGTCCGCCGACGTGCACAGGTGCAACACGCTCGGGAAGCCGTGCGGGCTCCGGTGAAAGAGAGACCAACTGGGTCATCAAGAGGGACGGCTCGAGATCATCGTCCCCCTTGGCTAGCAGCGCTGCGGCCGCCGCCTCGTCTCTCTTCTTCTTCTGGCACTCCCGGGTCCAATGCCCAGTTTTCCTGCAGTATTTGCACGTATACTTGTCGATGACCTTGCTGCCATCGTCCTTGCTTGCGTAGTCGGTATCGCACTTGGGTGGCTGCGTGCCGCGCTGTGGTAGGACCGAGCCACCGTTCGTACCACTTCCGCTGGCGCCAGCGCTACCGACGCGCACACCCTCCTCGTCGCGCTTGCGTAGGCGACGGATGAGATCCTCTTCCTTCGACGAGAGAAGCAGCCGAGAACCAAACCCTGCGGCCACTGCTCGTGCGTCTAGCCGTTGCTGAAGTTCAGACGTTGCATGGAAGACAAACTGGGAGCTGAGGCGGTGAGAAGAAAAAAAAGATTGGGAGGCGGCGAGGGGTTTTCGTAAAATTACATAAATGGATTGAGTGCTTTCACCTTCAAGGGTCCAAGCCGTAGGGGACAGATCTAACGATCCAAAACAGCATTAGCGTGTGTGCGTGTGTGTGTAAAGAAATAATGTTAAAGCTGCTGTTGTGCAATTGTGACATTCTAGCAGATGCAATGGAAGACTTGAAAGTAGATTTACAAAATGGCAAAATTGTTGATCGTAACCAGTATTGAGAAATATTTTTGAACCCATACGTAACAAAATAAGAGGCGAGCAGCGAGCACTTTCCCGTTCGGTCACCACAATATTACATACTATTACATACTGAAAAAGGGTGATCCTATGGATTGCAATAAAGCTCAAGCGGGATTTTCAGTCCTACTGCCTGGCCAACCACAGATAACCACGCCGGTAAGTATTGCAGCGATTGATCCTTATCTGCCAATTTGGTTTCCTCAAGAAGTAACTTCATCCAGTCACTGGTTCCACAGGGATGCAAGGTGAACCATGGCCTACTTAAGTGGGGATGCTCCTGCAAGAGTGCAAGGACAGTTCAATCATCCCAAGTGTGCGAGTATAAGCTTTCTGACATTTAGGGAACCAGATACCAAAGATACATTTTATATAACATTGCAAATCAATCATTCATACCTCTCGAGTAATAAACGTCCACTTTGATTCACTTAATAATTTAAGTGAGTGAGAAGGAAAGTCCTCTTTGATCTCATCTAGAGTTAGTAGCTGCCCACCTAAGGACAAGTTGTAGATGTTGACTCTCAAATAGGAAAATAAATAAAGTAAATATTCACTTGTGTTCTGAAATATGCATACCATCCTGATGACCCTGAAAGTATAGCACTGGAACCTTGTAAGAAAAGCTGTAGGCAACATGGAAATCATAAACATGAACATTGTCACTAGAGCTCTGGACCTGCAAAGAGAAGGAAATCATGAATGGAGTATATGTGAGTCAAGACCTGATGGTTAAGAGCAGGATAACAGAAACTTCAATTATAAAATTTCTCTAATTTTATTGCAAAAGAACCCTCAAAATTATCTCATTTTTTTGTTGAGAAAATTGATAACTAGTAGTAGTATATACACTACACTAGTTATAGCTAGTGTATGATGTGAGACCAAAGTGATCCTTTTTAGTTCTCTAGTCCAGGCTTTGTACCCTACAACCATACTGATATGGGATAGCTTCGGCTGTGGCTTTCGGTGAACGGTGAGTGGAGAAAAGAGATTGAATCGGTGAGTCTGGAACGGATAGTAGAGGACAGCGGGGAAGATCGTGCTTGCCCTCGTGCGCACGGCGGGAATTGTTCCCAGCCAATGTAGAGGCTCTGAGATACTTGAGATAAAGAAGATTGTTCTATTGCTTGATGTTCTCAAGTTACAGCATGTGTCCTCATATATTGAACAATTCGACTCTGACTATCATATATAACCGATATTGCTAACAAACTCGGAATCCTAACTATATCTAACTCGAACATGCCCGAACATGCTGCAAATGCTCCAACCATGAAGAGCTATAAATTAGGATGTCATCAAAGAAAACAAGGACAAATCACCTGAGAAACGGTTTAAGCATCTCATTCATGAGCGCCTGAAAGGTGGCCGGTGCATTGGTGAGACCAAAAGACGTCACAAGAACTCAAAGTGTCCATAGTGTGTTCGGAACGTTGTCTTCTCAATGTCATCAAGATGCATGCGCCCTTGGTGATACCCACTGCGCAAATCAAGCTTAGTAAAGTATACCCACTGCGCAAATCAAGCTTAATAAAGTAGCATGCCCCCTGCAATTCATCAAGGAGCTCGTCAACCACTGGAATCAAAAACTTATCCTTCACAGTCTCTGCATTCAAAGCATAGTAATCCACACAAAAACGGCATGTGTCATCATGTTTCTTGACCAGCATAACGGGTGAAGAGAATGCTGAAGTGTTGTGACAAATTATGCTTTGAGCAAGTATATCCTCACATTGTCGTTCGATCTCATCCTTGGGACGATGTGGATAACGATATGGTCCCACCGCCACAGCTGTTGTACCCAGCAGTAAGTGGATTTTATGGTCATGTCAATGCTACGGAGGTAACCCTCGTGGTGACTCAAAGAGGTCCTCAAATTTACATAACACATCAGCCATAAGTTCTTGTCCTGTAATGCTAAGAACACGTGGAACAGCTATTGTTGCACCAATAACATGCCATGTAACGCGGTGATCAGCTTGCCAAAAGGACATCGTGAGAAGTGCAAAGTCCCAGATGATTGGCCCAAGAGTTCGGAGCCACTGAACTCCGAGAACAACATCAAATCCACCCAGTGGTATGGCAAAGCAGTCCACTGGGAATTCTTCCTTGTCAATGATCAATGGCACCTGAGTACACAAGCTAGCACATGATACTCAAATCACCATTAGCGACAGCTACATGCATGCCTGGGCACGGTGAGAGATTAAGGGCCAGCCGACGTGTAAACCCCACATCAAGAAAAGTATGAGTAGATCCAGTGTCAATGAGTGCTCGTAGATATTAGCCGGCGATTTCCACTTGTAGCTGCATGGTTCGGCCAGCACGAAAACCTGTGAGGCTGTGAGAGCATGCAACGAAATTTCCACCTCAGGCTCGCTATCCTGACCATCCTCACCTTCGTCCAACTCAATCAAGTAGATGCCCTTCATGGAACATAGGTGATTTGTCCCAAACTTCTCTGGACAATTGTAGCAAAGTCCCTTCGCTTGGCGATCAGCTATCTCGGTAGTAGAGAGACGCTACCAACATGTCTGTGGTGGTGTAGCAATCAACGGTGGTGCCATCGCTGCAGCCGGCGGAGTTATTGATGGTGGGGTGGGATTGGGCTTCGGGACTGATGGTGTCATGGAACTTGACGGTGTGAAGGGAGTTCATGCCGATGACAAGGACCTCGGCACTTTGACTTCAACCGGCTCCTCCGCAGGCCGTTGCTCGTAAGTTCGAGCTAGACTCATTGCTGTCTAAAGGTTGCTTGGATTTTGCAATTCCACGTCTGTACGCAGAGGCTTCAAGAGGCCTGCTGTGTTGTAAATAGATGAACTTGCTAGAGCGGAGACAATGGCTCTACGCAGCACAACAGAGCCAAAAACTATCGCTGATACTTCCTCAACTATACCTATCCATCGTAGTTGTGCTAATTCTCCCAAGAGATTGCTTCTGATTGGAGGACCGAAGCGCATATTGACAAAATCAGCGAAGCAAGGCCATGAAAGCACGCCCTCATCTCGTTCTAGCTGATAATACCTTTGTTGGGCAACACCCATCAGATGGTATGCAGCCAACCAAACTTTTTCCTCTTCTAAAGTGCATTGTTCGCGAAAAAATTGCTCACATGGATTGAGCCAAGGTAGCAGATCCTCTTCTTCATCGTAAGTAGGGAATTGAGTTTGTGATATCGCATTGCACTCCTCTTATCGTCTTCTTGTCTCCCGGGAAGACAGTTCCATCTAGCGTGGTGATCCTGCCGTTGGTGTTCAAGACGCTTGGCAATGCTCCATTGCCAACTTGCTGCAGCCGGGTTATTGCTTCATGGTCCAAATCCTGCTTGTGTTTCAGCTTATTGATATCTGTCATCAGGACGGCAATCATCTTGCCAAGATCCTCAATAGTCTTCGACTCCTCCATGGGAAGGGTGGTGGAAGAAGGCTCTAATACCAAATTGATATGGGATAGCATCGGCTGTGGCTTTCGGTGAACGGTGAGTTGAGAAAAGAGTTTGAATCAGGAGTCTGGATCGGATCATAGGGGATAGCGGGGAAGATCGTGCTCGTCCTCACCCTCGTGCGCACGGCGGGAATTGTTCGCAGCCAGCGTAGAGGCTCTGAGACACCTGAGATAAAGAAGATTGTTCTATTGCTTGATGTTCTCAACTTACAGCGTGTGTCATATATAGAACTTGAACAATTCGACTCTGACTATCATATATAACCGATATTGCTAACAAACTCGGAATCCTAACTAGTATCTAACTCTTATATCCTAACTTCCTCGGAATCCTAACTAGTATCTAACTCTTATATCCTAACTTCCAACAACTAATACTTTCCTAACTAATATCTTTCCATCTAAACTGAACTCGGATTTACCGCCTCCAACTGTAGCACGTCATGAGCTGTAGCTCGTCATGGTTTGTTGGTTGCCGCATTGTCACCTGGCATGGCCGGACTTTCAGCCATCGCAGTTTTAGAAGATCTTCTGGTATAATACTATCCCCAATAAGAGTCCACAACACATACAGGCACACAAAAAAAAACTAGAACTGGAACTCCATGATGTCCATCACCATTAGTTGCTACTAGATATTTACAGTTTTTGCACGTGTGCTCATAATAGATTTGGTCTTATCCCCCTTTAGTACAAGTCACTAAGTCTAAGGTATAATCAACTGAAATTGCCATCTTCTACGAGCTATTTGGCAAAAGCGTTATTTATAGGAAAAAGATTATGAAGATATAACTGTTGGGAAAATAGTCCCACATGGATTGTGGGAAAAGAAAAAAGCACAACTTATAAGTGTGAGGGAGGCTCCACCCATTGGACTAGTCTTTTGGGAGGAGAAGGTCCAATACCACTTATAAGGTTGTTGCTTAAAGGGCTTGCTTGCGGGTAGCCCGTGGGCTCAGATGCGTGAGGTGCGCAGCCCATTTAAGACCTAGGGACCGGGCACGGGCGCGTACGGGTCAGGGGCGTGGGCATATGACGCATGGCGCGTGTGGGCCCGTAGCGGACGCACGGCATGGTATATGCGCCAGCACTGGACGTACGGACGTGTGCTTACAGTGGTATCAGAGTCCGGTTCTAACATCTCCCAGAAAGTGCGGTGTGCACAATCCATGTGTGAGGGGGAGATTGTTGGGAAAATAGTCCCACATGGATTGTGGGAAAAGAAAAAAGCACAACTTATAAGTGTGAGGGAGCCTCCACCCATTGGACTAGTCTTTTGGGGGGAGAAGACACAATACCACTTATAAGGTTGTTGCTTAAAGGGCTTGCTTGCGGGTAGCCTGTGGGCTCAGATGCGTGAGGTGCGCAGCCCATTTAAGACCTGGGGACCGGGGCACGAGCGCGTACGGGTCAGGGGCGTGGGCATACGACGCATGGCGCGTGTGGGCCCGTAGCGGACACACGGCATGGTATATGCGCCAGCACTAGACGTACGGACGTGTGCTTACAATAACAACCGCAGAGGTTAAGAGCAATGTACCAATAAGCAGGTAACAGAAACATAAATTGAACATGTACACTGAAAACTTACCCAAGTATCATCACCAACAATGCCTGCATCATCGTTGCTCTCCTCAGTCTGCTCCTGGAGGGAAATTGACGTTAAATGCTATTTTGACGGATCATGTTACTCATTATACAGGCAAAGAAGAAACTACCCACCTGGTTTCCTGCACCAAAGTGGTAAACTCTTTCAAGAGCTAGAAACCCCTCTACCTGCAAAAGAACAATCAAAAGAATCAGTGATGACAACCTTACAACTAATCTGAAAAAGAAAGAAATCAAGGATAATATAGAGAAAAACAGGTTCACTGAGCACAACCTCAGATGGCACCCCCATTTTGCAGCAAGGTTTCCATATCCAGTCAGGAAGATAATCATCGACGTCGATCTCACTCCACTTCTCAATCAGAGCCTTTGCTGAGGCATTGAAGTCGTCAAGAGACAGTGTCCCATCCCAAACGGAGGAGCCTCCCATTGCAAAACCGCAAAGACAGGCACAGTAACAACAACCTCTCTTGGACGGCGATCCGGCGAGCGAGGGTTTCGTCCTAGCGAGATCGCGAGGTCTCAGCAACGGAGCGCGGGGTGCCTCCTGAGCTCGGCAGTAGAATCAATCGAGGTCTCTCTTTTCGAAGGCGTCGACGCCGATTCGGAGTCGCACGCGCGCGGGCACCCTGGGGTTGCGGTGTTGTGCACGGAAACAGCAACCTTTTCGAATTGGACGAGGTGGTGGACTGCGCGGCGGACGGGGAAGCAAGCAACGGCGGACGGACGCAGTGGGACAGGATAAGCACCCGGCTGGGGCGGCGGTGCTCCCGAGGCGAGGCGAGGAGAGAGGTGCGGCGGCGTCGTGGCTCCGGCGGAAGAGTCACGGCAACGACGATAGCCAAGGAGGAGGGACCTCCTCGTGGGCGGAGACCACGGAGGTGGCTTGCATATGGCGGAGCACCGGCAGGGGATCCGGCGCCTTCTGCTACCCCCGTGGCGAGGCGAATTTTTTGTACGGGTAATCCGTTTTTTATTTGAAAATACATAAATATACTCGTGACAACATTTTTTACAAAAATAATCTCCAGTCGCCACCCCATTGGGCGACTGCTGCCTTTCGCCCAACCGGGAGGCGACATTTAGGGAATCTGTGTACCGTTGGGCGACTTCTTCAATCGCTTTACGGTTGAGCGACTGCAAGAGGAGGAGAGAAGAGAAGGAGAGGAGGTGAGGGAGGAAGAAGAAGTCGAAGCTATTCCATCGATTTGGATCCAGATATTTTTTGTAATTATGTTGTATTTACAGTCTTCAACTCCCATGTTATTTGACATGTCGTAAATTTCAATCATACATCTAGGCATACATCATTAATGGTCAGTACTACATTGAGAGTGTATTATGGTGTTGGAATGATTCGTGAAGGTCCGACTGGTGTGGATTTGAGCGATTTTCCGCAAGTCACTCTCGTACTTCCGGATGACGAGAATGCTCGAATGACAGATGTGCAGCATTGGCTGACCCAGAGTTTTTCATTGGACCCCGAGGTGTGCAGCGTCGTTGTGCAAGGGCTTTGGAGCCGGTCTTCCACTGACATCAGATGGGAGTTGAAGACATTGGTGCGCTCTGCTTCGTGGAAGGGCTTTGTGCAAGGGTGCCGGCGCCGTGGATACGAGTGTGTCCTGCTTGTGCAACCGTGCTCACTACAAGCAGCTGCGCAAGCTCGTGCGTCCGCCTATGCTTCGGGAGGTGCTAGCACCTCGGGCGGGCCGCACGTCGGTGGAGCTGATGAAGTTGCTCGTGATGAAAGCGATGCGGTACACGGAGGAGAGTTAAGGCCGTCAAGCTATAGAGAGGGAACTGGGCAAGCCGATGCGGTACATGGAGGAGAGTTACAGCTGTCAAGCTATAGAGAGGGAACTGGGCAAGCTGATGAAGGAGAGCATAATGAGTATATCGTGCATCAGATGGAATCTGATGACCAGAGGGCATGGGATGAAGAGCAAGCTGTAGAGGACGACGAGGAGGACAGTTCCGATGATGAAGAAGTTCCTATCCCCGAAGAATGGAACCAGTATAATGCGGAGGGTGTTTCCGCACATGATGAGCATGAATCGCCATGGGAGTATCATCAAACAGAGGTTCGGGTGCATGCTATGTTTGCTGACAAGGAAGCGTTGCAGGATGCCATCAAACTTTGGGCCCTTTCAATGCAACGGACATTTCGCGTCGTCAAATCAAGCCAGGAGCAGTACACTGTGAAGTGCGAGCAGACTGGTTGTCCTTTTAGGGTGCACGCACGTAGACCCAAGTATGAGACTCACTGGATTGTGTCCAAGGTGGAGCCGCACTCCTGCATTCTAAACACAGTCTTGGCGAGGCATCGTAACCTTACGTCCGGATTTATAGCCAATTTGATGTATGGGGAGATAGTGGAGAAGAAAGATGTTGCGGCCACACATATTATGCTAGCTATTGAGAATAAATTCAAGTATAAGATTAGCTACGCGAAGGCGTGGCGTGCCAAGCAAAAGGCGTTGGAAAAACGTTTTGGCACTTTCGAAGCGGCGTACGATAACCTTCCTCGTATGCTTAAGGTGTTGCAGCAAAGGAACCCGGGCACGTATATCGCGGTGCACGACAAGCCGTCCATAAGTCCACCGGGATTTGCAGTGTTGCAGAGAGCATTCTTTGCATTTGGTGCTAGCATTGAAGCATTCAGACACATGCTGCCAGTTATCTCAATAGATGGGACCTTCTTGACAGGCAAATACAAAGGGCAGCTCCTGACGGCCATAGGCGTTGACGGTAACAATCAAATATTGCCGCTGGCCATTGCATTTGTGGAGAGTGAGAATTATGAGAGCTGGCTGTGGTTTCTCAGACAATGTTATGGGACCCCAACCGTGCTACTTATAGCAACACGGAGGGACATTTATTGCTACACTGGCCTCTGAAAAGCCTACATAGACTAGCCTCTGAAAAGCCTACATAGACTGGCCTCTGAAAAGGCTACATAGACTGGCCTCTGAAAAGCCTACATAGACTGGCCTCTTAAAAGCCTAGCCTACATAGACTGGCCTCTGAAAAGCCTAGCCTACATAGACTGGCCTCTGAAAAGCCTAGCCTACATAGACTGGCCTCTGAAAAGCCTAGCCTACATAGACTGGCCTCTGAAAAGCCTAGCCTACATAGAATGGGTGGATCGGGTGCCGCCGGCATGGCCACGGAACCCTCGCGAGGTGGAAAACAAAGGACAATACCTTGTCAAGATGGATCAGGCTCGCGAGGTGGAACGACAAATGCGGCATGAGCAAGAGCGTCGCGTGAGGGTGGACCAAATCCGTCTTAAGGGCAAGGAGGATGAGCTGCAAAGGAGGCGGGAGAAGTTAGGTTTGCGTGAAGCAGCCATCAAGCGTCAGGAGGAAGAGCTTCAAGCTCGTGAGGCAGCTCTCAAGACCAAGAGTGACAGGAAGAAGGATGCAGCGGAGCCATCTTCAGGGCGCGACAAAAAGGGCAAACAACCACGCTACACCCAGTAGACAAAATGTAATAATTCCTAAGGCATGTTACGACTAGCGGTGGAGTTCTGAACATTACAACTACAGAGTTCCACACATGCCACTGGTCACATCACTTACCACTTTATGTATCAACCGTTCTACGGTCAATCGTGCCTAATAAAATTTACCAAAATTTTTTTTGCATCTACAACTTACATTGAACATAAACTTCTATTACAAATTTATCTGATTTTTACGCAGTTTATAACTACAAAATTGACAAAACATACAAAATTCACGCGGATTGCAAACCCTTAAAACATACCAATGTATATATCAAACGTTCTACAGTCAATTGTACTTAAAAAAATTTCCTCAAAATTTTAAATGCACCTACAACATACAATAAACATAAACTTTTATTACAACTATACCATATTTTTTTCCAGTTTAAAACTACAAAATTGATAAAACTCTAAAAATTCACGGGGACTGAGTAAAGTCGCCCATCCATTGGGCGACTGCAATTTCAGTCGCTCAACCGTTGGGCGACTGCAATTGCAGTCGCTCAACCGTAAAGCGATTGAAGAAGTCGCCCAACGGTACACAGATTCCCTAAATGTCGCCTCCCGGTTGGGCGAAAGGCAGCAGTCGCCCAATGGGGTGGCGACTGGAGATTATTTTTGTAAAAAATGTTGTCGTGGGTATATTTATGTATTTTCGAATAAAAAACGGATTATCCGTACAAAAAATTCGTGGCGAGGCCTCGTCCTCCTCTCAGCTCTGGATCTACTTATTATATTAGCTACAATGGGAAAATTACAATGGATAGCTTTTGACTAAAGTAAATAGAAATAGTTTTTAGAGTAAAGTCCATTACCGGTCCTTAAACTTTTTATGTTGTGTCATTTCGGTCCATAGACTTTCAAAGTATACTATCCCGATTCATAAACTTTCAAAGTGTGCCATTACCGGTTCTTAAACTTTTTATGCTGTGTCATCCCGGTCCATAGACTTTCAAAGTGTGCCATTACAGCTGGACCCGAAACGCTCCGGTAATAGCACACTTTGAAAGTTTATGGACCGAGATGGCACACTTTGAAAGTCTATAGACCGGTAATGGACTTTTCTCTAGTTTTTAAAAGAAGAGTGAGCAATGGAAAAAAAAATAAAGAAGTGATAGCCGGCCACCGCCGCCACGCCGGGCCACCTGCTGGCCGCCGGTGCCTCGCTAGGCCGGCCACCGCCGAGCCAGGCGCCACTGTCAGCCGCAGCATGTAGTGCGCACGGGGAGAGAGAGAGAATAATTGATGGGAAAAAAGATCTTTAATGGAAGAAGGCTGCGCACGGAAAAAGAGTAGAGAGGTCTCCCATATAAAGCCACACCTTGATTAGGGTTTTTTATTATTATCTTTATTACTTTTTATTTATTTTATTTTTTTAGTGCTACACAACCAGTTTGGCACGATAGCTCAAATGCTAGCCTGCCGCAAAAAGCTCTACTAGTAGCCATGGTCCATGGATAGGAGAAAAGATTGCCGCCTTGAAGAAACCAGTATCCACCGCTATTTCAGCCTAAGTGATGCCGAAACAGCGAGGCCATCTCAATCTACAGGAAATGAGAGTTTGTCAGATAAAATAAATCCAGGTTTATTTGGCTTGGCAAGAAAAGGTGCTTACAGCAGTTAAAGCGGCCTCAGCGCCCTTGTTTCCAGCCTTGCCACCAGCACGATTTAGCGCCTGCAAAGGTTGGACTTGAAATTTATTTTCACATAGGGAAGCTTAGCTTGATTGATTAAGGACCTCAACAGTCTGGACGGACATGCGCGGCACTTCAGGTACTGTAGGCACACACTGTTCATATAGGCCCCGTTTGGCACAGCTCTAGCTCCGAGATCTATACTGAATCTGTAGTTTGTTGACTAAATTAAAGTGATTTAAATATTTTTATTTAATATATAATATAAATGAAATGAGTAATGTAAATGCACTTAACATGCCTGCAACTCTAGATCTAGGATTTCTTAGAACTACAGATGACCAGCTCTAGAAAATCTACAGATTTCCTAGAGCTAGAGCTCTGCCAAACGGGGCCATAGTTACTGTAGCAACCGCGGCCCACACTATTTACGTGGCTACTGTAACAACCGCGATTAGTTTTCTTTATTAGAGATTAGATTGATTTGGTTATTTTGGAAGGTTATCTTCGGTTTGTTTCTTTATATTAGATATTGTTTCTTAGAGGTAAATCAAGTTATCTCTATAAAAGAGACGGTATTGTATCTTCACGAAGGAAGCACAAATGAATAAGCAAGTCTCTAGCCTCCAAAGTACAGCTGTAGTCGTTCCCTTGACCAGCTATTCTAGATCTATTCCTCACTCAATCGGTGTCCTCCTTCGTCTAGCGTTGTTCTATTTCAAGTCGTCGCCGTCTAACCTCCCACCGACGGACCATTTATTGTACTAGTTCACAACAATTGGTATCATTTATTCATTTTTGCTTTCTTCATGAAAATACAATGCCATCACTTTTATAGGAATAACTTGACTTGATCTCTAAAAAACAACCTCTAATTTAAAGAAACAAACTAACCGAAGATAAACTTTCAAACTAACCAAATCAATCCAATCCCTAATTAAAGAAACTAATCGCGGTTGCTACAGTAGTCGCATGAACAGCGCGGGTTGCGGTTGCTACAGTAGCCACATGAACAGTTCGTGTCGCGGTTGCTACAGTGACCTGAAGTACCGCGCACGTAACACAGATAATCAACGAAAGATTGCATTATCTGCATGACAAATTCATCAGGAAGCATGTATGACACTTCTGCATCATTAGTCCACGCATGCTAGATCGAAGCTGAGATTACCATATGGAATCCATAGGAACAGGATTGATTCACCTATTAACATGCCCAAGTGGTGACTGGTGAGGCATCTTCGATTTGAACTAGAAACATGGCTTGGGAACATGAACAATAGAATTTTGAGTTACATACTCTAAAAATTTTATGCTTCTGATAGTACCACTATTCATGGTACAGAACAACTAGCTAACCTGAAGAACCTAAAGAAATGGGTAAAAAACGATGACCAAACAGGATCCAGAATTTATGGAACATTTGGTAAAAAGATGTTAAGTCATGAGTTACCTGGTCCATGTCATCACAGGTCAGAACACCAAATATGCAAGGGACCCCTGTGGCAACATTAAAGAAAATAATCAATTCCCCCTGTGGCAACATCAAAGAAAATAATCAATCTGCCAGAATCTGAATTTTAACTAACTTTAATCACCAGAAAACACAACAAGATGAGCATATCACAAAATTCATTGAATGTCACAAAGCACTTTGAGAGCACCAAATATACAGCTATAGCATTTTCAAATCCAATACTCATTGCTTTCATTAGTCATTAGAAATATAATTCTGTAATTACTTATATTTGTATGTTCATTGAACATCAATTATTACCAAAAATGTTCCTCCTCGAGTTATGCCTACAAACAGCTCAATACTTCTAGGTGGCCATTGACCTTGTTAACAGGAACAAGACATCAAAGTTCTCTACTGGCATGATCCAAGGAGGCTAAGAGATGAAAGCAACATACCAGCAGATAATCCAGCATTGAGTACACCTGATGCAGCAGAATTTGCAACAGCATCATAGTGGGTCGTGTCACCTCTAATCTGCACATCAATTTGAAAGAAGAACTTCAAAATCAAATAGCATCAGCTACTGCTAACTATGGGTTTACAAAGCATGGTCCAAGTAGGTATTACTATGACAACAGCATCACAACTAGTGGGATTTAAAAGGGGAAATACGTAGCAAACTCAGTATGAACTAGCCTTAGGATATTTGATAGATGCCTCCCCACAGGTTACAGATTTCACACAGTTAAGATATGTTAAAACCAAGAAGATATCGGTATTCAGTAGAACTCCACTCACAACAACAGTTATACAAGTAAAAAGCAGGTTGTCAGCAACATATGGCTTAGGCCCTGTTTGTTTCCACTTAAGATTATTATAATCTAGCTTATAGGTGAGGGATTATATAAGCTAGATTATAATAAGTTGGTGGAAAATAAGCTGTAAGTGTTTGGCAGCCTGGATTATCAGAGTTATGGATTGTTGTATTCGAATGTTTAAAGACTACAATGTCCTTGAGAGAGAGGCAAGGGAGTTGGGGGATGGATGAATGGCAAAGGTGGGTAATATTCCTAAAGTTTTATGGTCCTTAAGATAAAAGGTGGATATATAAGCTGAAATAAGCTCCTTTTTTGAGCTTATTAGATTACAATAATCTGGGCTATTAGATTATAATAAGTTACCTTATAATCTAGGCTGTTTGTTTCCACTTATGATTATAAGCTAGATTATAATAATCTTAAGTGGAAACAAACAGGGCCTTATACAGCTTCTTGTGGGAGATTTCTTAGTTCAAAATTACAGACAGGTGTGATATTTTGTACCTCGATCCAAAATGAAAAGAAAAGGTTAGGCCAAAAAATCATCATTTCAAGCAGTGTACAAACTATACAAGTTTCTTATACTTTCAGAATTACTCATTTGGTACAGTTCACCAGGCTGCATAGTATCAATTTGTAATAAGTAATACATCTCGAAAAGAACCTTAAGAGAGTCAACACTCCCTTTCGGACATGCTGCATGACCATTAAAAGCAAAATGAATGTAGAAAAATATAAAATTCAAGTATTTAATATGGAGGTGATAACCAGCAAAAAAAAGCTTACCACAGCCCCGATGCAAATAATTGCATCAAAATTTCCAGACTTCCCAAGCTTTTGTGCAGCAATAGGAATTTCGAAGCTGCCAGGAACACTAACAACCTAAACAATAACTTCAATTAGAGTGAAAATTCCAAGTCTGCGAAACTTTTTTAGAAACATGCAAAAACTATATGCAGATCAGGAGTAAGGTTGTTTCTAATCACGTTGCAGATGATGTCTGAATGTATATATGGTGCAGATTAATTTATACGTGAGATTTGTAACAAAGGTTCTACACAGAAAGCATTCCTGTTAAAATGCATATCACGCTACACATTCCGTTGGATGGAAGTAAATTAGCCTGACCCTGTTCTTTTGGGCTAAGACTGATGGCTTTTGTCTGCACTTTTTAAGATGGCAGTGGACGATAGAGACGTCGATACAGATGGTGCACACGATTTTGGGCTTTGAAAGCCGTTTGGAGAATCCGCTTCAAGAAGCTACCCTGTTTGTTTTGACTTTCAGATAAAACAAAAGCCATAAGCCCAAAAGAACAGGGCAATTATTAGACTGTTAGTGACCCTCTGCCATTATGCATGCTACATGTCAAAAGTTCATCTTCATCAAAAGTGAAACGTTGATCGAAATAATTCATAAACAGAAAACCATGAAATGAGCTAGCTATCTATAAGTCAATAAATAAATCACATATGTTGTCAAGCAAAGAACAAGAAGAAAATAATTAATTGGTCTATACAACATATTAACACAATCAAGTAGATAAGTCATCCAACAAGTGGTTTTTACTCATGAAGAAAGCATTTTTATCCCCAACATTAGGAAGGAAGGCAACGAAACAATTTTCCCTCACAGTCCACAGGCACATTAGTTATCATAGTGGTGATAACCAATGAGGTTCAAGATTACTTGTTGAAATGTCTGCATTTCAAATATGGCAATCTCATCACACAAAATAACTTCAATTAAACCAGGTGAATAAACATACATACCGTTATATTTTCTTCTTTGATGGAATATCGCTCGAATGTCTCTAGAGCCCCCTGCAGCCTGCAGTAGCAAGTATGTGACTATCTCATTGAACCGTGCCACAACCTGCAGGTTAATAAGAAACAATAAAGTTAGACAATTGAAAGGTAAATGGAGTCGAGAAACAGGAAAGCAACAGCTTATCAGTGAGACAGCATCTCATTTAGCAATTAGCACTACCACAGGAAATCAAAGCTTTTGTTCAGTAAAAATCTCATCAATGCTCCCAGCGATTCTATGTAACCCCCAACCACTATTTCTTGATTAAGCATAATAGCACGGAAGCCAACAAGGGCGAGAAAAAGGAGCTCTCGCCACTCCAAACCTGAGCCCCTCGGTGTCGGTCAGCGACCCCATCAGCCGCTGGTGCCCTGCGGCGGTGGCGGCCACGACGGGGCGTCGAGAAGCCCGAGCATCTGCGACCAGCGCGGCCGGACGAGCTGCAAGAATCAAAGAACGACAAGATCAGAAGACGGAGGGCACCAAGAGGAGCAGCAGTCGAGACGGTAGCGGGCGCGCGCGTACGGGAGGGGGACGAAGGGAAGGAGACGGCGGCGGCTCTCGGCGCACTCAGAGGCGCGTTGGATAGCCGTGGGTAGGAGGAGGAGGGCCTCGCGGCGGCGGATGATGTCGCTGGTGAAGCCGCCATCGCCGCCGGTGGGTGCAGAGGAAGAACTGGCTGCTGCTGCTCTGCTCTACTGCAAAGACGTGCGCTTCGCTGTGGCATTTTGGTCAAAACCCTGCATTTTAGGTTGTACACGCCTTGCCGGCGTTGCCACCGGAACCTCCAATCCGATCAATCATGTGAAAATTAAGATGGCGTAGCCCAGTTTGCAAGTGGGAATTTCGTAAGTTCATACAAGATTCATCACGTTGCCCACCAAATTCTTGCAAGAATCTAGCGCTACAATCAATCATGCTCTGTACACAGATTGAGCCCGGTGACCTTTTTTTTCCTGTTTTATTTTGTTTCCATCGAGCAATGATACTGGTTGTCGACCGGCCAAGGCAATTTATATACGCGCTTTGGAACAGCGCAACTCATGCTCTCGCACGGTCCATAACAAATTCCCATAGCAATGGCAAAGCCGATCGCGGGATCGCTCGCCATTGCGGTCGTGATCCCAGTTCCTCCATGCAATGGATTACTTTCTGGACGGGACGCAGCTTTCCAGATTCCATGGAACAGACAAACAGTGGCATTTCCTGCTATACTAGCAGGCTGTGGTGGTGATCGGTTCGGCTGAAAGCCTCATGGCTTATGGCTGAAAACACTGTAGCTGACTGAAAAAAGCACTGTAGCTGACAGAGGCTTATTTACCATAATTAAATTTAAAAAAATTTAAAAATAGAAAAAACATATTAGCCCATCACGTATAATGTAAACAAATACGAGGAAAAAAAGAACCGGTAAAAAAACTAAAAAAAAAAGCCAAAAGTTCAGAAAAAGACGAAATTTATGAATAGTGCAAAAATAAGCTGAAGCCAGAAGCTGAAGCCATATTGATCAGGGCCTGTGGCTGGTTCATAGTCCGAGCATTAGCCGCATAAAGTTTTCCTTCTTTTCCTCAATGTCAACATGGCTCATAGTTCATCGTTTGTACTTTAAAAAGCACGACAACCCACAAGAACAAATAAACATTAAAAAAAACAACACAAAAAAGGCCGCCTCCAAAACTGTGGCTCCAAAGCTGTGGAGGCAGGCAGCAGAGCACACATGTCGTTTCTCACTAGAGATAAAGCTAGTATCAGGCCTCTAAGCAGAAGCATCGACTTTTTTAGCTTTATTAGAAGCCCTATCGTGGGAGTCGAAGTAGCGACCCCGCTTCCCACCAAAGTGCTTTCCACCTCTGTTATTCTTCCAGTCCCTGGAAAGTTTGCACAAAAGCATTATCCTATGCCAACAGTTTAAGAAATGCTAAGATGCCATGAGATAAACCTAATACCAAAATGCATGAAATCTGGTGTATCCTACACACCTACCACCAATTTTGCATTGCATCACAAGCATGTAACGTTTTCGGTAGAGTTAAAAGGGAGCAGGAGTGCAGGGCTGCACTGAACCAAAGAATTCTGTATGCCCAAGTTATGAGATTTGAAAATTTTGATGGTGGATAACAATATTACAATCAGTTGCACGACTAACATCATTCCAGATATAATGTATAATTACTTTTTTGTAAAGCGTGAGGCTTTTCTCTTTCAAATTTCAACGCCTAGGATTCAATTTCGATGTAATATCTACCTCAGATACCTAACAGGGCTAAAACAGGGAAAACAAATCTGAAAACATCAACAAGCAAATGTAACAAACCAATAGTACCTTCCTCTGTTACTTCTACTGTCTTTATATTTCTCTTGACCGCCCTTTATTGCACTCCAATAATCCTTCTCAGCTTGACCTGCATGATTGAAACAGTAGGTGCATCAAAGCAGTGATTAATCATTGTGTTCAAATCTGCTGAACTCATACTCCATTTCAATACCCAATTTGGTGAATCATTAATGGTTTCATAAGAAAGATTTGAATACCAATGAAAATTATTTCAGGCATAATTTAAAGGTGATTCAGCCTAAAACTCATATTTGGGTGAAGAACTGAAGATAAATTACTTCTAACAGGAATGCTATTCATATTATCCCACATAAACTACAAGACCAGCAACAACTGAAGATACTATAAACAAGCATCTATTTGCATGGTTGAATTAGCTAGTTCAATAGAAGCTAACAGAAATTTTAACTGAGAGAAGCTGTAGTTTTTACCAGTCACAGGTTCCAGGGTAACAATGTGGCCCTTCATAATCAAACCGCCTTCATCCGCAAGAGCTGCAAATGCACGGGCTTTTTCAGCTGCCTTAGAATCTTCAAATCGGATGTACCCTGAATCATCCCCTTTACTGAAGTCCACATACTTCAAGAAGGAAAAAAATACAGTTTGGTATCAACAAATGCTATGTGATGAAGAATTCTGTTTACAGACCTTATAGAAACTACAAAGCAAAGAAACAGAATTGCGGATGTCCTTAGCAGATGCAGCATTCTGCCAAGACAAATATGTGCTTACAAAAGCCAGTAAGAGTAAGAGTTGAAAATATCAAAATAATTAATGAATCATCCCTGTATAGCTAAAATATGTTCGACTATATTCTTGGTATTGTCCAATTAGCCACATAGGTTATGTTCCATCTAGCTCAGATGAATTAAAGTATTCAAATAACATTTGCAAAATGCTACAGCAATAACCTGAATAGAAACGAAATCATAGCATGCTTGGCAGCTGATAATTAGATGAACTGGGTATTTATAACAAATATTGAGATTTATAAATCTACATGATTCTACCATTGAAGGCAATGAGTACTTCATAATAAATCAATAAGAAATCAAGCTCAGCTTTATGCACCATAATGGTTTTGCAATCTGTAGTAAACAATAGTGGGATTGCAAATGAAATATGTCTATTCTAGACATGTTATGCATTGCATTATTGACAAAATTCAAACGGTGGAGGTAAATGTGAATAGAATATTATGATAGTACAGTTTGAACTTTCTTATTTCTTTGCTTATTTTTTAGCAAGCTTTGCGGCTATTTCACGGGGAAAAAAAGTATCTTGCAGGTTATATACTCACCTAGCATGTAAACACAAGATTGCTACCGATGATATGAAACCAATACAAAAAAGAAACATCATAAAATATCAATTTACCCGCACGGTGCCAAATTTTGTGAAATCTTCTTTTATGTCCTCCCTTGAAATTGGTTCCTCATCCTTGTTAACAGTGTGTGCAGCTGCCCCTTTCAACTCCTCAACATCATCTGACTGCTCTTCCCTTTCATCAGTGTTCTCAGGGATCTTCTCTTCATGACCTATATCTGATTTCTCTGTGGAATAGGAAGCTTCCTTCTTGGCATTGTCAGTGTCATCCGCTTTGTCCCCACCATTTTGTTCCGTGTCACCTTCAGGTAGAACTCTCTTCAGCTTGAAGGCCAGTATTAGACCTTTTGGATAGCTACAACCACATATTGATGATTCACAGAGTTAATTCGAACTCAAGGAAAAAATCACATGTCATATTGTTAGTAAAAAAATTAGAAATATTTACCCTTCATCATGGCCATTCTTACTAGGGCGTGACTTTTCATAAGCTTCCTTCCTAGCCTCTCGTTCAGTATCAAATTCCTTCCTTCATTATTTCAGCATTGGATTACAGGTTATACAATGATATACAGTTCCAAATAAAATCAACAGTATGAAAACTATAAGAAACTCAACTCCTGATTCTAAAAATAAAATAAGAGGAACTGATTTAGGTATCAATCATCATGAACAAACAGCGGAACATCCTGCAGTTAAGCGAACTGCAATCATCAACTCATGTAGAACAGCTTGGAAAGAAAGGGATGAAGAATTTACCCAAAAATGAAAACATAAATTCTCTAACTAATAAATGGTGCACATGACGGCATGAACAAAGAAGCTTGAACTGGTAGCTAGCTTACTTTGGTTTTATTTCCAGATCTGCCCCTGCAAAAACAAGATTATTGTTCATAACACCTTTTGCTTCCTCTTCTTCTGAAAATTCGACTAAAGCACCACCGCAGAAGTGCCTTTTGTCAGAAACATGTCGTGGAAGCCTCACACTGTTCACCTGTGATGCAAATAGTTCAGATACAGTGCCACATAATCATTATTTATGTTGCAAGATTCATTTGTTTATATTTTTGTTATGGTAATTTCTGAATTCACCAGGTTACATATACATTGTATTCACATGTATCACCTCGTGGATCTGACAGAACATTTCCAGTTCAAAAGAATTGATCTGTGCTGTGCATTACTGAACCTTGGCTTAAAGCAACAAGCACTGTGTAATCTAGCCTATCCTATGCATCAGCTTTGTATTTGCTTAACTCATGCTGGCCATGTGCGATAGTTTATTGATTTTTTGAAGTGTAATATACTAGTATTCAATAGTGTAGAGATAACATACCTTGCCATATTGAGCAAAGAAAGATTGAACATCTTCTAGCTTTACATTGTAAGGAAGCGGTGATGCAGCAATTGTCCTAGAGTCCACTTGCTCTATAATCTCATCTGGCTTCAACAACTCATTAGCTCTACCAACTTTTGTCCCTGTATAAATACAAATTTGAACAACGGTTAGAGAAGAGAATACCATGTCATTGGCACACTTCTATAGGTCCAACTAAAGTGAGCCGTATTCATTTTGGCCTAATTTGCACCATGCAGCAATCATCAATTTTACTAGGCGAATTGGCCTTACTTTATAATGTGGATTTGGCTTACCATTAGAAAAGAGTCATGGCAAATCATCTATTTTTAGTATGAACTATAAATTGCACTCTCAACATTCTGAATAGAACTGAAAAACGAAATATTGTCCTTATGCTCAGAATGTAAGCTTCTTCACCAACAAAACACGGGCTTTGACCGGAGATCACAATAACATTTCACATATCATGTAACAAGATCATATGCAAATAGGAAAACAAAACTTGCTTACCGTCCTCTGAGACACGGAGAGCCGAGGAACGCCGCAGCACCTCGGCGACTGCAAGCACCGTCTCCTCCGGCACGGCCTCCTGCTTCACGGCCGCATCCAGGCCTAGGTGCGACCTCATCCGCGAGAAGGAGCATATGAGAGCCAAGCTCACCACTGCCCAATCCCAACCCCACAAAAAAGAGTACCGAAATTAGCACCAGAACAGCACAAAGCAGCATGATCATCAAAGATGAGATGAATTCTTACAGCCATCGTCGCTCTCCTCAACGGTCCTCCGCAGGAACCCGTCGCGGGGGAGGTTGCTGTCGCTGAAGTAGAACTCCACCTGCGGTCGAAAAATAAAAGAGGGAAATAAGCAGCTTTGATCCGAAAATAATCCCCAAATTTTGAGGGGAAACGGCGGGGATCGGGGACGGGATAGGAATTGCAAACCTGGCGGAGAACATGCTTGGCCTTGGCTTCGTCGAGCGCGGCGGCGGCTGTGGTCGCCATGGCTAGGGCGTTTTGGGGCGGAGATGCTAGGGTTTTAGGAGGATGGCGGGTACTGTTTGGGGTTTTTTAATTTCGGAAAAGGAATCGGCTCGAGAGTCTGAGACGGGAAAAAAGAAGGGCTTCTATGTATCGGGTTTGCTGATAGATTTTACTAGCCTCATAGGCACGGTGTCACGCCGCGTCAGCCACCGTGTGTATCGAAGTAAAAGAGACGATAATTCGTGAGGGGTTTTCTAAAAAAACCGAGGGCGCATGTGTATTTTCGAAAAAGTTAAAGGTCTTTTTCGTAAAAAAAACAGAGGGCATATGCGTATTTTCGAAAAAGTCGAAGGCCTTTTTCGTAAAAAGGGAGGACCTGTACGTAAGTAAACGAGGACCCGTACGTAATTTCGAAAACCGCGGGGGCTATCTTGCAAAGTGAAGGGGTTAAAAAAACTGACAGGGGCCTTTTCGTGAGGAAAAATGATATTTACGTAATTTCAAAAAAACACAGGGACTTTTTGTAAAATTGCTCCCCCGACCGTACGCGAATTCGCCCGCCACGCGCCGGCCGAGGGAGCGCTGGGGGCGACGTGGAGGGGCTGCGCAGCCGGGAACCCCCGGGTTTGTATAGGGTATGATTTGTGTTGTATGATTTTCTGTTAAAAATAAATAAGAAGCAGTTAAAATTGTATTTTAAAAATAAATAAATAAGAACCAGAATTCAAAACGCACGGCCCAAAAAACTCACTCACAGAGGTATAGGTTCGATGGGATCATATTGAAAATCAAAGCCAAAATAGGCGCTAAGTTAAAGTTTAGCACTAAGTTAATGTATGATATATGTATTAAGAACATGTCCCTAGGGCAAGATACACCGGACGAAGCCATGGACCACCCAGAGCCAAGACGAAGCCTGAATTTGCTGGTGTCCGACGTGTTATAGAAGATTATTGAGACAAGTGATTGAAATGAACTCATGCTTTTCATTAATATTAGTATTCAATCTGTACATGTTGATACATATATATAGATGATCATGGGGTGGCTTGAATAGATGTCTGTATAGATAAGACATCTGCACATAGAGGCACCTATACATTTGGGCACCTGTTACTTTTTGTATGTAACACTCCCCCTTGACCAATGTATCTTCATATGATCATCTTGATTCATCATCTTGGAAAAACTCCTCCAAAATCCTGTAGGGAAAAATATGAGGAGAACCTATAAAGTAGATATGCCATGAAAAACTCCTTTAAAACCTAGTGGAAAAATTTAAGGAGAAAAATGATATGGCATATATTTGTCTATATCTCCTAAAAACCCCTGTGGGGAAAAGAGAGATATATTTATGATTACGTTGTCATATTGCCTCATTAAAAACCTTGATGAGAAACCTTTAGATGGAAAACTCATAAAGGGAAAAGAGTACAATATCTGTATTTGAACGGGTGAAGTCTTTAGGAGATTTCTCCCCCTGTCATCTGCAAATCATGTAGTCTTCGCGTACCAATTCCATGAACATATTTTTGGAATGTGGAAGTAGGTAACGACTTGGTGAATAAGTCTGCGAGATTATCACAAGACTTAGTTTGCAGAATATTAATTTCCCCACTCTCTTGCAATTCATGTGGGTAAAATAATTTAGGTGCAATATGTTTTGTGATATTGCTCTTTATATAACCCGTTTGCATTTGAACAACGTAAGCAGCATTATCTTCATAGATAATAGTGGGTGATGCGATAGCACCTATACCACATGATTGTTGTATGTGGTTAATCATTCTGCGAAGTCATGCACATTCACATGATGCTTCATATAATGAAATTATTTCAGAATGATTAGTGGATGTAGCCACTAGAGTCTGTTTTGAAGACTTCCAAGAGATGGTTGTTCCACCATGTAAAATTACAAAGCCTGTTTGAGATCTGGCATTATGGGGATCTGATAAATAGCCAGCATCAGTATATCCTATTAAATCCATATTTTTATTCTTTTGGAAGAATAGACCGAGATCTTTAGTGCCTTGAAGATATCTGAGGATATTCTTCACTCCTACCAAATGTCATTTGGTTGGAGCAGCGCTATATCTAGCAAGTAGATTTACTGCAAATGCGATATCCGGCCGGGTGCAATTTGCAAGGTACATTAGCGCTCCGATAGCACTGAGATATGGAACCTCGGTTCCAATAGCTCTTCATTGTCATCTCGGGGTCTAAATGGATCTTTGTCCCTGTCGAGAGTTCGAACAACCATGGGGGTTTTCGATGGATATGCTTTGTCCATATTGAATATTTCCAATATTTTTCTGGACATAGGCTGATTGATGCACTAGGGTGCCTTTATGAAGGTGCTCAAGTTGTATACCTAAGCATAATTTGGTTTTACCCAAATCCTTCATTTCAAATTCCGTCATAAGATGATTACGTGCTTCATCTATATCATGTGTGTTACCAATGATATTAAGATCATCAACATACACAGATATAATACAAAATCCTGTTGAGTATCTTTTGATGTATACGCATGGGCAATCATCATTGTTGGAGTATCCCTTTTTGGTTAGGAACTCACTTAGTCGGTTGTACCAAATTCTTCCCGACTGTTTCAAGCCGTATAAAGACTTGTTTAATTTTACACAATACATATTGCGATTTGTGTTCGGATTCGGAATTGAAATTCCATCGGGAACTTTCATGTATATGTCCGAATCAAGTGACCCATAAAGATATACGGTCACTACATCCATCAACTGAAAAGATAGATGATTTTGTACTGCCAATGAGATTAAGTATCGGAATGTTATTCCACTCATTACTGGAGAATAAGTTTCATTGAAATCAATGCCGGGTCTCTGCGTGAACTCTTGTGCTACAAGCCTTGCTTTGTATCTCACCACCTCATTGTTTTCATTCCGTTTGCGGACGAAAACCCATTTGAAACCGACAGGGAATACATTGGGAGGTGTATGTATCACATTGGTGAATACATTTCTTTTCTTGAGCGAGGCTAACTCCTCTTGAATTGCATCCTTCCATTGAGTCCAGTCCGAGCGCTGTTTGCACTCTGCCATGGTCTTGGGATCTGGATCATTTTGAAGGTTGTTTGCAATTGTTGTGGAGATATAAATGTCGACAATTGTAGTCTTACGATCGTATGATTCTCCAGAATCAGTATAGTTTGTGGAAATTTCTTGGACCCCTGATGACTCAATGGTATTTCCCAAAACATTTGAGTCGGGGTATTCCGATGTCCCAGGATCAGTAATTAAGTGCACTGTTGATCTGGGTTTAAGGATCCTTTGGTGTCTATCAACTTGAGGTTGATCTGCATTTACATTCTATTGTTTCCTTTGTCGCTTGTTAGAAGCTGTATCCGCCATTTGTACCGTACTTCTCCCCCTCTTATTTTGAACTGGGAGTTGAGTGGTATTTTGCGGTACCTCCACTCTTTCAGGTACATATCTGGCAGGATTATAGGATTTTGTGACACCCTTATAATCAGTAAATACATCTGGCAGGTTATTTGCAATGTTTTGCAAATGAATGAGTTTCTGAACTTGAAGTTCAGTCTTTCTGGTACGTGGGTCTGAGGCAGGAATGCCTTGTACATTCCAATTAATTTCCTGGCATTCAGTTTGGTACTTGTTGTCTCCCCCTAATGCCGGGAAATGTTCCTCATTGAATATGCAATCAGCGTACCGGGCCGTAAACAGGTCCCCTGTTAGGGGCTCGAGGTATTTTATGATTGACGGAGATTTATACCCAACATAGATCCCAAGTTTCCTGTGCGGTCCCATTGAGGTACGCTGCTGTGGTGAGATCGGTACGTATGTAGCGCAACCGAACTTTCGCAGATGGGAAATATCTGGTGGATTTCCACGTACTAATTGTAGCAGGGAAGTGCTATGATATGCAGTTGGACGCAATTGGATTAAGTCAGCAGCGTGTAAAACTGCATGACCCCAACATGATGTTGGTAAGTTGCAATTCTGTAGTAATGGTCTTGCAATGAGCTTGATTCTCTTGATAAGAGATTCGGCTAAACCATTTGGTGTATGGATATATGGAACAGAGTGTTGAACTTGTATACCAAGAGCCATACAATCGTCATTGAAGGCATGGTATGAAAATTCAGCAGCATTGTCCATTCGAATTGATTGAATTCGATATTCAGGGTAATGCGCTCGTAATTGGATAATTTTACCAATTAACTTAGCAAATGCATGGTTTCATGTGGATAAAAGACACACGTGTGACCATCTAGTAGATGCGTCAATTAGAACCATGAAGTACCTGAACGGTCCACACAATGGTTGTATAGGACCACATATATCTCCTTGAATGCGTTCAAGAAATTTAAGTGGTTCAGCTCTGATTTTAAGATAAGAGGGTCTTAAAATCAATTTTCCGGTGGCACATGAAGTACACATAAAATCTGAGGATTCCGGAAATTTTGTTTTGAGGTATGTATGACCAATTGAATTGCTAATAATTTTCCTCATCATTCCAATGCCTGGATGGCCAAGGCGATAATGCCATGTTTGGAATGTGTTAGTGTTTTGGAAAATTACTTTGTACGCAATATGTTAAACAGGTTTGATGTATGTATAGTACAATCCGGAGTTTAAATATGAAATTGTTTCTAGTACTTGTTTGCCATATCCGTTGTTTTTGGTTAAGAGGAGATATTCCTCTTTGTTGTCATTTTGGGTTTCAACATGGAAACCATTTTGACGGATATCTCTATAACTAAGTAGGGTACGTGTTGAATCGGGATACAAAAGTGCATCCTCAATTTCTAATTGTGTACCCATAGGGAGAGTGATAGAGGCGCGACCAGAGCCTACTATCGTTGCATCGCGTCCAGCGGTTGTTAAACATTTCCTTTCCTCCTAGTAAGAGTTAGGAAATATTTTGTGTCCCTATGTATAGAGTTTGTGGTACCACTATCCACAAGGCATAATTCCTCCTCCATTGGATTAACTCCAAAAATCTGTATACACAAAGAAGAATTTAATGAAATTCTTATAGTAATATATAGAATACATACAAACTTCATTTTCAATACCAAATATGTTCGATATGAACAGCGTGGTTGAACTCTCCCACAGATTTAAAATCTGTATGCGGAGGTGGTTCCACTTATTGACAGCCTCCGGTAGGATGACTGCTTTCTGCTGTTCATACCGTGTTTGAAGAGCAAGCCACAGAGCGCGTGGGTCTTCTTCCATCAGATACTCAGCCTTGAGATCAGGATGGATGTGGTTCCTTATGATAAATAAGGCATTGTACTTGAGAGGCTCAGCCAAAGGAGCTACACCCTCTTGGGGGGCTGCAATTGCCTGGTACATTCCACGCAACGATAGACTCACTTTGAGATCCATCGCCCATGTGGGGAAGTTGTGGCCGTCAAGAGCGAGAGCCTCAAACTCTTTAGCAGCCATTGTGCCTACATATGTAGGACCACAGATTTGTTAAAATCTTTGGCAATGTTAAATAAGTAATGCGAAATGCAAGTAATCAAGGTAAACTTGACATACATAAAGGGACATTCTCCTATTGTGGAATAACATAGTTAATCACCAATGGTGTTAACATTATTTTAATTCATTTTTCAACATTGAGTACGCACTTTGAGGATGATAATCCCACAGTAGTACTATGGTACTACCTTGTGTATGGCCAATGTGAAAAAGAACCATGGTAATCACTTAGGTGTAGACTTTGTATAATTTATAATCAAATTGGGTACGCACGTTGAGGATGTAATCCCACAGTAGTACCATGGTACTACCTTGTGTATGGCCAATTGGAAAATAAATAAAGGTAGTCACCCAAAAGTGTAGACCAAATTGTTTCAAAACTTGATATTGGGTACGCACGTTGAGGAATAAATCCCGCAATAGTATTGTGGTACTACCTTGTGTATGGCCAATATCAAAGTTAAGAAACTTTGTGTTATTCCAAAACGAGAGAAAATCAACCTAAGGCATTTGCATAAAAAAATTAAGTGCTTGTATGGTAAGCTAGTAAACGTAATATTTAAATTGCATAAGATAGATTGCAATAATTGATGTACGCCATAAAGAATTAATTTACATGAGGTAAATTAATGTGTATGGTAATGTTGTAATAAAATGCAAAATATGTGGAAAACAATATGAGTATTGTAATCCGAATGAATATATACCCAAATTAAATATAACATGTGGTTATATATATATATATTTTAATACCGTATAATCACAATGGTGGTGGTGAACACCAATTTATTGTATGGCATAGCGTACAAATAAATGTAGCAAAGTGCCATAAATTGTGATTTCATAGTATTTATTTTAGGTATAATATTTTGCAAAATTCCAATCTATTAAGTACAATGGTACTCATTAAATGGGAATTTTAATTTTAAATTTACTAGCGAGAGCAAATTGAAATATGGTCACAGTTTATATTGTAAATAAATTGCAATAATAATCCTAAACATGTAAAAGTTATAGAAATGTGCATGCACATTTATTTGAACAATTACATAATTTTTTTCAGATCCTGTAGGGACTGAAATGCTAATTTATAAATGTACAAACTGACAGGTACAATTATAAATAAGCATAAGGATTATACTGCAAATTTACAATAGAGATTTTATTTTCAAGAAAATTCTGCATTTCCCACGAACTATAGGGTGGATTGTGCAAAATTTCGAAAACTTAGGCTGAGACCCATTCGGCCTTAGGGCCCATAAGGAGAGGTGGAATTATTTGGGCCAAAACCCATTTAATTGGCAGCCTATATAAATGATGGGGGGAATTTAGGGTTTCCCCCCAAACCCTAACTGCCACCGCCACCAGGCCATATGGAGCCACCGCCGGCCTGTCCTTTGGCGCCGCCGCCGCCTCGGGGAGCCGCCACCGGCGCCGCCGCCTCGGGGAGCCGCCGCCGGCCTCCGGCCACCAGCCCTGGGCATCGCCTCCTCGGGCTCCGCCTACACCGCCGCCGGCCACCGCCATGGGGAGCCGCCGCCGGCCGGCCTGGCCGCGCCGCGCGCTTGCCGCGTTGGCTGCGCCGCGTCGGGCCGCCATGACCGCGCCGGTCCAGGCCGCCGAGCCCCGCCCGGCCTCGGGCCGTCTCCGCCTTCGGCCGCTCCGGGCGTCGCCTGCCGCGCCACCGCGTTGGGCGGGCCGCGCCGCCGGCCGGCTCCGCCGGCCGTTGGGGTCGCCGGTCGCGTGCGTTGCCGCCTCGGGACTTCGCGTCTCCGTGCCGGACTGCGCCGCCGGCCGCGCCACCGCGCCGGGCGTGCGTGTGCCGGCCGCTCGCCGCGCCGTCGGTCGTCTGGCGTTGGGCGCCGTCGCCGTCGTGGGCGTCGCCGGCCGTGAGCCGCCCCGCCGGCCATCGGGCGCCTCCTCCACCGCGCGCCGGCCGCGCCGGGCACTGTGGGCGCCGCGCAACTCCGGCCGCGCCGCGTCGGGTCGCTGGCCATGTGCGCCGCTTGGGGCCGCCGCGCCGTGCGCCGTGCAGCACCGGGCCGCGCCTGGCCGTGCGGCGTGCCGTGCCGGCCGCCGTGCGAGGGCGCTGCTGCCACGTCGGGCCGGGCCGACCATGCGCTGGGCGCCGCCGGCCGCGGGCGCCGCCGCGTGCGCTGGCTGCGGCTTCGGGCCGAACCTGCTCGGGCGGCGCGCGCGTGCACAGGTGCCAAGGCGGATGCAGCGCATGCGGGTGAGACCATGCAGGGCTTCAAGCAGTGCGCAAGAGGGGGGTGGACCGCAAGAACATCCAGATGTTCGGTCGTTTTTCAGATAGTATCATACCTTGTCTGTTTCTCGTGTGAATGAGCGTTCGTGCTGATAACGTGTTATAGAAGATTATTGAGACAAGTGATTGAAATGAACTCATGCTTTTCATTAATATTAGTATTCAATCTGTACATGTTGATACATATATATAGATGATCATGGGGTGACTTGAATAGATGTCTGTATAGATAAGACATCTGTACATAGAGGCACCTATACATTTGGGCACCTGTTACTTTTTGTATGTAACACGACGTACGTGCTCCTGCCAGTTTCCACATGCCAGGCCCAGGGGCGTGCATGGTTGTATGTACACGTAGACTGCAAAACTGCATGCAGTGGATTCCCGAAACATTGCGTTCCGAGACCGTAGAGCTTGTTAATATTTGAGACAAATGTTTGCAATGGAACTAAATGATACTCTTCTATTCATTCTGAAGGTTTGTACAAATATTTATAAGAGATGAAAAGGTGTCTGTATGGAACAGACACCTGTACAACATTGGGCAGTTTGTAACTGATGTTAACACTCCCCCTTGACCAATGTATCTTCACATGATCATCTTGATGCATCATCTTGAAATAACACTCCTCCAAAACCCTGTAGGAAAAATATGAGGAAATATATTTGATAGATACGTTGTTAAAAACTCCTTTAAACCCGATGGGAAAATAAGGAGAAATTGATACAACATATAATGAGTATTGTCTCATTGTAAACTCATATGAGAAAAACCTTTGCAGGAGAAAACTCATAGATAGTTTAGAGGACAATATATGTCATTGATATCTCCTAAAAAAAACCTCGATGGGAAAAATAGGAAATACAACATATGCTTATGCTAATATTGTCTCATTAAAAACTTTATATGAGAAACCTTGTGAGTAAAACTCATACAAAGAAAAGAGTACAATATGATGCTTTGGACAGAGTAATATTTAGGAGATTTCTCCCCCTGAATCTTGCAAATCTCGAAGTCGTCGCATACCAATTCCTTGAACACATTTCTGGAACGAGGAAGCTGGTAAGGACTTAGTAAACAAATCAGCGAGGTTATCACATGATTTGGTTTGCAAGATGTTTATTTCACCCATTTGTTTTAACTCATGGGGGTAAAACAACTTAGGAGAAATATGCTTGGTTATGTTGCTCTTGATGTAGCCTGTCTCCATCTGTGTAACACAAGCAGAATTATCTTCATAGATAATAGTTGGTGAATCGATGGCACCAATGCCACACGATTGTTGTATGTGGTTAATCACTCTGCGAAGCCAAACACATTCGCGTGATGCCTCATATAGTGCAATTATTTCAGAGTGATTTGTTGAGGTAGCCACCAGAGTCTGTTTTGTAGACTTCCATGAAATGGCTGTTCCTCCGTGCAAGAACACAAAACCTGTCTGGGATCGGCCATTATGGGGATCAGATAAATAGCCGGCATCAGTGTATCCAATCAGATTAGGATCTGGGTTCCTTTGGAAAAATAATCCAAGATCTCTTGTACCATTAACATATCTGAGGATATGTTTTACTCCCGTCCAATGCCGTTTGGTAGGAGCAGCGCTATGTCGAGCTAGCAAGTTCACTGCAAATGCAATATCAGGCCTGGTGCAATTTGCAAGATACATAAGCGCTCCAATGACACTGAGATAAGGATAATGAGGTCCCAGAATCTCTTCTCCATCATCCTGTGGTCTGAATTGATCAGTCTCCATTTCTAGAGATCGAACAACCATAGGAGTTTTGGATGGATGTGATTTGTCCATATTGAATTTCTCCAATATTTTCTGGATATATGCTGATTGATGCACTAAAATTCCAGTGGGAAGATGCTCAAGTTGTAAACCTAAGCAAAATTTGGTTTGGCCCAAATCTTTCATTTCAAACTCCGTCTTTAGATGATTGCGTGCTTCATCAATATCTTGTGGGTTGCCTATGATATTTAAATCATCAACATATACTGATATGATGCAAAATCCCGTTTGGGACTTTTTGATGAAAACACATGGACAATCATCATTGTTAGTGTATCCCTTCTGCAAAAGGAACTCACTAAGTCGGTTATACCACATTCTTCCCGACTGCTTTAAGCCATAGAGTGACTTTTGAAGCTTTACACAATACATGTTGCGATTTGCGTTTGGATCCGGTATAGAGATTCCATCAGGGACCTTCATATATATGTCCGAATCAAGTGACCCATATAGATATGCAGTCACTACGTCCATCAACTGCATAGATAGACGATTTTGAACAGCCAGAGATATAAGATATCAGAATATTATTCCACTCATAACTGGAGAATATGTTTCATTGAAATCAATTCCGGGTCTCTGCGTGAACCCTTGTGCTACAAGCCTCGCTTTATGTCTCACCACCTCATTGTTCTCATTCCGTTTCCGGACGAAAACCCATTTGAATCCCACAGGAAAGATTCCTCGAGGTGTAGGTATTGCATGAGTGAATACCTCTCTTTTAGTGAGCGAGGTTATCTCTGCTTGAATTGCATCTTTCCATTGATTCCAGTCCGAGCGCTTTCTGCACTCTGCCATGGTCTTAGGATCTGGATCATTTTGGATGATTTCTGCAATTGCTTCAGAGAAATAGATGTCGACAATTGTAGACTTTCTGTCATATGATTCTCCAGATTCAATATAGTTGATGGAAATTTCAAGCACCCCTTGTGATGTATCATTATTTCCCAAAATGATTGCATCAGGGTGATCCGATGTCCCAACATCAGTAATTGAGTGCACTGTTGATGTGGGATGTGAAGGTTGAACCTCCACAGGGTGTTTCTCAACGTAAGGTTGAATTACATTTACTGGGTTAGAAGATTTGTTCTTCCCTTTCCTTTGCTTGGTAGAAGCTGCATCTGTGGAAATAGCCGTACTTCTCCCCCTCTTACTGGGGAGTTGAGTAGTTTTATTTGGTACCTCTACTCTTTCCGGCACATTTCTCGCAGGATTATAGGATTTTGTAACACCCTTATAATCAGTAAATGCATCTGGCATGTTATTTGCAATGTGTTGCAAATTAATGATCTTCTGAACTTGGAGTTCAGTTTCAGAAGTACGTGGATCAGAGTTGGAGATGTCTATGGCATCCCAATTGATTTCCTGGCATTTATTGTGGTTTTCAATTCCTCCCCCTAATGCCGGGAAATGATCTTCATTGAAGATACAATCAGCGTACCGGGCAGTCAATAGATCCCCTGTAAGGGGTTCCAAATATTTAATGATCGACGAAGATTGATATCCCACGTAGATCCCCAATTTCCTGTGTGGGCCCATAGATGTACGCTGCGGTGGAGAGATCGGTACGTATGTAGCGCAACCGAACTTCCGCAGATGGGAAATATTTGGTGTATTTCCACGTACTAGTTGCAACGGGGAGGTTGCATGGTATGCAGTTGGACGCAATTGAATCAAGTCAGCAGCGTGTAAGACTGCGTGACCCCAACATGATGTTGGTAGATTGCAATTCTGTAGTAAAGGTCTTGCAATAAGTTTCACTCTCTTAATGAGAGACTCTGCCAACCCATTTTGAGTATGAACATATGGGACCGAGTGCTGAACTTGAATTCCTAAAGCCATGCAATAATCATTGAAGGCACGTGAGGAAAATTCAGCAGCATTATCCATTCGGATTGATCGGATTTGATGTTCAGGATATTGTGCTTTAAGTTTGATAACTTGTGCAACAATCTTAGCAAATGCATGGTTCCGTGTGGAAAGTAGACACACATGAGACCATCGTGTAGATGCGTCTATTAGAACCATGAAATACCTGAACGGCCCAGACAATGGTTGAATGGGACCACATATGTCACCTTGAATGCGTTCAAGGAACTTTAGAGGTTCGGCATGAATTTTGAGGTAAGAGGGCCTCAAAATTAATTTCCCAGTAGCACATGCGGTGCACATAAAATCTGAGGATTGGGAAATTTTGCATCACTTAAAGTGTGACCAACAGAATTGCTTATAATTTTCCTCATCATCCCTATTCCAGGATGGCCAAGACGATCATGCCAAGTTTGGAATGCGTTAACATTCTGGAAAATTACTTTGAAAGCAACATGTGGTACGGGGTTGATGTATGTGTAGTACAATCCAGACGGGAGTGAGGGAAATTTTTCAAGTGTCTCTTTGCCATATCCGTGATCTTTTGTTATGAGAAGGAACTCCTCATTGTTGTCCTCATGAGTTTCAACATGAAACCCATTCTGACGGATATCTCTATAACTCAATAGGGTACGAGTTGAATCGGGATACAAGAGTGCATCCTCAATCGTTATCGATGTACCCATAGGGAGCATAATAGTGGCCCGACCGGTGCCAACTATTACAGCATCGCGTTCAGCGATTGTTAAAACATTTCCTTTGTTCTTTGTGAGAGTTTGGAAATATTTTATCTCCCTGAGTATAGAGTTAGTAGTACCGCTATCCACTAGGCACATTTCCTTATCCATCAGATCGACTCCCGTACAATCTATACAAAATGGAGAATTTGAATATGTCATTCTCAACAAATATATATAGAATACATACAATATATATATATATATAGGTATCAATTGTGCTTAATACAAATTACAATACCCATTGTGCGTAAATGAAGTACGGACAACAACTAGCTTATGACAACATTCACAATTAAACGACATCCACATTCAAGGGATAATAAAATAAGGTATCTCAAAGTGTAGGAGCCTAATTAAAGTCTCCAAACGGATCGTTAGAAGTGAACTCCACGATCATGTTCTCCATATCGTCAACGTTTCCATCAAGTGGAGGTAGTGCCTTGGTGTTGCTTGGTTCCAAAGCTGTAGGAACAGCAGGGGCATCTTTCTTAGTAATGTCAGGTTGGAGGAATTCTTCCACGTTGACATCAGATTGGGAGTTGAAGTGTGCTTCAAATTGTCCACCTTTATTGGAACGTCCTTGATTAGAGTGTGCTCGTCCCACGGAATTCAAGTACAACGCCACCAAGTGCTTGGGAGTGCGACATTTCTCAGTCGGGTGGTTGTAACAGCCACACTTGACACAAGTGTTAGACTTGTTCTTTTTCGACTTAAAAACATCCTTTCCCTTGTTAGCACCATTAGACTGACGCTGTCTCTTGCGCTTGTTCTTCCCTTTGAAGTTCCCAGGATTGCTAGAGTTAGTAGCATTCCCTTTAGGTTTGTTCTGAGTGTTAGCATGTACTTCTGGCAAAGGTTTAGTGCCCAAAGGGCGCAGATTAGAGTTCCAAAGTAGGAGCTCACTATGCCTTTCTGCCTGAAGTAATGTTTTAATTAACTCAGAATAAACGGTGAAACCTTTTTCACGGTATTGTTGCTGAACGATCATTTGTGCGGGGAGCATGGTAGACAATGTCTTCTCAATTTTCTCCGCATCAGATGGTTCTTTCTCGCAAAACTGCAGTTTAGAACTGATTTTATGAACAACATGGTTGAACTCTCCCACAGAGTTAAAATCTTGTATGCGGAGGTGGTTCCACTCATTGACAGCCTCCGGTAGGATGACTGCTTTCTGCTGTTCATACCGTGTTTGAAGAGCAAGCCACAGAGCGCGTGAGTCTTCTTCCATCAGATACTCAGCCTTGAGATCAGGATGGATGTGGTTCCTTATGATAAATAAGGCATTGTACTTGAGAGTCTCAGCCAAAGGAGCTTCACCCTCTTGGGGAGCTGCAATGGCCTGGTATATTCCGCGCAACGATAGACTCACTTTGAGATCCATCGCCCATGTGGGGAAGTTGTGGCCGTCAAGAGCGAGAGCCTCAAACTCTTTAGTAGCCATTGTGCCTACATATGTAAGGCCACAGATTTTGTTAAAATCTTTGGCAATGTTAAATAAGCAATGCGAAATGCAAGTAAGCAAGGTAAACTTGAAATACACAAAGGGACATTCTCTTATTGTGGAACAACATAGTTAATCACCAATGGTGTTAATTGTATTTAATTCATTTTTCAACATTGGGTACACACTTTGAGGATGATAATCCCACAGTAGTATTTTGGTACTACCTTGTGTATGGCCAATGTGAAAAAGAACCATGGTAATCACATAGGTGTAGACCTTGAATAATTTATAATCAAATTGGGTACGCACGTTGAGGATGAAATCCCACAGTAGTACGATGGTACTACCTTGTGTATGACCAATTTGAAAATAAATAAAGGTAGTCACCCAAACGTGTAGACCAAATTGTTGCAAAACTTGATATTAGGTACGCACATTGAGGAATAAATCCCGCAGTAGCACTATGGTACTATCTTGTGTGTGGTCAATATCAAAGTTAAGAAAAATGTTTGTGTTATTCCCAAATGAGAGAAAATCAACCTAAGGCATTTGCATTAAAAAAAATATTAAATGCTTGTATGGTAAGCTGGGAAACGAAATATTAAAATTGCATAAGATAGATTGCAATAATTAATGTATAATACATTGCATGATAACATATAAGAACAATACAATGTTACATTAGGGGTCTTTATTGCAAATATATACAATGGAAATTTATTTAATATAAAATGCTGCAGTTTCCATGAAAAGGGAGGGGGCTTATGCAATTTTTTCGGCAACTTGGGCTGAAGCCCATTTGGCCTTTGGGCCCATGTGGGATGGTGGGGGTAATTTTGGGCTAAAGCCCATTTATTTGGGCAGGTATATAAATGATGGGGGTAACCCTAATTCCCCAAAAACCCGGGCCACCATGAGGAGCAGCCGCCGCCGGCCCTTGATGCCACCGTCGCCGGCGCCGCCGGCCGCCGCTGCCGCCGGTTGCCGGCCCTGGGCGCCGCCGGCCCTTGGTGCCGCCGCGGGCCGCCGTCGTCCCGCGCGGGCGTTGCCGCGCCGCCGCTGTTGCGGGCGGGCCGCGCCGCCACGGGCGCCGCCGGTCCTAGGTGCCGCCGCCGGCCACCAGGGTTGCGGGCGCCGCCGCGCCGGGCGCCGCCGCGCCGGGCGCCGCCGCCGGGCGCTGAAGCCGCGCCGACGTGAGTCGTGGGCTCGGGCGCCTCCGTGCCGAGTGCCGGCCACGCTGGCCCACTTCGCCGACCGCGCCGCCCCGGGCGTGTCCGCGCCGAGCCCCGGCCGCCGCTCCGGGCGTCGGCACCGCTGGCCGGGATGGGTCGCGGCGCCGCGGGTGCTGCCGCCGCGCAATCGCGGGCGCGGGCCGTGGACTCGGGCGCCGCCGCTGACAGCCGCTCTGGGCTCCACCGGCCGCGCCGAGCGCGCCGTCGCCAGGCCTCCTCGGGCGTCGCGCCACCCAGGGCCTTGCAGCGCCTCGGGCGCCTCCGACCGCGGGCCCGCGCTGGGCCGGCCACGCCACCACGCCTTGTCGGGCTGCGTCGCCGTGCCGTGCTGGCCGCGTCACCGCGCTGGGCCGGCCACATGCTGTGATGCGTCGCGCCGACCGCGCGCCGTGACGGCCGCCGGGCCTTGCCGACCGCACCGGCCGCGCCGTGAGGGCGCGCCTAACCGCCGGCCGTGGGTGCTGCGCCGACCGCGGGCGTCGCCGGCCACGGGTGTGGCCTGGCCGCACCGACACGCCGTGGGCTGCCGTGGGCCGAGCCGCTGTGGGCGCGGGTGCCGCCTCGGCTTCGGGAGCCGCCACTGGCGTGGGTGCCGCCGCCGGCCGCGTCGGGCCGCGCCGGCCACCATGGGCTCGGGCGTCGCCACCGCCGACCGCTTCAGACTCACCTCAGCGGGTGGTGCCGCTGACGCTGTGGGTGGGCTGTGATGCGTCGTCGCCCGCTTCTCTCCCACTTGATTGAAGAACATCAAGGAATGCAATGTGGTGCTCACCTTTTCTACGCTGTGTTTACTTGTATGGATGTTCGAGCGTGTGCTGATAACGTGTTAATATTTGAGACAAATGTTTGCAATGGAACTAAATGATACTCTTCTATTCATTCTGAAGGTTTGTACAAATATTTATAAGAGATGAAAAGGTGTCTGTATGGAACAGACACCTGTACAACATTGGGCAGTTTGTAACTGATGTTAACAGAGCTATCCAGAACGGCCTGCCCGTTGCTACAACCGTCGGATCCTACGTGGAGAACCAGCGCCCCGCCCTGTGTCACCACGAGTCGCTGACATGGCCGGGAGAGCGCATCTCCACGAGATAAGGGCGAGATCGCACGGGCCAACCGCGGGGCACCGCCTGTTCCCCCGTCGGCTCCCACAGCGCGCATTGGACAGCCGCGCCCCGCCCGTCGCCGTTGCGTCCCCCAACTTGCCGTATATCGACGTCCGCCTAGTTTTCCGACGACAACGACGAGCACGTTACACTGTTCAATAGAGTTTCTGATTCTGATTTCTATCTTTTGTCTTTTTACTTCTATCTTTTTTGTGATATAGTTTTTTGAGAGAAACTTATATATGTAATTTTTTTTTCATATATACAATATTTTAACATATCTGTAACATTTCTCTTATGCGTGTAACATTTTCCCGCCGATAAATGTTGTACATATGTTAAAATATTCACTACTACATAAAGGCTAATAGTAGACGCCAAATCACAGACGGTTTTGTGAAACCGTCTATAATGTACACTGTTACAGACGGTTTTAATTAGAAGGCCGTCTGTGGTATTTGTGGCGGGAAAAAGGAGTCTCACAGACGGTTCTTACCGCTGAACCGTCTGTGATACTGGAATATCACAGACGGTTTATATTAAAAACCGTCTGTGTTGTGTCGACTATCACAGACGGTTGTTGTTATCTGCTTGTTTCAGATGGCATGGCTAGCATTTCCTGAGGCTAGCCAATAAACAGAAATATATTTAGGGGTTGAAGGGAATATCATAGACGGTTTTGAGTTAAAACCCGTCTGTGATAGCTGATAATCACAGACGGTTTTGCGTTAAAAACCGTCTGTGATGATCAGTATCACAGACGGTTTTTAACTAAAAACCGTTTGTGATTATCAGTATCGCAGACGGTTTTTAACGCAAAACCGCCTGTGATTATCAGCTATCACAGACGGGTTTTAACGTAAAAACCGTCTGTAATAACTGATAATCACAGACGGTTTAAAAACCGTCTGTGATGACCTTCGATTATCACTGACCCATAAATACAGACGGTTCACAAAACCGTCTGTGATGACGATTTCGAATCGTCTGCGATGACATTTTCTGTAGTAGTGATTGCATACATAGAAAACATATTGCAAACATAAAAAATTAACTAATTTTGAAGTAAAAAGATAGTCAAATGTGGTTTAGCACTAGCAATAAGACAGGGCTTTTCAAACCCAAATAAGGGTCTGTTCTTTTTGGCTGCGGCTTATGGCTTGTGGCTGTTGGGCTGTTCGTGCGAGAGATTACAGAGTAACAGAAATTCACGTGCGGTCTTTGCAGATATAAATGAAATCGGTACAGTATGTACTACAATTAACTAGTAGACCCTATTTTGAAAAGATACTTCACTTAAAAATTAGTTACTATAGAAAAGCTAAAAATTAATTTGAAGCTAAAAAGAACATGGTCTAAGACAGGGACGCCGTAGCGCTAGTGTGAAAACCGGGAGAAAACTACATACGCCCGCGAGTTTTCACCGCGCGCACGTCGGCGTCGCGGGCACGGCGGTGGCTGTAGCGTTTTACCGCGCCACAGGGCCTCGACAGCGCGGGCCCGACAAGACGCGGTGGGATGAAGATAGGAGAGGGCAGGGGTGGTCGCGCGCGGTGGCACTGGCGAACAAATTGGCCCGGGCCCGCCGAGACAGCGACTCCCGTGGCTGGGAGGGCGTCCACGTCGCGCGTTCGCGTCAAAAACCCGCGCGCCCCCCGAGCTCAAATCCGCGGCCGGGCGTTGAGGGAAAGCTTGGCTGAGAATCGCTTCGTCCCCGGAGCCACTCGCAAGCTGGTGCTCGACTGGGTGAGTGAGCGAGCGAGCAAGCGAGCGCGCGGGTGGGTGCCATGGAGGGTGACGAGAAGTCGGTGGGCGGGGCCTACTGGGGCCTGACGGCGAGGGCGTGCGACGCGTGCGGCGCCGAGGCGGCGCGGCTCTTCTGCCCCGCCGACTCCGCGTTCCTCTGCGCGGGCTGCGACGGGCGCGCGCACGGGCCCGGGTCGCGCCACGCGCGAGTCTGGCTCTGCGAGGTCTGCGAGCACGCGCCCGCGGCCGTCACCTGCAGGGCCGACGCCGCGGCGCTGTGCGCCGCCTGCGACGCCGACATCCACTCCGCCAACCCGCTCGCGCGCCGCCACGAGCGGCTCCCCGTCGCGCCCTTCTTCGGGGCGCTGGCAGATGCGCCCAAGCCCTTCGCATCGCCGGGCCTGGGCGGCGGAGCCGGTGCACACGGCGCGGCGGCTGCCGATGACGACGGGAGCAACGAGGCCGAGGCGGCGTCGTGGCTCCTCCCCGAGCCCGACCACGGGCAGAAGAAAGATGGACCTGTCGGTGCCACTGACGTGTTCTTCGCCGACTCCGACCCTTACCTGGACCTCGACTTCGCGCGCTCGATGGACGACATCAAGGCCATCGGCGTCCAGAACGGCCCGCCCGAGCTCGACCTCACCGGCGCCAAGCTCTTATACTCCGACCACTCCATGAACCACAGCGTAAGCCTCTGAAGTTTGTCCACACTGCATCAGTACGTAGTTCTTGATGGCTGTTCAGACAGTGTTCTGAAACCTGAAATGAGATGGATATTGTGGCGACGCGACGCAGGTATCATCGTCGGAGGCAGCGGTGGTGCCGGACGCGGCTGCAGGTGCTGCCCCCGTGCCGGTGGTATGCAAGGGGCGGGAGCGGGAGGCGCGGTTGATGCGGTACCGGGAGAAGCGCAAGAGCCGGCGGTTCGAGAAGACCATCCGGTACGCGTCCCGCAAGGCGTACGCGGAGACACGGCCGCGCATCAAGGGCCGGTTCGCCAAGCGCACGTCTGGGGCGGAGGCGGAGGACGCGATGGAGCACGAGGAGATGTACTCCTCGGCCGCGGCGGCCGTGGCCGCGCTCATGGTGCCCGGCCCCGACGCCGACTACGGCGTGGACGGCGTCGTGCCGACCTTCTGATCGATGGGATGGCCGCGGCTACGCGACGCAAACAACTGTAAAATAGCCCTGACCTTGGGGCTGTAATTTTGTTGCGTGCTTGCGCTCGCGCGCGCATGCATGGCGAAGCTTTGTGTAGCATTAATTGTATGATGATTCCACGGAAGCGACCCGGACTTCCAAGCTCCCTCCTTTCTGATGATCCCTACATGTATATTAATTATCACCGCGAGCTGCTGCTAATCTGCAACTGTACTTTTACTAATCAGTCGTTGCTGCATCGCCATTAGCAACTTTGTCGTGTGCATGTTTTGCTTGTCGCTTGTATAGCAAAGGCATCGCATTTTCAGGTGGCCGGACGATCAAATCAGGTGGTCTTTTCTTAAATGCGGTGTATCTTTCTCCATGCCGCCATTGGATATTGGATAAGCTCTGGATTAAGAAATGTTGGGTTTGCAGATGTGGTCTAGTCCTACTAGCTTTCTTGTCTAGTGGGAAATGCAATCGAGATTTTGTTGAGTGCTTCTTGACTGCCACCATCGGCTAGCTTTAGAACATATCCTGCTATGAATTTTGGCTAAAATGATATTATATTAAAAAGAAAAAATAACATTATATCTCCTTCAATAATGTAAAGGAAAAAAAATATATTAAAAAGTCAATGTATTCAAAACATCTTTTAGATTCTGAAAGTCACAAACTGTCGTTGTTTGGAATGGGCCTTTGGCCTAGAGGAAAATGTGACAATTCTTTTATGACCCTCTTTGGACTCTGGATTTCGCTTTTCAGGCTGCTCATTTCGGCTTCAGCTTTTGACTTCTGGGTTATTTTTTACTACTCCTAAATTTTGTCTTTTTCTAACTTTTAGGCTTTTTTAAGTTTTTTTTGTCGGATCTTTTTTCTGTATTCGTTTGCATTATCTGTAATGGGTTAACATGTCTTTTCTATTTTAGTTTTTTAATTTAATTATGCCAAATAAGCCATCATCAGTGCAATTTCAGCCAGCTACAGTAACATTTCAGCCAGAAGCCACATTTTCCAGCCCAAATGAGCGGCACCTTTTGCGTGCATTGGTAGTCTGGGCAAAGTTGAATATGTTTACATGCTTGGTCGAACTTCAGAGGATCGATCACCGTAGACGTGGATTTATGCAGAAATGAGGGTTTAAGCAATGCTCAATGCCTGCCTGGTGCCTGAACTGGAGCTACCGCAGCGATTTATTAAGAAATTGGATATTTCTCCATGCCGCCATTGGATATTGGATAAGCTTTGGATTAAGAAATGTTGGGTTTGCAGATGTGCTCTAGTACTACTAGCTTTATTGTTTAGTGGAAAATGCAATCGAGATTTTTGCTGAGTGCGATCTTTCTCACTGCCACCATCGGCTAGCTTTAGAACATATTCTAAAGTGCTTTAGAACGTTGGAGAAGAAGAAGTTTATCTGCCAGTGCCCGTTAATTCAGTACTCGTAGTAGTGCAAGTACCAAACAAACGTGTCGCTTGCTTACAGAATACAGATTATGGTTTATAATTTTCTTCGAATAAATATGATGATTTTTCTGTTATATTTTTAAAATGATTTATCGAAATAACTTTTTTAAAGTATCTTACCAAGATCGTCTTTTAAAATGATTTATCGATATTCGATTTATTTGTACAGGTGCTCCCTGTACGAGGAAAAAAATATAAACCGCGGCAGGAAAGCGCAACCCTAAGTAACTGTGGTGGCTGCAAACAACAACTTCAACATATTTTTAGATGACACAATCTAGAATATAGAAGACTAAAAATATGTAACCTTCAACAAGTCCTCTAAATATGGTCCTCTAAATTAAAATCTGGGTCCACAAAAACTACCAACCAAAGAATTTAAGGGATCGGACAACGTAGAAGCGTTTAGGGCATGTACAATGGTATGAGCTAGTTACTAGCTCTAAGATAACTTCTCCAATAATATTAACTTTTAGCACATAGCTCATAACATGAATAGTCCCACATGACATCCTCATATAATCTTGGAATGTGTGTATGAGACTATCTCTTGATCAAGAGCTAGCTTTTCTCTCTCTTCTATTAAAATATGAAATAATATGTTTAGAGCTAGCTCATAAATCACCATTGGACATGCCCTTAGGGCCGATTTAAGGGAGGATGTGCGTCCTCCATATATAGGGGACGAAAAATCAGGGATGGAGTCCTCTATATTTTTTGGTACCACTTAGGGAATCTGTTGGAGCCATTTTTTTTACTTTTTCTTCTAAAATATAGGAGATATGAATAATTTAGAAGATTTGTTGGAGATGCTCTAAGTAACTGTGGTGGCTGCAAACAATAACTTCACCTATTTATGGGCCGCTATTTTATGGGCCGCTATTTTACCGGCAACCAAACTGCGTGGGCCCCATGGGCCTGAGCTAACAATCTGTGCTACTCAGAGAAACGGTCTGTCCGTGTCTTCAGACAATGAGAGAAAAATCCCCAGTCACTCCAGTCCACCATGCCGACCGGCACGGCCACCCTGCCCTATCCCAAACCCCTGCAATCCCCTCGTCTCCTCCGCCGCAACCACCACTCCTCCGGCCTCCGCCTCCTCCTCGCCACCGCCTCCCCCTGCCGCCCAGGACCCCCACCTCTCGCCTCCCCCAAACGCAAGCTCAACTCCGCCACCATCCATGCGTCCGCCGCCTCCTTCCCCTCCTCCCCGACCCCGCCTCCGCGCCCGCCCCCTCCCGAGCCCCCATCCACCGTGGCCCACGCCGGCCGCAGCAAGAAGAACAAGGACAAGCCCTCGGGCGGCCGCATCGAGGGCGGCGGCGACGTGCGGCGCGAGGCCAAGTCCCGGGCCCGCGTCCGCAGCCGCCGCCTCGCCGAGAACGCCTTCTACCGCCGAAAGCGCCGCGCCGCCTCGGGGAACCAGGCCGACGCCTTCACCGACGCCGAGCTCGAGATGATCGGGCTCGGCTACGACCGCGCCGTCCGCTTCATGGACGGGCCCGACGATCCGCGCCTCCGCCACCCGCACGACTGGTACAGGTTCGGTCGCTACGGGCCCTACTCCTGGCGCGGCATCGTCGTGGGGCCGCCCATCCGCGGCCGCTTCTCTGACGACCGTGTCTCCCTCATGGCCGAGGTCGCCGACCACGACGAGTGGGACCGCGTCGAGCAGTTCGACATGTCCAACCAGTTCTCAAACCGCCTCAACGAGCTCGACGCTGCCGTCGGGTTCCGGTACTATTGGGTCTTCGTGCGGCATCCGAAGTGGCGCCCCGACGAGCAACCATGGGAGCAGTGGACGCTCTCGGCCGAGGTTGCCGTCCAGGCCAGCAAGGACCAGCGGCTCGACAAGTGGAGTCTCATGGGCCGTCTCGGCAACCCGACGCGCGAGTTGATCACGCGGTGTGCGGCCTGGACGCGCCCGGACATCATATACGTCAGGCGACCGCTGTACCAGTCGAGGTTCGAGCCACAGGAGGACTTCTTCAGCCGGCTCCGCCCGCTGGTTGATCCCGCGACGGAGAACCAGTTCGTGTTCGATCTTGAGCAGGATGGCCGGGTCATTCGAACAACCTACTTCGGTGGCCTCTGCAGGATTGTGAAGGCCAGCCCAAAGGCCTACGTGGATGACGTCGTGAATGCCTACTCAAAGATGAGCGATGCGGACAAGTCACGGTGCCTGGAGTTCCTGCTCACAAACCATCCCATGGAGCTCCTCCATCCGTACACCAAGGAGTGGAAGGTGAAGCTAGAGGAGATGGAGCTTGGGTGTGATGCGCCTGATGAGAGCGATGGCGAGGGCAGTGATGACGGTGGAAGTGAGATTATTGATTGGGTTGAGGATGATGGGTTTGATGAGGGTGATGTTGAGGATGGAGACAGCGATTACGACGATGAGCAAGTAGTCGATGCCAGGGAAGAGGTGGAAGTGGATGAAGTAGTACAAAATAATGAGAGTGAGAAGTACTGGGATGGGCAATGGGAGAAGGCGATGAAAAGTTCTGATAAAATGGAGAAGCTGGTCAAGACTAGCATCGAGGCAACAAATGAGTATAATAAAAAGCAGATGCAACATGAGAAAGAGTTGGAATGGAAAATGGGCAGTTCGAATACAGTAGTCATGGAGCAGGAGCAGACTGAGGAGGACGAGGTGGAGCAGGAGAGTGCAAGGGGCAGAAGCGCGAGCGACAGAGGGAGGAGCGAGGCGCCTCCAGGGCTCTTCCTCAGGGCTGCTGTCCGGCCATTCACTTACAGGAATCTTGTCAAAGAAATTGTGCTAATGAGACACCACATTATTGACGGAGAGATAGTTTAGTCTCAAAGTGCTAGGATGCTTTATTCAGTGTTTCAGAGCGAGCCATTTCACTGGAGAAAATGTAGAGAAGGCACAAACAAGTATTGAAAAGCACAAACAGGTATTGAAGAACCCTCTGCGATTCCGGCTGTGTACAATTAGCGGGTCTTGTCAATTTTGAACTGTCCTTAGGGAATAGTCGATCATTATGTAATTCTTCCTCTGCGGAAGTTTCAATGAGATATTGAGCATAGAAGCTACTGTGGTATTTCTGATAGTTTGTGCTTCATAATGAAGTTGGGTTTTGGCTTAATTCTTGTGTGAGATCGATTCTGATTGGGCTGGTTATTAGAACAAATGTTACTATCAAAACAAGCCCAACGAAAACTCACAAGAATGGCCAAGCACAAAGGCCTACAACGAGATGGGCATGAAGGCGACGCCAAGTGAAAAAAAAGGGTGGCTGTACCCGGCAAGTTGCTTACCCATAAAAGGATTCAGCAATTCAATGTTTATCTGAAGCAAAGTGCGTAATGAGCGCATGTTTCAACCAGGCTCACCATATACCTGCGAAGACTCACAGGGTATATTAGGACAAAGTTTCTCGTCCAACTAAAACAATGGCTATCTTATCTCACAGATTAAATGTGAAGGTTTAGCCATCTATAAGCTTCTTTCCCTGAAGATATTCTGAACATCTAGTGCAGTACATGACTATAAAATTGTTCAGCATCCATAGTGCAGTAGGACTTGCCGTTCCATTTGCCATTTCACAAAAGCTAGTAAAAAGCCGTGACAAGAACTGCATGCCGACAAATTAACATGATTTCAGCTTCCCCTGTAAATTCCCTGTGAGAGCCTTCAAGAATCCGCAGCGCCAACTTTACATTCAAAAGGAGCTGTAAAGCGCAGCGATCAAACTCCTATCCATGATCCAAAGGGCCCTTGGCGTGATATATAAAATCTCTATCAAGTTTTTCAAAAGGTGAATGATCAGCAGACAGGATTAGAGGCCTACGCATGAGGTTAGAATAAACAATGGATAAGAGGCTTCAGCTGGAATGCTCTTTAGCCAGGAATAAGTAGAAAAGATTTAACCTAATGCATGCACATCTTTGTACTTTGATCTTCGACCGGTTTACACATACTCGAAATCTTTGACACCAGGAGCAAAACCTCTCGATCACCTGTGCCTTCGAGAAATCAGTGCCTTCAAGTTGACATGCTTGCATCTGCTCTCCTTGCCGACACTGTTGGCGGCGATCGAGTGGACGACTCAGCGCGCGATCAAGAAAAGTGAAGTCGACGTAGGAACGCTATGCGCCATGCACTACGTACTTGTAACGAGAACGAGTCGAAGATGACACCTAGAAAACAAGCCGCCGACATCGACTAACTTTTTCTGGAATAGATCTAATCTTTATTCTAAATCATGATCTGTGGCTACAAAGTGTTCTCACGGCACCCCTCAAACCCTAGCACAAAAACTCTTCAAAGCTTTCTCCTCAAAAGCCGCCAAAGACACCAAAAGCTGTAGGTTAACCCTTAATCTCTCTTTGCTTTTATATGCTAAAACCCAAAACCATGTCCTCATCAAACACATACACAAAATCTTATCTGATTCTGAAAATTAAGGGACCTAAAACTTTTCCAAACACGGGTTTTTAAAAAAAATATCTAAACATTTCAGTTATAGATACCTTCCAACTCATCACGTGTCGAAGCCTCTAGGACCGCACCTCTTGTAGCTTCTCCACGCATCATCCATCTTTGATCTCCACGTGCTCCAGCGTGAGCCCGGCCACCTCGTGACATCCTCGACCGCCTGGACCACAGATTTTCCCCTCCTAATACTGGTCCTTCTAGTCCCGGTCATCCTCGTCACCGACCATGACTGTCTCCACACCCAACCTACACATGCAAAGATCAAAGAACTTTATCCAACTTGACTGGCATCAGTCCACACATGCATAACATACCCTTGTCCATCCATAAAAACAAACCAAATTATGCATGACCTCAATATTGACGCTTTCCAAAAATCAGCCTCAGACCAGTAAGACCGGTCTGACCGCCATGCACAGGCTAGTCATACAGCTGGCCCAACACGAGTACTCAAAGATTGCAGGTACTCGAGGCACTCAAAAGTTACAAGAATTGTTGCACCTGAAGTCTACAACAACCGACCATCGACCAGTCACTGTAGCACCGACCATCAACCAAACACTGTATCTACGACCATCGATCAGGTACTGCATTTGTGACCTCTGGCCGATTCCTATAGCTTATGATCTTTGACCGGTTAATATAGCTTACGACTTCTGACTGATTCGCTGTAGCTTACGACTAGTTCACTGTAGCTTACAATCATCAACCAGGCATGATCAACCAGCCGTGGTTGTTCTGGCACGGTCGTTCAGCCGTGGTCGTTCTGCCGTACTCGACCTGCCATGGTCGACCTGCCGTGGTCATTCTGCTAATCGGGCCGCCCAATACAAGGCTGATCGGATCACCGACTACCGTCCGTGGTCGAAGCCTGTCGGTCAAACCCCCCAATACAAAGCGGTCAAGCTGCTTAATCTGAGTATTGCACCAATTCCAAATTTACCATAGTGCATCGATGGATATTTTCATAAATGTAAATTTCAATGCAACTCAAATGTCAAGTATTCATCATTACTATATTTCTAACCTATCCACATGGTCCAACAGAAACTCTCTCCTGCTTTGTGCCAAAGCTCATTGTTCCAAATGGGACGGCCCTGGTACTGTAGCTACAAGCAAGTGGTTGGAGCTAGCAACATCTTTTGCAAGAAATGGTAATTTTGTGTTGGACCAACACAGAATCAGTTACGCTTTTGCTATTCTCAATTGCTTCATAAACAGAAGTTGTAAATCCAGTGATACCATAGTGCGGTGATACTTCCAGAATGGCATAGAGATACAATGTTTTGCCCCTTCTTGTGAAGATTGGTTCTGAATTTCTGATATCTGAACTTCTGATGTTTACCCCCAGCATTTATATGGAAGCAATTAGCCATCAGTATCTCTATGTAATAAACATGGACAGCGACTGATGCTTGAGAATGGGAACCCTCAGCATTATCATTCTACACTCATACCTACAGTTCGCTACAACATTATACTTAACACCAGTGCACTGAACATCCACTAGATTCTCGCACTCTGCCGCTATGGGATACTACACTACAGCTCTAGAATCTATGACCCATGAGGTGTAAGTCCTTGCTCCAACATTGAAGTATTGCACGCATGGCAATGATGCTAGGAAAGTTCCACAACATCGTATGCATGACACCCTCATCCTGCTGCCTTTTTCCAAATTCTATTGCAGCGGTGGCCACCCATGAGACCCAACATCTCATGTTCTCCCACAGAAGCCTTTGCCTTTTATTCGATTTGATTAGCAATAAAATATGTGAGATCATTGCATCAAAACTTAAGTATCTTCTTTTTGCAACAGTGGTTTTTAAGTGGTTCAAATATAAAATCCAGCACCTAAAAGTGCATTCTCAAACTTCTCAAGTGTTTTAGGACGGTTATGCAGATAATTTTCTACTATAAAGGCTCCGAGGTCCCCATTTTGATTCCATCTTCTCTGTGTGCATCTAAAGTATAGATGAAGCTAATGATCCACTCCACTATTATTCCTCCCAAAAGCCACTAATATGCTTGCTTAATTAGTATTTGAAGTATTAAACTCACTGCCTCTCTGTGACACCTGTCTTGTTTAAGATTTTTACAGCTAAAAGTTGGCCTAAAGTGGTTGGAGCTATCCTAGTGATTTGATCCAGGATCTGGTTCCTGCTAAGACATTCTATACGGCTGCAATTGGGCATCAGAAAGAGAGGCTGCACCTGCACAACCACCAGAGATCAAAGCACCTCTCTGTATAAATCTCTGGTCCTTGCCTTTTATCAGTTGCTTCTGGGGCAACTAGCTTGGCTTCTGCCTTGGGCATGGAGCCGGACAGAGGCATGATTGCCTGCGAGGAGCCGCCTTTGGAGCCGATGGACCTGCTCTCGAGCGCGTGGTGCAGCTCGGCTATCCAAGTTATTCAGACAGGACCGAAGGATTGCTCAATGGCGCTGGTGGAGAACCCTGTCATGGCGCTTGACCATGATGGGAGAGACCTGTTGCCGGTAAGTGTTACTTCAGTGCTGTAGCAAATATTTTGTCAAAAGATTACGCTGAAGGTGAAAATTGAGGCACATAAGGAACTATATCCCGGTGCTCTGCAGAAGAATGATCGTAGCTTGGTTGTCGACAGTAGCAGTTTCAGCGCGCCTCAGTGGAAATACGATGATCTGAAGGTACAGAGTCTATGTGATGTGACGTTCATGTATATATGCATGCTTCGATTTCGCCTGATCTCAAGTGTGCGTCTTTTTGTGGTGTTCTTTCTTTTTCAGTCATGGATATGGCTGCAGAAGGCAATCCATCCAGAGCTGGATTATGATCTCTGCCTCAAGAAGAAATGGGTCAGTGAAAGAACAAATAGAGTTTAATTAGCATGTTCTAGAAAATAAAACACAATCATGATGCAAATGGAACAAATCGTGCAGTTGCAAAGCCAGAAGGCAGACACCCTTCTTTCCAAGTTTCTTTTCTTTCTTTTTCTTTAAGAAGTGGTTTGTTGATTGATTTCAACTTTCCTAGAAATGCACGGATCCAGGGAATGGTGAAATATATTTGCCATTTTTCATAAGTTTCTTCGGGAGCTTAAAGATTTGAACTTGCGTGCATGCAGCTCCCGCGGAAGATGGCGCCGTGGAGCGGCATCTCGCTCAAGAAGTGGGTCAAGGAGCGGAAGCAGAAGCGCAAGGAGGAGGCGCGCCTGCACAAGGCCGAGGTCCACGCCGCGGTGTCCGTCGCCGGCGTAGCGGCCGCGCTCGCCGCCATCGCCGCGGAGAACTCTGCCCGAGCGCAGGGCTCGGTGGCGATGAGGGAGACGGCGGTGGCGTCCGCGGCCGCGCTCGTCGCGGCGCAGTGCGCGAAGGTGGCCGAGGCCGCGGGAGCTACGCGGGACCAAGTTGCCGCGGCCGTCAACGCCGCCGCGGCCGCCACGGACGCCAGCAACATCATCACGCTCACCGCCGCCGCCGCTACCTGTAAGCCTCACTCACCGTTCTTCGACGACATCATTGTCTACGAAGAATTTCTCTGTCTCAAAATCGTTCTTTGTGCGCCTGACAGCGCTTCGGGGCGCCGCGGCGCTGCGAGGACGGCGCGGCGGCAGCGACCATGGCCAGAACGAGAGGGCGGATCAGGCGGGCTCGGCGGTGTCGCAGGATGACCTCGACTTCGACTTCAACTACGCGAGGTCCAAGGCGGCGCTAGCCAAGGGTGACGAGATGTTCGTCGCGATGCCAGACGGTAAGCGCCGTCGCATAACCCCATCGATCAAATCGTGCCTCCCGTCGCGTGTCAAACTGACGACATGAACTGAACGTTGCGACATCTCCGCATCGACGTCTTGCCGTACATGCAGGGAAGTGGAAGCTGCACATGGTGTCCGCAGCCTCGAACAAGAACGGCAAGGTCGTCCTGCGGATCAAGAAGATTAACGTGGTCATGGCCTTCTCCAACGCGAAAGAGAGTAAGCGCGCAGCATGGCAGCAACAACCTCAATTACTTTCTCTTCTTCAGACGAACTAACCGACGAGCTCCACGTTCATGGCGTGTGCGATCACGCGCGCGCGCGCGTACTAACAGGTGTCATCCACGACGTGAGCCCGTGCGCCCCGGAGAAGCCCAGCCGCGACGAGGACGCGACGTACCCGATCGAGGTCTCGACGAGCAAGGGCAAGGTGGAGCTCCGCGCCGACGACTACGCTGTGTACAAGAGGTGGGTCACGGCGGTGAACCACATGCTCACGGCGTCCACCGCCATCATCACCAGGTACGAGCCCCCGCCCCGTCGGAGCTGACCGACCGACGCCACGACGACAATGCAGCCGGCCGGAAGTAACATCACGTACTACGGCCTCCGTGCCGATCAGACGTGCACGCATGTATCGACGCTTTTCAGCTGATGAACTGTTCAGACTTCAGTTCAGACACTACATTTCTGTTTCAAAGCTTGTGTTTCAGGTTTAATCCCCTCTCGACTGTAACGAAATTAGCCGGTCGTTGCGCAGTCCACCGTCCAGCTGGGTCTCGCAGTATTGTGCCGTGATTTTGTTTCAGTTTTGCTATTATCGGCTGAATTTTTTTATCTCTCAGTCACCTAAAGTTACACTCTCAATCACCTAAAGTTGCAATGTATTAATTTTCCCCACCTAAAGTTACATTCTTAATCACCTAAAGTTATAATATAAAAAAGTAACTGAAGATGAAGAGAAAAAAATAATGACCTTTGCAATAGTCACTCCTATGCAATAGGTACTCCCAACAAGTTTTTGTTAAGTGCTAGCATGGGGATGAACATTGCACTGATATGTATAGCCTATATATACACCAGTGTGCATGCCATATTGACATGTACACATAAACAGTGCATCCATCCAACTGATAGCTAGGTCGATCAGTTTTCAGCGCTCAATCGCTGTGGTTCCCCATCCGGCACTGAAGACTAGCTAGCCAGCCCGAGCTCTCCTCCCAAGGCCCAAAGACTGTTCTGTTACACTGAATCAGACAATGAGTACAAGCTGCAGAAGAGAATAAAAATGGAGTGTCGATCGCGGCATGGAGAGTAGTAGATGCAAGGAGGAGTAGGACAGGTAGAGCGAGAGCCCATGTCGCCGGTTTAACGTAGGGCATTGAAGGAGCCCAGGGCCTCGCATCTCATGGCTCGATCGCTTCACTGAGTTTAAGCTACCATAGACGAGTTGGTGCATTTCTGCAGGGTTGGCCTCCGCGTCTGCATCTGCTGCCAGCACAGGCGCAGGTCGGGACGCGGACAACAAAACTCGGGAACCGGACTCTTCTTGCCATTATTGTGATCCCCGGTCCGGTCTGAATCCGGAATGCTACCACTTCTAACAAATTATACTAGTTTACCAATTATTAAAAAAAAGGCCTAAGTAACACAACATAAAGCAGTTCTAATATAACATAATCTTAAAGCTAACTGTCAAAACTCGACATTAAAGTTTTATCATGACAACTAGATGTGATATGTGAATTACTATTACACGTGGGAATATATATATGCATGTGCTACTCCCGCTCATGCATATCGCCTTCACTGTACACATAAAAAGAACAACAAAATAAGAGTGGGTCCAAAAATTCAGCAAGTACTAATAAAATAGTGTTGACAATAATAGTATTTCAGTAAACTCTGTATCCAAGATCTGTAAACACAATCTCTGTAACTATTAGTAAATCACATAGCTATAAACTGTAAACATAATCTCTCCAACTGTTTCACTGTCTCTTGTTTCTTCCATGCAATGCAGCACAATGCAATGCAATGTCATGTCCACATGCACCTTTAGCTCATACCGATATAGATGAGTGTTCACCCGTCAATGAACCACCTCTGCCCCATCCTCTTTCATATGGTGTCTCAAACTTCACTCCCGCAGAGTGCCTACCATAGTAGGTCTTACTTATGAGCACTCTGGATTAGTCATATAATTTTCTCACCGACATGACACATGCACTCCGGACTAGATATATGAATTACTCACTGCCTTGACGCATATGCAATTTACATGATGCAATATCCTTTCAGTATTCACAGTCAACTCTACACAAACTCCACTCCTGTGGAGTACCTACCGAAGTAGGTCTTTATCTTTCCACTACTATGGGATGCCTATGCGAAGTAGGTCTTTATCCCACTACTGCGGGATGCCTACGCGAAGTAGATTTTTATCCCACTACCGCAAGATGCCTACATGAAGTAGGTCTTTATCCCACTACTACGGGATGCATACACGAAATAGGTCTTTATCCCACTACCGCGGGATGCCAACGCGAAGTAGGTCTTTATATGAGTGCGCACTGCGCTGCACGATACGATACTCTTTCAACATTAACAAATATATATATATATATATATCGTCACCATACAATCAATAGGCAAACCAGGATATCATTTCATAAAATGATGTAAACATGGAATATAAAAGCAAGTACCATACATTCATCACAATCCATTATTCTACCATACATTTGTCTGTTTATCCTTATGGGCAATGCGTGGATGGCTCCAAACTAGAACTTCCGCCTGTACAAGTATCATCCCGTCTTAATATATCATAGCAATACACGCGCATATTTAAGGACGACATTAATTCTATGCGCAAAATCGACATAATTGATCCTCATCTCACTGGACACCTTCCTGCAGTCCTGGTGCTCAAACGACCATACTTTAAAGATGGTGTCATTTATATTTGTGAACGACATTGATTTGCGCATGCTTAATCTTTTCCTCCACGACATTGATTTGTGCATGCTTAATCGTTTCCTCCACATTCTTTATTTTCTTTCCACTTTATTTTCCTTTTCTTCTCTTTCTTTTCTTTCTATTCTCTTTCTTATTGGGCCAAACTGGCCTTGCCATCCATTGGCTCTTCCCCTTATCTCTTAGGGCCTGTTTGGGAGAGCTCCACCAGCTCCAGATCCATGAAAAACAGCTCCACTCCACGAAATTTTACCCAAACGCTCCAGCTCTGCGAAATCTGGATCCACCAAAATCCTGGATCTGAGGGCCAGATCCATGGATTTCATGGAGCTCCTCAAGGGGTGCTCCACCGTGGAGTTGGGTGGTAATTACCCACCAATGCCACTGGTTACACACCCCATCCCACCAAAACCTCAATTTCGTGGATCTGGAGCTGCTGTACAAGACAAACACTCCATGGTGGGATCCCAGATCCACGGTGGAGCTGCTGCTCCAGATCCACGTTTTCAGTGGTGGAGCTCTCCCAAACAGGCCCTTATTCTCCCTCTCTCATTTCTTTTTTTTCTCTCCACCCAGCCGAACGGCCTCTTCTCCTCCCCATTACTCCTCTCTACTCCCCCTCTCTTTCCCCCAAAATCCTCCCCGATTGGATCTGGGGTGCGGCTGCTCCCTAGGCCGTTAGCCATCGGCTACCGGGATTTGGGTGGCCCTCCCCAGCTTAGCATCCGGTCGCCGCTACCCAGCCCAGCCTCTGGTGGTCTCACCATCATGGCTCGGCTAGGGTTCTTCGACGCGGATGCACCAACCGATGACTCATTGCCGATGGTCCTTCCCTCCGGTCACCTCTACCCCTCTGTTCTCTCATGGTCCCCCTCCTGGCTCCCTTAGATCCGGACGCTGTCACTACCGGGGACTTCTACTCGGTTTTCCTTGACCCCGTCGGCCACCTCGGAGGTCGCTGCCGAGCGCCCTCGGTCACAACGCCTCCGACGTCACTCGATCTACTCCCATCACTGCCCCTCCCGAGCCTACCAGCTACAGCTCGTCGCCGGCCTGCTCGAGACCTCGGCTCTAGCTCCTAGCCCCCTGTCGACTACTTCGATCGGTTAACGATGGCCCCCAGCTCGTCGCCACAGTTCAGCCCTCGCGCTAGCCACGGTCATCCCTTGACCGACCACAGCCGTCGCTCGGCTCCTACGGCCTCCTACCCTGGTTTACCACCTCTACTTTGACCTAGGATGGTCCACTCCTCCCCCTTATTACAAGCACTTTTGTTTTAGTTTATATTTCTGCCTTGCTCTATTCGTGATTACACTCAGTCTTGGGAACACCTATGAGCGTTGCCGCGATGGGACTTGGTAGGGAGACATGCGTCGGGGAGCATGTTCTCCCTTCCAAGGGCGCATGACAACGCCTATAGGCTCGCTACTGATGGTGTAACACGGCTACGCCGATTGTGGTGTGCTTGTGCTTTGACTGTGGCACTGGTAAGTATTCATAATTGATGGGGGGGGGGGAATACCTACTTGCTTGTTAAGCTATCATCGACTTGCTATCTTGGTCGTCACCCTGGTTCACTCGAAGTGGTCCCAACGGTCTGGGAATCTCAGTGAGCGCTATTTCATTTGGCATTTCTAAAGTTGAAGGGTTCTAATCGCAAAACCCCTTTTTAACACTTTTATTCTTCCTTGTATTCTTCTTAATTTTTGCTTTTCCTTCCTTTATCTTTTTACTGGTATTACAATCATCACGCACACCGACTGGCTCGATCACAAGCCCAACACACACGAGATCCATGATCGCAGTGATCTCTGTTTCTGTGAGTGTCTGTGCGTGGCGTGTGCATGGAACGAAGAGATGCGATGCTGATGTGCCCCATGGCTAAGGGCATCTATAGTGTATGAAAACAGGGGGTCTTAAGCCACCTTAAGATCAACCTTATACATTACAGGGGTGACCTTAAGCAGGCCATAAGCAAAAAAGGCTTAAGGCTGGTCCTCAAGCTAAAGATCTGGCCACAAGCATTAAAATACATTTTTTCTTTATCTGCCAAGTGGGACCGTCTTAAGACCCCTTGGGTTATATACACTATGGAGTCAACCTTAAGGTTTAGATGGGACCCACCTTAAGACCCCTTGGGTTATATACACTACAGATGCCCTAAGAGCAAGTTTAATAGTACAGATAGCTGCTACCTCTAATACATTTCCATGTCATCAAAAGACAATGATGCAGTCAACTCATACAATAAGCTGGCTATAAGTTGTCTCCACAAAAGCTCTTAATCATTTAATACATACATGGGTATTGATAATTTAATACATGCATGGATATAGCAATTAGTTCTATGGGTACATGCATGGATAATGCCTCTTTTCATGTGCTATAGCCTGACTCTTGCATGAGAGTCGGCTTGGCTCTCTCTCTCTCCTTTTCTCTCCCCTCCACATAGGACTATGCTGACATGGATTCCCTTATAGCTAGCACAGTCAGCCTTATTAAACTTGCTTTAAGCGGTGCTCTGGTTTCTGAGTCTCTGATACGCCCTCTCGAGGAGCGACCAACCATGCATACGGCTGCACACACTCGACCAGTGTTCCTCTGAGTCCTACACTCCTACTTCTACCAGCTTGCCGTTACTGTAATGTACCTGTGGAGTTGTTGATCTTACGAGTCGCATGGCGATTAACGCAGGTGGCGTTTTCACCTTCATTTTGGAGCCACCGGAAGCTTTAAACTCCCCTAAATACGCATCATCATCATCGCAATACATGCATCAGGTTAACACCTTCACTGCAGCGTTCATGAAGCGATGTCTCATCCTTTCCGCTATCATCGTCTTGGGCTCGGGCACCCGCGCTTTTCCGCTCTTCTGCACTCGCCATTTGCGACTGCATCTTCACTCTTCACAGTCCTATCCTTCTACTGTTATATAAGGGGCTCCCCTCCCTAGCCCTCTTCTTCCCGGTACTCACTATACCCCAGCTCTTCATCTTTGGCATTGCAATGCCTAACCCAAACATCCATCGCTCTCTCCATGCCAGCTCAGGTTTTTTGTTTAGCACCTCAATCATCTACTCTATTTTTTTTCTCTACTTTGCCCAGATGTTGTTTGTTTGCCTCAGCAAGATAAGCTAGACAAGATCTTTACACTGTTAACACAAGCTTCCTTCAGTTTTCTTCTGAAGAAAGACGAAACATAAGAAAGAAAAGAAACGCACCCCCACACATCAACCAAAAAAAACGCCTTCAGAAATGAAAGTGATATGTCTATGCAGTTACAGGTTGTGAGAAAGGAAGGATGAAGGTTAATCAGCAGAATGGCTTAAAAGTGCGCAATCTTTGTTGGGCACATTTGCATGCATGTATGCACAGTAGCGTTTTTAATATGTTTTGTACCATCTGACCGAACCCTGCATAGGTTTCAACCTTCAAAGCAACGAAGTGTTCACCAACATCGCTATGGCCATCACCAGACAGAACGAACAATAGCCAGCCTCAGGGCTCAGGCCATTCAGAAGTCAGAACTGAAATCAACTAACAAACAGGTTTACTTCTCAGTTTGCATCAATCACTATTTGCTGAACCCAAGGGGAACGTATGATTATACGACACAAACTAGCAATGTGATATCTTTTGAGAACATCTATCTGATGAATATTCACTGCATATTAATACGAATGGAAAACTCCCACGTTTTAAAAAATATTTTATTCTACCAATTACCCCCTTTTAGATTCTTCCTTTGGCCATCCAAAGTGAACATTACTCAGGTCCCAGGACAGACAGATTTAGGCAATGAATAACAATGCCTCAAATTTGAATATATTGGAATAAAAACATGTGAATAAACAGGTCTGAAAAACCATGCTCAATTATTAGCGAAACATGAAGGAAAGCATCACTTGCTGTTTTGCAGCGACTGCTGGAAGCATACAAGACAGAAACATAAATTCAAACCAGATGGTAACAATGGCACTGATGAGGGCAGTGGACTGGTCCGAGGAGACTCTCAAACAGAAGATTACAGGGGCCCTGCAAATGTCCCATTCTCCCTCTGCTCATTCCACTTCTCAACCTGATTCAGTGAGACAGGAAAAGGTCATGATACTGAAGGAAACAAGCTAAGTATTGCTCCTGTTAACAGTAAAAGCTCCCCTTTATGCATTTGCAAGGGAGTTGCTTTTGAGCCAAAGAGAGGTTAATATGATCCAGCACTCCAATGAAACATCAAAGGATATAGGAATAGATGAACTGTGGGAGTTAAATGTAAATACTACATTGAATTTGAATCCTCAGAAGGCTTCAAGTAACAGTCAATTGAAAACAAAATAGTTTCTTGAGCAGCTTAAATAGGCCTCAAGAAAAAAAAATGGTGCATTAGCATAACAGCTGTATGATAAATCAAGTCTTTTTTTTAGTTTATGATATGGAAGCAATAGAATGCTCTCTATGTGCCTTGTTTTTCTTTTACAATGTTACACAGTATAGTCATTTCATCAATGTTGATCATCTTGCCGGATGCATCAATTGTAACTCTCAAGCAGAAAATTCTTCCGCGAGATTTTCAGATGAATAATTTCAATGAAGTTACTTCATTGATAAGAAAAATATCAGGTTTATTCTTGCTGAATCATAGTGATTCTACATTAGCAGATGACAGATGCAGTCTGCAAACTGCTGCTCAACAGGAGCATGTTGTTACTACTGAAGCATCCAGCTGACTTATAAATGTTAATAGTACAAGCAGTTATACCAAAGAGAAACATCATATGCTGATACTGACAGAAACAGCTAAGTTCATGCTTTCTGACCAAGCAATTCATATTATAGATGGCTCTTAAATCCAGAAGCAATATTCTGGATTTAGCTTTAGTGATAATTCAGAATGCATTTCTTACCGTCTGGCAACTTCATGCATCTACTATTGTACAGAAAAACTAAGCTCACCCAGTTCATAATCAAGCATTCAAGCTTTCTGATATTATGCCTTTGCAGTTGAAAATAATGAAAAATAATGGTGGTAGCCATATAGGGTAGTCACAGAAAGCAAAAGCACTTACCCATTCTCCTGGGCAAAGAGACCGGTAGTACTTTGCAAATTTCTCACAATCAGCAGCTGCTTCCCCTTTGGCATTAACACACCTGGTTTCATGAAAGTTCAAATAGTAAAGAAATGTACTAGCATATTTTGTGCATGTAAAGTAATTGCATCCGATATACCTGTGATACTCAACATAGCGTGTGAAACAGTGCCTAGTTTGATTAGTCGTAGGAAAGCGGAAGTCAGCAGGTGCTGTTTTCAACTCAATCTGGTAGATAAGCAAAATATGAACGGGTAAGGGTGGAACAGCGCAATTAAAGCTAACCAATGTGAGACAAAATCTTGAAGAACAATTACAGGGCATGGAACAAAAAGCTGAAAAAGGGGACGAACCAAACAACAGCTACGATGATAAAATTTCAAGATGTGAAAAATGGATAAGATGTGCGAGTAACATAGCGCGCTTCACCAACATACACACTATAACCCAAGAACAATGACACCTTGATAAGAGTTGGGAAACCGGAAACCGGTTTTTCTCTTTGCACAAGGTGATTTAAGTCTTGCAGATTGTCGACACAACACGATGCACTGTACAAGCAGCATCGGCTAATTTTCCAACGGATAGCTAACCCTATCGCCCTACCCATCTTCCGAACTCTCTCTAGCGGTAAAGCCCACCTATCGACAGCAGACTTTCCGCCAACATATCACGCAGTTCTTGCAGTCTGATGATGGCATACAGACTGACACCCTACAGTGGTACACCCAATGGCCAACAACACACCTGAACATGAAGAGTTCAAACTTCACCAAAATTTTCACCACTGCTGATGGACGCACCAGCATTACAGAGCCAAACAGTGTTAAAATTCACCGCGCAATCCTTCCACTGATCTAGCCCAATCCACACACCAAATTCCGTGATTTTCCAACGCAACAGCACGCGAATCGCACGAAGACGAACGCTCCAGGACGATCCTGTTACACGCGACGGCGGAGGAACGACGAAGTAAACAAGATCAATCGCAGAGAGACACGAGATTTTAACGTGGAAAACCCTCCCAATGCGAGAGGGAAAAAACCACGGGCGCCAGCCAGCAACAATCTTCACTATATCGGGGTGAGGTTACAAAGCCGGGGATTTACAACTCTAATCTCATATCCCAAACGGCGGCTTACAGGAAATATATATAACAAGGAAACCCTAATTCGACTAGAATCTCCGGCGACGGGCCTCCGCTACGCTCCGTCCAGAAGCTGGCCTAATGAATAGAATTTGGATCACAAATCAACATACTCCACCTTGAGACAAATTCCTTCCTGTAGCATAAATCAATCCTTCACCCTGAACACAACAAAGAAAGAAATACTTTCGGCGCCACACAGCCTCTTGGGCTAAGCTGTAATACCAACTAAGCTTGAGCAAAGCTCAAACTTAGCAACAGGAGCTGGCTTTGTCAACATATCAGCAGGATTTTCATGAGTGCTAATCTTGCATACCTTTAGCTTACCCTTTGCAACAATATCTCTGACATAATTATATTTAATCTCAATGTGCTTTGTCCTCTCATGAAACATCTGATCTTTAGTGAGATAAATTGCACTCTGACTGTCACAAAACAGATTAATGCAAGAATCAACTCCAGCAAGCTCAGCAAACAAACCTTTCAGCCAAACTGACTCTTTACTTGCTTCACACATAGCCATATATTCTGCTTCAGTGGTGGACAGCGCAACAACATCCTGCAAATGTGCCTTCCAGCTCACAGCACAACATCCAATGGTAAATACATAACCTGTGAGCGACCTACGCTTATCCAAATCACCAGCATAATCTGAATCAACATAGCCAACGAGTTCTTTTTCAGTCCTGCCAAACTTCAAACAAGCATTCGATGTGCCTCGCATGTACCTGAAAATCCACTGAACGGCTTTCCAATGCTCTTTACCAGGATTAGCCATATATCTACTGACCAAACTCATAGCATAAGATAAATCTGGACGAGAGCAAACCATGGCATACATCAAAGACCCTACAGCACTAGCATATGGAACTCTGGACATGTACTCAACCTCCTCATCAGTGCTAGGACATTGTGAAGCTGACAATTTAAAGTGAGGTGCAATGGGAGTACTCACAGGCTTTGAATCATGCATGTTGAAACGATGAAGCACTTTCTGAATATAATTTTGCTGACTAAGAAACAATAAACCAGAAGCACGGTCTCTAGTAATTTCCATACCTAGAATTTTCTTAGCAGCACCAAGATCCTTCATCTCAAATTCACTGCTCAACTGAGACTTCAATGTAGTGATTTCTTTCTTGCTCTTGGCAGCAATCAGCATATCATCAACATATAACAGCAAGTATATAGGTGATCCATCAATAAATTTAATGTAGACACAGCTATCATAATCAGATCTTTTAAAGTTCTTTGATAACATAAATGAATCAAACTTCTTATACCACTGACGAGGAGACTGTTTCAAACCATATAAGGACTTCTTCAATTTGCAAACATGATCCTCCTTACCAGACACTATGAACCCTTCTGGCTGGTCCATGTATATCTCCTCCTCAAGATCTCCATGCAAAAATGCTGTCTTCACATCTAGCTGCTCAAGCTCAAGATCACGCATAGCAACAATACTAAAGAATGTACGAATTGAGCTATGCTTCACAACTGGGGAGAAGACATCATTGTAATCAACACCCAGAATCTGACTAAAACCTTTAGCTACTAACCTTGCCTTAAATCTTGGAGGCTCACTAGGAGATAGGCCCTCCTTCCTCTTGAAGATCCATTTGCAACGCACGGTCTTCTTATTTTTAGGCAAGCGCACAACGTCCCATGTGCCATTTTTCTCCAGGGACTGCATCTCTTCTTGCATAGCTGAGATCCACTTCTCATGATCTCCAGAAACAATGGCTTCAGTGTACGTAACCGGCTCATGAGTGTTCTCCACATGCTCAGCACAACTAAGAGCATAATGAATCAAATTACACTCTTCAATTAATCGGGATCGAGGAGCACAACTCCTCTTTTCTCTGCGAAGTGCAATAGGCTGATCGTCTTGCTGCAATAGGCTCAGCACAACTAAGAGCATAATGAATCAAATTACACTCTTCAATTAATCGGGATCCTCTTTTCTCCGCTACGCTCCGTCCAGAAGCTGGCCTAATGAATAGAATTTGGATCACAAATCAACAGATCCTATCGAATACTTGATCGGGAGAGGGAGGGTTCTAGAAGGTTCTCTCACCTCGGCCATCGCGTGGGTTGGATGGAGGCTGGAGACCGGAGGTGACGACGGAATCGCGGCGTCGCAGAGCGGAGGGTCGAGCGGAAGGGCCCGGCCAAAGGTGGAGGCTTAGGGTGTGTTTGGTTGCCTGAATCTCCTTCGTCCTGGCTGGGTGGATCCGTATAATCTGAGAAAGAGCCTGTTTGGTTGCCTGTATGAGTGGATACAGCCTGCATGAGCGGATGCAAAAATACGCCCTCATCCTGGATGGGTGGATACGCTCAAAATGAGTTTCACTAGCCATCCTGGATGGGTGGATACAGTGTATCTTATGCGGTCCCACGTGTCAGCCTCTCAGGTTTGGTAGACTGCATCCGCTCATACAGGCAACCAAACAGCAGCTTAGTTTTTTTGCATCCGCTCATGCAACCTCACCAAACATCTTCTTTTTCTGAAATACGATTCCACTCAGCCTGCATCCACTCAATCAGGATATACGATACAACCTCCATCCACAAACCAAACACACCCTTAACATTCGGATCTGTCCCGTGAGAGTTTACTAGGCCTGTGGGATGGGCTTGTCATGGGCCTGAGGATGGGCTTGACATATGGGCTTGTGCAGCTTTTTTTTTTGGTCTAATGTCTTGATTCGACGGATAGATTCAGTAGGGCAGGGTGCCAGGGTCCTCCCCTGCTGTTCCTCCTATAGACGAAGTACATGAGAGAGGCAAATGCACCTTCTCCCTTCCCCGCGCCGCGAGCTCTGCTAGAGTACAATATCCCACACTGGAAGAAGCATTTTCACACTTGCATCTGTCACTCCAGTCTCGAGCTGAAGTCTGCAGAATTCAGATAAGCAAACCCGTCTTCTCCTGTGCAGGCGAGTGCGAGAGAAACAGCGCCGCGTTTCCGTTTTGATCACGCTCCAAATCCGAATCTATGAGGCAGGCTCGTCTCACGTGGGCGAGTCATATGTGTTTTGTATGTACCAATCAGTTTATTATCTAAAAATCTTTTAAGTTGATGAGAAAAGACGAACAATTTATTTATACTTTAATATTTCCTCTCATGTGTAGGCTCCTCTGTTATAAGACGTAAAATTGAAGTGGGCTGCAATTATTTTTTTAATTACGTTAACTGGGACTTAAACTCAATATTTTTTTAGCTTTAATACCATATTAAGTCATGTATTAATTAATTCATCTACAAATTTAATCTGACGAGAAAAAAACAGACAGTTTATTTATACTTTAACGTTATGCCCCTCCGAAAATATTCGGGACCGTGCATTCGAAAGCGACGGCACAAACTTTTCACAGATGGTGGATCCGAGATTTGAAGAGCCATTTGGAGATTTGGACCCTCTGATTCTCGATAAGCTCACCCTGTGACCTGCCATGCATGCCGATGCTATCATCTTCGTCTGATTATCTGATACAGTGACAGACACTGCCAAGGCTTGTATGTAATACACTAATACCAGTCTCTTGTCTGTGGAGGTTACTGGCCTCTCACTCTTCATCCACTTCACCCCTATCCGGTGGCACAACTTACAACTGAACCTTTTTTTCTGTAGTTAGTTTTTTTTCATCGATCTGAAGAAATTATGACATATTGATATCCTTTTCCTGGTCAGGATTAGGATGCTATTATCTGGTCGTCAGGCAACAGAAAGAAGGGTTTGTTCATCTGAAATGAGAGCTCACACCAACTCAAGATGCTTACTTCTGTAACTTGACTAAATCTTTTTTTTTTAAAAAAAAAACGAAGTAACTTCATAACTAACCTAACCCAATCAAGTTCCAGGAAAGCATATACTCGTTCTTGTCAGGCCTTCAGTCCACGAAGGGAACTCTATTTTTCATTTCCTCGCGTTTAAACATTTTTGAGACTGTTGTGGTGGGGGTGGTCCAACCCCCCGCGACTGGGCCGTGCAACTAATCCAACATGTAATAGGCCCAATAGTGTAGAGTAATAAACCGGTGTAAATATACCAATGTATCATCATCCTTTATAAGTACTAAGGGATAGAATAAGAATTTCTCATTCAACCCCACTCATATATATAAACCCCCATGAGGGGCAAAGGGGGGACATCCTCTCATTCTCACCAAGCTCTCTCACAGATCTGGCTCTCCTCTTCCTCTTCTATTAGTCTCCATTCTTTATTGTTTGGCCTGTAGCTACAATAGACACAAATATTCAGCTGCCATTTAATACTTCAGAGAAATCGGTGTGCATCCTGCCGTATCCGCCAGAAACAAAAAAATTGACCAACTTATTCAAAAGTCGACATAAACAGTGACAAAGAACCAAGAAAAATAGCAATACTGGCAACATCAGGAACAGCTCATGTCCTCATCTAGTAGTCAGTCTACCAGAGAGGAGATATTATCCAGTTCGTACAAAATACTAGCTTTTTCTTGCGCTGCGTAGCTGGTTAATCCCGTCAAAGCTTCACCTAACCCGCGCAACAAATTTCTCCACGCTTGTATATATTCTCGTTTGTTCATTTCACCCGGGTTCAAACTTCAAAACCTCATGATAGTTTTATGGCAGCAAGCTGAGGCCTGGAGAAAGGAAGAGCGGAGACAAGCATATCTAGCTGTGCAGATAAGAGGAGGCTGACGAGCCCAAGTGGTGAAAGCAATCATGGATCAGATCATTGCCACACAAGCTTAAAAAGCAATGAAGATATTGCCAGCTTATCTAGTATCTACTTGGTGATGCTACCGAATCCCGATCTCTGAATTCTACCGGAAAAATCGATCATTTTCCCCAAAGTTCGTACTTCATGATAAAATATGTTAGACCGTGTGATGATCATGTATTTAGTGATCATGAATAATTAACATTTGGTTATATTAAAATTTACGTCTATGAAAATTTTGACCGATATGCTACTGTTGCCAGAGTTTTTAGGATGACAAAACAACCACGGCAAACGAGTTAGGTCGAACGACCACGGCAATCGATCACGGCAGGTCAACCATGAAGATCAACCATGACTGATCGACCACTGAAGGTCGAGCACTGCTGAACGACCACAGGTGAATGACTGCATTGGAACAATCTCGATCCGGAGTTTTTAGAGGAGTTGGAGATCAGTCAGGGAGGTCGAAGATCCCAAGGCGGAGACTTCGAAGAAATAGGTCGTAGCTACAATAAACCAGTCGTACTCAACAGCGAATTGGTCGCAAGGTATAATGGCTATAGTCGGTAGTCGGCAAGCTTCGACTAGGATGGTTGGGGTCGTGAGTTTCAGTGGATCGGTTGAAAGTAAAAGTGACTGGTCGGTGGTCGGTGCTACAGTACTAGATGAGCTAGCAAACGACCTGTGTATGGCTGTCATAGTGGTTGTAATATAGGGTCTAAGGCTGATTTCTGGAAAGTGATAGAATTTGTGGTCGTGGCTGACCTAGTTGGCGTTGATAGATGAATAAAGGTGTGGTTTGAGTATGTAGACAAATGTCAGTCAAGTTGGGAAGAACTTATACCAGGAAAAATATTATTTGGTCTTTACATATGCAGGTTGGTATGGAGACGATCATAGTTGGTGACGAGGAGGATCGGGGCTACGATGGGAAAATTTGAGGTCCCTTAATACGAATGCCCCCTTAATGCCATCTAAAACTTCAAAACCTCATATATTCTTTTGATAGAAACAACCATACGGCTTATTCCTAAGGGCCTAAGGTCCGCTTCAAAGAGTTTAGGTTTCTGACTTTGACTGTTGTGGTTTAAGTGAAATTGTATTGTAACAGTTATTAGTTTTTTTCTGAGTCTTTCAATTAAAAAAATTAAAAAGATAAAAACAAAATAAAAATATCATTATATCGTCATATACAATACAAAGAAATAAGATAAAAAAAATCAAAAACAGTTAAAAAAACTAAAATAAATCAAAATTAGAAATCAACGGATTACAAAGATTTCCTGATTTAAATAAACTAAAAAATAGAACCTGAAGCGGAACGGGCCTAAATCCTACGCGCGAAATCGTTCGCAAATGCAGTTTGTCGTGCAGCTGAAATCTAAGCTGAGTAGGAGTTGGAAAAAGAAAGAAATAGAGCTCAGGGTATGTCCAATGGTGATTTATGAGCTAGCTCTAAACATATTATTTCATATTTTAATAGAAAAGAGAGAAAAATTAGCTCTTGATTAAGAGCTAGTCTCATACACACATTCAAGATTATATGAGGATATCATGTGAGACTATTCATGTTATGAACTATATGCTAAAAATTAATATCATTGTAGAAGTTATCTTAGAGCTAGTAACTAGCTCTTACCCATGGTACATACCCTCAGTACGTGCCCCTCTCTCTCCCTCTCCCTCTTCACGATGCCAGACTCGAAGTTTCCCAGGCCTACCACGCCGAGTCAGCACCTGGCCCCGATTCCAACTCCCCGGAAACACTCACAGCCTCTCAAAGAAACTCCCACAAACGCGAGACCTTTCTCCCTCGACCCGGTCCACCGTAGCCCAGGCCCTCACGGCCGCAAATCCCACGCGGGTGGGGCCCATCGGTCCACGGGCATCCACGCGGGCCGGGTCTAGCGGGGCGGTCCGTTCCTTGCGGTCACGGAAAACCCGGCTCCGATAAGGGGCGCTATAAATATCGGGCCAAATCAGGGCTTCCCTTCCTCAGCCGCACGCTTCTTGTTGCCTAAGAATTCCCCCCTCCCCAACCTCTCGCCGCCGCCGCCGCTCTCTTGGAGAGAAGAAATCCACGAGAGAGAGAGAGAGAGAGAATTTTTTGATATCTCGGTTCGAGATCTGCGTCGAGAGGGGGGTTCCAAGGGGGAGTTCGTGAGGTCGGAATCGAATCACGCGTGCGCGCTCGGGATTGGGGGTTCCGTACATAGCTTCGTGGAACTGTGAGTTTCTTCGTCATATCCCTTCTTAATTTTGGGCTGCAGTAGCATGTAGTAGATCTGTGATTTGTGTGGCATGTTGTGTATGTGCGGTGGTTGTGGAATTCTTTTATAAAATTGTCGATTATGTGATTTAGATATGCGTAAGAAAATTATTCTTGCGAGTACGATGAGTAGGATTATGTGATTTAGGTACTTATCCCTTATTTTCTTGCTGGGCTGGTGAGTTTGTTCGTGGTTACCGTTTTACTGGAAAGATTAATCGCTGTAGCGGTGTTATTTTACTCGTATGCGGTACACAGATTGGATTTTTTTCGGGGAAAAGTACATAGATTGGAAATCTAAATCCATGCGAGAACACAAGTTGTTTGTCCAAGGATGACATTGCAGTCTGTTGGAATTGAATAAAATTAGATTTTGGGCTGCAACATTGAGTCAGCTGGTTGTTCGTATAAATAATTAGGCACATCTGCTCACAGTTGGAATTGGTTATATGATTCTGTACTTGTTAATGTTTTGGTATTCTGTTACAATTGCTTCTTGAAATCACCTCATATTTTTTCTTGTTTTCTTGTTGCATAAATAATCGATGTTCTTGTCTTTTATGTTCTACAAAAAACATACATGAGCCTTTCTTCAGTTTAAACCGTGAAAGTTTCTTTGAATATGTTGTGTAACTCCTCATTTTCCCTTCTGCAGTAAGTTGATGTACTAATGGAGTCAAAGGGTGGCAAGAAGAAGTCTAGCAGCAGTCGTTCCGTGATGTACGAAGCTCCCCTCGGCTACAGCATTGAGGACGTTCGACCTGCCGGAGGCGTCAAGAAGTTCCAGTCTGCTGCTTACTCCAACGTAAGGATCAAACACAAAGATTTACTTCATTCCACCATTGTATCTTCAGATGTGTTGCTGTTTTGCTAATCATGTCAATTGTTTCTTCTCTTGCAGTGCGCGAAGAGGCCATCCTGATAACCCTTTCGGCTTTCCCATCCTAGTAGTTTTGGATTTTTCTGCATTTCCATTCTGACTCCTTGCTTCTGACCAACCTCTCTGGCTAGCTGCTTCCGATAATCGACCAGTTCTCTAGTCTTGCTCCCTGCACCCCTCCCTCCATTTCCGGCACTGTGTTCTGACTCGCCTGCTCCAATGGCTGTCCTTTCTGTTGCTGACCCTCCCCCGGTCTCAGCGATCGGGTTTGAGGGCTACGAGAAGCGCCTTGAGATCACCTTCTCGGAGGCGCCTGTCTTTGTTGACCCTCATGGTCGAGGCTTGCGCGCCCTCTCGAGGGCCCAGATTGACTCTGTTCTGGATCTTGCACGGTGCACCATTGTGTCCGAGCTCTCCAACAAGGACTTCGACTCCTACGTTCTTTCTGAGTCGAGCCTGTTTATCTATCCTCATAAGCTTGTGATCAAGACCTGTGGGACTACCATGCTCCTGCTCACCATTCCAAGGATTCTTGAGCTTGCTGAAGAGCTGTCTGTGCCAGTTGCTGCTGTGAAGTACTCTCGTGGGATGTTCATCTTCCCTAGCGCACAGCCTGCTCCCCACAGGAGCTTCTCTGAGGAGGTTGCTGTCCTGAACCGCTACTTTGGTGGCCTAAAATCTGGTGGCAACGCTTATGTGATTGGAGATCCAGCAAAGCCTGGCCAGAAGTGGCATATCTACTATTCCACTCAGTACCCTGAGCAGCCTATGGTTACCCTTGAGATGTGCATGACTGGACTGGACAAGAAGAAAGCCTCAGTCTTTTTCAAGACTTCTGCTGATGGCCACACTACATGCGCTAAGGAAATGACAAAGCTCTCGGGTATCTCTGACATTATCCCGGAGATGAAGATCTGTGACTTTGACTTTGAACCCTGCGGCTACTCCATGAATGCAATCCATGGCTCTGCACTCTCTACCATTCATGTGACCCCTGAGGATGGCTTCAGCTATGCCAGCTACGAGGTTATGGGCTTCGACGCTTCTGCTCTTGCTTATGGTGACCTCGTCAAGAGGGTCCTCAGGTGCTTTGGCCCTTCAGAGTTCTCTGTTGCTGTTACCATCTTTGGTGGGCAGCGCCATGCCGGGACGTGGGGGAAGAAGCTTGATGCTGAGCCTTATGACTGCAACAACATGGTAGAGCAGGAGCTTCCCTGCGGTGGCCTCTTCATCTACCAGAGCTTTGCCGCCACCGACGACGTTGCTGTTGCTGTTGGGTCGCCCAAATCTGTTCTGCACTGCCTCGAGGGCGAGAATTTGGAGAACCTTGCCTTTGCGAAGGACAACAAACTGGCTAATCTCCTCTCGTGGGCAGAGGATGTGTGGGGAGAGGATGTGTTGGAGGAGGACGGAGTGTTAGATGAGTAAGACGACGTGCTTCTGGTGATGATTTGCTGTTTCGTCCGTGGAAATTTGTTTCTGATTTGTTGTGGTTGTCGTTTTGGTTATTCTGTGAAGCAGCCGGCCAGGCTATTATTAGTACTTATCGTTTGTAAGCATGTGTTCTGATGTTGCGACGTATGCTTTGAAGTCTGAATAAACTAGAAGCTCTAGGTGGTCAGCTGCGTCTACCACAATGAGCGTATGTTTGGAGAAATGTTGTCAAAACATATGAAATAAGTATTATTTTTTGTGACAAATTTTTTTTGCCTTCACTACTGATTTGTATTTGTTCTTATATCGTTTGTCAAATATTCAATGCCGGTGGATAAAGATGAAAGAATCACATTCCAACCGCGGGTTATTTGTCATGCCGATGGTAATCGTGCCCCTCCTGACTTTCTGTTCGTCGCTGTTGGCTTTCTCGAATTTCAGAAAGTCGCTGTTTGATGTCAGCTTTGATGCTCTCCCCCTCTGTAGGGCACTCCCGACAGCGCTTTTCACTTTTACCAGAGGCTTGCCATATCAAAATTTAGTCTTGCTATATCAGAATTTAGGTATTGTGGAAGAGAGGAGAGTTGTTACTCGCACTCGGACGAAAATACAAGATGAGCTAATGGACTAGTGGAGGGGAGCATGTTACTAGAAACCGAATTTTGCGGGCCCGTTAGAGATGAGATACCAGAGATTCATGAATAGTAAATTTATCGGGGGGCCTTTTAATAATAAGCTTTAGTAACTGTTGTTGTAGATGTGAAACCTAAATATAAGAGAGGGAGTGTGTCGGTCGTCTGATGAGCCGTTGTCTATGAGAGTAAAAATAACACGAAAATTTATATATGTTTACGGTCTAAAAAGATCACTCTACTCCTGTTGTTGAGCCAACGGTAGTTACCTCTGGGGAGTGGATCCCCAAGTGCTCACTAGTTTGAGTATGCATTTTATTACTCAAAAGAGCTCTCCTTTCAAATAAGAGATACATCGGGTATTTATAGGCTCTTAGACTTACAATGACCGAAATATTCTTTATGGAGATAGTTAATTTATAAGTACAAGCAAAGAGTATTATTGTCTTTTCTAGACATAACAGTATTTCTTTGATCTATATATCATATAACAAGTTGCCGGTTGCACTGTATATGTATGGCTACCTAATAAGTGGCCCCCACGTCCCAGGGCATATTCTCGAGCCGACGGGCACCTCGCCCTGTAGGACCCGCTGGGGGATGGATACATCGTCCTAACGTCTTAGGCACTGAGGCTGATTTCCTGATGTCTTTACGGATCCTCAAGAGAGAGCATAGCTACCAGAGGGAAGGCCTACACATAAGCCCCTCATGCTGTTATCGTTGAGGACATAAGAGCGGGGGACATGAAGATGCCTTCTACGGAGCGACTCTTATTGACAGAGGTGTAAATCATTCCTCTTAACAGTAACAAGCTATTGGAATGGTGGTATCTAAAATCCCTCCTAATTCATTTGTTCACAAGCTATAGCAACAAACTGTTGGGAACGAAATGGTACAGATGTACAGCACAAAGGCAAAAAAATGCGCCTTTTATCTTTACAGCATCCATAAAAAGTAGAATTGGCTGGAAGAAGACGTGCGTCTCTGCTGCTACGTACAAAGTTTTGCTCCATTCGTCTTGGAATCGACCATTGACTTCGCTGTATCTATTGCACATGTTTATGCCTTGGTTTATTGTACTTGTCTGTAATCGATTGGCACTGTTTTGGATTTGGTTGGACATGGAGATACGGGGAGAACTGTTCGATTCTCCATGCATGCTTATCTCCTGATGCCCATGGACCTCGATCAATAATTTGAGATGGCATCTAGGTCCCGTGAGTTGGATGGAGTACTTTGGACGCTTTTGGCACTATTGTTATCGTAAATTCCAAAAATAATACCGGTGAAAACAAAATTCCAAACTTAGCCTCCAGCCGACCGCACCATTTAACCGGGTGCTGACACGTGAAATGGTGCGGTCGGAGAGCGCACCACACCGAAGTGGTGCGGTTGGGGAGCGCACCACTCCGAAGTGGTGCGGTCCCCGACCGCACCACTCGGCTGGGCGATCTGACAGGCTAGTGACCGAGTGGTGACGGCCAGCCGAGTGATGCGCTCGGGGACCGCACCACTTCGGAGTGGTGCGCTCGGGGACCGCACCACTTCGGTGTCGTGCGCTCCCCGACCGCACCATTCCACGTGTCAGCTCCCTGTTAAATGGTGCGGTCGGCTGGGGGCTAGGTTTGGAATTTTGTTTCCACCGACGCCATTTTTGGAATTTACAGTAGCAAAAGTGCTAAAAGCGTCCAAAATTCTTGGATGGAGGCAATAAGAGCACCTCCAGTAGTATAAAGTAAAATTCTATATAAATGAGAGAGTAGGTGAGAAAAGGTATTGTATTATCTTTTATACAAGAGATAATAGACAATTTAAGTCCGTAAATCAACGTTTATAGTGAGAGATTATGAGACAAAAAATTATGATAAAAACAATGTCGGCAACGCCGAAGGCCCGCTCCCACCGCCGACAGCCGAGCATCCAACCACAACGTGGTCGCGGGCCTGCCACCACCGGAGGCCCGCATCCTGCTGCTCCCACCGCCGACGACCGCCTGCATCCCACCCCTGATGACGCCCGGGTGCCTCTGCCCCCATCTCGAGGCCTCGCCTACACTCGATCCAGTGAAATCAGAGGAAGATTTGGATACTTGTTGGGAATGAGGCGAGGAAGGGAAGGATTTGGGGATGGTTAAACTAGATTTGGAACATGGTTGACATAAGCTTATTTCTTGGTTTTACGCATTCTCATTTTTGAAACATGATTTTTTTTTCAGTCTTTTTCAGGCTTAGGTCCCAACCAAAACTAACACATCCTTAAATCTGTCTAAGTGGACAAAAATCATCAAGAAAAACAGACTGCCTCTAGACATCATTTTTTTAAGCACGGACCTCGCAACCAAACAAACCCTAAAGCTCAGCTCGTTCACGCAGCATCCTATTCCTGGATGTACAAGAGATCATGCTGTGGCCTGTTGCTGACAGGTCTGAGAGTGACTTGTTCCAGATCAAGAATGCTGCTTACGTAATTAGGTAGGTAGCGTCTCGCTTCGGTGTCTTCGCTGCGAACAAAACATAGCGCGATATCACGCAGCGACACGCTTAAATTTCTCTTACCTTGCCGTCTCTAAACAAGAAAGTGCTATTACATACAACCCCTGTGCCGTTCTATCGTCGTTTCATTTGTGCAGAGTGCTCTGACCCATCAAGAGCTAAATCTAGGCCATGTTCACATTTATTTCAATAAACTTTTTTTCTATCATAAATATTTTTTCTATATTACTTAACTTTTAAACAGAATATTTTTTAAAGATAGAGTCTATTAGTCGATTATAGTACATATTATAGCGACTTTATTTATATCGATTAAAATTACGGACGAGTGTTTGGCTATAAATTTTTATATAAATTGTTACTATTCAAAGTTAAATTAAAAGCTATCAGTTAGGCAGCTTTCTTGCGCTGTTCAGTTGATTCCGTTGGCATCAGTACAGGCCTCGATCTCCTCGTCATCGTGCGAGGAGCGTCTCCCACGCAAACAAATACGTACGTGGCTGTTTTCGTTTATAGTCGAGGCACGTACGTGGCCCCTGTTCACTTGTTCGCTGCTTTGTGGCTGCCACTGGGAGTTGATATCTAATATTCTCATAGCACCAAATTTTGGTCGATGCTTTACTTGGCTGCCATGATACGCTGCCTGCTTCTAGAAGAGAGCTCGTGCCACATTTCTGGGGAATATGCTCCGGCGCGTTGCCACGCCGGCCGTGTGACTAGGGGCGGATCCAAAGAAGACCGAGTGGGGGTCTAGACTCTAGACCTCTCTCAAATTTTAGGGTCTTCTTTTTTTCCTGAGGTTTACGATTTGGCTTTTAAGTTGTTTGTATGAGATATTATAGAGTAATAGAAATTCACGTACAACTTTTTAATAATATAAATGAAGTTGGTACAGTATATACTATAATTAACTAATAGATCCCGTCTTAAAAAATACATTGTTTAAAAATTAATTACTATAAAAAAATTAAAAACAGAAATCAAAAGTTAACATGGTCCCAGTTTCTATGGAGCGGCCTGCGCGTCCACATCTCCTCCCAACCAACCAGAGAGAGATTCCAAGCGCATCAATTCCCTTCTCTTTGGCCGAACCTGACTCGATCTGCATTGCATTTAACGCGTACGAAAAAATATTCCCAAGATTTGTTCGGACGCCAGCCAGCCCTCGCCTTGGCGAGGGAATCTCCCACGCATAGTTACTCTGTCCTGGGCGTGTGAAAGTGTCCCGGACGATTGTTCATCCATGTCCCTGTTTGCATCTGAGATTGGGCGGCGAGTGGATGCTGACTGTATGTACGCGATGAGAAGAGGGCGGCTAATATCTGTCCAGCCCAGGAAGAGTCGTCCCCAAGCTGCATTCCACGAATGGAATCTCCGCTTTCAATAGCTGCTAAATGCTAGCAGTGCTGATATGCGCGCAATATTTTAATTTTAAATTTTATTAGAAGATAAATATAGTGAAAAGTTAATAATGTAATTAACGGAACTAATAAGTAGATAAGTCATTGTATTTTAGGAGATACACGAGAAAAAATTATACAGAGTCGAGTGATCACACGAACGACTTTACAGTGGATTGATGGAGAAGAGAGAAGCAACACAGAAACAAGTAGTCAGCGTCGAGAAAAAGACAAGTAGTTATGCAGGTCGCACTACTTAGAAACCTTATTGTTGTTCCATACTGGTTCTCTCTGCGGCAATGGTTCGGAGATACCGCTCACCCTCCTTTACGGTGCACACTGGAAAGAAAAGTCAACGAGATTCAGGTGATGTAGCACTATAACACAAGTTTACAGAGGAAGAAGAAAAATAAATAGAAGAGGCAGTGATTTAACTCATTTGGTTCTAGATGTCTCTAGGCATATATATACACATGTAGACCGGTAATTGACTTGATTAACCCAATATTTACCCACTATTAACTAATACGATTAATCAATTATTTACCCATTTTAATTTAGTAATATGGTTCTAAATCATATCAGTTTTGAAATTAAAGGACATGAGCCTTGTACTCGTAGAGCCTAATTTCTAGCAAGCGGTACTCCACTGGAGTTGCATTCGACCGATCGTTTGCAGTAGCTACCATCTTTACAGAACCAAGCTAAGACAAGGCCCCCTTATCCGTACCGTCGTTGGGTTCGTTCGAACGAACGGCCTGCGTGGCAGCATTCCAGCCCAAGAGCCCAAAACTGCTCCGAGCCGTGTAGATTAGAGCAGGCAAAGATAAGATCGTCCGTGTTAGTAGCCATTACTCTCCGCTCCTGTTACTGTGGTCCATGGATCGTCATCTTGGGCAGGGCATTGTGATGTTCGCAGTGCGCGCGCCATGTGCCAGTGTGCCCTCCGTCCGAAGCCATGATGCAGTGCTTCTTCAGTTCAGCTTTCCCTTGTCGGTGTGGGAATTCTGGCTCTTTGATCTTGCGTTTCGTCTCTCTCTCCTCTAAATGCACAGTACTACCAAGCTGTGTTTTTTCTCTACGGAGACAAAAACAAGTGAATTTGCATAGGAACGTTATCTAGTAGTAGTAGTAGCAGTAGTAGTAGTACGTATTTCGTGATCAACAGAGTTCAGACATCCGGAGTATAATTTCACTGTGCTTAATTTGGACGCAGATAAAACGCATGCCACCCTCCACATAAGCTTACTTAAATTTCCTCTCTCCTTTTCACTAAGCGATGCCACCTACACCTCGCCGACGCATCGCCGAATCATGAACGAATATATGATTATCAGCTACAGCAACAAAACGAATCAATCTCATTCTCAGCTCGCTAATTCGATCGCTATATATGTATGTATTGTACCCTGCCCAGTGCTCATGATCGATCTCTTGATCAGCCGTTGACGCGGGAGCAGGACCGCCGGATCTCGCCGACGGCGCCGGTCTTAACGCCGAGGCCCGTGAGCCTGGCGAACGAGTCGGCCCAGCTGGCGAAGAAGCTGTCCTGGCTCTGCGCGAACGCCGCCACCTTGGCCCTCGTCGTTGCGTTCTGCACCAGCACGGCGTCCGTGCGCAGCAGGCCCCGCCCGTCCAGCAGGTTGCCGAAGTACCGGTTGTCGAACGCCGACGCGGAGCCGTCGTCGCAGTCCACCGTCGCGCTCGCCGACACGGTGCCGTTCGCCGCCGAGCACGCCAGGATCAGCTCGCTCGCGTAGTCCGCGTTCATCGAGCCGTCCACAGGCACCGTGCTTCCGTTCGCGTCCGTCCGGAAGCGCTCGCCGAACGTGTTGCAGTGCGCCGACCCGATCGTGTGGCCTCCTGCATGCGGCGACAGATGACAATGTACTTGCAGTGAGAACGTGAGATCAAATTACGTGATAGTCCAATGCAGGTTGCTCGAGCAAGTGTGTGCGTGTGTTTGTATACCTGAGAGGGTGACGAGGTCGTCCAAGGTGAGCCCCTTGTTGGCGAAGCTAGTCGCCATTGCGTCGACGGAGAAGCCCGTGTCGATGATGTTTGCTCTGACGTTGGAGGCCAGCGAGACCAGGCCGTCTCGTCGACCCAGGGAGACGGGCACCGCCGGCCCTCCGGTCTGGTTTGCAACAAACATCAGTTCATCATTCATGCAAAAGCAACCATATTATTGTTACCGTCATTTCAGTAACTCATTTACTTCTGTGTTAGTGACATCTAGAGGCTATAGGTGAAATGGTGAATGTTACTGCAACTCTGCAGGTCTGTAATTAGCAAAGGCATACAGGGTACATTTGTTCTAAAGTTTCAGAATCTCAAATGTGTTCACTTTTACTTTGCCATTGTCACCCTTAGGAGTTAGGACCATCAGTCATGTGCCACACAAATTATGCACATGAAAGGGGCAGGTCCCAAACATGAGATTAATGGATATAGAATTATGTTCCCTTATCGGCAAGTTCGTCATGGTCGCCCTGTCCCATTGAATTTGGATGTAGTCATTAGCCTGACTTGCTAATTCCTGTTTTGCAAGGTTTAGTCATGTCTATACGCGACCAGGAGCACTCGATTCATCAGGTGCTTAGATCTAATTCTTGCAGCATTTAATGTTGAGAGTTTCTCATGTCCTATGCTCACTAAGTATTTATGCTTATTATCATTTCTCTAAGCAGATTCATCTAAGGCATCAAATTAACCATTAGCACATCTCTGATCAGAGTATTGTAGAAAGAGAAAGCACAGACTGCAGCAAGTGTATGAGAGCAATGGGTTTGAGTAGAGCTAACTGCCATGCTACTTACAAATACGACAGCATCTCTTGCAGCAAGGACGATAATGTCACTGCAAGAAACAGTCGCAGGGCACAGGACTTCAAGCAGCCTCTTGGCTGAGTCGATGACATTGAACCCGCCAAGCGAGAGGTTCGCGGGATCGGTCCTCTCCGTGCCGGTGCCTTCTATCAGCACCGACGCATCACATCCCTGAGATCAAGAAAGTTACACTCTTGAAATTATATGCCATTGTGCATGCCTGTGAGTTTTCAGAAACTTGATGAGCTGCAAAAGCAAGATGCTGCAGTTACATACATGCAGGTTGTCAAGGACTACATTATGTTTGGCTACCAGTAGGCATGCATAATGAGGTCCCATTAACCTACGCAACTATTCTAGATCATTCAATTGACCAGAGGATGGAAAGTTTGAATATTCTAACATCATTAGAGTATGCAATTGTTGCTTCATAACCATTCTCTTGGCCCATTAACTTAAGGTTTTCTTTTCTTCAGGAAACTAGTAATTTTTCATAGACAAGACAATAGACAATAGAATGAGAATGAGCACTAATTTATTTCTCGGGTGTGCCGCATTGTAAGTAGAAAACAGAAGCAACCCCCCCCCCCCCCCCCCAAAAAACAGTTCTTGCTTATTTGGGAGAAAGAACCGTAGTCATGTTAAATTTACACAAAAAATTTACATTACTACATCGTTTAGCTACCGCGGCCATCGCTGAAAATACGACGAACTGACGAGGCAATTCCCCAGTGCCATCACATCAGGAAAATTGAACACCCACTCAATTTAAGCCTAGATCTAGCACACGGATAGGCGAAAAATTAAATCGGAATATGATCGACTAGATTACAGGCACACATTTCACCATTTGTTTGCATGTACCGATGGATATGGTTGCAATGCCAATAACACACATTTGCCAAGTGCCCAAATGCAAGCAGTAGACAAGTTCACACATAGCCAGGACAACAGAAAATATCCCTTAATTTCGTACCTCAACAAAGCAGTCATGGAAGAGCATCCTGAGAAGCTTGCCGGGAATGGTAGGGTCCAAGGTGCTGGCCGACCTGACGACATCCCTCACCGCCAGCTCCACGCCCGGGCAGGAGAGGGCGTAGAAGCTAGGCGAGAGTCGGCCCGAGGAAGACGTCGGCGGCGAAGTGTTCGACGGAGACTGTGGTGGAGTTGGTGGAGGAGATGGTTTCGGAGCCGGCGATGGAGACGGCAGATTTGGGGCAGGGGACACAGGAGGAGATGGTGGCTCTGGCGGCGCCGGCGATGCCGCTGGTGGAGATGATAGTCTTGGAGCCGGTGTTGCAGGTGGAGATGGCGGCTTTGGAGCCGGCGTTGCCGCAGGTGGAGATGGTGGTCTTGGAGCCGGCGTTGCAGTTGGAGATGATGGTCCTGTGGCCGGAGTTGGTGGTGTTGGAGACGGAAATGTTGGCTTTGGCGCCGGTGATAATGCGGCTGGAGATGGTGGCTTCGGCGCCGGCGTTGGAGATGGTGGTTGTGATTGCGAAGAGGCGGCTGCTACGAGCGTTAAAAAGATCAGCACCGAGCAAAGAACACCGCATTGTTGCCTCTGATCCATTTTGGAGGAGAGTGAGGGTATAGCACGAGTAGAACGAGAAGCTCGTGAGCTCGCTTCTTCAAAAGAAAAAAAGCTTCTACAGATGAAGCTCATGAGCTAGCCCACGAGCTCATACCACACAGTGTGCAAGAACAGGAGAAGCTGCTAGGTAGCTAGGTGCATACAGCAGCAAGAACAAGATAGAGAGATGGGTCGAAACAGGCTTGGTATGGAGGATCTAAGGGGTGTATGGCATTAAGGACGGGCAGCAAGCAGCAGCAGCAGCGGTAATGGACTCGGTAGTGCGATCTATAAATCGCGCCCAACCAATGCTACGCATGGTGCTCCAACCTGCTCTGGTTTTACTTTAGAGTAAAGTCCATTACCGATTCCTTAAACTTTTTATGCTGTGTTATTCCGGTCCACAGACTTTCAAAGTGTGTCATTCCGGTCCTTAAACTTTCAAAGTGTGGCAATATCCTATGTAGTTGTAGCAGTGAACTTTTTATGCTGTGTCATCCCAGTCCATAGACTTTCAAAAGAAATTGCCACACTTTAAAAGTTTAAGGACCGGGATGACACACTTTGAAAGTCTATGGACCGGGATGACACAGCATAAAAAGTTTAAGGACCGGTAATGGACTTTACTCTTTAATTTATGACTTGGTTTGTAATTTTTGATTAATTTTTTTAAATTTTAGACTATTCATACAAAGATTACATAGAGATATTTGTTTGCGATTTTAGCTAGTACAAATATGGGCTTTTAACTGTACTACAATTAACTTGTAGACCCTATTTTAAAAAAAATACTTCGTTTGGAAGTTAGATACTGTAGTTAAAAGTCAAAAACCTTTTTTAGAAGTCGCAAAGAACATGTCTTTTAGCTTAAGTTTTTGGGTGTCTTTTGACTAAAATTATATTATAGTGGTTGCTAGTTTTTTCTAAGAAAAAAAAGAGAAAATCCCATTGTACCGTCACAGACAATGTAAAGGAATAAGGGGAAAGACAAAAAAAACTGAAAAAACAAAATAATCAAAAATTAGAGGCCAATATGTTCTAAGTGATTTCTGACTAAATAAGTTGAAAGTCAAAAACTGAACCTGTTTGAAGCCAGGCCATATCGCAACTCGTGAGCAATACTCGAAAATTGGAGCTTCTTTTCATATTAGACTTATGATTTTTTAAATAAATAAATAAGATGATTTTTTCATTGATATTCTTAAAAAAATTTATCAAGGTGGCCTTTTTAAATCGATTTTCTTTTTAAAATAACTTATCTACTTATTAATATTTAATTTGTTCCTATAATCATCCGTAAACACCCGTGTGGCTACATCACCGCAGCTCAGAAGCGCTCACTTATTAATTCACTTATTAATTGTGTCATGCATGCACGCAGGACAGTGTAGGTCATGCCTGGTGCCCGCTTAATTCGGTTGCCGTACTAGCTAGTCCGTCCCACACTACACACAAATGCGAAACCTCCGTACTTTGCGTCGCTTGAGAAAATTGATCATTTGCCACTTTGAAGAGTGGGCTTCGCAAATTTACCACTTTCAAAATTGACTTCGTAAAAATGCCATGCAGTACATGTACATCATGATTACCATGCCATTTGAGCCATTTAGCTCATTTAATATTTTTTGCTAATTTCAGGGGCTGGAAAAGACAATTATACCCTTGCTAAGTTTTGCACTCATTCAGGGGCTGGAAGCCCGTCCATGCGCTGCTGATGGAAGCCATCTTCATGCCAAATAACCAGCAGTTCAGGTCTTGATACCAGCCTTGAATGAGTCGGATGCTCTCAAGTCTCCATGCCAAATCTCCGTCCACAATAATTTTAGTATTGTGAGAACATGGGATGGTATCAATTTTAGTATGGAGGAAGGCGTTTGATAGGCGTGTTATCGACAGAAACGATTACATGGGATGCAAACGATTACATGCACACCACTGCAAGGTAATAAGATAGCACGCAAATATAAAAGAACGTTCTAGCATAATATCATCATCGTTTTACCTGAGGCTCCTTATCACAGGGCCATACAAGAGATTCTATCTTAGAGCAGTCAGCAGTGTACAGGCCACCAAATCCACCACGAAAAATGCAAACTTGTGGTCACTGAAAAAACAAAAGAGCATATTCAGTAACAGGAACATAAGGCTCATAGCAAAAGCATATTATAAATCTAACTTTTCCACCAAACGTCAAAACAATATTCTGTGAGTTGTCTGTGCATGTGTATTAAAAAAACTCAAGAGCTATTGAAATGAAATGTATGTCTGAATCAAGTGTACCGAAGTTTCTTCCCTGGGATTCAAACATGTCACCGAAGTTAGAAAAACTCTTAGATGAGTCAAATACTGAACTGTGTCTCATCAAGGAATAGATGAAACTATTGGCAAACATACAGATAAATACCAACTTGCAAAACAAATGGAAATAAAGATTGTCAAATAATTAAGGGTTTCAACAGTCAAAATTCAGTTGACCTGCTTATCTGGCCAAGAGTATAACAGCATTGGTGCTTCATCAGTTGATGTAGGTCGAGAGAAACCACCATCCCAGGGATACTTGAAGCCATGCACCTGAGCAGTCTGGACGGCAGGATGCAGCGCGGGGAGGCCGGCCGGCGGGGAGGCAGGCGCGGGGAGGCTGCCGTGCGCGGAGGGCGGCGCGGTGAGGCCGGCCGGGGATGCAGCGCCGGGAGGCCGCGCGGGGATGCAGGAGATGCAGTGCAGATCGTTGCTTCGGGCCACGTTTCATCTCCCGATCCAAAGCCCATGCAGTGCAAGGGTAGAATTGTCTTTTCCAGCCCCTGAAATTAGCAAAACAAATATTAAATGAGCTAAATAGCTCAAATGGCATGGTAATCAAGATGTACATGTACTGCATGGCATTTTTACGAAGTCGATTTTGAAAGTGACAAATTTGCGAAGCCCACTCTTCAAAGTGGCAAATGATCAATTTTCTCGCGTCGCTTAGCCCCCGTTAATCGCGAGACTAAGCGCTTGATGGGCCATTTGAGTTGGTTCAAATTAAAATTATGATAAATTATGATAATATTTATAAAGTGGTCAATTAGTTTTATAAAAATTATTTTCTGTTAGGATTGGTTGAGTAGAAATTGAGGTTTTGGGGTTTATGTCATAGATTTATATATGTTGACCTGAGTCGTTAGGTTAAGGTTATATGATGCATTTCTTGGTTAATGTAGGTCAAGTTGTGAAGAATTTGTACTTGAAAATGAATTCTTTGTTTTTAAATGTGAATATTGCTTGGAGTCAACTGTGGTCAACAGCGATGATTGCGGCTAGGCTCATGGAGGACAGGAGGAGTTGAGGCCCAAAATGATCAAGAATGCCAGGTGAGACGGTGAGCTTAAGCATGGCATGACAATGTGGGAATGTTGAAGGCGAGTTTGAACAGCGGGATGACGCCAAATGGCTTGCATGAGCCAAGTTAGCCGTGGTTCGGTAGAACTGGAACGGGAGAGACTTGGCGGTACATGGCAAGTATGGCGATTGCTTGCAAAGGAATGTGATGACTGGATCAACAATAGGTGTTTTGGTACTTTGACCAAAACACCGGAAACCATCTTGGATCAAACCCGTTGTGAATGGGCGATGCGTTGGAGAGCGGGTTAGGTCAAGATGAAACTGGTTTGATCAAGGCAGATCAAGGCTAAGAATTTAGCGTATGCACACTTATGTGCTTTTGAAAAGCATGCATAAGTGGACTTGAGTGAGTAAAACATGTGTGGGGGGTTAATGGGTTTTTCCATTGTAATAGTGGATATGATCCATTTTGGGGAGTATGTGGCTTGTTGTGCACCTATAAAAGGGGTGTGATAGAGAGAAATCTGGACACATGTGGACCTCTAAACACCCGAAAATTTCATTTTTGGCCCCTAAACCAAAAAAATTCCGTTTCTGGACCCCTTCCGACCGCGCGTTTCGCGAGATGGCGCCACGTGTCCCGGCCGGCCGCGCGCCCGCTCCACCGCGCGACCGCGCGTCCGCCCGCCGCCCACGCGATCGCGCCGCCCGACCGCGCGTCCGCCCGCCCGCCCGCGTGACCGCGCCGCCCGCCCGCGCGACCGCGCCGCCGACCGCGCGTCCGCCCGCCCGCCCGCGCGACCGCGCGTCCGCGCCGCCGACCGCGCGTCCGGGACACGTGGCACCAGCTCGCGAACGCGCGGTCGGGAGGGGTCCAGAAACGGAATTTTTTTGATTTAGGGGCCAAAAGTGGAATTTCGGGTGTTTAGGGGTCCAAATGTGTCCAGATTTCTGATAGAGACATGTAGGGTTAGGTGGTGATCATTTGGGCTTTTTTTGGTGGCTTATGGCTGAAAAGCACTGTAGCTGGCTGAAAAAACACTGTAGCTGACAGAGACTTATTTAGCATAATTAAATTTAAAAAAATTAAAAAATATAAAAAATATGTTAGCCCATTACGTATAATACAAACAAATATGGGGAAAAAGAACCGGCAAAAAAAGCTCAACAAAAAACTAAAAGTTCAGAAAAAGACAAAATTTATGAATAGTGAAAAATAAACCGGAAGTTAAAAGCTGAAGCCAAAACGATCACAACCTTCTCACCTCTCTCTTTTGTGCTTTCTTGTTTAGGCTTAGGTTTTGAGAGTGAAGCATATGGTGTGCTTTTTGTCCTCCTAGGTGGAGTGGCTATAAACTCGACCTTCTCAAGTGAGCAATATATCAATCTTTGCATACTTCTATGGATCTTTCTTGATTTGGTTGTTTTGCTCTTGATTTGACCGTAAAGTGTGATTTCTTGATCCAAGAGTTTTTGAGTCAATTTTGTTAGTGTTCTAGTTTGTTGTAACATGTGGGAATACATCTAGACTCATCTTGATCATCATCCACCCATGAGCCAGCTATATTCACCGATTTTGATTTTTTTCTCGTTTTTTATGTAACCTCCCAACAAACTGAAAAAGGTCTCATCTTAGGTCATGATTTTAATGATCGTTTGTTGGAATAGGTTCACAATACCCTAGATGTGATCTCTACAAAGTTTCACATCATTTGGATCGAAAGTTACGTTGGTTTTTGTTTTGGAGTCTGAACTGAAAACAATCGGTGCCGCTCTGTCTGGAACGTCAATCGGCTTTACGATCACGTTGGTTTCGACCACGGTTAAGTTCCATATTGCATCGCGTTGTTTTCGACCATGTTCAGTCTTTTGAGCACTTCACGTTCTTCTACTCTCGTTTTGAATCTGAATTGAAGCAGTCGGTAAAATCTCGGTCTTGAACATCATTGGTTTACGACCACGTTGGTTTCGACCATGGTCAAATTCCACACTTCATCGCATCAGGTTTCGACCATGTTTAGTCTTTCAATCGCTTTGTGTTTTTTCCGACCACGTAGGATTCTCGACCACTCATGGTTCCTCAATCCCACATGTTGAACTAAATCAGATCACTCGTTGGCCTCCAACCACGCTGATTGTTTGACCACTTGTTGGCTTACGACCACGTTGGTTATGACCAAGTTCATCACTTTGGTTGCTGATAGGTTACGACCACGTTAGTTGTTCGACCACTCATTGGCGTCCGACCACGTTGTTTATGACCACGTTGGTTTCGACTGCACCCATTTTTTATCATGTTGGTTTTGATCTTGGTGGTTATCGACTACGGTGATTCTCACTCGGTAATCGATTTCCGACCATATTGAACTTCTGGCTACACTAATTTTCAATGTACTGTCAGTTCTCAACTACGGTGATGTCCATTCGGTAGTCGATTTCTAACCATGTTGTACTTCCGTCTAGTAGTCGAGTTTACGACCACGTTGTCAATCACATTGTTAGATTTTGACCACGTTGTTAGTTTTCAACCACGGTGTTTTTCCTGCTGCATTCGCTTTGTTGCTCCGGTTTTCAAGCGGGATTTCAACCTTAATCTTCATAGCTCTGTAGCTATCAAAGAAAAGGGATAAGTGAATACTTGGAGGAGAATTTGAAAGGTACCATTCACCCCCCTATATTGCATGTTCGGTCCTACAGCTCTCAATCGATGATAACAACAGCGAATACTAGTTTAGCTAACAGACTAACATTCCTCACCTGAAGCAAATCCAGCTCAAAAATCACACTATCATGCGAGGTTCTTAGTTTCTCCTTATCTCCAAGCAAGAAATCACGTATATTGCAATCGTCACGAGAGGGAGCAGATCTAAATGAAGTAGGCTCCAGTGACAAGCTCTCTACCTTCTTCTCTAATTAACCACACCTAGTCCTAGACCTAGCATAAAACTTCCCTAACTTGACAAAAGCATCATTTAGTTGGTCGTAGGAAGGACATATCTCATCATCATCATTGATGCCATTCTCGTCAGCCATGAAGCGCATCCCAGTGAAGTCATCGCGTCCTTAGTGTCCTGGATCATCCTCGCCATCGTCGTCGCCCCAGCCCTCCATGTCGCTGAAGTCAAAGTTGTCGAAGGCGGTGAGGATACGGTGGAAGAGCTTCTTCGTCTTGCTGAAGTTGCAATACTTCTTCACCTTGCCTTGATCACGAGCTGGGGACTTCTTATTGCGGCTCTTGCTTATGTAGTCATTCTTGCTCATACCGTCATAGTCATTCTTGCCCTTCTCCAGCTTAGGATGGTTCGCTCAAATGTGGTTGGGGCCACCACACTCGAAGCAAATCACTGGACCTCATCTCTTCCTCTCTCTAACCCTTTTGTATGCGTGTGAAAACTTTCTGACTAGGATGACTACGCCACTCTCTGGAAACTTGTCGGAACTCGGAGCAACGACTCCTGGATCTTCTGTGTAAATCGCACTAGTCCAGGATCAGCTAGTGCACACAGTGAACAACAAAGATAAATATCAACCATAATGATATTTATTTAATTTAAAGAGTACGGCCTTATGGCCAGCGTTTACATCATCGCACATTGGCAAATATAACTGCAAAAGAAACTGCGGAAGCGAAGCTGAAAAGGCGAAGCCCAAGCCTGCTCACAGGCAAACAACTGCAAGACGTGGCCTACTCGTTCTGGTCTTCACCGTAGTCGAAGTCGTCTTCCTCTGTGTGGAGATAGCAAGGTGAGTACAAACTTTTACTCCGCAAGTCACGCGGAGAAATGCAATATAATGATAAAGGCATCAATGGAAGGCTTATAGGGTTAGTTTGCATAAAATAACATTTAATGAAATACAGTAAATAGATTGAAATTGCTGAATTTAATACAGTAAGTAAAACAATACTTGTATTTGAAAATAATACCGTCAGTGCAGGCTTCGACCAAACACCAACCTATCCACGGGCATCCCGCCCGGACCATCTTTTCCAAAAGTTCACATATGGATTCCATCCATCCACACGCTTTCACTGCGCAACTCTGATGGATTTTATCCATCCACCAGGTTTCAATCTCTCACGGATTCCATCCATCAGCAATGTTTTCATCTCTCATGGATTCCATCCATCCACAAGATTTTCAAAAATATTTTTGGAAAACAAAGTCTAATCCATGAAAAACTTTTACTCAGCATGCCCATGACCGTGGGCACGGCTATCCTGGATAGATTATACACTCTGCAGAGATTGTACAGCTTTACCCACAAGACACGATCATCCCTTTTTGTCACCGGTTTACACACTTCCTTAGGTGTGCGGCGAGGAGTCATGACAAGGCCTTTACAATGCAAAGCTGTCAACCTGACCAAGCCAACTCTAAAGTTTCACCCCAGTAAGGAATCCACCAGACCGGGACCCCCTCTTGAGCCTAGGCGAGACTTCTCATGGCTTAACCACGCTCGCCCAAGTGAGACTTCACGTGGCACCAACCACACTCACTTTCAACCTACGACTTGACTCAGGTTGGGACTTCAAAATTATTCAGCCAGGGTTGTCCCATACCAGCCATGTGGTAGTACGATTAGGGCTTTGCAACAGTAGTTCACAGACCGGTCCTTAATTGACTTAGGCTCAACCACATACCCCCTGTGCCCGACAATCAACCACTGCGGCTCCGACCAATAGGGCATGCCTGCACACACCATCTAACCAATTGCCTAAGTCTAAACCAGATTTTATATTTTATTTTGAAAATATTTCATAATCCTTCTTGACTCACCGAGGTCAAGAATACAGTTCAAAAGTTTATCATTTTATGTGAAAAGGTATCCTAAAATCGAAATTATGTCTAAGCAAGTCTGAGCATTTGTTGTGAAAAATTCTCTAGCTAATACTAGTGTACTAACTAGAGTTTGGTTCTTAGGTGACAAGGTATAAGGATTTACAATGTCAAAGGAGGAATTAACAAGTGGGTATTAACTAAATTAAAAACTGAATTGAAATACATTGAATAAAAGTACGCATGCAATATAACTTAAAATAACATAATTTTATTTGAAATTCTAGGATCAATATGATCAAGGAATGTGACTTGCCTAGCTCTTCAACTTGGTTTGAATCTTCGTCAAAGAAATCTCCCGAATCGTCGAAGTCTACACGTGAAAATAATTCATCAAATTCAAATAAATTCAAAATAAATTCAAATTTACTTCAAATATTTGAATTGAGGCCATAAATGGATAGAGGGGAATTTTTGATGAATTTAGAAATTTGAATGGGCTAAATCGGAGTTAGGACGAAGGAGAACGGGCACCGGGAAATTTAAATTCAGGGAAAAAGAAAAATTGGATTTTTTTGGAATTATTTTTCTAAAGAAAAATCTGGATTAATGATGTCAGCAAAAAATTTCTTTTCTGCTGAATTATTTTTCTATTGAAAAAATCGGGCTTATTGCGCCAGCTGACGTCAGCCCTGGAGGGTGCCGGCTGACAGTGGGCCCCGGGTCTATAGCCCGAATCCACGGCCGAGGGGAATGACCGAGGTGGCGTGGGGGTGTGGCGTGGCAGCCGGGCGCCTGCGTGGCACCCGCGTGGCGCTTGCGCAGCGATCACCTCACCTGCCACGTCGGCACCGAGGCAGTGCCGACCGGAGGGGCACGGGGGCGGCGTGCTCGCCGGCGCTCCGGCGGCCGGCGGCGAGGGCGGCTACGGGGAGAGGAGGCCGAGGGGAGGCGGCTCACCTTGTCGCGGAGCTCGGCGGGCGCGGGAGATGGCCGGTGGTCAGCAAAGGGCGACGGAGGCGCTCGGGCTTCGGCGCGGCGGCGATGGAGCGGCCGGGAGGGAGAGGGAAGTGGAGGGGGAGGCGGTGCGGAGTGAGGGGAGGCCGGGGGGGTTTTTTATAGGGGTCGGGGAGGGGGGAGGTGCGGCGAATTTCTCGCCAAAGATGCACGGGGCGGCGGCGGAAATGGCGGGGATTAGGGGGACAGCGGCGCGGGGACGGCGGGATTCGGGCGCGGGGATGGCGGGGCTGGCGCGGGCTGCTCGGGGGAGGAGAGAGAGGGAGGAAGGAAGGATATTCGGCGGGCGAGGTGGCGGCGCAATTGGAGGCGGTGAAGGCGCGGCCGAGGAGGAAGGGGCGCGCGGGGAAGACGACCCCGACAGGCGGGCCCGGGCGTCAGCGGAAGAGGGAGGAGGGGGCGGTTGACGGGTGGGGCCGGGGAGAGAGAGAGGGCGGCGTGGGGGAGGGTGAATCTCGGCCGTCCACGTGGCGGCCGGAGGAGGGGAAAGGGGTTTTATTTTTTATTTTTAATTTCAGATTTTCAGAAATTGCCAAAAAATTCAAATAATGCTCGAAAAAAATACGAAATTACACCCAAAAATTCCAGGAAAATTCACAGAAGTTCCTGCTGACATTTTGGACTTAATAAAAATATTTCCAACTAATGTTGGTATTAAATTTTCATACTTAAAATACTTTTAATTTTCAAAATAGATTTTAAAACTCCAGAAAACTCAGAAAACCCAAATAAGAGCCAAATAAATCTAAATAATTAATTTGACATAGGATTTTTATGGAAAATCAAAATATTATTTTATTTAATAATATTTTTAGGTTTTCACTTAAAATACTTTTCAAATCCAGCTTTTTCAAAAACAGAAATTCAGGGCAAATCCAAATTTAAAATTTTAGGCAACAAAAATACTTATTTTAATTTTAATTTTAATTAATTTTTATTTGTTTATTTATTTTTATTTTCATAAAAATCTGGGCTGTTATAATCTACCCCCTTAAAAAGAATCTCGTCCTCGAGATTTGCACGAGCTAGCAAAGAAATGGGTTTGGATCTTACTCTGCATGGCTTGAGCTGCGATCTGATTCAGACGTCCTTTCACGAACTTCTGGGGCCTCTTTCTTCCTGATTGAAGGTGGTTGGCAGTTGATGCTCCAGATGTTCCATCCTTTACTACTTGTTGCTTCTTAGGGCAATTGTTGGCGTAATGCCCTGTCTCATGGCAGTTGAAACAGGTGACTCCTGCTGCAGGGTTGGAGTCCTTTGGGAAGCCAATTGCCAAGGCTTTGTTGTCTTCGGTGTTGGGGAAAGTGTTGGTCTGGACTTGTTCTTCGGCTGAAGATGAAGACTGAAATCTGTTGGCCGGTGGTGGAGTCCTTCTGATCCTGGGCAAACTTCTGGTGTTCAGGTGTTGAGTGTTCATCTGTCTCTTCCGATTCTCCATTTCTTGGTGCTTGGACTCTTGGCGAATCACCTTGCTGACAAGTTGGTGAAAATCAGCGTAGTCGTTGGAGAGTAGTTGAACTGACAGGTCATCATTGAGTCCTTCAAGGAACCTTTCCTGCTTAGCTTCATCGGTAGCAACGTCTTCTGGCGCGTAACGTGTCAATTGGTTGAACTTCCGTAGATACTCATTCACGGTGCAGCTTCCTTGGCGCAGAGTTCGGAATTTCCTTTTCTTGAGAGTGATGGTGCCGGTTGGGATGTGAGCTTTGCGGAAACTCCGCACAAACTCATCCCATCTAACTCTTCCAAGAAGGATAGTCGACTACATCGAAGAAAGACGACTTGATAGAATACTTGCCTGCTATCATGGCTCTAAAGACCGGTTAAGATCTATAAAAAGAGCTGACCGGGCTCTGATACCACTTGTTGAACCGGATGGCAATAGAGGAGGTGAATGGTCCCAACTCAAATTTCCCTCAAGTATTAAAGATTCTATCATCACACAACTGCAGAGTTGCAGAAAATATGGTTTTTATCTAAAAACTCATGACAAATGGCTCAAGAATATAAAACCTTGAACCAATCACTTCACAGCGGTCTAACCGGCATATAAATGGTGGTCTGACCGGTCCCAAGCGGTCTGACCGCTACTTCAATCATGGTCTGGCCGCTACTACAGTAAAATTAGGCAAATAAATAGTGTTTTTAGCCCGATTTGAAAAACAAAATCGAGAAAACTTTTAATTCGTAAATCCAAATGATATGAAATTTTGCAGAGATATTCTTTAGGGGATTGTGAACCTATTCTAATAAACAATCATGAAAAACATGGCAAAGTTGAGACCTTTTTAATTTGAAGGAGAGTTGCACCAAAACCAAGTGAAAACCCCCAAACAGCGAATACAACTTGTTCGTGGGTAGATAATGGCCAACAAGGGTCTAGATGTGTTCCCACACGCCACAACACGTTAGATCACCACAGAAACCAAGCCGAAAACTCTTGAATCAAGAGATAGACCAAATAGGCCAAAAGTCAAGCAAAACCAGATTTTCTCATGAATCTTGTTATCAAAGTGCCTAGTGGGTGGAGATATATTTATAAGAATTATATCTATCTCTTACACATCCTTAGCACAGAAAAATCACAAGAAGGAAAGAAGAGAGAACAAACCAACCAAAAGTCAGGCACATCAATCAATAATAAGAGGGACTCAAGTTGTACAAAGATTGATGTATTGCTTACTTGAGAAGGTGGTTTTACAACCACTCTACCTTGAAGGACAAAGAATACCTAAGGTACTCATTGTCAAACCCTAATCCTAAACAAGAGAGTATGTGAGAGAGGGGTTGGATAGTTAACTACATGTCTCCATCGCAACCCTATTTTATAGGTGGGCAACCAGCCACCTATTTCCCTTAGTGGATTATATCCACTATTACAATGAGGAAACCTGTTAACCTCCACATATACATTGGTTTTACTCTCACAAATTCACTTATGTGCGCTTTTTCAAAGCGCATAAATTCATATCTACTAAATTCTTAGCCTTGATCTGCCTTGATCAAACCAGCTCCATCTTAACCTAAACTGCTCTCCAATGCATTGCTCATGTGCCACAGTTTTGATCTAAGACGATTTTCGGTATTTTGGTCAAAGTACCAAAATACCCTTTTTTGACCTGGTCATCGCCAACCACTGCAATCAATCACCGTGCACGTGTAGGTGCACCACTAGCTTGCCATATGCCGCCAAGTGTCTCCCGTCCCAGTTCTTCTAAACCACGGCTCACTTGACCCATCCAAGCTACATTGTGCTATTCAACCATTCGAACTCGCCTTCAATATTTCTTGTCTTTCTCGTGCTATGATTGAGCTCACCATCTCACCCAGTATCGTTGATCATTCTGGGCCTCAACTCCTCTATAAGCCTAGCTACGATCCTCACTGTTGACTACAATTGACTCCAAGCTACCCTACATATCTAGAGAAAGAAATCGTTTGTAGGCATAAGTTATTCACAACTTGACCCACATTAGCCAAAATATACATCATGTAACCTTAATCCAATGACCCTATCCATGACTCAAATCCTAAAACCATATTTTCCCGAGAAGATCAGTAGTACGGCACCTATAATACCGGCACTACCATACTATGGTACTACTGCTTTTTCTGGGACTTCCAGAAATTAATCCAAATCAAATGCAATCTTTGCAAAATTTATTTGACCACTCTACAAATCTTGTAATGCTTCATCACAATATTATCCTGGATCGTCGCACATGGTCCTTCATTAAGCTCTAGTGAGCACCACCTTAGGCACTGTTCTTAGGCTGTGGCTAATATGTTTTTGGGAAAATTTGTTCAGTACCACTGAAAGGTGACCGCTTTTGGAAAATACCACTAAAAATTTAGGGTTCCGAAAATTACCACCGAAAGATGCATTTTGCTTCGGGATTTAGCACTTTGGACAAAAATACCCCTCCTCCCTCACCTTCCTCTCCCTCCTGCCGCCGCCCCGTCCGCGCCTCTCTCTTCCCCCACGGCTCTGCCGCCGGCCTCCCCGCCTCTCCCTCCTCACGCCGCTCGCCCCATCCCCGCCGCCGTTGCCTACCTCCGCCCCACCTCCCTGCGCCTCCTCCTCCTCCTTTCCCCGCTCCCCCGCGTCCGGCCGAACCCCGCCGCCGCCAGCGCCACCTCTTCCTCAGGCGATCTCCCCTCGATTCCTTGCGCGGAGAGCATCACCTCGACGGCCCGAAGCTCCCCCAACCTTCGCCCGGAGCTGCCTTTCGCCCCAGGCCGCCGGCGCCACGGACCTCCTCGCACCGCCCTTGGTCCCCGCCGTCGGCCCACCTCGGCACACCTCCGGCCCGGCCAGCTGCACGGTGAGAATCCTAGTATCTTCCACCAGCTTGTGCTTCCCTACTTTCCTTCCTCCCTCCACGCCGGCGGCCTGAGGAAGAGGTGGCGCTGGCGGCGGCGGGGTTCGGCCGGACGCGGGGGAGCGGGGAAAGGAGGAGGAGGAGGCGCAGGGAGGTGGGGGCGGAGGTAGGCAACGGCGGCGGGGATGGGGCGCGCGGAGAGGGAGGAGGCGAGCGGCGTGAGGAGGGAGAGGCGGGGAGACCGGCGGCAGAGCCGTGGGGGAAGAGAGAGGCGTGGACGGGGCGGCGGCAGGAGGGAGAGGAAGGTGAGGGAGGAGGGGTATTTGTGTCCAAAGTGCTAAATCCCGAAGCAAAATGCATCTTTCGGTGGTAATTTTCGGAACCCCAAATTTTTAGTGGTATTTTCCGAAAGCGGTCACCTTTCAGTGGTACTGAACAAATTTTCCCTATGTTTTTTACTGTGGCTAATGCTTTTTATTTATTGTTTTCGAGAAGGCAACAGGCGGCGGAACATCAGCGCGGACAACAGACATAGTTTTAGGATCGGAAAATTGTTTGAAGAAACGGCTTCGAGAAATTGTCCCGTTTATTTCGAGTCCCGACAAGCCGAAGCCAAAAACCACGAAAGAACATGGCCTTGTGGTTCTATTCGTATTAGCTTTTGCTTCTGACTTCTGCTTAAAAAAACAAAAGTCAATATGAACAACCAGCTTCTGGAAGTAGATTCTTTACTCTTCTCGCTATCGTCTCGCTCTGGGATAAGACAGTGAGTCAAGGGTGCATCACACACCCACTTCTTCTGCTCCCATCATGCGCACACATATCTTGCTCATTTTCTCCAGTGCTCACGTTTTTCTTCTTAAAGTCGCTTCTTTCAATATTACTACCTGTTTTGTACCAAAAAATTATAAAACCATAGCTAAAAATTATTAGAGCAAGTTTAATAGTACAGATAGCTGCTACCTCCAATACATTTCCATGTCATCAAAAGATAATGATGCAGTCAACTCATACAATAAGCTAGCTATAAGTTATCTCCACAAGAGCTCTCAATCATTTAATACATACATGGGTATTGATAATTTAATACATGCATGGGTATAGCAATTAGTTCTATTGGTACATGCATGGATAATGTCTCTTTTCCTGTGCTATAGCCTGACTCTTGCATGGGAGTCAGCTTGGCTCTCTCTCTCCTTTTCTCTCCCCTCCACATAGGACTATGCTGACATGGATTCCCTTATAGCTAGCACAGTCAGCCTTATTAAACTTGCTCTTAGGAAAAGTTAATACCGACGGGCCCTAGATCGTCCTTAAGATCATGGCTTCCTCTTAGAGAATCTTCTGCAGGGCTGGCGTTGGGCGTAGCATGTGGTTCTAGTGTTTATTGATGGCGAGAGTAATGGAGTTGGGTGCTTGGTGTGCCGCAGTAAATGGGGAGGAAAGAGCGAGCACTGCCATTAATTGCAGCATTTAGTTCCGCGTCGTGGTTCGTTGGGCGAGGGGAAGGGGCCGGCCAGGTGAGAAGACGTGTGTAGCGCCATCTCCATTTCTGATCTTTCAAACTGGGCGGTAACGTGCAGGAGGAGTGAGGACCGAGGACAAAGCTTGGCTTCGTAGCTGAGTGAATGAATGGTACCAGTGGTTTACTTTCAAACTCCGCCGGCCAACTGCCGGTGTGTACGCGTGGGTGTACTGGTAGAAGTCAATACGGCCGTGGTGGTGGTAAGCTGGCTAGCACCGCACTTTCTTGGGTTTAAGGGGGTGTTTTAATCGGATAAAACTAATGTATTTTTTGCTAGAGTTTTTAGTTTTGGTTGAAATGCAATACTAACGGTTGAACGAAATAATTATTAGAATAAAATTTAGAAAATAGCTTGAAGATGTGGAGGAGACGACGGAGCCCCACCATCAGTTTTTGGAAGTGGCTTAGAGAAAGTATTTTTAGAAGCAACTTTTACAAACCGAGTTGTTCAAATTGACTTCCGATTTCTCGAGTCAAAAGTTGAAGCCGCACACTAATAAATTATGGGCATGTTCATATTGGTTTCTACTGATAGCTTTTGGCTGTGGCTAATGAATATTAGTGGCTGATGAATAGTAGTGTTGGTAGAAGTGGTTGATAGAAACAACTCATAAATAGTATTAGCTAATGAATAGTAATGCATTATGTAAGAAAGATAGTGCAACGAAATATACTACAATATTCGGACCACTATGCAACTTACGGAAGCGCATATTATAGTGGTTACTTGTACGTTACAATAAGAAAGCGTATATTTTAGTGGCTAATAAATAGTAGTGACTGATAGAAACAGGTTTATAAAAATTGAAACGTTCATATTGGTTTCTGCTTCTAAAAGTAGAAACGACTTATAGAAACCAATATAAACAGGCCATATACTACATTCACTAATATACAATTGGTAAAGGCATAAGAGCATCTCCAGCAGGAGCCCTCAAATCAAGGCCCCTATTTTTGATTTGAGGGCTCTCCTAACATTTGAGAGCTTGATTTCTTTGCATCTACTCCAGCAGCAGCTCTCAAATCAGGGCCCTCAAATTCATCCTAATAGACACTGCCATGTGGGACCCATTCATCATCCTAAACCAAAATTTGAGGGCTAAGGACAAAAACACAGGTCCAGCAGAGCCCCTACTCAGACCCTCAAAAGTAGGGGCCTCCTCCAGGGTCCCCAGGAATGAGGGTTTGATGGGTGAATTTGAGATCCTCCTACTTTTGAGGGCCTGAGTAGGGGCCCTGCTGGACCTGTGTTTTTGTCCTCAGCCCTCAAATTCTGGTTTAGGGGCTTGTTTGAGGGCCTTGCTGGAGTTGCTCTACTGTGATATGTTCTGTTGGTAACACAAACCACGGGTCATGCGTACACTTCATCAATACATAGATTAGCATGGGTACCTGCGCTAGCTAGGCCTGGGCGTTCGGGTTACCCGAATTTTTCGGGTCGGGTAGTTCGGGTAATTCGAAATTCGGGTAATGAAAACTGCTACCCGATATTAGCCCCAAAAAACATTACCCGCAATTTCGGGTACCCGATAATTCGGGTTCAGGTATACCCGATATACCCGAATTTACAGAAAACCAGCTAATTTCCCGACAATTCGGGTAATTTACAGACAATTTCCCGACAATTCGGGTAATTTACAGACAATTCGGGTAATTCGGGTAGTTCGGGTACCGGGGGATATTACCCGAACTACCCAAACTAATTTCGGGTAATCAGAATCGCTATCCGAATTTGGGATCGGGTACCTCGGGTTCGGGTATTTCGGGTTCGGGTCCGGATAATTCGGGTACGGGTAGCGGGTATTTTGCCCAGGCCTAGCGCTAGCTGCCTAGGCGCTCATGTAATCCGGTGACAAATCGACATCCCAATATTCTCTGGAAAGATTATAGTAAAATCCTATTGAAATTATTATTCTTTTCCCCCTCAAAATTCACGTGAAAAACCCCGCGCTCCAAGTTTCCCCCAATATACGGGATGCCATGTTTAACATGGTACAGTTTTTTTTCCTGCGGGCTTCGATTGGGCCCGTTAACTTCATTCCGGCCCAATCTCGGCCCGGCCTGCTCACAACCAGGCCGAGTTAAATTGGTCACCCAATAAGCCTGGAGTACTAGGGTTTATTCCCCAATCTAAAAAAACTAGGGTTTATTCCCTGCTTTTGCTCAAAGCTCCGGCCGATTGCCGAGACTCCGTCCCCGCGCCTTGCCTCACGCCGTTCCGCTCGTCCCGCCTGCGGAACGGCTCGACGTCCCCCGCGCACGGCGGCTCGTCGGCACGGCGTCCTCCTCAGGCAGGAGTGGGGGAGGTGGAGCGCCAATTCCAGCCGGTTGCTGTTTTCGGCGAGCACTAGAAGAAGCGAAAGAGGAGGGATGGTGGGCGCGGCGATCGGCGGCGGCGATGGGGACGATGGCGAGTTGGCCAGAAGTTGGCGGGCGGAGGAGGCTGTAGCCGGCAACCGCAGGGCCCTCGAGGCTCTCCGGGAGCTCGTGATGTATCCTTCCCTCTACGCCCGCGAGTCCCGCGTGCTCGGGCTCAAGGTATTATCACCTGCCCCATTTTCCTTCTCCCATCACTTCAACATTCTAATGCACCTTCGTTTAATCAAATTGTGCTCCTTTTGTTATGTGAGCTTGCAGTGGCCCAGAGGATTGCTGCTCTACGGCCCCCCTGGCACCGGAAAGGTACTGCATTTGCAATGCCATGTCTTCGTTCTAGCGTAAATCTTCACCAATGTGTTGCTTAGATTAGGTTCATGTACAATTCGCTGTAATCTGCTGTTTATTGTACTTAGTGATATAGCAATCGGCAAGTGCTGAACATGTTAGCGGTTGTTGTTTTTTCAGACGAGCCTGGTCCAAGCTATGGTTCGAGAATGCAATGCCCACCTGACAATGATCAAGTACTGACTCAACTTGATGATAGAGAGACCTGAAAATTTAATCCGCGAAACATACTATTATTATGTCTATGTGTTGCTTTTCATTGTATTTTTGGACATGATCCTTAAGTCTTTTTTTAATGTGCCTATGTTGACAGTACATATTCTGTGCATAAAGCTCATGCTGGAGAGGGCGAAAAGTTCCTGCGTGAAGCTTTCTCTGAAGCATATTCTCAGGCATCACAGGGTAGACCAGCTGTGATTTTCATCGATGAACTGGATGCCATATGTCCACGCCGTGACAGTAGGTAAGTTTATTGTGTCTTTTATGTTTGTCAAAAATTGTTTTCTTAATGCACTTTTCACAGGAGAGAGCAAGAGTCCCGCATTGTTGCTCAGCTGCTGACACTGATGGATGGTAACAAGAAATCGTCAAAGACACTCCCTCACATAGTTGTTGTTGCATCAACTAACAGGTCAGCCTGGTCAGGAAACGCTGGTTGCATGATTTGTAATTTCTGTTTTTAGTGGCCATGTTTAAGAGCCTTACCAGCGGGACACGATATTAGTCTATATGTCATCTCATGGAAAGTAGTTCTATAGAAATAATAGCTCATTTCATAAAGTGTAGGGTGGATGCCATTGATCCAGCATTGAGAAGGCCAGGACGTTTTGACTCAGAGATAGAGGTCACTGTTCCTACAGTGGAAGAACGGTTGCAGATTCTTAAGGTAGCATAAATTTACCATTTGATGTCAATATTCATTTTGTTTTTGTCTGTTTCAGTGATGAATTTTTGTTGCATAGTGCTTCTTACTATCCAGTTGTATGGTTAATTTTGCAAATAACTATGTTTTTGATACATGGCTGTTGTGAACTAGCACAATAAGGGAGTAATTATCAGTCGGAGAGAGGTCGGACAGTGACAACGTGAAGTAGAACGGTGCTAGGTGAAGAGAGCACCGATTGAGGGAGGAATAGATCTAGAATAGCTGATCAAGGGAACGACCACGGCTGGACTTTATGGACTAGGAACTTGTTTATTCATCTGTGCCTCCTTCATAATGGATACATGCTATCTCTTTTATAGGGACGATCCGATTTGACTCCTAAGAAATAATCTATAAGAAAACTTATCTCTAACAATCTAATCTAATAATAACTTCTCTAACTAATAGATAATACCAAATACCTAATAGATAGATTTCGAATTAACAAACCATGCCTAATAGATAGATTTTTAAATAACAAACCATACCTAATACAAGCAGTACCACGGTGAACAGTACCACTGCAGTAACTGCGCACGTAACATTGCTTAGAATCCTTGTAAAACTCTGTAGTTTGTGGTTTTGTTCACTTGTCACTGCTTGATATTATGTGTATTCTGCCTAAAATGTTTGTAGCATAACATAGCGAAGCCTGCATTTTTGAATCCTTGAACTGATGTCATGATTTCTTTTACATAAGGTGTAATCTTATGGACCTTAATCTTTTTCAGCTCCATGCCAAGAATCTACATGTTGATGAAAGTGTCAATCTTCAAATTATCGCTACATCCTGCAATGGCTATGTTGGAGCTGATTTAGAAGCTCTATGTCGAGAAGCTGCCAGACTTGCTTATCGTAGATTATTAAACTTATCTGAGGGTGAGAAGGTGCTTACACTAACCATGGAGGATTGGGAGTCTGCTAGATCTCAGGTCAGACCAAGCATGACAAGAGGGGTAACCAAAGAAGTTCCAAGCGTTACATGGGATGACATAGGAGGTTTGAAAGATCTAAAGGTGTGTGATATCTCAGTTTAGGCTTTCTTATAATTGAAACCTGTTGTGATGGTAGTTGTTCCTATGCTTCAGAAAAAGCTTCAGCAAGCTGTTGAGTGGCCCATCAAGCATGCTGCTGCATTTGCTAGACTTGGGATAACACCAGTTCGTGGTGTGCTTTTGCATGGTCCTCCAGGGTGCTCAAAGACCACCCTTGCGAAGGCTGCAGCACATGCTGCGCAAGCTTCTTTCTTTTCTTTGAGGTTCGTCGTAGAACAATCACTGTGTGCATGTTTTGAATCAAATCACAGCTCACTATTCTGCTATGTGAAAGAGTCCATGAATTTTATTTCAGTTGTGCTGTTTATGTTTTAATAAGTATTTAGAAAATGTTGTTTAATCAAGTAAAACCCAGTTAATCCCAGATGTAGTGAGATAGTGGTCAGAGGAAGGAAAAGAACATGAAGTTTTTATTTCTCAATTCTCATAGTATTTAGATCAAGCTTAGCATATAATGAATTTTTGTTGGTTTATTTAATTCCTGGTATCCTGAAGTTTGTATAAGCTTAAACTAATGAACAGAACACCTTAGCCTAACCACCTTCAGTTCAAGATGCATTCCTTATCGAAGCTCATCTAGGTTTTCACGTATATTTCCAACCAGTGGTGCAGAATTATACTCGAAGTATGTTGGGGAAGGTGAAGCTTTGTTGCGCAGAACATTCCAGATGGCACAACTTGCTGCTCCAAGCATTATATTTTTTGATGAGGCTGATGCAGTTGCCCCTAAAAGGTATGCACTGAGATCCTTGTGTCTTGTGATATGGAACATAAATACTTGGGATATGCATTAAGTAGTGTGTAATTTTGGTAAAACTGAACTTGTAAATCCATCATGAGATTGGTATGACCTTTTATAGCCTTCTTTTACAACTATTTAATCATGAAACTTGCATTTGGCACGGTGCACATCAATGTAGAGACCTGAACATGTATTTGGAGTGTTAACATATTTTCTAAGAAATGGTTCATGAATGTTCCTTTTTTATCAGGAGCAGAATTGGTTTATGTGAACTTTGTTTGTGCACTTGTGAATCTTGTTTTCATTGCTAACTTCCAAGAGTGCCAGTTATGCAATGAAATAACTTGTACTGGGACTTGTATGACCTTGCAGAACTGATTCTGGTAGGAACTCCAGTGGCAACGCCACAGTTGGTGAAAGACTCTTATCAACTTTGTTGACCGAAATGGATGGTTTAGAGATGGTTACGGTACTTCTTAGCTTGCTGATAGTTCTCAACATGATTCTCTTGAGCATTTCTACCTGCCTGTTCATGAAAAGTGTATCTTGCTTTTTTTCATTGCAGGGAATTATTGTATTGGCTGCTACTAATCGTCCCAATGCAATTGATGCAGCTCTTCTGCGTCCAGGGCGTTTTGATATGGTCTCTCTCTCTCTCTCTCTCTCTCTCTCTCTCTCTCTCTCTAAAATGCACATATACAAATACTTACCATAACTTTCTATTGAGCTGCAGGTGTTGTATGTTCCACCACCAGATGTGGAAGGTCGACATGAGATACTACGCATCCATACACGGAAAATGAAGTTGGGGGAGGATGTGGATCTTTGGAGGATATCGGAGTGTACCAAGCTATTCACTGGAGCTGATCTCGAAGGCCTATGCAGGGAAGCAGGAATGGCAGCACTGAGGGAAGATATGTCAACATGTTCAATACATGACAGACACTTCCAGGCCGCACGAAGTTCATTGGGTCCATCTCTTACAAAAGCAATGGTTGACGAGTACTTAACTGCCGCCATCAATGAATCAACAAGGAGGAAACATTAAAATGCTTTTTTTTCTGTTTTGTGTTTGAAGAGCTTGTATCACACAAGCATGCTAGATCAATCCAGCCTAGGATAATGAAATTGTCGTTGGCATGTACGACTACGATGTCATGGAAAAGTCATGTATGAGTATTTGTGTGCGATTTTTGTCAATATAGATGAAGTAAGGATAGTGTCTACTACAATCAACTTATAGATCTCACTTTAAAAAAAGTTACTCTAAAAAATCATAAGACCAAAAAAACCTACCCATGCTATGTACATGTTCCTCTGAGAGTAATGTGCGTTGCTTCCATACGATAATAGCGTGCAGCAACACTGGAGTATGTTCCTCAAATTTGGTTTCATCGTAAGAACTAAGAAAATAATATTAATGAGGATAACAAGGCAAAAGTGTCATTACAAACAGAGCCTACAAAAATGAATACTTCTAGTCAACTTGAGCACTTGCAGAGCACAATGTGCCCTGTTTATTATCTACCAGGTACCCAGCAAGACAATTTTTATAAAGGGAAGAAAATTTTCAAATATGGGACTAGCAGGGTACCAATGTTAGCATCTTATACATCTTCATCCCTATAGACTAAGAATGCACTGGTCTTGCAGTAGCTGGATGCCAGCGCCTTCCCGGAGGAGGTTGGTGGCGAGAAAGCGCATTGTAAGATCCCTAATGTCTCGCCTTCGCTGAAGCTCTTCCTGCAGGAGACGAATGGTAGGTACAATATTACGAGAAAAAACTTAGTCTTGCAAACAGCTTGCAGAGCATAAAGGAAAAAAAAAGAAAAACAGAGATAAACCAGGGACATTTGCAGTGTGATGTCAGTTACAAATAGTTTAACAATATTTGCCACAATCTGCTACAAACTGTCTTTGTGCAAACTGACATTGCATTCTATGTTGCTATGATATCTCGTCGCGAGAACAGGGCTTGCTTGACACTGATGCGATATCAAGATACGTTTGAGGAATGCAGAACATCAAAAGGATACTGACTCTGTGAAACAAAGTAGGCAAAATGCGGAAACATGCTTAGAGAACGTACCTTGCAGCATCCATTAGCTGTGACCCTATTCGCTTTCTTCTGCGTGATGGCACAACCCAGATGGCTCGAAATCCACAGAGCGCGGGAACAGCTTCCTCTTCACAAATTATAGCACCAGAATCCCGGTACTGTTCTTTGTTCTTGTCAGAATGATTATGCCGTTTTAAGACTTCCCTCTTAAAACTGATTTTCCCAAACTCTAATGTATGGTTTATTTTCCCTGATTCAATTTTATTAACCGGCACATTACTGCAGTTTTCCACTGTGGAGCTCGGGATAACTGTGTGTGCTGTTCTTATTGGTTCAGTGACAAGGCATCCCACAATCCTCTGACAAGATATGAACAGATAAACCTATGAAACAAAGATGATTTTATTACACAGTAAGACAAATGTATTGCAGAGATACTGTCATATGGGAATTAAGACTATGTAAGTTACCTTGCAAAGCTTATGAAGGAGCTGACCTTTCCCAAATCCCAGCTCCTGCTCCAGCACTTTGATCACCTCTTGGACCTGACATATTTACATGGCATTACATGGTTTGTATCATAAATCCATGCAATTTGCATCTGCATTTCTAATGTTTGTGAGATACATGATTGCATTTCTAATGTTTATAATGTAAATACATGACAATATATGGTTTGTGGCACAGCTCAGGGTTTTAGCAGTTACCACAAACGCATACAGATTACGGCTATCAGTAAACTACTATTTACAGCCTGCATTTCTTCAGGAAGTCATATATATATTTGAACATAACAGTGAGTTGGGCAAAATACCTTGCTGTTCCGTGTACAAGAATTTTCACCTGTCGCGAGAATTATCCGGTCCCCACCCTCAGACCTTGCAACCACAGTTTCGTTGCGCCAACCCTGCAACTCGTCGATTAGAAAGTAGAAACCCTTCACAGAAACACAAGAAACTAGGACAAGAATATTGCAATTCACAAAACAACCGGAGTGATGATACCTTGAACCGGACACCCTCGAAGTAACTCTTGTGGTACGCTTTGTGAACCTTCTCGTCGTCGTCATTCCCGCGGGCGTACATCATGCCGCAGACCGAGCACATGTGGAGGAGAAAATTGGGCTGCCCCAGCTCCAGGTGGAACTGCGCATAGTTCCTCTTCTTGTTGAGGACCTTGCCGTCCCCCGCGCAACTCTTGGGCCTCTTCGCCTCCGTCGCGCCACTTCCTTCCCCACGCGCATCATCGCCACTACCCAAATCAACAAACAATGGATCTGTCGGTTTACAAACTTGAATCTGGAACACACCGATTTCGGGTAGAATGATTAAAGATTTAATCTACAGAATTGTTGGAAGCGCCGATCCCCATCCAAACACTGGAAATGGACGATGACAAAATCACAAATCGAAAGGTGCCAACGTGTTTGTTCTTCGCATTCTTTGATGACATGATGTAGCAATTCAACACCAGATTCGAATCCGGCAAGGTTTGGTACCAGAAGTAATCAGTTTCAGGGGGGGGGGGGGGGGGAGAAGACGAACCTGTTCGAATCCGGTCCGGGCGCATGCCGCTTGAAGAACGCACTGATCTTGGGCTGCATCGCCTCGCGTATCCTTCTCTCCGATTCTCGTTCTTCCCTCCCTCCCTCTCTCTCTCTCTCTCTCTCTCTCTCTCTCTCTCTCTCTCTCTCTCTCTCTCTCTCTCTCCCCCCTCCCTTTGCTGCCAAGAAGAACGGAGGAGGGAAGAAGAGGCGGCGGCGACCGGCGAGCGAGGCAGCGCTTGGTGGGTTAGGGAGCACGTGGGACGGATCGACGGTGGAGATAAGGCGATGAGGCCGCGGGCGGAGGGGATCGGACGGGCAGGAATTGAGAAGGCCGTCGCGCGGGATTTCTGAAATGCAGATGTGTGATTCGGGCGCCAAAACAACCGCCGAAAATGGTAGGCGTAGGTAATTCGGCAAAGGAAACAGATGCTGTATCCAACTATCTGAAGGGGCAAAAGGTCAAATTGTTAGGGTAGTGGCCTCACATTAGTCAAGTCGATCTATTGAATTAAGAGACTCATTAAACATACAACCATATGGCTAGTTCAAAAGGGCTGTTACAGAAAATGGCATATTTGTATCTATAATTGTAGACCTCGATAAGAGTATTTATGTAAACAACATTTTCATAGCTATAAATATATACATCAGGGCTCCATGAAGGGGATTTCTTTTTTCGAGACAAGGCTATGCAATAGATTGTCCACTTTGTGCATACAATTTCTACATCTAATCTCTACGGTCTCTTAGGCTTCGGGCAGCCCCTCTATGGCCTCTCTGTATCCCTCATTGTTCATTATTTAGTCTACAACACACAATAGTTAGCACCATCCGTGGGGATCGATGTAGAAGCTACGAGTCGAAGAAAAGGTGTTCGGACACAATGACACCAAAGAAAGCGATGACATTGACATCCCAACGAAAGAGTAGTACCGTCACTGAGACCACTACAGCGAGAGCAAGGGAGCCGGTCTACGAAGGCCTCCCACCCCATGGCAATGACACATTGCCACGGTGCCATTTGGGGCCACGACAGGTAATGAAGGTGGTTTCTCGGCAGTTGCGCCAACGATAGAGCAGGAAGCATCACGAATAGAGCATCTGACCACAGCGCCCTACGCATCACCCAAGCAAGGGTCTCCGCCAACATCGACATCGTCGCCATCACTACGCAGAGAACGGAGGGTGTCCTCTCCTCCATGTAGGACGCGAGCGAAGGTGCCCTTGAGGCAATCTGCAGGACTCTGCAATAAGAGTTGGCAGATCTACGAAGAGCCACGTGCAAGATGCAGGAGAGTCAGAATCAGCCGACTCCGGCGGTGGCCGTAGAAGGGATGAAGAGTCACGAGACCAACGCTGGGCCCATAGTGCCCCTCAGGGGGTGGACCCTGAGTCCCCCCTTTCCGCAGGCCTGCAGCGGAGTGTTTGGTCGAAAGATTTCAAAATGGCCACGATGGAGCCATACAAGGGAGACATAAACCCCCACGAGTTCATGCGTGTCTACGAAATGACCATCGAAGCGGCGGGGGAGACGACTCGATGAAGGCGACGGGTTGCCACTCGCTCTTCAAGGAGTCATACTTTCCTATTTTTTTACTATTGCCCCAATTCAGTGTACGCTTGAGAGCATATCTGGGATCTCATGCACACCAACTTCTGATGCAACTACGTAGAGCAGATCAATGCCGATCAACCCTTCGCGGTGAGACAAGCGCCGTGGGAGAAGCTGTGGACATACTTCAAACGTTTCGCGAATGTCTGCTGCCAAGTGAAGGACATTAACAACATGACCATTATCAAGAAGACATACACTTCTATGATGACCATCATCTGAATGACCCACACGAACTATGGAGATTAGCGCTTCGAGTAAGCACTTTTGAACTAGTCGAGGGCGTGCTATACAAGCTCGGCGTCTGTGCTCCGCAATTACGATGCTTTTTGCATCGAGAGGGCTAGGAATACCTCACGGAAATTCATGGTGGCCTATAAGACTTGTACATAGCCCCACGGGTCCTCGTCGGGAAGGTATTTCGGCAAGACCCACAGCAGCTTCGGACATCAAAGAGCTGGTCAAGAGTTGCCAAGGATACCAATGGATGGAGGTGATTCTCCCATGCGCGTGCCAGGGTCATCACGGTCTCCGCTGTCTTCGCCGTTGTGTCCGCTCACGCCATGGGAGTGACTGGCACTCACGATAGGGACATGACGCTTAGGCATGGCAGGGCCCAAGGCTTCACATGCATGATTGATGCACGGATCGCCCAATGTAGTCATAGCTTGAAGGCTATGCTCCTTGAACATGTCGGTGCGGAAGCGCAAAAACTTACCCAGACCCGGGGGCTTCGCTAGCATCATCAGCAAAGGCCGGATGCTGTCAATCTGAGCGAGGTCTGTCTTCACGTCCCATTGTCGGGCCAGCGGAGATAAACAGAGCATGTAAAACTCCTCGGTGTAGTTGCACTTGTTCAGTCAAAGTGTGACCACGAGGAGCCTCCTGAAGCATGTCTCGTCGTTCCGGTCAAGCTTTACACGGGTGATTAGACGAAGTTCATGATGTGCCTGGTAAAGCGAAGGCTGCTGTTGTGCTCAATCTTGTGGTAGAACCATCGCTACATCTAGTGAGACTCCCACTTCATCTATGTCAAATTCAAAGGAAGTCCTTTGAAGTAGCGATGCGAAGCTGCATTATAACACTACACAGGTTAGAATACTAGTTGTCGCCTAGGTTCTTTGGCTGGAATCATGTGTTGTGCAGGGACATGAAGCCTAACACACTGGCGAGGGCACCCTCCTAACAAGTGACCTTGGAGTAGATGGTGAGGCACACAATGGTGTTCAGCATCAGCTGCTGAAGCTCCAACTCGTATAGCCGAAGGAGATCACCCACGAAGCGCGTGGAGGGGTTTCGAAGCCTAGTGTTAAAGTAGGCTGCAAACACCAATATCTTGCCCTCTCATGGCCATGGCATGATCTCATCGCTGGCAGGGAGGTGAACAACATCGTGGGAAGAAATCTTGCTGTCGCACACGAGGGACTCCACCAGCTCATCCGTCGCAATCGATGGGTCGAGTGTGTTCACAAACACACTGCCAAACTTCTCTGATGCCTTCCATCACTTGACAATAGTAGCCTTGGAGCGCTTGTCTTGACTGGTTGCTCAATGGAACCGACACGCCACTGCGACCACTCCGGTTAGTTCCACGACCCATATTAAGCAACGAACGTGTGACGGGGAGAAAGCGAACGATGAAACCTCAATGGGGAATGGGCGGTGGTGACCAAAGAAACTACATGCGGCGAGCAACAGGCGCAAGACAGGATAAAGCAAATAGGTCGAAAGCTCATCGCCATGGCACTTAAGTACAAGTCAGGAAAGGGCCATTTAATGCTGGCACGGCGGGTACAAGAATCCAGGGGACGTGCACAACACCGTAACTAGTGTGATAACCCATGTCGCACGACCAGAAGGGATAGTGTCACCACGTGTAACCCAATCCTAGATGTCACACATGCAAACGCCATCAATGGCAAAAAGCGGGAAATTGAAGAGGCAGCAATCCAATGGGCCAAAGGGATAGATGGGGCCAAGGGACAGCTGGCATGGTCTCGACTCATCGGAATCGAGGCCCTTTATCATGTGAGGCTACTATTGGAGAAGTGGCCACTGCCTTGACTCAGTCAGCCCACTGCACCAAGAGACCCATTAAGCATGCAACCATGTGGCTGGCCCAATAGAGACGTTTATGTAAATAACCTCCTCATGGCTATAAATATATACATCAGGGCGCCATGAAGGGGTTCCTTTTTTCAGAGACAAGGCATTGTAATAGGTCGTCCACTTTGTACATACACTTTCTATGTCTAATCTTCATGGTCTCTCAGGCTTCGTGCAGCCCCTCTGCAGTCTCCCTGTATCCCCCATTGTTCACTATTTGGTTTGTAACTACAACATCAATGATACAGATTAAGCAACTAACTTTCATTCAATTTGAAGCCACACCACGAGTTCGTAATACAAGGATCGGAAGTTTTTTATGAAATTCATTAAGAAATCTATAATAACTACTAATTAGGGTCCAAATCAACTTACATCTATGCACACATTGGATAGACCACACACTACTCACTGCGACGTAGCAGCCCTGACTTCGCTTTGACCCATCTTGCCGACGCGCAGAACCCGCCACTTGCTGCGCCGCCCCAACCAAGCCGACGACGTCAAATCACGGCATGTGTCGCTCCACCCAATCCAAGTCGACAACGCAACCCAAGCCTGCGGCAGCCTGTACCACCACCGCACCCGAGCTGGATCTGATCGGCACATCATCCTTAAGCTTACATCGTCATATCTTCCACCCATGAGCTCAAGTTTGTCGAAATCGCCTCTCACAAGCTCGATCTGCACTGTATTCAACCATTCCCGTAGATGGCGCATTGATCCCGAACGGATCTGCATGGATCTGGGTTGGTTCTGTCACCACCAGTCCTCACGCGGAGAAGGGGCTTGTTGCCCTTAAATACACGACAATGCAAAGGAAGCGTGTGCTGGGGAGGCAGGACTAGACCCACCGCCCACACCTGTGTTGTACATCATCTTCCCCCCCCCCCCCCGCCCGACTTCAGGCGAGGCGTGGCGGCCCAAGAGGTGAGCTACTCAAGGATGACGCGCTCACTACCTATTGGGAGCCAAACTGGGAAGGGAAGAGAAGAGGTAGCTATAGAGGAAGGCCCTGTTGTCGCCGTCGTCGCACCAACAACGACGACGGCAACAGAGGGGTAGTCGGGGGACTCTTGGCAAGAAGAGGGGGGAGGCAGCGGAGAACTCAGGGAGGATGAATGTCGCCTCCTAGGGGTCACCTAGAGGAGTGACACGGGAGTCTTGAAGCTTTATAAAAAAAATGAAAGGATCTGAAAAAAAAACAATGTAAACGCGGGTACACCATAAGCAGAAACGTGACAAGACCGAACGTCCCAACCCGAGCCTAGTTACAATTTGCTATTGTGACCGCGAAAAATTCTACAATTAACCATGACTTTGAAAGCCAGAAATAGAGAGCCAATTGTATGATGGCTGAATCGTTCTTTCATTCATCGACAGCTTGGAAGAACTGGGAAGTAGTATACCCCAGCGCATATGGTCAGAGACAGACACATGCAAACGGCAAACCATTCATTCAAACCACGGTATCACATCAGAAATGTCAGATGGCGACACAAATCTCATAATTCTTTAACAAGAAACACATGCATCCCAGATATCTCACAACCACCCGACCCGAACCTGAAACCCGGTACCTTGTACACTTGCCTCTTCGATCAGAACCAACGGCGATGATGCTCTACTGTTGTGCCAGCTGCTTCAGGTGCTGAAACAGCTTATGTTTTATCCACTGCCGGTCGTATGGCAGGAAAGCATGAAGTGAATGGTCATACCTGCAAGTGTAGAGTACATAGCTGGTAAGTTTTAGCACGTCGTTCTATGATTATGATTAGTCGTTTTGCCTTTGTGATTTAACACTTTGAAAGTCATGAAACATATACTCACACTAGTGCACTTATGTCGGTTAGGCCATCAATGAAATTGTACAGGTCAGTGATATCATAAGTTAAGTTCCTGACCATCGGGTTGATATTCCTTATTTTCCTTTCATAAAGGCCACAGATCCCTGTCATTTCAGACAGCACCCTGGTAAGTAAATTGTGAGTAGAAAGGGAAGAACATGGTGAGTAGAAAGGGAAGAACACACATACACACACAAAAATGAACTCAAATATGAGGCACTTGCTAGAGAGAAAGCGCACAATGCTTGCCATGGAAATGATTAAGATGGCACAGTTTAGGAATCAGGTATGCTTTTACAATTGTTGGCATGGGTGCACAATTTATACAGATAGTCTCAATACCAGCAAGTCCTATGATTGGTTATTGGTGTGACTCCCAAACCATGTGAAAATTACAGACATCAGCATTCATTTTAATTGATAAAGAAAATTTGTGACCACTACAATCTTGACCCAAATTGAAGTAATATGCATATTCTTCAAAGACATCGATAAATTTATTGCAACCTATACATTAAAATTTCAATCACATTAGCTAGTTGTCTGTTCTAAACGTTAGGTGTAGCAGTAGCATATCATGTTAGTTTTCTGAAAACAATTGGCCCACCACCAGTTATATATGCAAAAGCCAACCATATAAGAACTGGTATTACAGAATATAATCTTCCTAAGGAAATTAACCAAAAAACGCCGAGCGCTGCAGCAAGCACATCCAAATTCCACGAGGACACATCAAACAAGGTTAGCAACCAAACACTCCAAAAAAAGATGAGATCAAAGCAAAATTCCACAAAGCAAGCGATCTGCATTTGACATCTAACAGGCACAACTAAATAATAGGCATGCAAGCTACACAGAGCATGTATGCTACCATAAAAATTTTCCCACCACCCAGAGAAACAGCCGGAAATCACGTAGACAACTTCAATCAAGCATCCACAGAATAAGCAGCAGACACTTAACAGTTGATTTAGTAGGATGATAAGATCATCGTACCATACTCTCAGCGCAGAAGCACGAGCAGCCGAAGCAACTCAGGACGCCCCGCCGTACTCGGACGAGCAAGCGTCGACCGACGAACCCTAAAGATCACGCACGCCTTGTTAGGAACAAGAAAGGATCGATTTTTTCATCAAGTCCAATCCGGCAGAAGAGCTGAATGGAACCAAGGAGGACGATTGCTCACTCGCAGAAAGTGAAATCGATCAAGGGTTACCGGGAATACGCTTGTCTCGTTGCAACAGCAGCGGACACTGAATACGTGCGCCTCTCAACTTTTAACCCCTAATTCGTACGCCTTTAGAAATTTAACCCTGTCACTGCGAATTCTTTTGATTCAAAGGATTCTCCTCATTTTCTCTCCTTTTATATTTCGACACTTGTCACTGCGAAAATGAAGAGAATCCCTTGAATCAAAAGAATTCACAGTAACAGGGTTAAATTTTCAAAGGTGTCCGAATTGGGGGTTAAAAGTTGAGAGGCGCACGTATTCAGTGTCAAATATCGAAATTTCTCCGTCCGCTGGGGTTTAGAAGATGGTGGGTGGAAAGTGGAAACGGCAAGCGCGGAGGGGGCTTAGGAGCAACGCAGGCGCACAGAGGCGGCTCCGATGGCGTTTCCGCCTGCACACGAATTTTTTAGAGAAACGTCCTATTTGTCCTATTTATTTTAGCTTCTAGATAAACTGAAAGGAAAAACTATTTTAATTTCTAGAGAAACTGAAGCTAAAAATCATAAAAAAAAAAACTAAAAACACAGGACCATTGGTTTCTTTAAAAGTCAAAATAAACAACGTGACAAGAAGCGAATTCTAAATGACTTTCTAAATGCAAAAAAAAGAGCCACTCAAATATAAAAAACCAGAAAGTAATAACTTTTGACTAAATGATCTGCAAGTCTACCGTGCTAAACAAAACTAAGGTAATTGGGCAAAATTTGGAGAGCGCCATAAATACCAGGTGCTAACTGCTTGAGCAGAAATGGCAGCTTCAAGCAGAATGCAATGTGCGAAAACGTAGTTATCGCCTTATCCTTCTGCAGTTAGAATGAAAATTCAGGGAACATGCATCACAATGGGACAACGGGCCATGGACACGCAAACAAGAAGTTTAAGACGAGCACAGGGAAAAGCAATCTTGGACCTCAAATTTTTGACTCCTACAATAACACAAAATATATTGTAACCAACAGAATACTCCAAAACCACAGTACATTGTTACAAAATGTGTAGGCACAGAAAAGAACTAATAACATTAAGGGGCACAAAAATATCACATTATGCCTTGTTCATCTCAGGCTCCACCGAAATTAAGCCGACACCCGAGAGCAAAATCCATGGCTTCTTTCTTTCCTTGGTTGTCGAAACAACAGTAAACACTCATCTGACCTCACAAAAATATACAGCTCAAAACTGGCTGTTGCTCACATCTCCAGCACGAGAGTTCCTCAGGGGTGGAACACGTTAACTAAGAATACACGATGCTGCTTTGCCTAGATAAAGCATCTAAAAGGTTGATAGGCCAAAGCTGCCAAGAGCTATTACTTCAAAAGGCTGTTGCAGGCGTCGATTACAGCAGCATGTGAGCTCAAGATAGCCTGACCTGCTTCTTTTGCTTCCAGGATCTTCGTGACAGAGTTCAAAATTGCTTTACGGAAGAAGGTATCCTCCATTTTCTTTAGAATCACCTCAACGGCTTCAAAGCTCAAGCCACATGACAAAATCAGACGAGCAACAACTTCACCAAATTGTGCTGGAGCTTTTGGAAGGTCAATACCGATATCCTCCAGCAGGGACCCATATAGCAAGCATCCAGTTTCCAGGTCTTCAGTCTTGAAAATTTTCTTGGTGTACAAATGCTCCAGAAGCCTAACAAGAGGATCAACAAAACTGGTACCTTTATCCAGAGCAAGATTGATAGCTTCTTTAACAACCTCAGGGTAGTAATCAGGATTCTGCAACTCCTCAATACATTGTTGTGCTTCATCCAAAATACGTATATCGAAATACTCCTCAAGAAGGGCTACTGTCTTCTTCTGAAGCTCAGCAGGGATCACCTTGGGAGAACTGGTTGGTTTGTCAGGGGCAGGTGCAACAGCTGGAGCTGCACTTAATGGTTTTGGTGATGCTGTAGTTTGAGCTGGTGAATGAATATGACCAGCCGTAGAGCTGGAAGGGCGAGATGGTGGACCACCGGTGCCCAAAAGTGCACTCTTGCCGATTAGTGCTCCACTGCCTTGAGGAAGAAGCATGGGGTTGATAGATGATGGCTTGTTACTAGATGATGGCTTATTGAGCAACAGACTCTGGTTGCGATGTGGATCGCCTCTTGGCATTGATTTAGAACGTGGAACTTCCCAGTTATCATTATCTAACCCAGGCATTCCAGGCATCTTTCTTGATCCAGGCATCCCAGGCATCATCCCTCCTGTTCCTGGTCGGTTCACTGGAAAACCTCCAGGCATAAGGGGCCCACCTGGTGCATTACGGCCATTCCTAATGAACGCTGTTGCCCCTGGCCGTAATCCAAGATTCTTTTCAGCCTCACTGTGAATTTCGCTGATTGTCTTGGCCTTAATCTGAAGATCACAAACAACATAAAGCTCAGAATGATTGGATTTACAAATCCAGCTGGACAGCAATTGCTATAAGAACAGAAAACTAAAAGCGGAAAAATAATGTTGAAGCAATGCGTAGTGATCAGTTTTAAGTATCGAGATCAGAAGCAATATCTGGTACCAAGCATTACACCCTTCAGTATAATATAAGTGATGCATGAATTTAACAGAATGATTATAAGCATGTGCAAATGTGAAATCTCCTATTTATGCACCAAGTTGGGGTGTACAAAGCAAAATGCGTGCCACACTAATTTTCAACAAATGTACAATTCATCATGGTGAATATCGTTTGCCACTCCATACATGCATGCGTGTTCTTCTAGTCAATTCATCATTAAGAGCTTAAAATGTTTCCTATGAAGTGATATGCCTCATATAGTTTTATGGCACTAAAGTGTGATAAGCCACTATCCAGCGGTAGTGGTTAATAATTAAAGGCTGATATCAGTAATAGCAGTGCACCAGTAATATCAGTCCATTAATATCATTACAAGACACGCCATATAGAGTAGCTAATTCATACAGTTGAGTGATTTTATTTACCTCCTCACGTCGAGGCACCCAGTTGTTTGAACGGAGATCAAGCATATCGCGAACCATGAACCTCAAACGTGGTGCCAACTGAGGGTTTCTTGTTAGCTCCTTCATCTGGTTGAAGTAGGTATCATTAATTCGGCGAGATTTTGGGTTCTCATCAAGCTGTTTACCGATCGTATTGAAGAATTGACAGATGGCCTCGACATTTTCCTCTTCAGGGCAATCCTTTTTATCAGGCTCGGGCTCCAATAGTTTCTACATACAGCAAATGGATTAGGCAAGTTTTTCACTGAATAATAATTGTATTAACAATTTTCCTGATGTGTACCTGAACAATGTGATGAACTATCCTCTCAGGTACCATCTTTTGCTTGAGTAGCTCACCAATTAGACGGATATTACCAAGTGTTCTAAGTTTGGCAATCCTTTCTTTGTCCCTTCTCTCCATCTCTTGATCAGGGCCAGTCAATTTTGCACTGTCAGCGCCTTCAAAGGCTTCCTGACAATTGTCCAACAGCACACGTTTGAATGTAATCTCTTTCCCACCTGGTTCTTCAGGAGGGAATGATGGGAGCTTGTCATTGAGATCAGAACAAAGTTGAGCATACATCTGACAGAAGGTGGGCTCAAAAACAGCCTTCTCAAATATGAGAGAAATAACATCCTGAATCAAAAGCAGAGAATAGATTAATCACCAGGAAACTGTCAAGAGAATAGAAAGGTACGGAACAGACAGCTGGAAATAATCAAACCTTCAAAATATCAGCAGTAGTAATTCCAGCATCCATTAGTTGGCCCTTGAGTAGATCAAATTTCTCTGGCGTTAGTTTGTTTAATATACTGCACAAGCAAGAGCAAATAAACAGCATGAAAACGCAAGACAAGAACTGGGACAGTTTTACTTTGTAAACAAGAAAACAAACAACCCCTTCAAAAAGAATAAACAAGCAAAAAAAGCATGATCATTATATTACCCTTTCACTGTTTTCAGGACTCTATCTTTCTCCGAGAGATTGCCTCTTCGGGCTGACCAAGGTACCTCAGCCTTGATAAGAGCAGGGGTGGGGCCAACCTGAAATTTTGAAAACAAATCAGGTGAAATAATGATAATATGAAGAAAAAAGTATCCGCATACAAAATAGAAAACAGCCGATATCATATGCGTACGGCTAAACACTATACATTAGTTCACAAAATAAAATTACAGCATTACAACATATGAAATCGATTGCATAAAGCATATTGCTTGGGACATATGTCTCATTGTTGAATGTTGACAATGTTCTAGAACAAATAATCCTGTTCCTTTTTTTGCGTTTAATCCCGCGACCTCTGCATGTAGTTTACATTTCAACATACGTTGCTAGAATGATATGTTTACAATTGCATAGCATGATATTTAATGAAGCAACTTGTATAATAGGACAACTGAAACATGTTTAAACTATGCCGTTGGGTTGGATTGATAATCCCAACATTTGACAGAACGACAGGTCAGCAAAAGCAAGTTGCTCTACTATAATTTGATGAAAAGAGTTACATCACACATAAGCATTGGTTAACCGAGGCAAATGGGTATTAAATCAGAATCAGTAGAGACCACAAAACAAAACAAGAAGTAATCCATAGTACGTTTAGCACAGGAAGAAGCAGGAGCTTATTCAAATTACAAGCAAATAATGAGAAAAGTTAAATGGAACAACATAAGTAACCAGAGTTACTGATGCTCCTTATCTTGAAGGTACCTGAGCTTTTGAAGCAAACTGATCTTGCCTGTTAACTTGTTCCTGCTGCCTACCACTTGAAGCATATGCTTCTTTTGCTTCACGTATGTTGTCCCAAGACTTCTCTTCATTAACTGCGGGAGGTTGAACTGTGCGTGCACGCCAGTCACGGTTATCTGTCTCAGCATACCGATTCTGTGTTTGTGTTTGTGTCTGCACTTGCACCTGCATAACAAAAAAAACTACCATAAGGATTCCATATTCCAAATGTGCAAAACAGAATAGCATTTTAATAATTTTAGCAAAATGGTGTCATGAAGACCATTTGGCAAGGCTGAGGAGCGTAATACAGAAGGTAAAAACAAGTGAATTATGATGCCAAATAATTTAGTGCTCACATTTGAATCATTGCGAACCCAGCTCTGATCTTCACCGTGAAGCTCTGCATCAATCTCTTGCTTAATTCTCAAGATGTCATCAGGTACATGAGCAATCTGTGAGGAAGTGGAATTATAATCAATGCATGCAAATCAAATGACGTGCCTGCATTGTCAGGAAGAATTTTAGACTTGTACTCAATATGATGTATGCCCCGTTGAATGTTTAGGCCATACGTGTGGATAAAATTATTAACCTAGTCTTTAACACTTTACAGGACTGTAGCACACTTACCTCCATAAGGAAAGATAGAACGTCCCTATCTAGACCCATCTTACACGTAAATGAAAAGGTGCTCTATACCATTTAGCCTTTTCAGTTTCCACCCTCTTAAAACAGAACCATCCAAATTGGGAAGCAACTAGGCCGCTCAAAATTCAGTCCTCTTTTCTCACGTTCAAATTAAAACAAGTTACGAAAACTGCTACTGATCACAGCTTCAGAGAAGTTTAGATAGCTAGAAATTTTTATGACTCTTCCAATCGACTGCAACAGGTACAGTTTCACTATTACCTCTTTGTGAATGCCTCTACTTCAACCTTGAGCATTACTCCCTTCTGTTCATAAGTGAACCTTGCTTTGGACATACCACGGTCTCCAAGATATAACTTTCACAGTGACAGTTAATTTTCCCAGTGATATGCTAGCAAAACATAGATTACAGTGGTATTTCTAACATCAAATTTATTGGAATCATTTTCATGTGGCCAATCCAGACAATTTTATGTTTATTGTGGCCAAAGTTGGTTAAGTTTGACTGCACACATACCACAGTGACATACATTAGTAAGGGGGCATTCATATTGGTTTTTGTTAATGGCTTTTGGTTTTCACTTATAAATAGTAATAGCTTGTAAAGAGAGACATCACTACAGTGTGTACCACAATCGACTAGTAAACTTTGCCCTGAAAAGACACCGTTTGAAAGCTAGGTACTATAGAAAAGCCATTTACCGTAGAAAAGCGGCTTTTAGAAGCCAAAATGAACAGGGCCTAAACAAAAGAACTGAGGGAGTATTGTTTTTCATTGACTATGTACTATTTTTGCCTAGCCAAAGTATCCTAGAACATTCAACATTGACATTTCTGCTCTAATGTATCTCAAATCTCCAGGCCATACTACAGACACTTTTCACCAAAACCAGACAATGGGGTACACTAAGCAGAACACATCCAAGAAGATATTTACAGCAATTTCTCCATTAGAAACTGATTTTATATGAAGTATCAGATCGCAAGTACCTCACGCAGCTCAAGAAGTTGATCTCTTGTATAACGAATACGCTCATGCGTCTCAAAATGTGAATCACCAATCTGCACCAATATACCAGGAATGTTAGCATAGAAAATATAAATCTATAAATCAAATTAAACTTAAGAGTAGACTACAATATGGGTAAAAAGTTAAGAATTTGAACCCAATCAATTCACAATACTCGAAAAAAATTAACAATGCAAACTGCCCAGTTTAGAATCACTTGTTTGCAATATTCTAAAAGGCCGTGGCCGCCTAGCCTGCCTAGGCACTAGCTGACGCCCTCCTGCCTGCCCACCAAATCCACCAAACCGATTTATCCCGCCTAGGCCCACCTAATCGGCGATTAGGCGTTGGTTTGCCGTGCCTAGCGCCTTGGTGAACACTGCTTGTTTGGTCCAGCTAGGTATGTAATATTGATATGATGTCGAGTACCAAAACATAGCTCTATATGCAAGTAGCAGCATAACCAGCAAAGCCAGGTTCAGTTCACTACTTATGCACAGCCCATGGTATCCCACAAACCATACACAAGCGCAAGTGAAGCCCTGAAAACTGCAATCCACCCGAAAGCACACACCACGCACCGGAATCCACTAAAAAATCCCAACGCTAGTCTAGTGAAACACCCAACTTTGATCAGTACGAGCCCAATCACATCCCAGTTACGAGTCTCGATCCCTTGTTACGCATTAACACCTCCTAAAACCTCGTTAAGCAGTGCGATTGACTTAAATCTCCCCAAATAGAATAATGAAACAGCATCCCGCACCAATACACGCTCCTCGCAGATTAGCACGGCCCCTAATCCCGAGATCTGATCTTCTCTCCCGGATCTCCCCCTCCGACCCCGCCGCGAAACCAATCGAATCCCCACCGAACAGTAACAACCCCCACCCCCCAGATCGGGCGCAGCGAGCTCTCTCACCTTGGAGACGCCGGAGGGGGCGCCGCCGTGCGGGCGGAGGAAGTCGCCGGAGCCGGAGGTGGCGGCGGCGAAGGCGGGGGAGAAGAGGCGGCCGGCGCGGGGGCCGCCGCCGCCGCCGCCAGGACGCAAGCTGATCACCGGCTGATCCGACTGCATGCTTCCGGGGACCGAATCCGACCAGCGAACCGCGCGAGCTCGATCGAGAGGAATCGGCGAGAGCCCGGGGAAGAGCGCAGAGAAATCGAAACTCCTTTTTCCTCTTTGGGGTTGGGGAGAGAGGGCTCCGTTTGTGACCTGGGGTGGGGTTTTATCTCGGCAACTCTAGGGCTGTGGGGGCAAACTATTGTGGTTTCTGCGGCTGGCGAGGGTAGATTCGTACTTTTACACGCGTGGTTTCGACTGGCGTGGGAGGCTCGGGGTCCACCTGTCGGTGTGCCCTGGCTCTTGGCGGTGGCGAGTAATTACGGTTTTTGGGCATGGAAGGTTGGGTTATTTACGACTGGGCAGTGATCCTATCTCATCTCCTGCAGGCTGTCTGTAAGAATGTGTACAGTTTCAAAAAAGAATAGTATGTGTACGATATTAGCATTTGACATATGGAGTCTGTGCCTGTGCTCTTTAGGTATGTGTATATGTCAATATGCTTGAACAGTGTTTATACGTAGATCCCAAGTTTTTCCCAATAATCTCATGTTCAAAATATCTCATATTATATATGTGATTCACGGATTCTCGAATCCATTTGTACAACGCGTCACGTTTCAGTAAAGCTGTTATACTGACCGTATTATCATTAGCTGACTTCGGATTTTATACCGTGCAGTGATAGCATAACACGTAGACGCAGATCCGTATATCCCGTTTGCATCCAATCCGGTGGTGGATCGCTATGTTGGGCCTGAATGTGCCCGCCCACATAGCGCGATGCGAGTGAGCTTGCAATGGCTGACACATCAGGCCTGCCCAAGGTATACTTACGACCAGTGGGCAGGAGCCCACGAACCGTGCCGGCACACACGCCAGAATGCCAGTAGGTGTTAAACGCAGTGAAAAAATTTGAGTAGGTTCTTTTCGACTACGGTTTATATAACTGAATGTTGATAAGTAGTTTTAAAAAAGACGATGAAAAATTATTTTATTTGTTTATTCGAAAAAAACTATAAGTCATAAGTCAACCATATATTTTTAAAGTATAGCACACACAGACACATACAATTTACACCCTAATTATATCACCGTACGTATAAATACGCATTCATGTCCTCTAAGACACATTTGGAATTTTTGTGAATGCACCAAGACCTTAGGAGCGTGGACACATTTTTTTTTACTAAACACGCACGTATATGTACTCTATTCTAATTATTTACTGTGACACACCGGGTTCAATCCCAAGGGCGAACCTGAGTGAGCTACGTGCACTACAGCAACGTTAGCCACCCAAGCTAGGTCGGTTCTCGCCAACCGTTCATTTGCCGCCCTCATGGAATGCCACTCTCCATACATGTGGGCTTGTTCTTTGGGATATGGCTTATGTTTTTTGTTTGCACTTTTTCAGCTGTCATTTAAAGAATCACTTCAAAAAACTATCTTATTTGTTTGTATTTTTAGAGAAGCTAAAAGCTAAAAAGAAAAACTTGTAATAAAAAATTATGAAAGACCAGGTTAAGATATGAAATTGCCTGTGTACTGGGCTGGGCTCGCCTGCCGCAAGAATTCTCTCTTTGCAGCACAATGCGCGCAACACGGCAATAGTTATCGCACCGCTTGTTCTTCAGCCAACTGGAAAACCACATTACAAACCGAGACGACTCGATCGAGTTGGCTGACGTTTCGAAATTTTTTTTTTATCGTTGGTCTATTTCATCCACCGTATGGGCTGGTCGCATTTGGCGTACGGCGCCTGGTCGACAAGTACAAGCTGCATGTTGTGGTGTTGCCCAGGGGGCAAAGGCGATGACAAGATAGAGAGGCCGGTAGGAACTACCCGCCCAGAGACTTGTGTACCCTTTTTTTTCAAGCAAGATGTTCAAGCCGAGTCCTTCGCGTATATAGGATTGTAGTCATATTTTTTAATTTAGTTTCTAGGTGTTTTTTTTTTCAAATCTACCTTCCCCATTGAACTCGACAGTCGCGATAGGCGACATGTGTCATCTATCATATTATCCTAACTCGACAGGAAGATACCACCGTAATAGCACCTGCCAAGCTAGACTAGCTCAACTAACTCAATAGAAATATCTGTCGAGCAACCTAGCCTTGGCAAACCATGGATATTGCTTAACTAAGTATGATTTGTACTAATTATTTATACTTTACACAATTAAGTATGCTTGCACTAATCGAGTGATTATCATGTCTCTACCGCGTTCGGCTAGCTTGGCACATTCTCCTGCCGAACTCTCTAGGTATCTATCATTATGTAAGGGTTTAATAGGTGACATATATCGTTTACCGCTGATCAAAATTAAAAATTGCTCTGTCAATTTAGAAAAAGAAATCGACTATGGTGTCGGATATGAGAATCTTATGACCAGGTTTTGATCGTGCATGCGCCCAGCTCAGACCATACCGCATCTGGTAAGACACGTATATTAAGGGCCTGTTTGGAACAAAGGAATGCAAAACAGAGTAATGGTAGGAAGCGCAGGAACGGAGGAAAGTGAAAAGCGGAAAACTACAGGAATACAAACCATAGGAACGAAAAATGTGGACCGTTTGGATTGCAGGAAATAAATTTGAGGCCCAGTTTGGAACACAGGAAAGTCTCTCTCCTCTCTGTCTATGTTGTTGCCTCGGTCCTATTCAAAACAAGAGCCAGGAGTGGATGTTTGATTTCCTATGAAAGCGATGGAAACGGGGAAATTTCCTTTGTTTTACTGTGGATCTTTCCTCCAATCCAAACGGTGAGAGAGAAGACATTTCCTTAGGAATGCGTTTCCTTTGCTTTTCCTCCATTTTTCCTCCAATCCATTTTTCCTCCAACCCAAACGGGGCCTAAAGAGATCTATACTAAATGTCCCTCACCGAAGAGTCAGTTACCAAACTGTCGCGTAAAAGATCAAGAGATAGACACCTGCCGTGCGTCGCTGCATGCTGACACAGCTGCTCCACTGGGCCCACCTTGGAACGTATCCACCGACAGCTTTGGGGTTCTGGCAGGCAGAGGTGCCCAGCTGCGCGTCTATCGCGCCGCGTGGGCGCAGTGCGCGGCCGGCCTCGGCCCTCCGCGTGCGTGCGCGGCAGGCGCCGACGGCGTGGTCAGGTGCGTGAATGCGCAGCACGGTGCGCCGGGCACGCCGCACGCGCGAACCGCATGTTACGGCGTGAGACGCGTACGTTCCGTCCGAACTCCGGACCAGGCCGTCCTTGACTCAAGCAGGTTCTTTTCCATTTATACTTTAATTTTAATTTAGATTGTTATAGTAATTAATTTTTAAAAGATACATTTTTAAAAAGATGCAGGGTTTACAAGTTAATTATAATACACACAGTAGTGACTTCATTTATATCGGTTAAAACCATACATAAGTTATTTGTGTCTTTATATTCTCTCTCACACGAATAACTAAAAATTATAAGGTATAACCATAAACCGTAAGTTGAAGTAAAAAAACATATCCTAAATATGGCATGCTGACCCATACGAGTCACAAAATAAGTTGAGGCCTTGTATTGTGTGTTGGTTTTCGGTGACAGCCAAGGCTTAGAGCAAGTCCAATAATAGAGCCAAGTGTTTGGCTATAAGTCAAGTTATAAGAGCCAAGTTATACAATAATTTGTTTTCTATTTATCTACAAAAGATTTTTTATTATTATGTGGTACCATGTCTCACATTCTCTTTCATATTCCTCCTCACATACATTTATTATCTTGGCCCACCACTACATAGGCTCCCGTGCCCAGCTTGTTGCTTGCATGAGAGCCAAGCTCTCATCTCTCTCCTCTCTTCTCTCCTCCACATCAGCAAAAATGCTGACTAGCTTAGCTATAAGACCATTATTGTACTTGCTCTACTATCACTCCCACATGATGCCCTCATCGCGAGATTCTCAAAGCGTTCATGGGTGTGGGTGAATAATGATTGTGGGAGCAAGATAGCGCTGTGCTTATGCTTTTCTCACTCACCACTCCCTCCCTCGTGTTACTCAAATGGGGCAATGCCACGTTGGATGCGGTCAACTTGTCATGTCAGCATTCTAGTCCCAGGTGGAGTGTTTGTGATCTAACTGACCCACCGCAACAAGTTTGGGGACTTGTATAACGAAAATACAATCCCAAAAGTGCTTGTGGCCAAGGTTGGAAATACCAGGACCGGATCCAATTCCACTGGGGGCCGGTACTAGTAACGGGTCAAAATTTAAATTTTAGGTTGTTTTGAAACCAATATCTGGAAAAATTGAAAAAAGCAGTTTAGATTCGAAAACTAAAATTTTAATTTGAACGGTTTTTTCGGTTACCAGCCTCCACCAGTAAAAACGATAACCGGTGGTTACCGGCCAGGTTTTTGAACCCTGCTTGTGGCTATAAGCACTATCTGGACCGTTGCTATTGCTCTTAGATTTGTGCCAGCAAAGTGGGGGTGGGAATGCAGCGTATTTGTCAATTTGTGTACTTTTGAAGGGGCGACGAGGGAGCGGAGTAGCGGAAACACAAAAGTTAATTAAATGTAACTAGTAGTGTGCCCGTGCTAACGCTACGGTAAAATACAAAACAAGATAAAATTTGCAAAAAATAAAACAAACAATCAGATTCATTAAGATTCACGTCTCATATATTGTATAAGCTCAAAGCGGACTTGTGAGTTGTAACAGACAGTTCGGAGGACAGATAGCAGCACCAATCACCGAGGAGGCAATCCTTTTCTAAAGTAACATTGCCTCGTAATCATGTACCACAAACCCATAGCAGCCTTGGAGGATACTAACAGCATCCCGGGCAGCATATTCATGGCCTAAATACTCAAATATGGGCAACCACAGCCCAGAAGAACTTAATCTCCATATGCGCTGGAAAGCCCTCGGAAGGCACCTCAAGCTCTATGCCAGCGAGCATTGCGCCGTCATCAGCAACCTCCCAAAGTTAAGACACGGGGCAACCTACAGCGGCTAACAACTGCATTCAGCAACAACACGTACCGACGTACGACAGGCCTACAGCAAACATCCTACGAAGCAAGGATGAAACACCAGGTTACTACAACATTTAAAAATCATAGTCTAGCCCTAAGTGGAAATGATCCTATGATAAGGAAGGCGCACAAACAACCTCATCGATTTATTAAATAGAGAACACTTTAAACCAAAAGGAGAAGAGTTAGACATAAAAAGGGAACACACTAACAATCTAGAACCAAGAGAAGGACAATCCAACACACACTGCAGATCTAATAAAACATGACAGAATCATATAAGCATCAAATTTCATGGGACTACTCTACTATCAAACATCACAATAGGATAGCATAATACACTGTAAAATCAATAAATCTTGGTTATGATTCTAAACAATGGCTGTACATACAGTAGAATAGATCTAAGGACTGCACGGCTTACATAGACACCCAAAGCATCATATGCATCAACAAAAAAACACCAAAAATAAAAAAAAATCAGAAAACCAACACACAAAAGAAATAATATTGATATACCTTATGACGACCTGATGGCTATACGACCAGTTTGTTCTTGGAAAGCAAAGCAACAAACTTAGAGGAGAATAGCAACCTGAAAGCAGTAGGACATTCCTTGAAAACAATAGAGCAGTTACACTGTGATCAAGGCATGATATGAGTAATTAACGGCGACCTATTTGTTGAAGCACTAAACAATACAACATATATTTTTCATCCGATGCTCCTGGCAGGAGAGCAATAATTTTAACAAATAACTAAAAGGCAAGCTGAGAACTATCCTACAATCCATAACTAAGAACAAAGAGGATTCTACCATGTCTACAATTCACTGAGTGAATTAACTTGCATGGGAAAAATCCAATCATCATAGAGGTCAAAGTTCAGTGCAAAGAAATGCAAGGACATAAGCATTCTGATTACTACTACCGTACTCTCTAGAGAAAACCAATATGATTCACTGAATGAACTGACCACCATGGAAAAACTACAGCAGCATTTGAAGTATAGTATTCTTAGAGCATTATGTATTATCAAGATGGATTATATGATTTACAGCAGTTCATACATAAAAGGATTATCACCAGAACATATGCCATGCAAATACTATGAGATATCTCGGAAAATTAGTTTCTTTATGTTCTTGTCGCCTGGTCTCTCCTCTTTTCTACACTTCTAGTTACTCTATTCCACAAACTTGGAAATGGCTGAACTCTAAACATACACTCATCTAAAACCATGGACAGAACCTATGGACATCATAAGCATGCAATACTAGTTCATCCACTGACATATAACAAAATTAACAAATTGCTCGATCATGGTACTGGCGGCGCGAAGCTTCTACGCGAGGTCTCCCGATGCTCATGCACTACAAAAGGAGGATGGGTACACATCCAGCTTTGCTGCGTGCATTGCTGTTGCAGCCTTGCCACACAGCCGCTGCCCCATAGGGCCCAAAGCCCATAACAACACCCTTCTCTGTATAATTTGTTAAGCTGAAAAAGAAAAATGAAAGTGAACAGGCAAACTGAAAAGGCAGTTTAAACCTAAGTGTCTGTTCATGAATTGTTTCCCATGTATTTAGCCCAACACTATGAAACTGTATGCATTAAGTTCGACAGTATGGACTATAAGCTTTCCTGAAATGCAGTAACATCCATTATCAGTTGCTAAATTATACCCAGGCAGATCCAGGTGAAACAAACATGGTTGTGTCCACATACCCCAGGAAGCGTGCGTTTGTTGTGATATGCATTCATTGCCTTGCCAGCCTCCTCCCTTGATTGGCAGATCAGGAAACAGCAGCCTGCAAATGTCCAGTACACCTTATATCAAGATCAAATTAAGGAACAAGGTACAATCCAGCAACAACAGAACAAAAAAGAAAAAAGCCACTGGAAACACCAAAACTAACACAGATTCTCCTGAGGAAATATGGGCATAATTTCGAAGTTTGTAGCAAAGGTAATTCTAATTGAATTTCCACATGCAGGATAGCATGAATTATTTATCATTTTCATATCTGACTCCTCTTGGGAGAACAAGAGCAACCACCAAAGGTAGCACGTACTGAATCAGTCAATCCATCCTAAGAAGAACAGAACTAATTCAAACCAACTAAAATGAAGAAGCATCAAATTCCCATGGTACACAAAAGAATCATGATCATAATAAAACAGGCCGTAGTGAACCAGAATTCAAGCAAACTTAAAATGAAACTGCATGGCATTCATGCCCCTGAGAGTAATGTAACTAAATAATTGGAACCAAAGCTCAAGTGAAATCAGCATGACAAGGAATCATAGGTCGACAATGCAAGACTTAAATAGTGTGGTTTCAACAAAGACTTAAATAGCGAAGTTTTCGTACAGGCAATAAAGACTTAAATAGTTTTGTTTCAAAAAAGACTTAAATAGAGAAGTTTTCGTAGAGGCAATAAAAAACCATTAGCTTCCGTTGTTAAACAAAAGAATTTCCTGTTCTTGCTGGTTCTAGATTAAATCAACACAATGTAAATCAAGGAAGCAAACACTTAGCTTTCTTAACAGGAAGTTTCATCACAAACAAATTGACAATTAAAGCCAATCATTATAAATCAAGCACCCGAAAAAAAAGTTCTTTCCTATCCATATTTACTCTCTGAAGTAATTTATGAATCAACTACCACAGCTAGAAGTATGCCAATGCTAAGCTTATACCAAACGATGGTTACAACAATTGAATCATTAGCTAAAGTACAAAACGATGTTAGCATGGGTTTCTCATGTGCAAGTATCTTGTCGATCTAATTATATACATCTGCAAGCATAGCTAGAGCTATCACAGATCACAATTTCCAGAGTACTTACACTCCCAGAAGAAATGGCCAGACCTATGATCTGATGCTCGATTCAATCCCTTGTCACAGAAGCATGTAACTAAATCACATAACTTTGTAAACTACATCAATTCATGAGATAGAGTGGAGAAACATCAAACAAAAGCAAGCTTTCTATCTTACTCCGCTTCGAACTTTCTTCAGAACTCAGAAGCTTCACTCCGCTTGAGACTGACCACAACAACAGCCAAGAGGAACAATGTCAGGGGGCTGCCCAGCGAAGCAAAACACCTGCGTCGCTCCAGTTTCTAGGTTGGTCACTGTGGATTTGCATGCAGTAACAGGATTGTTGAGTCAAGCAAATCACAGCAAAAAAACTAACCGGACAAATCAAAACACGCAGGATTGTTCAGATGGATTAGTTGCTAAATCATGTAGAAGGGTAGGAGGAGGAGAAGTGGAAGGGTAGGAAAGGAGAAGCGGTTGAAAAGCATCCATAATCTCCATAAGAGAAAAAAAGAAAACTGGACTCAACTTTAAGATAGACAAGATAGATGCAATTCGTTATTAGCAGCCAGACAAATCAAGATAAATACTATCTTGCTGGAAAAAAAATTGAATGAAAGGACATAACAAACTTACATCTTCGAAATGTGCCAACCGAATTACTATTTCACATATCAGATGGTTCAACTTTTTTTTAGTGTGGTTGTTGCCAGTTTCTAACTGTCAGGGCATGTACAATGCAAAGTGCTTGTGCATGAGTGCTAAAGAGAGTGTATTGCCACATCATCAAGCACTTGTATGAAAGTTCTCACCTCCGATGCATGCAAATTTATAAAGTTGCTTAAATCATTCAACTACCTCGTTAGCACTCCAACAAGCACCTGTGATCTCCAATGCGAAGACCTTTTTCTAAAAAAAAAGAAATTCCAATATGGAATTTTAAAAAATTGAGCTTAACGTCAATAGTGCAGGCTTACAGCTCATTCTCATCCCATGCTTGCAGATACATATACAGCTTGGACTCCTCTCGTCTGCATGCAGCGGCATACTAATTTGACTATGAAATTTGTATGCATGAATACGTACCTACGTTGTGTCTTGAGCAACTTCTTATATTGGACTCTTTTCTAATCTGATGCAGCAGCAAACTGATTTGACTAATAAATCTACATGCATGAGTACTTAGCCTATTGTGTGTTGGACTCCTTCCCGCACGTTAGTTACTTGCTTGCCGTGTTTATTTCCTTTTTCGAGCCATTCTTTTCTACAAGAGAACAGAAGAAGCCTCGATTGAAGTATCAACCAAACAAAAAGGTGGTTACGTGCGTATAACGCTGACAAGGCATCAATGCCCATAGAATTCCTCTGTATAAGCACCTGCACCATTTTATGTGGCAAAATAACCCGGTTTTTTATATAAGCACCCCTTAAACACCTGCATTGTACATGCTATTGGGAAGTTCATGCTGAAAAGATCAGTACAAGCACAGCATCATAGCATATTTTATGCATATAGTGATAGCCAGGCAACAATAGCTATAGTTCTATGTTTGATCTAGCTTTCATGCAGTTCAGTTAATCACATGGAAAATATTACAGCAAACACATAGCAAAAGTAATTGGATTTTGTTACTTACGCAATGCAGAGACAAGGTATTACCTGCAGTATAGAAATTTGTGTAGGGATAATAGGCGGCGTGTTCACCGATATTAGAAAGATTTCTGAACCACAGCGACTCAAGTTGGACCATGAATACACCAATAACCGTAGACAGAAGAATCACATTAGTGTCCTCATCATACCCCAATATCATTACTCCTGCACTCTCAGATGGAAATCCCAATGAAAGGAGCTTGTCTAGTTGAACGGTTTTCTGAAGCAGCCATCTCACAACACCGTCAGAATTGGCCTTCCTCTCCCATAACTCGATGCTCAGTTCTGTCAAAAAGGCAAGGCCAAGCTCGCTTTCCTCTGTCCGCAAGATCTGAAAGCTGGGGCTTTTGCTGGCGTCTGCTGGCTTATCATTCACAGCTAGACTCTGCGTATCCAAATCAAACTCAAGGATGTTGCAATCCCAAAGCAACCAGCAAAGTGCATTCCCAACCAAAATGACGGGCCTCGTGAAACGAATCCCACTTGTAATTGACGTTGAGATGATATTGCCCCAAACACCAGACTCCGATTCATACAGGCAGACGAACGCACGTGTGTCATCTTCGGTGTATCCCAAGACCAATTTGAAGGGGCTCAAGTGGCCATCGTTGCCGGCAGCGCGCATCACCGCGCCGTTGAAGATGAAATCCTTTTCGAACCCTGGCGGATAAGGTACGCAGAGCTCGTCCCCAGTCACGGGGTCCCAAACGACGGCCTCGCGCCGCGTCAGGTTGATGAGGAGGGCGAGGCCGTGGTGGCAGCCGAGGAATCTGCAGCGATCGCTGGGGCGCCGCGGCAGGGAGAAGCGTGATTCGGGGATGCGGTCGGGCGGGTCCAGGGTGGGGGTGAAGGAGAATTCGCCGAAGTCCTGGATGAAGAAGTCGACTTTGAAGAATCCGAGCAAGGGAGGTGTTCGATGGAATGCGCGGAACCGGCGGAGGAATTGTGGGTCGGAGACGAGGCGGCGCCATTGCTTGCAGACGAGGGAGGCCCGGGGGAGCACCGCCGACGAGGGCCCTACCGAGCGCGAAGTTCCTGGACTCCCTGAGGGCCTTGAGATGCGGGCGGAAGCGAATCAGGAAGATGACATCTCTAGTTAGTTAGACACTTAGAGGGTGGGCAGGAAGGAAGCAGACGGCGAGCGGAAGGAATGATCGGGCCGGGGGAAGGATGGGAGAGGAGACCTGCGGGCCATAGACGGGGTCGGAGGCGATGAACTCATCGACGTCGGCGTCGGACCACCTGGGGAGGGGCTGGTGGCGGCCGTAGACCTTCTTGAAGTAGTCGAGGAAGGCGAAGTTGCGCGCCCAGTGCTGCTTCACGGCGTCGAGATGCTCGCTGATCCCCATCGCCGCCGCCTCGCTCGGTTCGTAGGTTTTCGTGAGGAGGCGGCGGAGCGGGGGAGGAGGCGGCGGCGCTGGGTGGGGAGGAGGAGGAGGCGGCGGCGGCGCAAGGTGGGGGGGGGGGGGAGGAGGCGGCGGCAGAGCGGAGGGATGGGGGCAGGAGGAGGAGGCGGGGGGAGCGGAGGGAGCAACTTAACCTGGGCCCAATTCGTAACCACGACAGTAGGACGCCGCATCCTCTCAGAAGGAGGAGGCGGCGGCGCGGATCTGGCGGCTAAAGGGAGGTAGGTGAGGAGGAGGCGGCGGCGGTGGAGCGGATGAGCGGGGGAGGAGGAGGCAGCGGCAGCACGGGGTGGGGAGGAGCAGGCGAGGGCGGAGCGGAGGAGCGAGGAGGCGGCGGTGGAGCGAGGAGTTGGGGAGGAGGAAGAGGAGGCGGCAGCGCGGAATGGGGAGGAGGAGGTGAGGGCGGAGCGGAGGAGTGTGGGCAGGAGGAGGCGGCGCGGGGTGGAGAGGAGGAGGCGGCGGCAGCGCGGAGCGGGGGAGGAGGCCAGGGGGAGCGGAGCGGGGAGGAGGGCTCAGTGGGGAGAATAGCGGCGCGGATAACGGGGAGAGGATTCGGTGGGGAGGCAGACGCACAGTTTCGTAAAGAGGAGCGCGCGGGTTCAATGATATGATATGCATGATCCGGATGATTTTGACCTTAAGATCTTCAATGAGTAAGAGAAGAAGGTTTGAGGAGAGATCCAGACCATTCATTTGTATGAAGTTGGATTACTTTGGTACACAAATCTGGGTGGACTTAGATTAGGCATGACTGTGGGGGTGGTTGAGGGGGTGGATTTAGTAAAGAAAATTTTGGTGTATTATAGAGTAGGGTAGATGTCATGACATCTCGGTTGAGTAGCCTACATTTTCCCCATGCTTATTTATCGAAACAAAAACCTGTCTGTTGGCATTGCGTTACAAAGATCATGTACTAGTCCAGTAAATGCACATCAGGGACAACTTGCCAGCAAATTGTCGTTCAATTGAGAGATATCTCAAATAAACATTTAACTACTTGAAAACTCTGTTTTATCATCCGAATGTAGGAATAAACGTTCGAGTACATTAACTCAAGCATCAACATTCTTAAAGAATACATTAACTCAATCTAGACCCGAAACCACTTCACGAGTATTAGAAATGCATTCTTCAAATAATTTAGTAATTCTCAAGAACAGTGTGTATTATTGTTTTATCAACCTGCTGGTTACAGGCTTACAGCTAAGCGTGCAACTAACATCGCTACATTATATTAAATCAACGGCACACAGAATTTCGGGAACCACTGTTCTTAGTTCTTGCTCAGGCAAGAAAAACACAGTACAAAATTGCTCGTCAAAATTGTTCGCCGCGATAAGATTACGCATCAAAATTGCACGAGCAAGCGCATACAATTGGACAAGGAAGCATTACAAGTAACCACGAGCCACGCTACTCCTTTCTCCTCTTCGCCCTCCCCTGCTGCTCCACGGCCGCGCCCTCCCGCTTCGCGCCTTCCGCATAGACATTGCCGTCGTCGTCGCCGGTGCCGGGCGCGGAGTATAAGGGCAGCGCGATCGACTCGGGCGCCTTCACGTGCAGCGCCCGCACGTTCCTCCACTTCCTCGGCACGCACGATGCGGCCGCCTCCGCCGCGGCCAACACGTTCTCCACCGCAGCCTCCTGGGCCATCGCCGCATGCCCCACCCGCACGGCGCGGCACGTCCCGGCCTCCACCCGCAGCTCCACGCAGCGCGCCGCCTCCCTCGCGGACTCAGCCCATTCTGGATCGGCGAGGTCGACGGGCACGACCCTGCCGCGGTCCTTGGCCGCCTTGCTGCCATTGGGGACCCTGAGGCGGCGGTCGACGAGGACCAGGCCGCGGCGCGCGGCGGCGGGGATCGAGCGGAGCGCGGAGGAGGGGAGAGGCTCGATGTCGTCGGGGAGGTCGGCGGGGAGGCGGTCGGAGACGAGGGAGATGGAGGGGAAGGGGGAGCGCGGGAGGCGGAGGCGGTGCTCGAAGCGGCGGGAGGGGGCGCGCTTGAGGGTGACGAGGAGGTACATGGGCTCCGGCGCCGGCGTTGGATGGTGCTGGAGCCACCGGAGGAGCGCCGCCACCGCGCGAACCACGGCGTCGCGGCGGAGGCGGCTGGTGGGGGTGGGCGCGGCGGTGGCAGGGGCAGAATCCATTGTTGGCGGCGGCGGGAGTTTGGGGGTTGGGAGTAGGAGGTCTTAGGGTTTGTATTTACGCATGGGTTTCGGTTCGGTTGGACCCGAAGTGGGTCGGGGCTGGTTGAGTCGGACCAGGAAGCTGGTGGCTCGGCTTCTGCAAGGGAAGTGGGCCGTGGCTGGCGTATGTTTGGACTCAGCTCGGCTCGTACCAACCTAATCATGGAGAACGTGCAGGTCGGAGCTAGAAAACGCGGACCAGCTTCCCCTAATTAGCAAGTCGCATTAATTTTGGGTGGATTTTTAGACTATAATTTTATATTTTAGCTTATAGTTTTTAAATTTTAGTTATTCGTGAGAAATTACACGCAAAGAGAAATAGACACATACGATTTTGATCGGTATAACTGAATTTAATATAACGTTTATTATAATTTATCTGTAGATTCTGTCTAAAAATGTATAATTTATAAGCTAGTTAATGTATTATATAGTGATAAGCCAAAGTTAAAAGAAAAAACTCACGGCCCGGTGAGGAAGTGGTAGTACTTCAATGCGAATCAAAGACAACGACAGCGGAGAGGATGTCTACTCCAAACTTTACTTGTCCACCGGCATGTGGCTTTCCAATAATAACTACTTGCTTTATTCACTATTTCACTAAACTCTCCACATCTTCTAATCAACATTTCACTGCAGACATCCCCAACAACCAACCTGCTATACAAGATGACTATTGGCAGTGGCGGACCCAGGATTTTTGGGATGGGGGTACGAAGTTAAGAATCTACAGAGTATATATATAAGATAAAGAATTTTGATACACATAATATATATATCTCATATAGTTAACCAAATAAACAATCACACATAAGCAATAAATGCAATTTCCAATATAAGTTTGATTGACTTAATTTCTAGTGAACACCGAACAGAGTACATGAAACAACATCAATGCAAAACTGACCTAGATGACCTAGATGCCGCCGTTGAAGATGGAATAGGGGAGGAGCTGCCGCCGTTGAAGCTGGCCATTGGGTGTGCCAGTGTGGGCGCCCGGCGCCGCGCCGCCGCCGGTAGCCGTTCGCCAGTCGCCGCGTCGCCGGAGACGAGGAGGGGAGCCGGGCGCGGTTGCGCGCTGTGAGCTGGGGCGCGGCGGCTGTGCAAGAGAGATGGAGAGGAGGCGGCGTGAGAGCAAGGCAGGAGCGGGCGCCGCGCCGCCGCCGGTAGCCGTTCGCCGTTCGCCGCGTCGCCGGAGACGAGGAGGGGCGCCGGGCGCGGCTGCGCGCTGTGAGCTGGGGCGCGGCGGCTGTGCAAGAGAGATGGAGAGGAGGTGGCGTGAGAGCAAGGTAGGAGCGGGCGCCGCGCCGCCGCCGGTAGCCGTTCGCCGGTCGCCGCGTCGCCGGAGATGAGGAGGGGGCGCCGGGCGCGGCGGCGCGCTGTGAGCTGTGGCGCGGCGGCTGTGCAAGAGAAATGGAGAGGAGGCGGTGTGAGAGCAAGGCAGGAGGCGGCGTGACTCGTGAGAAGCAGCCAGGCAGCAGGAGTTAGGTTAGGAAATCAGGAAATGCCAATTGGGCCATTGGCTAGTGGGCTGAATTTGCTACATTACCTTCATTTCTAGTTTTTTTCCTATATATATGAAATATATATTATATATAGTTGATTTTTTACAAAAAATTTTGAGGGTACAACTGTACCCCCATGTCCCATTATGGGTCCGCCTCTGACTATTGGACTATGACCTCATCCAAAGAAGTTGTACAGATCCTTAAATCCATGAGAAGAGATGCAAATGCCACATCAGGCCCTGATGGATTTATGTGGCTTTCTATAGAGCTTTATGGAGCTGGATAGGTGAAGATGTGTTCACCAACCGGTAGGTTCTCCCTCAAGGCATTAACAATACCAACATTGTGCTTATCCAAAAAAGAATGATCCTAAATATCCCACTGAACTTTAGACCCATAAGCCTCTGCAATGTTATTTACAAAGTTATTGCCAAACCTGCTGCTCATAGGATGCAACATTCATATGCCAGGATGTATAGATGATTCTCAAAATTAATTCACCTGAAGCTTTCGACAGAATTGAATGGAATTTCATTAAGAGCTGCTCCCCTACGTCAAGGGTTCATGGTAATTTCGTTGATCGTGTTCGTGCGCATGCCTGCATTAAAAACCCTACATTTCCGTTTATTATACTTCCTCTGTCTCGCAATATAAATCTTATACATATATCTAAAAGGTATATTATTTAAGTAATATTTAATAAAATTATATCATATTTATTTCTAATAGAAAAAGTAGAACTATGTCTATCTAATAAGGCAACTATGGTCAATTTTATTAAATATTACTTATATAATATACTTCTTAGATATGCATGTCAAATTTATATTATGGAACGGAGTGAGTAAATGGATAGTCTTATCGTCGCTTCCACATTTATTGAGGTATCCATCAAGGTTGTCCCCTCTTGCTATCTTTTTACTGTCCTTGAGGTAAGACATTACCTAATCAATTTGGTTCATTATTGTTAAACACCAGTTACAAAATTGTCCAATGTACAGTTATAGCAAAAGGGACAGATGCCTTTCCATAACGGCACCTTTTATGCCACCTATTCATCATCTTTATAAAGCAATGTACAGTCTTAGAATTGATTAATGAAAGCAATCTTTCTCTCAAACACTTATCTCAAACCTCTCTTGCAATAATTATAAGCTTTTGCAAGGCATGTCTCCATTTGGTCTCAACCCTGCCCAGGGGCGGATCTACAAGGTATGCCGGGTGGGCCCCGGCATACCCTGAGTCCAGCCGAACTTAGTGCCGCAGAACACCGTGAAGTTGAAGTTGTACGGGCCACCGCCGCCGCCGCAGCACGCGGCCAAAGGCCTGTTGCCGAAACCTGCAATGAAAACAGCAGCAGCAAGAAAATACCTGCCGGAGACCGAGCGATGCCGCCGCCGAACGGGGGGAAGGTGACGCCGAACCTGGCGATGGACGCGGAGGGCACGCGCCTGCTCAACCTCACTGTCCTGCAGCGCCTCGACCCCGTCGTCGAGGACATCCTCATCACCGCCGCCCATGTCACCCTCTACGACTTCAACATCGACCTCAACGAGTGGGTGAGCTGCGATCCCTCCTCTTTCGCGTGTGATCCGCCGGGATCCGATCCAATTTGTGATTCTGGGTTTGCTTGCTTGTGCAGAGCCGCAAGGACGTGGAGGGGTCACTGTTCGTCGTCAAGAGGTGAGTGAGGTGGGGGGTATAGAGTGCTAGGGTTTGGATAAAGGGGTTTTGCTCTCGTGTGAGGTTGCGACTGAGATCTAATTGTTTTTGGGGATGGTTTGTGCTATTGTAGGAACTCGCAGCCGAGGTTCCAGTTCATCGTGATGAACAGGCGGAACACGGGGTCTGTGAATCTGTGATCTAACCTGATCAACTCATCTGCTTGCTTTAGGCACTGGACCGACAGAGCTGATTATGATTGAAAAAAAATCCTTCCTTTTGGGTGTTGCTAAACCGTCAAGTCTCCTAGATCCTATGATTAACTAGTGCATTAACTTGGTTTAGTTTCATTCAGTTATCAAGGTCGGTATTAATTTAATTTTTTTTTCGCATCAGATAATCTGGTGGAGGATCTATTAAGTGATTTTGAATATGAACTTCAACCTCCATATTTCTTGTACCGGAACGCTGCACAAGAAGTAAATGGTATTTGGTTTTACAATCAACGTGACTGCGAAGCTGTTGCAAGTCTTTTTGGAAGGTAACGTTTTTCATTTATCCTGTTCTCCACATGTTGGAGGCCTCTTTTTGCTGTGGCTAAGATGTATATTGAAAATCATCTCCATGTTACGGAAGCATATTTTTCAAATTTTAATTGAAGTAAACGATCTGATCTCATCTGCTTATGTAAATTGGGACTGAACTGGAAGTGCATGGATTAGAACTATCAAAGACTGGTTAAGAAATGGGAGCAATGGTGGGGCCAAATCACATTCTGTGTAGGCAGTAGGACTTTTGTGATAGAAGGCATAGGCTAAAAAAGTCAGACAAGTAATATTGTAAGTCTCTTTTATATATATTTGAGACTATTAGTATGGTGTTTGAACTATTTATATTGTAATTTGTGTAAGTTTCCAACTTAATCCTTGAATTTAAAGACTTATCATATTATTTAGTGCATGTATACCGAATTATGGTTCAAAATTTATAATTATTTACCGAATTGGCAAATGGTTTTACCGAATTGCATATGAAAATTTTGGTGTGGCATACCCTTTAGTAAAATCCTGGGTCCGCCACTGACCCTGCCCTTCGTGGCAGAACATACATGATTATTTACTACCTCAGCAACAGGGTTAAGGGTCCACTGAATCCTGGAACCAAACAATTTAATCAACCACCTCTTCTACAATTGTTTTGGCCGCAGGCCACTGAAATACTAAAGGCGTTGCTTCACTATCTAGGAGTACCTAATGATATGCCAAACAAGGTTAGAGCTCCTGCTAATTAAAGCCTCTTCCTACGTTAGAAACACGGCTGAGAACCACCTGTTATTTATAGCTTGTTGAAAGGGTCGTTCCACAAAATCACCACGATTTCCTTCCCGTCACTTGTCCTCAAAACAATCAGGTCCACAAGAGCTCAGCCACGCTGTAGCACCATCTTTTAACGCTAAACATATTACTATAAGGAGGAGTTCTTGGATGATCAATTTCACAAGTTCGAAGGTGGTCTATCCACGCACCACCACTCCAACCTCTCCTCCCATTTGCTCCCACAATTAAAGACACAGAACTCTTGTGCCTTGTGAGGGGGCAAGGAGAGAGATGGATTCCGCCGGTGCCGCCATCCTGTTTTACTGCGTCGCGCTGTCCATGGTCGCCGTCGGGTCCGCCGAGCTCGACAACTCAGGCTTCATATCAAGTACTGCCACTAGAACCTGCAACAGAAACTGGATTGGTGTTAAATTCATGCATTTTCAGGAATAAAATCCCAGCATTGGATATTGGAACCGTAAGCTAACTTGTGCATGCTTTCCCCCCCTTCTGTTGCCTTCGTTTTACCGAACGATGATCGATCACCTCAGTGGCCGCCCTCGACTGCTCCAACATAACGACGCCATCGTCGTCGCGCAAGCTGGTTGGCCTTCCGGTGCCTGCAGGTAATTTACACAAGTCCACCGCGCGTAGCTAGCGTACGACGGCACACCACGTGAACTGCACACGCATCTTGATGGTATGGTGTTGGCGTACTGCGTGGTTTGATTGGTGGGGTGGGTGCGCGCGTGTGTATAAGCAGGAGTTTGCCCCGTGCGGTTCGACCGGATGCACAGCTACGGCGCGGTGACGAGCAGCTGCCGGGGGCCGCACATGACGGCGGCGCGATGCTGCGCGGCGTTCAAGGCCTTCGCGTGCCCCTACTCCAACCTGATGAACGACATCAGCAACGGCTGCGCGGACGAGATGTTCTTCCAGATCATCGTCCGCGGCAGGCTGCAGCCAGGCCTCTTCTCCAGCATCTGCCGCGAAGGGCCCGAGGGGCTCAAGTGCTGATCAGCTTGCTTCGCTTTGCTGCGGGTGGTCGATGCCCGTGCGCACGACGCCGAGCGGTTGGGCCGGCCGGCCGGAACCGTGGCATTTTTGTATGCGGTTCTACATTGCGATCGATATATATGCGCTTTGATGAGTGGGGTGTAATGTAATGTATCTTTGGCAAACTATATTTACATGTTCTTTTGCATAATCCTTGTGATTGGCTTCACTACGTTGCTCCGTTCATTTAGACTTTACTTTTAGCTTTAGCTTCTAAGCCGAAATAGACGAAGAGGTTTCGCCAAACGGCTTTCTCAAATTGAGCCTGTTGCTGTACGTGTATGCTGTCTACACTATATTAGCGTTTTTGTCATCCATCATCGTCTTAAAGAGCAGTTGTAGCTAAAAGAACAAAAAAATTACTATTTGTTGTGGAAAAGAGAGGAAGCAAAAGAGTAGCGTAGTCAAGAAAAATATATTACTATTTGTTCTTATGTTCTAGAAAAGAGAGGAAGCGAAGAGTAGCGTTCTACGGTTCTAGTACACGTCGTGATTGTGTACCGTCCGGTCACCCCAACTACACACGGCAGACGCCACACTGCCGCATCAAACTGCCTTCCTTGACCACAGTAAGTTGATCATCTCCGGTTGTCGATCTCGACGTTTTCTGCTGGGAGATTAACGCAACAGACCTCAAACCTGAACCACTCTAAAAAAAGTAGTTAGCACGAATCGCTCTAAAATTAAGAAGTTAGTATGAACCAATCCTACGGTTTTAAGGTCGGGCGTGCGCACGTCTCCCCTAGCGAGAGCTACACCGATCGATGCTGCTCGTTGTCGTCGTCGCCACGTCGCGCAAAATTGATATGCTTTGACTTTGCCGGCCGAGCACGCATCCGCCGCTGCCGTGGCTCGCCATCAGCCCTTGCCAAACGTCCCCGTCGGCCACCAACGGCGACGCACAGTAGCGGGTCACCTCATCCGATCTCTAGCAAACACTGTAACTCAAAAGGTAAAGAATACAAAAACAGAACACCGTACAGAGACTGCAACTCAAAAGGTAAGAATACAAAAACAGAACACCGTACAGAGACTGAGGAAACGAAGATAAACAGAGATCACGTTGCCCAGCTACCTCGTGGCGCGCGTGTTACTTCTGGGCTTGAAATGTCGCCGCCGTTGCAACCGCGCCATCGACGGGGACCTATGGGTGACGCTGGGCTCGTTGAAACTGCCTGAGATCGATGCGACGACAGGTTTGCCTTTGACTAAAATGGTTCGGCTGAGCGCGCAGATAGCAACAGCACAGAGTGGCCGCGCGCAGTGTGGACTTCCAAGCGCAAGCAGCTGCTACTGGCTAAGATAGCGCTCCTACTCTCGAGGGCACCTACAACCAACATGGTCTACTCGTTTAATTTTCAACATCCAGCATGCACTTTTTCCAAATAATCAAACCTCCAAATTAGAACGGCGTTAAAGAATACTTGCTACTCCATTGTAGCTAGTTCACTTATCCAACGACGAAACTGCTCAAATTTACGGCAACTACCTTTTTTTTTAAAAAAAAAAGACTCCACGGCAACCACGGCGCAAATTTCATCGCTGGATAGTCTACGTGCACCAGCATACACACCACGGCGTCGAACGTGGTCAGCACCACCTCATCATGACTCCATCGATCGATCGATCAACCTGTAAACGGATAGAAGAGGCAGATGACTCGAGCCGCTAAGGCCTGTGTCGATCGTGTACATGACAACCTGGCTTACAGAGCCTCAACCGAATACAAATGATTTACATGGGTCGGTTGGGCTGGGATACACGCACATGTACACGTACACAAGTACGTGTCAAGTCCATATCAGTAACATCCCCGCAGTTGAAGTGTCGTGGACACACAAATCGGACCAAAAATCCAAAAACAACTGAGTTGGAAGACCCTTCATCATGACATCAGCGAACCGAAGGCTAGAGCGAACGTGAAGAATATGGACTTGACCAAGAGACACTTCTTTCGGACGAAATGGTTATCGATCTCGATATACTTGGTGCCGTGGTGTTGGATTGGATTAGATGGGCCAAGTTTCCTTGTTATCATGGAAGATGGATTCCGCGGCTATCCATAGGGCAAGTGTCGATTGTTAGAAATAGGCTCATATAAGTGAGATCCATTTCCTTTAATTTTAAAACATGCATAGTTTAGTACCATATTATTTAGGCAAAGTGGAGGAGACCGATTTATAAGGTAGAGTCATTGCCACTCCTTGAATATTCGCATATTTTTTCATGAAAATCGTGTGACTTGTGACTTGCGATGCGCAACTGCGTCGTGACGAGGCGTGCCACTTGACAGACCAAGTCTACCTTATTTTTGCTAAACCATGTATCATCTCTCTCCTTTTAACTGGTTAGGAGACTGCATAAATATCATAATGTGATTTGATGAGGCAGTTACCAGTGAGTTAACACTGCTTAATCCGTGTTTTGATGAGACAGTTACCAATGAATAATTCTGTTTTAATCACAACAGTTACTAATGAATAACTGTAGTGCCCTTAAAAGGGGCTGGAGATGTTCAGGAAAAGTACAAAGTATTCCACCTCCATTCTTTTTGTACTTTCTTCTCTGCGAACTTGTGTTGTTGTACTGCACCGTCTGAACCTCATCAATCTTTCTTCCTAGTGTGCACCTGGAAGAGGGAGAGCGGCTATCTCCGAATAATTGCTGTAGAGAGTACCTGCATGGGGCAGCAATAAGTTTTTTGGGTAGCGCATTTGCATGACCGCTCCTGCACTACATCGTCTACGCTCTGCACTGCATTAAACCTACACTACTTTCTATTCTTCATCAAGTCCAATAGAAAGTGTTCACGTGTTTGTTCAAATGTGATACTATCCTTTCTTTGTGTATATTCTGAAGTATAATGAGTAGCCTGTTGTTAGTTGCAAATTTTGCATCACTAGTTTATTGTATTTGTCTGCTAGTAAAACTTAGAATTAAAACATTGCCTACATTTGCAACACCGATTGCTCAAGCTCCATGATGAGGTTGAGGATAACGCCCAAGATGGAGCCGTACAATCATATGAGGATGGCAAAATCCTGCTGTGCCCAGTCGGCGTCGTGGGGATGAGGAGGTGCGCTGCCGTCAATGTGGTGTAGTAAGCCAAACTTGCTGAGCATGGAGTTGAAGAAGGTGCGCCATTTGGTGTAGTTGGATGCCTTAGGTCAAGCACCACGGATATGTGGGTCTTGATTGATGCTATTGGCCGACGAAGAACTGTCAGTGAGAGGGGGAGATGAAGCAGCAGAGGAGGGAGCGCCAGTGCTCATCCTGACAGCAAAAACATAACGAGCAATGGGCGTGGATCTAGATTAATTTGATACCATGTAAACGAATAGAAGAGGCAGGATAGGTGACTTAAGCCGCTTAGGCCCTGCTCAAAACAGTGATGGCTTCTAGGCCTCTGACTTTTAGAAGCCACAAACCGTTTGGAACGTGTTGACTTTTTAATACGGTTTTTTTCTTCCCCCCTTTTTACTTTGCATTATCCGTGGAGATATAGCAATATATTTTTATTTTTTTTCTTTATTTTTCTTTAATTCAATATATCAGAAAAAGTTAACAATCACTATAGTACTAGTTTAGCCAAAAGGCACAACAATGAGCCTATTTTTTTTGGCTTTTGGCTTCGTCTTCTTTGGAAGCCAAAACAAATAGGGTGATTTTTTCAAACAGGGTCTCGAAGTCATTTCTACAAATAGCTTTTCAAATCCAAAACCATGTGCATCGTCTATATCAACGTCACTGTTGTCCGTTGTTATTTTAAAAAACGTAAATAAAAACTATCAGCAATAACCAAAGACTATAACTAAAAAAACAGGACCGGCCTATGTCGATCATATATATACACCAGCCATGATACATGCATAACAACCAGCCATGATACGTGCATAACAAACTGGATTACAGAGCCTCAACCGAATACGAAGGATGTACGATGTGTACACGCACAGCACGCCTACTTCAGTAGGTGTCAAGTCCGTATCGTTTACACAACCGCGCGTCCAGATTATTTTAACACTTCGTTGACAAATGCAATCCAACAGAAAGCAACAGCTGTGTACTCCGTGCTACAAGCCCACCACATAGAAGCGGCGTCAACGATCTATCCTATCGTGTACTCTGTCACCATACTCTCTAGGAGTTTGGATGGAAATACAAAACATTCTGTAAAGGACTAATTGACCTGCCATGCACTCTGGTCAGTTGTCACCTACGTTCATTCAAAACATTTTGCTAGTTGTACTGTGGAACGGATCTATGGAAGATGTGACAAAAGAGAATACCAAAGTGGAGTGTAAAACACGAGTATGAGGAGTATACAAACAACGATAAAAAAGGTTACTTTGTCTAACATCAATTCAGTCAAGTGTTGAGCTATGGTAGGATATGATGTAGTTATGTACACAAAACTTCAGCAGGGTAGCTGCAATCATGATGACGAAAGTATGTTGCCAAAGATCTTAAGCGGCCCTCAGACCTCCGGGATCTTACAAATTCAGTGCGTTATTACATCAGTCGGGGGGAAAAAGGTGCCTTTTTACATCTTTGCAACGTGAGATTGATAGGCAAGTCCAACAACAATCTTTGGCTCGCTTCTATCACAGGGTTAGGTAATCAGAAGCTTCCACTGGACTCTAGGCTCTCTGTGTTTGTGTGTGAAATTGGATTAATCGAGTTAATTAGTGTTGTTACTCGCTGCATACATGTCTAGATTTTTCTCCGGTACGCACGAAATCTGTGGCAGGTTCCCGAAATTAAATTGTCGTCACGAAGAGAATGACAACTCGATGGTGAATGCCTACTTTACTTGGAACTTTCCATCGCCGTAACAGCGGTCCGAAACAACAATTACGAAGTCACTACCATGATGCATGTTTCTTCAAAGCTTGCCTTGCGATTCTACAAACTTTCCTCTATCGTTCTCGAAAGCAAACCTTCTTCTACAAACGTATCTTTTCCATTAGCCCGTGACAAACTCAGGTGAAAACTCCAGCAAGCACTGTTATTTCTTGCGTGGCCACCACTGCTAACATTATTACCATGAGCATCTCAAATACACTGTTTCAAATCAGCTGCAACAAAACTTTAAAGCCAACCAATCCAAATAAAGATTGGAGCCGTGGCTGGCCAAATCTAAGCAGTTGACATCAAGATCTAGCCAAGCCATGTGAGGAGCTAGCTGTGGCCACCACCCTTGTGCAAGTGTCGTGGCATCGCCATCCTCACACATCTAGTGGCAGGATCCAAGTTGCCATTGTCCATGTTAGTTCTCATCGTGTTTTGTCTCTAGTCATGTTGCTATGCACTTGGTTAGTCCAGTTCCTCTCCGTCCAAATGTATTACCTTCGCCACTCACCAGCTCTAGTTCCCGCTTCACTTCGGTCAACCGTGCGCACATTCCTGGCTCTGTCGCTTCAGTAGACTACAAATCAGGGGCGGAGCCAGGAATTAGATATAGGTGGTGATCGGTTCGGCTGAAAAGCTCGTGGCTTATGGCTGAAAACACTGTAGCTGGCTGAAAAAATCACTGTAGCTGACAGAGGCTTATTTAGCGTAATTAATTCTTAAAAAATTTAAAAATAAAAAAAATATGTTAGCCCATTACGTATAATATAAACAAATACGGGGAAAAAAAGAACCGGTAAAAAAAGCTCAACAAAAAGCCAAAAGTTCATAAAAAGACGAAACTTATGAATAGTGAAAAATAAGTCAGAAGCCGAAGCCGAGTTGACAACAAATAGAGTAGAACCAATGAACCATGCCGGATTTACCGATCCAATAGTCACATATCAGAGTAATATATTTCGCAAATTACAATGCAAAGAAAATTACATCTCTATTAACTTAAACTTAGCTCTACGACTAAAACAGGGTCTAAGCCGATTAAAACAGGGTCTCTAGATGTGATGTGAGAGCAACTACTGAAGTGTGTACTTATGGTTTTTGTTTACATTTTTTGATACCATAGTGAACGGTAAAGATATTGACATGGACGTCTCATATATTTTTAGACTCGAGAAGTCATTTAAAAAAACTGCTTTAAAAACACTCTATTTATTTTGATTTTCGAAGAAATCAAAAAACAAATCCACGAGAACATGTCCATTGTATTGCCATAGAAATTCGGCCAAAACATTTTCTTGGCTTTTAATTAAAGGTTCCTAGCGTTATGTACTCCACCAGCTAGTAGTGCTTGAGTGATCTTCAATCACACATATGACTAGCTACAACAGCTTCTAGTCAACTCACCAGCCTGCATTAATCATCCTAAGATTAAGAACACAAACATGCATATCCTACAGATCACGGTACGCACCACCTTGTAACCCGCATTTACAAAGATCAGTAGATACAAAGCTAAAACAAGAAACAAAACAAAGAAGATTTGGGCTGCATATGATTGAGCTTTAAACATACTTTACATTTGGGCTAAATTGGGAGGGACTAAATCACTAATTAAACACATGTAATTAACTACATAATAGATTATTAGTAAAAAGTTAGGGGTGCCGGGCCCCCTCCAGCCCCCCTTGTCTCCGCCACTGCTACAAATGCCATTTCCCCCTTACTGATCTTTGCCGCTCCATTGGACTACAAATGCCATTTCTTTCCCCTTACCACTATTACAATCGAATCATAACAAACATCATTCCGTTATAGAATACTATTGAAGAAGTCCTCAACATCTTTCTTGCTGGCTTTTGTTGGACTTGCTTGCGAAATTGATGATGTGAAACTTTGTTAAACTGCTAAGTCTCTATTTTTAAACTATAATTTTTTTAATTATAATATATTAATCTAATGAATAGTATTCGCCAAGCCGGAAACGTAAAATGCGAAAAGAACGGCCAGGGCGTCCAAGGTCAGGGGGGGTGTCCACCAACACGGCAACAACCCCCTCCCCGTCCCTATGACTTCCGATCACCATCCCACCAAACCCCCACCCCGCCCCCGCTCGTCAGCCGTCACCTCCTCCAAAACACAACACCGAAAGCACGAAGAAAGAAAAGGAGAAACGCCCAGCCGAGCAAGTCACCGGGCTCTGAGCTCTCCGCCCGTCTATAAAAGCCCCCCCACCCCCCGCTCTCCCACCAGCTGCTCTCCACCAAGAGCTGCTGCTGTTACCCGACCGTCCGCTGCATTCTTCACGAATTTTTGCCGGTTTCGCGCCTCGGATCTGAGCCGCCGCGCGTCGTTCTTCTTGCAAGGTTGGTGCCTGCTCTGCTCCTGCTGGTTTGTAGATTCTGTTTTGGTGTTTCGAGGTGTTAACGAGGTGCCTGGTGGAATGCCGGGGCGGCGGCAGATGGCGATCACGGTGAGGCGGTCGACGATGGTGCGGCCTGCGGGGGAGACGCCGCGGCGGAGGCTGTGGAACTCCAACCTCGACCTCGTGGTGCCGCGCTTCCACACGCCCAGCGTCTACTTCTACCGCCGCCCCGAGGGGGCCGCGCCGCCGGAGGGGTTCTTCGACGGCGAGCGGATGCGGCGCGCGCTGGCGGAGTCGCTCGTGCCGTTCTACCCGATGGCCGGGCGGCTCGCGCGCGACGAGGACGGGAGGGTCGAGATCCACTGCAACGGGGAGGGGGTGCTCTTCGTCGAGGCCGACGCGCCCGACACAGCCGTCGACGACTACGGCGACTTCGCGCCCACCATGGAGCTCAAGCGCCTCATCCCGGCCGTCGACTACACCGACGACATCTCCTCCTTCCCGCTTCTCGTGCTCCAGGTGAGCTCAATTTCTAGTAGCAGTTACAACTAGGTTCAGGGCGAAAACAAAAGGATGGTGTTACAGAACATATGTCCGAAATAGAAGACCACAAGTACGGGAGATACAAATTTAACGTGAAAAACTCTTACGGGAAAAAACTATGGATACACGAAGGCGGAATTCACTGTACGAGGAGATATTATAGGCACAGGGAACTTCGGCGTATCTCAACCGTGCGACTACATGCCTACATATATAGACTAGATATTAGAGTCCCGAATAGAGTCGGATGCACCGGTTGATGTCACATCTGACACGGCTTGGCGCATGCTCCGCTCGGTGCCGTGGCTGGTGCAGAGTCCGACACAGACATGATGACGAATTCCGATCACACTTTAACAATCTCCACTTTGAGACGAATTCGCTCCTGTAGCAAAAAATATGAAAAATCTTCTCAAAGTAAGTCTTCATAAAAGCACCTATGCCTTGTAAGTCCGTTGGACTAATCGTCAACAAGAAACACTAGAACAGTCTTATCTAAACGCTTCTCAAGAAGCACAATTTAGCAAACCAAAGTCCAAACCCACAGCTATCAACAAAGCAAACAAACAAATCTAGGTCTTCAACAACTCATAAAATCAACGAAGTCTGAGTCTGTGCAACTGACCTCCTAAAACAAACGCTTAATCATCAAACGACATAAGCCAAAATATTACTTGTGGCGCTGGATAGATAGCGAAGAACTCATATCATCTAATCTAACATGATCCATCTAGAACACAAAACTCGGCAAACAACGCTTATTGAAAGAGCAATTTGCACATGTGGTCATCATGTACATCAAGTCGCCGGCTTCAAAGTTAACTAAATTCCATGACATGGTTGAAACTACTCCTATAAAATTATCTGGATGAAAGGAACTCTTGTGTGGTTAATGGAATATAAACTGCAGTAGGTCCCTCGTATTGAGCCACGATAACTGAAAAACATTGTAGTGTCCAGGGATAGAAATCTCGGAATCGGTGCAAAACCTGGCCAGCGGGTGGTAACGGCCGGTTACTGGAAAACCTGGGAAAAAACGGGATGAAATCCACGTTTCAAATTTTGAATTTGGGCGGTTTGAAAATCGGTAACTGGAACGCTTACCAGAAAAACCGAAAAAACCGCTTGAAAAGAGGAAACCGCTGAAAACGGGGAAAAGTTAGAGAAAACCTAGCACAAAATATTAGGATTAGCATATTATGCATATTTAGTACATACAATAGGTAATCTAGCACAAAAAAGCGTAAACCAACATAGCAATTTCCTAGGTTACTAACTGGTTTTTCCCTCCCGGTACCCACCAGAATTTCCCGTAATCGGCGGTTACCTTTTTTTTATCCCTGATAGTATCCACAAAAAAACAAACTCTTTGCACTTAAATCTTTCATCTTAAACTGAAATTAGAGCAAAACCTTCGCTTTCAAATAGCAAAACTCTTGAGAGTATCATACTAGCTATCATTAGGGTGTCATCAAATTCCTGAGAATTGATGTTGCCATAGCCTCCTTAATGGTTGTGCAAGTGACCCAAATTGCAACATATCCAAACGGTTAACGAAACACCAAATTCAGTTATCTCCACAACTGACATTGATTTTTGCAAAATCTCCTCGATCAAGCATAGCCTAAATTAACTCATTGTGTTGAAAGGCTGCAACTCCACTGTAGACTCTGTGTGGATCTTGCCGCAGTAACCCGCAGTAGATGATGGATCATCGAAGAAATCGCTGATGATTAATCCCGCATGTATGCCGCCAATAATAGATACAATGGCTTGAATTGCAATGAACTTCACCAATAAAAAACATGCAAAGCTGACGGCATAGCTTCTTCATAGAAGATGACAATCGACTGAGGCAGAAGATCGTCGATAGAGATGGGGTAGTATGACGCCAGGGCATAGCGTTAGGCGGCACAGGCAATGGTGCTGATGAACTTGACACTGGAACAGTCGCCAAGGTAGAACACGAGTTGACACTTAGTATGGATTTGAGTCGTGGAACAGAGTTAAGGCAAGTCGAAATCACCGAGTTGAGGATGCTGAAATATCCTTGTACAATTCCTTGTGTACCTAGTAAGGGCTTGAGAAATTCTTTAGTGCGTTTTTTTGTTCCTGAAGCAAAAGATGTTGGAAACTTTTTGGTACGCTTTCAGTGTGGACCTAGCAAAATTCGTCGAAAAGAATCACTAGCATAGTTGCAGAATCTGCATTGCTCTGCCCTTCGTGAGGTGTTGACAAAACAATTTTGGTTCAGGCTTTGGCTCGGACTGGACAACCTTCGTGTTGAACTCAGATTCCAAGATGCCTTCTAGCAAAAAAAACCACTTTCTCCTTGATTTTCATGCTGCTTCTATTGTCCTGATGTTTTGGATGGCTAGTACACTTCGGAGTTCGGACTCTACAAGTTCTGCATAGCTTTAAACTCAACGACTGCAGACAAAAAACTTCGAGTTGTCGACGATGAATCCACATAATGCCGTGAAAACGTCGCGCCGCCTTTGATGCTGTTGTTGTGCAGGTGCTGCCCCTGGGAGTCACCTCCTCCCCGGGGCAACGGCTTGGTTTCGAACCCGAGCTTTGATACCACTTGTTATAAAACGTACGATAGAAATAGAAGATCAATAGAATGGGAGGTACGGATTTAACATGAAAAGCTTTTGCGGGAAAAACCATGGATGCATGAAGGTGGACTTCTCTATATGAGGAGATATTATAGGCACAAAGAACTTCAACATATCTCAACCCTGCGACTACAGGGTACATATATAGGCTAGGGATCTAACGGTGACGAAAACTAAATCAGAGTCGGATGCATCGGTTGGTGTCACGTCTGACAAGGCTTGGCGCATGCACCGCTCAGCGCCATGTCTGGCGCAGTGTTCGGCACAGACACGATGACGAATTCATATCACACTTTAACAGAGGTTAGTGGATAGCTTTCTGGATGAGGGGCACAACAATGCTTTACGAACCGCACACGATAACCCAATTTGGCATAACCATAACATTTGGTATTTGATTGGATAGATGGGACCCTTGTTTGATTGTTGATTCAATCCTTTGGTTCTAGGTTGGCCTTTAATAGGGCTGTTCTTTTCAGCTTATGACTTATGAGTTATGCTTTATGATTTCTCTTGAACAAACAAATATGATGTCTTCTTTGCTGATATTTCAAAGTAGTTTATCGGATAGCCTTTTCGAAGCGGCTTATCAGCATTCGTTTCGTTGGCACAAGCGCTCGTGCTAGGACCATAACCGTAGCCATAAACTATAAGCTACAACCGAAAAGAACACACCTGTTGTACCACTTGTATAATTGCATCTGGGGCAGTTGCTGCCTTGCTTGTGTGTCTATTTTTGGCTGGATGGGTATGCTTGGTCCAAAGATTTGGTTAGAATTGCTTAGGAATTGCTAGTATCATCATTCATACACTCCATTGCCCATTGAAATAAACCGTTTGCGTCACCTTGACCAGGTCGAAGCCAAGTCTTTACAAATTGATTTCTTAGCAAGTGATTGTATTTTATACATTTGAAATCTGTTATTTGTCGACATTGTCGTGTACAATCTAAAATTAATTGCAATATTCACTAGGTAACGTCTTAGCAGATAACATAACCCAAGATTTCAACCATGAGAGAACTTATCAGTAGAGGGGCACTTTATTAAGTAGACATCATGTGCTGCTATATTTGTACCAGCTGAAGTTAAGGGCAATATTCACCAGGTAACGCCTTAGCAGACAACATAAGCCAACCATTTTAATCATGAGAATACAGTCCTGCCCAACTAGAGAAATTATCGGTAGAGGGGCACTTTATTAATTAGGCACCATGTGTTGCTATCAAGGTTTTAAAAATCGGTAACCGGTACTCGACCTATCACCCAACTTAGTAGTGATTATATGGCATAATCGGCCAATTATGCGGTATAACCATCTTGATTATGTAGATAACCGGCTAATAGGTTTTAGAACACTGGTTGCTATATTTGTGACCTACAGATATTTGAAACCTAGGTGGTGGCCTTATTTGCTGTTTTCTTACGAGGGTTGTGCAATTGTGTTTTAACTTTTAGCTCGCGATTCTTTGTAGAATACATGCCAATAACTGGTGACTAGTATATATTGCTATATGCAAAACCCTTCAAGTGACTAATACTTAGAGCTTTAAATATTTTACTCTTTTGGTGCTGGAAGTAACTGGCAGACTGCACTAATCATGCCACAAATATATTGGGACAACCTTGGTCTGTACTAGTATGGGCTACTAGGGCTTATGGCTCTCATTTGGGCTTGACTGGTCAAGCTCTCAGTTCCAAAGTGTCAAATCATTTGTCCCATGATCTGGACATGAATGGACTTAATTGAGTGTGATATTGACATGTCTGATTGTTAGGCTTGAACTAGCACGATAATTTTTTTCTGCCTGTTTGAGAACTGTACCCCTTGCCCTGTAGAACCTTGTGAGTTTTTCTTCCTTTGATGGAGACATAATTCAGGTTGCACTTTCAATTCTGTCCTAAATAAAATAGGTCTGACCCACTCACCTTCTGGTGGTCCTTCGTCATCTGTCATTTCATTCTGGAATAAAAGACTAGATAATGGATAGGTTGAATCATCACAGTTACATGGAATTTGAGTTTGTAAAAAAAAGTTCATCACAGTTACATGGAATTTGAGTTTGTAAAAAAAAAGTAGTGCACACTGCAAAGTGATAATAAGGAAAAATGTTACTTTGCTTTTCAGATCTATTGGAACATGGAGAGTCACTTATGCTAAATCTTTATCTGGAGAATTGAATATCCAAATAATTTATGCACAAGCTAACGCTTTTTCTTTACAACTGAAATTGTTTGCATGGTACCTTCAGAACATAAAACTGTACCAAAATTTACCAGGTTATGAAATCCTAGTTTGTGCTGAGCTTGTAATTTCTTTATTTACTGGTATTTCAGCAACCATATTCTGAAAAATTTTGCTTGGAATGTGCACTGCATGTTAGTTGGTATGAAAATGATAGTCTAACCGGAGCATGTTCTATGTGATAACTTTTTGTGAAGATCTTTTTGTTTGATAACTTTTTGTGAAGATCTTTTTATTTACAATAACCCAATGTTTATGCATCCCATTTTCTTCCATTTTTTAGAAGTTTTCTTAGCTTCTTTATTGGCTCTAGTCTTCATTAGGCTGACTTCAATTATGCTGCACATGTGTCAACTGAATGTTTATCCATATTGGTTAGACAAGGCCTTCAGGTACTTTTGTGAAATTGGTTGCTACATAATCCAGTTAGGCTATCATAAATATCAAAAGTAATAAAGGAACTGCAATAATTCTCTTCAATCATAACTGCTTCGTTTCCATTTTTTTAAAAAAACCATTATGCCAAAAAAGAGTTGTATACAGGTCATCACTTTTTAACAGTTGCCAAACTCCCAGAGAAAGGGCGTTACTTGACTACCAGTTATTGTTGAACTAATAAAGGAACTTGTCCCAACCAGTGTTCTAAAAAGCACTAGGCAGGTGGCGGAGTGGCGCCTAGTCACCAAATAGATGGGCTAGGTGGCCGCCTATGGGGGCAATGGGTGAGGTGGGCAAGGCGGAAGGTTGGCTTCTAGCGCCTAGGTGGCCGCCTTTGAGAACAGTGTTCCCAACTCCCAATACCATTTATAGTTGGTGCTATTAGTTTCCCAGCTTCCAACTTTCAAGAAAAAAGGTCATTGGTTATCACTTGATTTCATTTATGCCACTGAAGCTACAAGCTTGTGTTGTTCTTTCGTAGTTATTTACAAGTTTTGTACTACTAGGCGGATGAGATAGATGCAGATATTACTGTTAAAACTGTAATATAGCTTATATTATACCCATGTGCAAGGGAGCAAACTGTAGATAGGAGGCATATTACTTGTGAGCTTTTGGTCATACAAAGACTGTCCAGTAGTGCGTCTCACACACGCTTGAAGCTAGCATGAGTGCATGACAATTACCATGAGAAGTTTGGCATGATGCTCTTTTCTACCACCTCTCTTCACCCCATCACACCATCTTCTTATACCCTGGTGTGAATGCCTATCATCAGTTAGAATACATGCCTGGTAGGGACTCCTTATGATCAAAAGGAAAGGAGTTTGGTATGAGGGCAACCCTATGCTAGGTGAGGAATATTACATCCTGAGTTAGACAAGCCATTTGCAACTTAGGCTTCTCTGTCAGTTGGCAATATAATGACTCACAGAGGGGTGGAAATGCTTCTTTCAGATTGCTTGCCACAATGCTTATCATTTGTTTGGTTCAAATTTTCAAACACACCGTGCTGATTTAGTCATGTGAGTTGTGTTAATTGTCAGATGTTATTAGTGACCTCATTGGGTAGCTGATTATACTGGACACACTCATTCCAAGATGTACACTAATTCACCAATTGTCTGTTTTGATATAAACTTGACCAATTCGCTAGTGTCACCTATCTCTATATTTATTTGGTCTATCATTTAGACTAAGTGGGACAATAATCCAATTGATCAATTTTTATACCTCCTGGAAATCACATGTATGCCCACAACAGAATGTGGTCTAATATTCACGCATTCAATGCACATCAATTATTACCATCATATTGTGCTGCAATAGATATTTAATCATCATTGCATCGATGACATCATGAAGTATATTGGGGTTCATAATTAGGTTCAAACGACTTTGCCTTGACATTTATTACTTACAACTTTGCGTGCCTGTATGGCACCTCATGTTCATTGACGATTTGACATACTAGATGAGTTACGGGCTGGGGCTAGTTTTTTGGTCGTTGGCTGTGTGTCTCGAACTCTTCGTTGGATTTTGTTGCAGCTGGTTTCAATGCATGTTTTGATGGTAGAACCAGAAATAGAGAATTTGATAGGGGAGTTGAGGTTTGCAATGCTTTACATAACAAAAGTATGGTCAGGACTCAGGACTCACAAATTATAGTTCATGTGCTTATGGCTGCAGTTAAGATTATTTTGATAATAATGCTTGTCTTACATATGAATTTGAAATCCAATCAAAGCTCCAGTTATACGTGCTTAAGGATGGCATGGAATTGGATTTCAGTTCAAATATACAACTTTATCTTATAGAAAAAGGAAATTGTATCATTGATTTTGTTGTTCCATGGTTAATTTCAAATACACAGGTTATTCTCGCCTATAGTAGAAGCAGCTTTCTGATTCATTAATGTCCTGTTTCATATGTTGTCTTAGTGGCGTATCTCAGCCATGTATTAATTGGTAGAACGGTAGCTGCAGCTGGAAATATGCATTATGTTAATCTTAGTAAGAAAGGAAGGTATGAAACATGCCAAGAGGCTAACACTCCTTCATTTTGATTTTTACTCCAGGTGACCTACTTCAAGTGTGGAGGCGTCTCCCTTGGTGTTGGCATGCAACACCATGTCGCAGATGGCATGTCTGGCTTGCACTTCATTAACTCATGGTCTGACCTCTGCCGTGGATCTCAAATTGCGGTCATGCCCTTCATCGACCGCACTCTCCTCCGCGCCCGTGATCCACCGACTCCATTTTACCCACATGTTGAGTACCAGCCTGCCCCAGCCATGCTGTCCACCGTGCCCCAGGCTCTCACTGCTAAGACTATGCCGCCTCCCACGGCTGTGGACATCTTCAAGCTCACCCGCTCAGACCTTGGCCGACTGCGCTCGCAGCTCCCCACAGGTGAAGGGGCGTCACGGTTCAGCACGTATGCAGTGCTAGCCGCGCATGTCTGGCGTTGTGTCTCCCTTGCGCGCGGGCTGCCTTCTGAACAGCCCACCAAGCTGTATTGTGCCACTGATGGGAGACAACGGATGCAACCTCCACTTCCAGATGGTTACTTCGGTAATGTCATCTTCACCGCCACACCACTCGCCGAGGCAGGCAAGGTGACCAGCGGACTGGCAGATGGAGCAGCGGTCATCCAGGGGGCGCTAGATAGGATGGACGACGACTACTGCCGCTCAGCATTGGACTACCTGGAGCTGCAACCGGATTTATCAGCATTGGTCCGTGGAGCGCACACTTTCCGGTGCCCTAACCTTGGACTCACCAGCTGGGTGCGCCTGCCGATCCACGACGCCGATTTTGGATGGGGCCGGCCGGTGTTCATGGGTCCTGGTGGCATCGCATATGAGGGGCTGGCGTTCGTCATCCCGAGCGCGAGCAAGGACGGCAGCCTGTCCATTGCCATCTCGCTGCAGGCTGAGCACATGGAGAAGTTCCGAAAGCTGATCGTCGAGGTGTAGACAGGCTGCATTACTTATGTCAGAAAGAAGTTATAGGGGCAAGGAGCTTTAGGTTGTGCTGAGCTTCTCTGGGTTGAAATTCCTGGAGTTTCAAGTGAACACGGTGGCTGTCCCGTTGCTCTTAGAGTGAATTCGTCGGCCACTCTTTTAATGCCTTCGGTTGGAGGGCTATTTTGGACAACATCAAATTGTATAAGCTATCAATAATGAGTTTCCCTTTTTGTTTTGGAGAAATCGACAATGAGGAAAGGGGTTATAATTCATCGCAACCAAAATCCAAACCAGAATGGATATTGGTCACCGCCTTCAGCATCAAATGCTCACTTGTTGGTAGTTCAGTTCATTACATTTTGGCAATGCACAAGACTGTACGGTGTAACTTCAGTTCATTACATTTTGGCAATGCACCAGACTGTACAGTACAAGACTAGCCTGGCTGAGTTTGAGCTCCAAGTGAACGAATATTGTATGTAAGCTTGACCGAAGTTTGTTGCCTGCATTGCAAAGCTGCATTCCTGATGCTCTAGGTGTGGCCCATAACGGGTTCATGTCTTCTTTTTAGAGCCGTGATCTGGCGGAGACTCTCCCGGACTGACTGAGCAGTTGTGCATGCAGACGGAGGAGGAAGAACCAGACGAACATGTAGTCCGTGCTCTACCAGCGCGATCCATTTGGATTTTTGCGGTGTCGGTTGGCTGCAAGGCCGTCGCGGACACGGCTGCCTCGTGCGGGCTCGTTTCCTTAGGCAAGAAGCGTTGCGCCACGGGGGGAAAGGACGCGTGTCCTGTAACACCGTTCCGTTTAAATGCTAGGGCTGGCATGTGACTGCCATGTGGGGCACTACGGACGCTGAGATTGACCCATTCCCGCTCCAGCCGTTCAAAACACGAAACTCGAGGCAACGGCCAAGGGCCTCTTTCTCGCGGCCTCCGCCCTCCCCCTCTTCCACAGTCAGGCGCCGTCTGCGATCGCTGACATCGTCCATCTAGGTCGCGCCGCGGTCAAGCGTTTCGTGGATGTTGGTACGTGCGGCCACGTGCGTTGCGTGGGCTCCGCCGCGCCGCGACCGTTGGCATGCTACCACCGCGCCTCTAGTGTTGGCTGCGCGCGGACATGGCCCTGCCCGCTGCACGACCCTCACCGTGCCGTTGCTACAACCACTATCCGAGCGCTGCTTGTTGAATAATCAAGCACGCTCATCATGGTCATAGAGTTACTGTAGTGGTCGTAGTAGGTGTGATAGAAAGACCACTTTAGCAGATAGCAGGTACAGTCGTGGAATCACTGTAGCAGTTGTTTGACACGTGCTCATTCCACGCGAGAACACATTTTTCATTGTCTGTTAACATCGTGTGCGGCATAGCCTGGGTCCGTGGGATCATGCATGTAGTGGTTCATAATAAGGATGGCTTAACCACCAGAGATAGACTAGAATTTTCTTTAAATAGCAGTCTAATACAACTAAAAAAGCTGCCCAATTTACCAGCAGTACAAAACTCTTGTGTTTTTGTTCTGTTTTGTCAACTTCGTGTGTGAGCTCAAATGTATTGATCGGCCAAAGTTTCTAACATCTGGTATCAGAGCCAGGAAACACTGATCCACAATGCAGTTAGGTGAATCTGCATTGCCCCAACGCTCCCAGTCTTCATCGCCACGTCCCAGAGAACACGTCGACCACAGCAGCGATGCTCTGGTGGTACAAAGGCTGGTGAAGGAGGTAGGGGGATCGGTGGTATATCCCTCACGAAGACGAACTATGGTGATTGAGCCTTGATGATGAGGTCATGCTCTAGGCACATAGGCTCTAGGACGCCATCGATACTAGTAGGGCTAAATTCCAGGAGGACAGGATGGCGTTGGAGGCCATCCTGCGCGTCGTTCCACCGGAGATGATCTCCACGCTTGCCGTCAAGGAAACCGCCAAGAAGGCGTGGGATACCCTGAAGACCATGCACATCGGCATTGATCGAGTGCACAAAGCCAATGCTCAGAAGCTCCGCAAGGAGTTCAAGAGCATTGCTTTCCGCGACAGGGAGTCTATCGACGACTTTGCGTTGCAGCTCACCGGCTTGGTAAATCAGCTTAGCACCCTCGGTGACCCGAAGCCGCCATGCAAGGTCGTCGAGAAGTACCTGCGTGTCGTCCCCTCCATGTTCTTCCAAATCGCTCTTTCAATTGAAACTCTCCTTGATCTCTCGACGCTCTCGGTGGAGGAGGTGACCGGAAGACTCAAGGCGGTGAAAGATCAGCTAGACCCAGTGCCTGTCGTTGGAGCTAGTGGGAGGTTGCTTCTCATGGAGAAGTGGTTTGCGCGGATAAGGGGACGACAGCAGGGCAGGGATCCACTAGTGGCTCCAAGTCCGACAACCGGTGATGCAAGCCACCGTGACGAAGGGTTGATAGCGGTGGTTGTAAGTTCAAGCTCCAATAAGTTGGTTTTGGTGATAATGATAAGTACAATTGTTCTTTAATTATGTATTAATGGTTGGATGATTAATGATAAACGGATGAGTAAGTTTTGCTTTAAAAGTTTATCTTATAGTATATAATTATTGTGTACATGTTGTATACTTGCAATTCAATTTCTATCTCATTATTTGTTAAGATTGTCATGAATTATCAAAAAGAAAAGATTGTAGAATCTAGTCTCTCTATTATGTGTTAATGGTGAAGTTTGGTAATTAATTACAATTGATTTATGAACTAACATTTTTCATGAGTTGGATGAATAGGTTAGGTTCCACAAATAAGGATGACTTGAGATGACTTCATGGGTTAAAGATCGTCAAGTTAAGCTGGAAGATGGCATCATGTGTTGAAGGTCATCAAGAAGAAGATGCATTATGAGTTGATGCATGTCCAAGAGGATATGATCATGTATTGATTATCAAGTCAAGTAAAGATCCATCATGTGTTAATGGAGTTAAAATAAAGGATGCGTCATGAGTTGATGCATGTGAAGACTATGACTCAAGGCAAAAGTATGGCTATCTAGGGCTAAGGATGTGTTTCTAGTTTTTTACCAGTCTTGGTGTTTGGTTAGAAGATCGGATTACTAGTATATGTTGCCGTACTATTAAGAGGGGTCGTGTCTAGTAGCCTGAGTCTCATCATGTGTTGATAGCTCAAACTCACCTCCTCTACCTCTCCTTGGCATGAAGTTTGTATTTGCGAATGTGTTTTGCAAATAATTGAACTTCATGTGTGGAATCCTTGAAATATGGGACTATATATTGCAAATATGTTTTTCAAGTATTTGAAATATATGTTTCCATTCTTTGTAGTATGAGGTTTATATTTGCAAATGGTTGAACATCACATATATAATCCTTTTGTCATGATTCTAAAAGTGTGCAAATGTATTTTGCAATATGTTGGAAATCATGGATAATTCTTGTGTACATGATATTGTAGTTTACAAATGTGTTTTGCAAAATCTGTTGAAGTATATGTATTTTTCAGGGAAATTGGAACTACTGCAGTATTTTCTACGGTACTACCACTAGTTAGAACTACCGACATTGTAATCATGAAACTACTGCATCTGTTGGTGGTCTAAAGACATGTGTGGTTAAGAACCATTGTGATCGAATCAATGTGGTCGAAGACCTATGCAATCGAAGATCAATGTGGTCAGGAACTAGTATGGTCAAAGCCGACATAGTCGAACCAACGAGGTCGAAGATCGACATAGTCAATGATCTATGTGGTCGAAGATTGAAGTGGTTGAAATCAATGTGGTCGGAACCAGCGTGGTCGAGATCTGTGTGATAAAAAATCAGTGTGGTCGAAATCGACGTGGTCAAGATCTGTGTGATCGAAACTAGCGTGGTTGAAACCAACGTGGTTGAGATCTATGTGATCGAAAACCAGCGTGATCGAACCAAGACGATCGGATCCGACGTGGTTGAGATCTGTGTGATCGAGACTAGCGTGGTCAAACCGACGTGGTCAGAATCAAAGTGGTCAAGACCTGCGTAGTCGAAACTAATATGGTCGAACTAACGAGATTGATACAACGTGGTCGAAGATCGACGTGGTGGTCAGAGATCTGTGTAATTAAAGATTGACATGGTCAAAAATCAACATGATCGACATGTTTGAGACATGAGTGGTCGAAACCAATGTGATCGGAGACTAGTATAGTCGGAGACCTGTGTGATCAATCCAGACAACGTGGTCGAAGCCCAGCATGGTCGGAGACCAGTGTAGTCGGAGACCTATGTGGTCGAACGAGACAACATGGTCGGAGATCAACGCGGTCAGAGACTTGAGTGGTTGAACCATCCAATGTGGTCAAGGATCAGGGTAGTCGACGATCGATACTTTTGACCAGTTCTGTGTAAGCGGTCCGATCGGTTCTGTGTGAGTGGTCCAATTAGCGAGCGGTAATACTGCAACATGTGAATGGTACTTTCGGATCACGGAAGCTCCAAAAATTCGGGTGGTATGTTTTTCCAGAGAGACACATGTGTGGAGTCTTCTCGTCCCCGAGGAAATCAGTAGTTCCGCTCGAGTGCTGTGGTACTTCCGATGATCGGTAGTTTCGGACTTTGCACGTCGGAACTTCTGGATTTGCCTGCTACGGCTAGTTTTCTGACCATTGCAGAGGGGAGCGAAGGTATTAGTCATAAGCCCGTGGTACTTCTGAAAATCTTGTTTTTCTATTCCAACAGCTAGTTTCAAGGTGTGGGGTATATATGCCCCCTTGTGTCTTGTTGGAGCCAGTAATGCTTCACTCTATTTCACTCTATTGAGCTAGTGTGAGGTCCTCTTATCTATTGTGCATATGTTGCACCTTGTGAGCAAGAAGGAAGGCTCTAGATTGCATGTACTGCATCTAGAGGTAGATTGTGTATCAACTTGAGTGGTGTGCATTCGTTGCACGTGATGAGAGTTAAGCGATGGACTTAACTTATTACTCTTGGAGTCTGCCGATTCCACACGACGTTGGAGGCATCGTGCGCAGCGATCTTCTCAAAGAAAGTTATAAGAAGATTCAGCAAAGTTGTGAAGGTTGGAGCTCACCTACCCGGAGCGAGAAATAGCTATCACTAGTGGATTGAGGTGTTTCGGCTTAATTCGTGGAGCCGGTCCAATTCATTTGGGTTAACCTCAATGTGAACTAGGGGTGACGGACAAGTCTCCGATCACCACGGTAAAAAGCAACTGTGTCAATTATGGTTTGTTTTCTTGTGCTCAATTTACATTCATAGAATTAATTAGATTGTTTGTCATCCTAGAATTGCAAACCTTATCATAAGCCTTAGAGTATTGGTGCACTTAGGTGAACATAATTAATTTAGGTGATATTTGTGCTAAACCAATTTGAGTTAAATTTCCGTATCTTATACTTACTTTAGCCAAATAGAAATTGATAATTAATTAGAGAAGAGTTGTTAGATCGCCTATTCACCCCCTCTAGTCAGCCTCCTCGATCTAACAGTGGCGTGGACGAAAGTAGGGAAAGGCGAGGATCTGGTGGCAGCCGTGACTTCTCAAAGGACAAATGTCGTAACTGCAGCAACATGAATCATTGGGCCTAGGATTGCCGTAGCCAGCAAAAGCGGGATGAGGCTCATCTCACACAAGGGGATGACAACGAGGCCACACTCCTAATGGCCATGGCCATCACCATCCCTGTGTCCTCGACACGCCAAGGCACCATCCCTACGACCATTCACAGTGGCTTTGACTACTACTTTGACTGCTCCTTCGACCATGGCTTCGACTGCTCCTTTGACCATGACTTCAACCACCTATCCCCATTGCCATGATGCAAACCCCTATGACTAGTCGAAATGAAAGTCTTCGCATAGCTATATTGGGAGAAGGCGCACGACGACGAGCTTTGGTACCTTGATGCCGGTGCAACCAACCACATGACCGACTCTCGTGAGGTATTCTCTGAGTTGAGGTCCAAGGTGGTCGGCACCATGAAGTTCGACGACGTCTCTGTCATCAATATCGAGGGGTATGTGATGATCCTCTATGCGTGCAGATTTGGGGAACATCACACCCTTACGAGGGTATACTATATTCCCTGGCTCGCCACCAACCTTATCAGCGTCGAGCAGCTTGATGAGACGGGCTGTCAAGTGCTGATTGACGATGGGATCCTGAGGATATGCGATGAGCAGCAACATCTACTGGCAAAAGTTAGACGCTAACCGAGCTGATTGTACCCACTTTGGCTCAAAATCGTGCAATCGATGTGCCTATCAGCAAGGAGTTCGAAGGAGGCATGGTAGTGGCACACAAGGTACAGACATCTAAATTTCTAGGCTCTACGAAAGCTCGCACAATGCGACATGGTGCAAGGGCTATTGTGGATTGATCAGGTGGATCAAGTCTGCGACAGCTGCCTCGTCGGGAAACAGTGGTGGGCCCCTTTCCCAGAGCAAGGAGAGTATCACGTGCAGGATGTCCTCAACCTTGTCCACGGTGATCTCTACGGGTCGATCACGCCAACGACGCCAAGCGGCAACAACTATTTCTTGCTGCTTGTGGACGACATAAGCCGCTACATATGGCTTAGTCTCCTTGCGAGCAAGGACCAAGCTCCAGCGGGATCAAGCACTTTCAAGCCATGGTGGAGGTGTAGTTAGGGTGCAAGCTCAAGGTGCTCCGAACCGACCGTGGTGATGAATTCATGTCGGTGGAATTTGGTGAGTACTGTGCCGAGCGCGGTGTGCAGTGGAAGCTCACGGCCCCTTATTCTCCGCAGCAGAATGGGGTCATTGAGCGCTGCAACCAGATGATGGTCACCATGGCACACAGCATGATGAAGGCGAAGGGGCTCCCCGGCAGGTTCTGGGGCGAAGCTGTCTCCACCGCCGTCTTCATCCTCAACCGTGTTATGACACAAAGCGTCGACGAGAAGATGTCGTATGAGGCTTGGCATGGCAAGTGGCCTGCAATGCACTTCCTTCGCACCTTCAGCTGTGTAGCGCATGTCAAGAACACAAAGCCACACCTGAAGAAATTGGACGACTAGAGCACGTTAATGATCTTTGTCGGGTACGAGTCTAGGTCCAAGGCTGTTGGATATTCATCCCACACAAGCTGCTAGATCTGTCATGCCAGAGATAGAAGAGTTCAGAGCTTCTAAATATTGTTTTCAGGGCAGTATAGGCTGCAGGTGCCTTGATATTAGTGTATTATAGCCCAGTTTCTAATGAAGTTTTTCTATTACCCTTTTTTCATTTGCTTCATGCTTCGTAATGAGTAGGTATTCTTTACCATACTCTTCTTCAGTCTTAACTAAGGCTACCAGCATTCTTACTAATCGACTCAAAGAACTTTGTCTCTCTCAAGATGGTATTCACTCTGCCGCTGTCGGCTAAGCACACTTCCTCTATAGGGCGTCACACGTGTTTTAATATAAAGTATTTTATTAATATGTAGTAGAAGGCAATCATCACATAAATAAAATACTTCAATATCAAAATATATCATGCCATTATAAACTAAATAAATGAATGAATTATTCAATATCATCCAACCATCACTAGAAAATAAAATTGTTTGAGTACCATCCATACAAAACCGAACTTATTCCTTCCACACATAAAATAAATGCCAATTAAAGTTTAAATGCATTCTGTGCATTAGACTGAATCTGCTAAGAAGTCAGAGGCTTTGGCTGCTATCTTCTCGAGGGTAATATGCTCTTCCAGTGAAATCATAGCGGCGGCAGCTGCAGTATCAAAGGGGGGTGCTGCTACCGAAATGGAGTCAACCTCCATTTTACGCAGGCAGCTGCTCAGAACTCTCTTCCTCAACAAAAGCAAAGTGGGTTTCATGCTGTCCTTTGTCATCCTTCTTCTTCTAAGCTTAGAAGACATCGGTTACATGCTGCGGCTCTTTATAGATCCACGACCAGTGCTCCCACTTGCCACACTTGTAGAAGGATTAGTCTTGCTGACCATAGGGCTTGCTGTCCCGCTTTGACTTGCTTGTCTTATTCTCACATGAAGCATCCGACTTGCCTTTTTAGGCTACGGCTTTACCCTTCCTTCCCCTTTTCTTTATTATGGGTTTTCGCACCTTGTAGCTCCCGGTGTTGGCTTCACGGCCAGCAGAGCTCCCAAGTGACTATGCAACATAGTTCTTACAAAGAATTTTATCCTGAGCCTTTGCAACCTGCATCATATCGATCAATTCAGCATACTCCTTGTAGCTGTCTTGACGACAGTTGCGTGCAAACTGCACTACATTGGGGTGGAAGGTGGATAGGGTCTTCTTAATCTTCTGCTCATCTGTGATTTGCTGGCCACAAAGTTGAAGATTGGTACAAATTCTATCTAGAGTAGAATTGTACTCCCCGACCGTTTTGAAATCAGCAAATCTGAATCGGATCCATTTCTGCTCTTCCTAAAGAAGAATGATGTATTTTAGCTTCTCGAACCACTTCTTGAGTGCAGTCCACAAAGATATCGCGCTCTTTTCAACGATGTACTCATTCTTGAGAGTGAGACAGGGGGGGTGTCTGAGGAAGTAAAGTACCTGATCATTTTCCTTAGAGGTGTGTTTGGCATCTTGCGGTGCACCAATCCCAATGGCAGTGCAGAGCTTTTTGGCTCCAAGTACTATCTCGACATCGAAAGCCCAAGTCAAGTAGTTTTGGCCATACTGGGCCAGCTCTTCAAACTCCCGGTTCGTGATGCCTGTCATCTACATATGCATGAAAGGAATAAATAAGTTTACTGCCGATAAACATGCATGAAATAAATTTACTATAGATAAATAAATTGGATAATGGTACAGAAGATTCTTGTAATGTTCCAAAATTTTCTATGCATTTTCTATAAATTTTACTGTCAATTTCGGTGATTAAAGGCAATTTAAATAATTACGATTAATCAAGATGGTAAATAAATACAGAAAACATAGAAAATAATAAGGATAGTACTAAACATGCTTCAAATGCTAAAAATAATTCAAAAATTGAATTCCTGAGGCCCTTTTATGCTGGAATATAAATTTTTAGTGAATTCTGCAATTTCCAATGGCCTATACGCAAATTTTCAGTTTAGAGAAAATTTTTGCGTAATTTTCTAATTCTTTGAGAGCCTTTTTGCACAATCCAGGACCCGTCTGAAAATTCTAAGGACCCTACCATAATTTTTAGAATTCAGAGGGTATTTTTGCAAATTTACCGACGCCAACCCAATTTTTTTCTCCCGGTTTTAGCTTGCCTGTTATTTCAGCTCGACCTTCCTTCATATGGACTAAGGCCCATTCGGCATGTTGCCAACCTAGCCTCATGGGCGGCGGCAGCTCATACGAGTGGCGGCGGCCCATGGGAGTGTCGGTGGAGCAACGGCGAGTGCAAGGCTCCCAAGCATGGCAGCGAGCGCAGTTTTCAAGCGTAGCGGTGGGCACGGTTTTCGAGCGCGATGGCGAGCGCAGCTCCCCAGCACGACGGTAGGCGTGGCTCCTGAGCGATGCGGCGCTTTCCGTGCCGTGGGCTCGGCCGGGCTCTCCTGGTGGCCGAGGGGTTGCAATTCGTGCTGATAACTTGTTGAGGAACTATCGCTGGCGAGCCCAGTCCAATCAATTCCTCTACTATGCAAAAGACAGATCAATCACAGAGCAACGCAAACAGTAGATTGAAACACAGAGATCGGGGGAGAACTCATGTTCTTTCTTTATTGTTTTCTCTTTCTCATGCGTGTACAAAATAATCAATAGCACTCTTTATTTATAGTCTAGTAGTGAGGTGCCTATCATCCGATACTTCAACCTAGGACCAGATTTCCTAACAGGGGCGTGCCGTGGGGCTGGTAAGCCAAGCCGAATAGAAGTGGTGCGGCCCGGCGCTGGGCAGTGTTAGGAAACCTGGACTCTATCCAGAGTCCTGATCAAATTGGGCACCCCACCGTAGACTATAAATAGGGCCCTAGACCCCCCTCATTATGTACCCCGATGCAATCTAAAGCAATAAAGAAAGACCAGGAGTTCTCTCTACCTCTCTGTGTTCAATCTATTATTCTGTGATTCTGTGATTGATTCGTTCTTGTTCTAAGCAGAGGAATCGCTCGGACTGGTCTCCAGCGTCGGTTCCTCAACACGTTATCAGCACGACTTCGCTCCGGTGAACGAGGTAATCATCGAAGCACAGATTGATTTTCTAGATCGCTTTTGAATTCGTATTTTCTTTGGCGTTCTAGATTGGAATTCTACGGTGCAAATCCGCCCCAATCTACCGCGAGCAGACTTGAAGTCGCCGGCACAATGCCGATCGGTAGATTGTGAAACAGGGTAGATGTTGATTGCACTGTAAAACGATGCAAATCCGCCCTAAATCTACCGCGAGCAGATCTGAAATCGCCGGCACAATGTCGATCGGTAGATTACGAAAACAAGGTAGATGTTGATTGCATCTAGATTGGAAAACAAAAAATACTTGCATGAGTTCTGTTTAATTCTGCATGTCCATTGTGCAAAAATAGAAATTATCATCTTCTCTGTTCGGTTCTGCATAACCATGGGCACAGAAAATATGCACACAACACGGATGCCGACGAGCCACCACTGCCGCCGCTGCGCCTGTATGCGCGCCACCAGCTAGAAGCCGGCCGGAGTGCACACGGCCGTCTGGGCCATTGCACGGCAGATGCCCCTGCACGGGCTACTGGTGCGTTCTCCGCCATCCCGCACGGGCCGCCACCTTGGCACCACCGGCTCGAAGCCGGCTCCTTCCCATGTGCGCCGGCCACCCATCCGCCATGCGCCAGCTCCACACGGCATCGCTTGGCCGCCGGCTAGCAGCACCGCCCTCGCCTGCATCCATCACCGGCCCGCAGCCGGTCTCCCCGCGCCGGCCAGTCGTGCGCCGGCCACCTCACCCCCGACTGCGGCCAGCAGCCGTCGGCCCCGCCGCCATGGCCTCCACCGCCGCACGGCCCGAAGCCGTACATCTTGAGCCCGCACGCGCCCGGCGTCGGCCATCCGGCCGCATCTCCGCTCGACATTCAGCAGCGCCGCCTGGTTTCGCGTGTCGTCCCGCCGTCGGCCGCGCCTCGCCGCCAGCCCGCAGCTGGCCTCCACCGGTGCCCGCGCCAGCGCCCGCAAGCGCATGCGCCCGACCGGCCGCTCGGCGAGGCGTCGCCGCCACGCGCTGGCCCCGCCGTCTCGCGCCGCCGCCACGCGCCGGGCCCCGCCGCCTCGCGCGCGCCTGCTCACCCTCCCCGTTTTGCGCCGCCACCGCCCGAGTGGAGGGAGGGGAAACCCTAGCGCCTCCCCCCTCCTGTTGAATGCATCGGACAGGCCAGATGGGCCGCACGGGGGGGGGAGATGGGCCGGCGCCGGACACTTTCCGAAAAAGGGGCCCGAAATCATTAGATATTACCGATTGGCCCTTGAAACTTTAATATAAGTCCAGAATTTTGCATAATAGGCCTCGTAATTCCGAAAATTACGTATAAGCTCTCAAATTTACGAGCGGGTCCAGAATTTTACAGAAACCCCTCGGTAAATCAGAAATTGCGCGATTTTTTCTCTGAACTGAAATTTTGCGCATAAACCCCCAGAAAGTGCAGAATTTGCTGAAATTTCATATTTTAGCATAAAAGGGCCTCGGGAATCCGAATTTTGCATCATTTTTTGCATTCGAAGCTTATTTATTTATGCCATTATTATTCTCTGTATTTTCTGTATTTATTTTCTGTTTTTGGTTAATTGCAATTGTTTTAATTGCTTTTAATCACTGAAATTAGCAGTAAAATTATAGAAAATGCACAGAAAATTATGAAACATTATGGGAAACTATTGCACCACTTTATTTACCTGTAGTAAATTTTTCATGCATGTTTACCTGCAGTAAACTTATTTTATTTCGTTCATACACATGTAGATGACTGGAATTTCGAACCGGGAGTTCGAGGAGCTGGCCCAGCATGGTCGAAACTATCTGACATGGGCATCCGATGTCGAGATTGTGCTTGGGGGCCGGAAGCTCGGTGCAGCTATTGGGATAAGCGGACAGAAAGACGCTAGACCCACACCTGAGGAGAATGATCAGGCACTTCATTTTCTCAGGCACCATCTCTGCTCAACTCTCAAGAATGAGTATATGGCAGAGAGAAATGCGCTAGCACTCTGGACCGCACTCAAGAAGCGGTTTGAGAGGCTCAAGTACACCATTCTTCCTCAAGCAGAGCAGGAGTGGATCAGACTGAGGTTTGCCGACTTTAAAACGGTCGGGGAGTACAATTCTGCCTTGCACAGGATTTGTACAAACCTTAAGCTCTGTGGCAAGGAGATCACAGAGGACCAGAAGATCGAGAAGACCCTGTCCACTTTCCACCCCAGTGCTGTACAGGTTGCCCGCAACTATCGTCAAAATGGCTACAACGAGTATGCCGAATTGATTGATATGATGCAGGTAGCCGAGGCTCAGGACGAACTTCTCCGCAAGAATTACGTCTCGCAGCCACAAGGCAGCTCCGCTGGCCATGAAGCCAACGCTAGCAGCCTCAAGGTGCGAAATCCCTTGATGAAGAAAAGGGGGAAGAAGGGTAAGATCGTTGCCCAGAAAGGCAAGTCAGATGCTCCAAACGACAAAAAGGCTAAAAAGAGTGACAAGACCTATGGCCAGCAGAACCAGGGTTGTTACAAATGTGGCAAGTGGGGACATTGGTCGCGGATATGCAAAGCACCGCAACATGTCATTGATGCCCACCAAGCTCAGAAGAATGGCAAAGGGCAGCCTGAAGCCCACTTTGCAGTCATTGAGGGGGAGCAGCCTGAGCAGCTGCCGGAGATGATGGAGGTTGAGTCCATCCCGGCAGCAGCACCCCCTTACGACTTAAAGGCAGCCACAGCCATGATCTCTCTTGAAGAGAATGTCACTGCTGAGGAAATAGCCGAAGAAGTCAATGATTTTCTAGTTGATTCCGTCTGATGCACAGAATGCATGAGACGTTAATTGTCATTTATTTCGTGTTAAATGGACAAGTTTAGAACTTGCATGGTTGGTGCTTTAGGATTTTGCTTTCTCGTAATGGTTGGATGATTTTGGAATAAAGCATTCATTTATTCAGTTTATGATGGCATGACATGTTCTGATATTGGAGTATTTTATTTACGTGTTGATTGCCTTCTCATGCATGTTAATAAATACTCTATATTAGAACGCGTGTAGCGCCCTATGAAGGAAGTGTGCTTAGCTAGCAGCGGCACAACACATATCATCTTAAGAGAGATTGAGTATTTTCAATTGATTCGTAAGAGCATTGACAGCCTTACGACAATCGCTAGAAGCGATGCATGTATAATTGGTTCAGGAAGAGCCACAATGGGCACAACTTTGGTAATTGAAGAAGCCTTATTGTACCCAGAATCGACTAGAACTCTCCTAAGTTTTAATGATATTCGCGCCAATGGTTTCCACGTTGAAACTGAAGAAGAGTACGGTAAGGAATACCTGCTCATTACGAAGCGCGAAGAGAATGCAAAAGAATATTAGAAAAACTTCCTTTACTTGAAAATGGGCTATATTATACCAACATTAAAACGCCTGCAGCGTACACTGTTCTGAAGACAGTGTTTAGAAGCTCTGAACTATTCTGTCTCTGGCATGACAGATTAGGTCACCAAGGTCTTAGGATGATAAGAAACATAATAAATAACTCGCATGGGCATAATATTAATGTGAAGAATTTTCCGAATCATGAAGATTTTGTGTGCCCTGCATGTGCCACCGGGAAACAAATAACTAGACCCTCCACTCTGAAAGTGAAGGATGAAGTCCCTGCATTCCTGGAACGCATCCAGGGAGACATTTGCGGTCCCTTTAAGCCCATCTCAGGGCCATTTAAGTATTTTATGGTGCTCATTGACGCTTCCTCGAAGTTGTCATATGTGGGTTTTGTTGTCCACAAGAAACCACGCCTTTGCAAAATTGATCTCGCAGATCATTTGTATCAGAAATGTGTTTTTGATCAAGTCCACCAGAATGGACAACGCCGGAGAATTTATTTCAAAGGCATTTGATGATTATTGCATGGCGATAGGAATCGCAGTTGAGCATTCGGTACCGCATGTCCATACCCAGAATGGTTTGACAGAGACTTTAATTAAGATAATTAAATTTATTGCCCGACCCCTCTTGCATAATTGTAATTTGCCAGCTACATGTCGGGGACCCGCAGTCCAACATGCAGCGAATCTCATCAACCTTAGACTTTCGGCATACAACATCCATTCACCTATGCAACTAGCGCAAGGGTTAGCACCGAAGATTTCCCAACATTAGGGGGAGGAAATCAACCCCTTGATGAAGAATGTCGGGAAATTACGTGGCAAGCCTGGGGAATCCATGCAGATGACCCGCGCATTAGTGAAGCAAATAGAGAAGTCCAGAAGACAAGTCCAGAAGACAAGAGAAGTCCAGAAGACAAAATAGATTTGCAAGCATTAGCAAATCAACTGCCTGATCACTTTAGTGATTTAAAGAGCGTGACTAAGTCGCATGTGCATGCACGCACTGCACCGGAGAGGGTTGGAATACCAAAGAAAGTAGAAGGTATCCCTAATCTCGTCCAGAGGCCTCAGAAAAATAAAAAAGAGGACGAGAACTCTGGTTCCTTAAATCCTTAGTAACCGGGGACGCCTGGCGAAAAAGGATAAGAGGGATTTATCACAGCCGATCATTGAAGTCCCTCAGAATGAGAAGGGGAGCCAGTTGAGACCTGGCACAAGTATGACACCTTCCGAAAAGGGCATACCGGATCTGAATATCCCCATCGGCATGGATGTGTGCGCACACATCGGAGCCGAAAAACTAAAGGGACTTGCCACCGCAATTGAAAGAAGCGATGCGCAAGGTAAAGCTCCAGAAGAAGCAACTCATGAAGAAATAGTTATAAATTATGTGCGCACGGGAGAGTCCCTGAATAGGACAACAGCTAATATCGATATCTACTTCGCAAAGAAAATTGCTACCATCATCGATCTTGATCCCGAGCCTGCATCGCTCGCTGAATGTAAGAAAAGATCAGATTGGGAAGATTGGAAGAAGGCAATAGCAACTGAATTGCTATCTCTGAATAAAAGAAAGGTGTTTGGGCCCGTATGCCGCACACCTCCCCACATACACCCCGTTGGGCACAAGTGGGTATTTGTTCGAAAGAGAAATGAAAGAAATGAATTAGTGAGATACAAAGCAAGGCTGGTAGCCCAAGGTTTCACTCAACGTCCTGGAGTTGATTATGAAGAAACCTACTCCCCAGTCATGAGTGGAATTACCTTTAGATACTTGATCTCAATGGCAGTGAACTTGAATTTAGAAATGAAATTGATGGATGTTGTGACTGCATACCTTTACGGTAACTTGGATTCGGAGATTTACATGAAAGTCTCTGAAAGAATTCCTCTCCCAAATCAAGACAGAGCAAATAGAAATCTGTACAGTGTGAAACTCAGAAAGTCACTGTATGGACTGAAACAATCTGGAAGAATGTGGTATAATCGCTTGAGCGACTTTCTCTGCAAGAAAGGCTACACGAATAATGAAGACTGTCCTTGTGTATTTATACGGCGATCCCAGAATGGATTCTGTATAATCTCTGTGTATGTAGATGATCTGAATATCATCGGGACAGCCGAAGACATAAAAGAAGCAAGCTCCTACTTGGAGTCAGAATTTGAAATGAAAGATTTGGGCAAGACCAAGTTTTGCTTAGGCCTGCAGCTTGAGCATGTCCCTGAAGGAGTCTTGGTACATCAGTCGACCTACACCCAGAAGGTGCTCGAAAGGTTTGGCTTTGAGAAGGCATTTCCCTCGAAAGTACCGATGATCGGTAGGTCTTTACAGCAAGAAAAAGACTCTTTCCGACCAAGGGAAGAGGGGGAGGAAGTCCTGGGACCGGAATTCCCATACTTGAGTGCAGTGGGAGTACTCATGTATTTAGCAAACTGCACTAGACCGGACATTGCATTTGCCGTGAACCTCTTAGCAAGGTATAGTGCAGAGCCCACCAAAAGGCATTGGCAGGGCATAAAGGACATTTTCCGATACCTCCAAGGTAGCAAAGACCTCGGATTGTTTTACAAGAAGAATCAAGATCTGAACTTGATTGGCTATGCAGATGCTGGGTATCTGTCAGACCCGCATACCGCTAAGTCACAAACAGGCTATGTACTCCTGTGTGGTGGAACTGCAATTTCATGGAAATCGTCTAAGCAAAGCCTGGTAGCTACTTCGACGAACCACTCAGAAATTATAGCACTGTATGAAGCCGCACGAGAGTGCGCTTGGCTCCGCCGAATGGTTCACCACATCCAGCAGTCATGTGGGATGAACATTGTGCAAACCCCCACAATTATCTATGAAGATAATGCCGCTTGCGTTGCACAAGTGCAAACGGGCTATGTGAAGAGTCATCTCACAAAGCATATCAACCCCAAGTTCTTCTATGCACATGAATTGCAAACGATGGACGAGATTAAAGTACTGCATACTAAGTCATGTGAAAATCTCGCAGATTTATTCACTAAGTCACTCCCCGCATCTAGCTTTGAAAGGTGCGTGCGTGGAATTGGAATGATGAGACTTAGAGAAGTGCAGAATTCAGGGGGAGAATTCTCACAAGCCCGCTAATAAATCTTGATCATGAAGATTAAGTACCCAAAAATAAAGTCTTGCAGACTAAATGAATTTGGGTGAATTGTACTCTTTTTCCCTTGACGAGTTTTCCATGAAGTTTCTCGACCAAGGTTTTTAATGAGGCAATTCGTGCATCGCAGCATCACATGTATCATGTACTCTTTCTCCAAATTTTCCCACTGGGTTTTTATGGAGTTTTGACGAGGCATGAGCATGTTGGGTGAGTGCCCAAGGGGGAGTGTTAGGAAACCTGGACTCTATCCAGAGTCCTGATCAAATTGGGCACCCCACCGTAGACTATAAATAGGGCCCTAGACCCCCCTCATTATGTACCCCGATGCAATCTAAAGCAATAAAGAAAGACCAGGAGTTCTCTCTACCTCTCTGTGTTCAATCTATTATTCTGTTATTCTGTGATTGATTCGTTCTTGTTCTAAGCAGAGGAATCGCTCGGACTGGTCTCCAGCGTCGGTTCCTCAACAGGCAGTACGCTGCTATCATCGGCACTTCGGCAGCAACAACGTAACGCGCGGGACACGGGGGAAAAGTGGGCGGCTAAGCGGAACGGAAATGGCAAGCGCGAGCGCGGCGCGACGTGGGCCTGTTCGCCGCGTGCGGAGGGGCACGGCGCACGGGTGCGGGCTCCGTGATTCCTATGTCCGCGGCCGTGCGCGGTTTCCCCACCGGCGTGCGTCCCTCCGCGCGTGGCCCATATGCTCGGTACACGCCCACGGGTGGGAATTGGGATGGTTCGTTCGTGTGTGTCCTGGCAGCCACCCAACCCACCCGCACTGCCGCACAGGCACCACGTTGGAACAACGCTGCGTCGTGCTCTCGGAAACCTATACCTTTGGAAAACAGACGCTCAATTCGACTCCGATACACGGGTTCAGAAGAAAGCAGCGGTGGCAATAATGACATCTTGCCTTGGTTCAAACAGACGCCTAATTCGACTCTGGTACACGAGTTCAGAAGAACGCAGCGGTGGCAATAATGACACCTTGCCTTGGTCCTCTAATCACGAAACACGACGAGATTACGAGAGGCATACACCACATGACTCGTAATAAATCCTACGACGACCGTGACTTCTTTCCACATCTTGCTATGCTTCAACGATACCACCACATGTAGGCTTTCACGTTACTTACTACTAGACCCGGGGGATCCCAACTACGATGGAGCCCACGCAAGACCTGGTGACGCACCACGACGGCGCCGACGGCTTCACCTTCACGGCCTCCGCCTACCACGGCGTCATCCGCGTGCGCGCCTCCGGCCAGCGCACGATGGCCGCCAACTACCACGAGCACCAGCTGCACATCCACCTCATCCTCGACTACCACGACCGCGGCGGCGGTGAGCACGCGCGCCGCGTCCTCCGGGGCAACAAGTCCGGGAGCATCGCCGAGTTCCTGGACATGCACCCAGCGAGGCGGGCCAAGGCGGTCGCGTGCATTGTATCGAGGGCGCGGTTCCCTCCGGGGTGCGCCGACGGCGTGGAGCGGTTCTGCGTGCACGCGGCGGCACGCGGGCGGCAGAAGCAGTGCGACGACGTGACAGTGACCGTGGACTGGAGGCCGGCCCGAGGTAGCGCACGGCCGGGCTTAGAGGAGGCAGGCGGGCACCCTGGTGATGATCCGTCATCATTTACATCTGTGTTGTCCGAGTGGTTCCCTTTCTGGTTCCTAGGTTGCCTTGAGGAAACCTAGAAGGGTCAAGGATTCAAGGATGTGATGCGTCTCATGCGTTATTACGTTTTTTTCCTTCTTGATTGCCAATCAAAACATTGGATCGCTAAAGTATCAAGAGCTTAACTGAGATTATCAATATCTCACACCATCGTATCACATACAAAAAGGTTCGACTTCCATTTCAAGCTACAAATGCAGCCATTATGCATGGTAGCATTAAGTGACGTACACAAGCCAGTTGTAGACTCGTATAACATCAACACTGATTGCTAACACAAATCTAAATTTGGCAAAACCAAACTGGGTCTCATATCTAACCAAACAGCGCAATGAACTACAATGCAGAAAACTACCACAAATACAAGTGTCGACCAAAATTTCGAATCATAAAATAACTAGTATAAGCAGATCTAAAGCTCCAAATAGGTCACTTGGATGATATCATACTCATGAAAGTGTGCTGCCAACATATTGGTAATGAGCCACTGAGGCCCTTCGGTAAATAATAGCAACAAAATTCCAAACACATAAAAACCAGGACACAAATGCCTATTGCAGCACCCTCTTAACTTAGATGATGCCAATCTTGTTGGCCACATCGAGAGCATCATAGTCTGGAGTCAGCTTCACGTAAGCCTTCTTCTTCCCATCAGGCCTGCAAGATGCAAATTTGATCACTTAGCTCCACGACATAGCAAATCAAACAGTAAAATTGAATAAACATGAAAACAAAATGCTAACCTGATCAGGGTGTTGACTTTCTTTGCCTGGATGTCATACATCTTCTTGACGGCAGCCTTGATCTTCTTCTTGTCTGCCTTGAGGTCGACAATGAAGACCAGAGTGTTGTTGTCTTCAATTTTCTTCATTGCAGATTCCGTGGTAAGGGGATACTTAAGAATTTGGTATTGATCCAGCTTGTTCCTTCCAGGCGTACTGATTCTTGGGTATTTTGGGTCCCTAGCCTTCTTCAGGGTCTTGGGGCGGTGAAATGTCACAGATGTGCGTATTTTCTTGGCCGACTTCTTGGATTCCCCAGACTTCACAGCCTTGGCAACCTTCAAGGCTTGTGTCTTGCCATCACCCTTCTTGGCAGGAGCAGCTGGTCACGATTGGATAAAATAATCAGCTCGTGCATCTAATGCTGTAGCCAGTAAGCCATACTTAAAAAGCCAGATTGAAGAAGGTTCATGTATTCGCATGAGATGATTAAGTACAGTATGAGCCAAGTTTCCGGCACACCGCAAACAATAAAGTGTGTAGTATATTGCTAACAAAACAGAGAGCATAGTGTCAAAAGTTCCCTTCAATTTGCAAAAGAAATGTATGCATCGGAATTTGCCAGTTCTATACCTGTTGAAGAACAAACATAAATGGACCACCAACTAATAGTGCAGATCATTGCAATCAATTCATAATATCAAAGACCATATTCAATTCAGCAGTGAGACCAATATACTACGACGTGCAAAGCAGACAAAAACTACTGAATGATCCCCAATCTAAAACAATTGACATGTGGACATCAATCTTCTCAATCAAAAATAGGCACAAATAGAACCCTGCAATAATATTTCTGTACCTTTAGGAGCCATTGAAGTTTCTCAGGACAGCCTCTTGAACTGCACGCAAAGAGCAGTGATCTCAGGTGGTGGAAGAAACAACAAATTGAGAAAAATGACACGAGGAATTGAAATAAAGCAGGTGCTACAGTGTTAGTCGAGAAAGCCTCAGAACTCAGCATATAAGGCGCATGGTTCTATCAGGCGAGTAAATATAATGGCCATATCAATAAATCTAGGAGTAACAGACTAACAGTAACAGCAACAACCAGCAGCCTAAGTAGGGGTGAAAATGGATCGAATACGGATTGGATAGTGCTCAAACTATATTTGCATCCATATTTTTTCTCGGATTCAAATACGAATCGAACAAACATTGGATGTGAATACGGACCAGACAAATGTTGGATATGAATTCAAATTGAATATCTACTCAATTCGATCGGATCCAGATATCCTCATAACTTATGTAGTATGTAGACATTAATGACATTTTATCCTCGTACGACCATGCTTAATCATTCTAATTTATTTATTTCACCTAAAACACATGAATTCACGTTCAATTAAAAAAACATGTCCAAATAATGAGTCGTATTGTAATAAAATATGCATGTTGCTTCGTCGAATATGAATACTGATACGGATAGTCCGAATAAAATAATATTTCGGATTGTAAAAGTCCATACTATATTCGTATCCATATTTTTTATGCGAATTCGAATACAAATAGAAATTATTAATCGGGTTAGAAAATCTATACCATATTCGCATCCTATCAAATACAGTAACCGAATAATACGGATAATTGGTATCCACTTTTCACCCCTAGGCCTAAGCACCAATCCAGTTTATCGTGCACCGTTGCCACAAACAGAGTTCTTTATGATGCAATCATGTAACCATCAAAGCTCGTGTACCCAACAGATTAAAAACTCATGCATCTAAGGGCGTCCGTAATGGTAATAGCTAGTACTAGCTATATAGTCAGCTGACGTGGAGATGAGAGACAAAAGCAAAGACTATTTTATACTGTTGGACCCACATACTCCTCTCTCATGTTCTTGGACTACGTGAAATAGATCAGCTATTTGCTCGTCGCTAGTGACTACTCTCTCTCCTACTTTTTCCTTGCCACATCAGATCTAGCTAACTAAATAGCCAGCTATTGGAGACGCCCTAAGAGCCACCTTAATGCTAAACAAGCATATACTTCAAGCCCAAATCAACCATAAACATGAGCATCTTCCCTATATATATTCACTACTAAAGAATCAGGTTACTAATCTATAACAGGATGTCCTACAGAACCTTCGCATGAGGGAAAAAATAAGCTACTTCTACGAGCCTACGAACAGCGACATGAACACTACAAGAGACAGACAGATTTCGCACGTATGGAGCGGATCCGGCCCCTGTCACGGATCAAGGGTGACGCACGAGCTCGACGCCGGCTACCCAGCGAAGAAATGCGCTCCAGGGGGGGGGGGGCGGCGTGGAAGAGCGGACGTGGGTACGGCGGTGGAGGAGGGGCGAGAGATGGGAGGTGGCGGCGGGCGGCTTACCTTACCTCTCCAGGCGGTCACGAGGCGAAGCGAAGCGAATACGGCTGAGGAGAAACCCTAGTGGCCTCGGGGGCGGGGGCTTATATCATGGACGCGAGCGACTCGCCTAGGGCACCGGTGGGCTGAGCCGTACTGGACATGGCGAGGCAGTCTCGGCCCAACAACTTATGCTGAACCCCGTCTTGGCTCGTGAGTGTTACTCGGATCAATGACGATGACTCGTGTCGGTTTTGCGTTTGGAAGCCACTACACAGCGGCCCATTGCAAGTTGCAACGGTATAACAATAGAAAATTTTAAATTCAAGTATTAACTGAAGAATTTTACAAATTTCAGCCAACAAGTTTTAAGAAGTTTTAACGAGCTTCGGTGAGCTCACCTGACTACGATGACACGAATATGCTGGCACGAATTTGCCCAACACTATACGCGATCGATACACCCTCTTCCCTGGCTTCGACACCACTGCTACCGCACCACAGGTCAACCGATATCACCCACTGGCGGATCCGTGCTCGAGCTCTACACTCAACCTCCACCTTTCTCTCTACTCCTTCTCGGCTTGAGCTTTGTGCGACTGTCGGATCTGGCTGTCCCAAGTCGTGCCACTACCAAATCTGTGTGTTCCGAGTCACACCACTGCTGGATCCATGCATCTCGAGTAGTGCCACCGTCGGATCCAAGCATCCTAAGCCGCACTGCTACCCCATGCCAGATCTGGGGTTGGAGGTGAAGGAAAAGGGGGGCCGCCTGCCTCCATCAATGACCACCTAGGCCTCACCTATGGATCGCGCCGCCGTAGATGCTCACCTGCAACTTGCTCATTGCCATGAACGCTCTCCCATCTCTCACTCACCTCTCCGTCTCTCTCTAGTCTCCCATCTGTCTCTAGACTCCATGCACTAGTGACCTTCATGGAGGCAGCGTCCGGTAGGTAGAGGAGGACGATGACTAGCACGACGGAGGCCACTCGGGGGGCGGAGGAAGGTGCAGACGACAGGATCCACCTGATCTAGTCATCTTCCTATAATATGGCTACCAACGTGCTAGGGACTTGACTCAAGCTCGTCCTCACCACCATGACTCGTCCTCAACTCGCCCTTCGTCAGTGTGGATTTTGCCGAAAATCTAGAATCCGCTGAAACTTTTGGTTTGACACTCGTTGAAATATTCTAGGAACATTTTAAAACACGTGAATCTTACTAAAACTTAAAACTTTTCTAGTATTTTTTTAATGAAATTTTTATAAAACTTATTGCTATACCGTTGTGACGGTATATCATTGTCTGGTCACTGCTGTATGTTATATGTTATGTAGGAGACCCATCCTGTTGAGATGTCTGACGGTATCTAGTCGCACTCTTTGTGATTTCCTTTCCTAACTGAACTCGCGTGTGGTCGCGATGTACAGTACGAGGGCACTGCCACGCCTCACCACATAAACTGAGTCGTTGATCCCACTACAAGAACAAACATCTTCAGATTTCCCTATGGATCCAAAGCCATGAGCTCCAACTGTTACAAATATGGACAATATTTTAATTTCAAATTTTATTAAGAGACAAAAATAATAAACTAATGATGTAAAACTCACAACTAACAGCAAACTACTCATTATACTTCACAATTTACACAAGAAAAACAATATAATAACAAAGTCGAACGTGCGCACGAATGACTTACTTGTTAGCCTGATGAAGAATAGGAAGCCACGCAGACTTGACGCAGTGCAGTGAGCGGTCGCGCAGATGCACTGCCCAGAAAACTTATTGCTGCCCCATGCAGGTACTCTCTACGGCAACGGTTCGGAGATAGCCGCTCTCCCTCCTTCCAGGTGCACGCCGGGAAGAAAGGTCGACGAGGTTGAGATAGCACAGTATGACAGCACAAGAGTAGAAAGTAAAGGAAGAATGGAGGTGCAAAATTCTCTCTTTTTTCCTGGACGTCTTCAGACCCTTTTAAGGGCGCTGCAGTTATTCACTAGTAACTGCTGCGTTTTTAAACATAATTATGCATTGGTAACTGCCTCATCAAAACACAAATTAAGCAGTGTAAATTCACTTGTAACTGCCTCATTCAAATATTTAAATCTCATTCAAACAAACAGAGTGAGGTGCGTGGTTCAGCAAAAATAAAGATGGACTTGGTCTGCCAAGTCACGCGATTTTCACGCGAAAATACGCGAATACGCGCGCGCGTGCGCGCGTGTGTGTGACTAGACAGAACCATCATCATACCATCTCTATCCATATTCAAGAAATGGTGAGGACTACACCTTATAAATCGGTCATTCTCTCCATGCCTTAGCAATGTGGTACTAAACCATGCATGCTTTGTAATTAAGGAAATATGCCATAATTAAATGGGCCAATTTCTAACACCAACCACATAGCACTATAGCAGCACAACGCTGCCTCCAGTGAACCCGAGCGGCTACGTGAGCACAATGAACTACGAGAGATGCTGCACGATCGACCAGTACTCGAAGTAGGTGGGGATGACCGCCGGCACGGCGTGCAAGTCCGTGCCTTTTGAGTTCTGCGGCCAGTCCTAGCGCATCAACATGTACATATCGGGGTTTGCCTTGGCCGACAACTGTTCCCCGAGGATATCGCGTTCTCGGTAGAGATCTTGGAAAGGGACGAGAAGCGCCCCATCTTCGGCGGCTGCGGCGCCACTAGGTCGTCGGTTGGAGATGACGCTGGCCGACCGTGGGCACAGCAAAGGTGATAAGGATTAAATAATCTATTAAATAGTTATTTTAATGTAAAATTAAAGCCTTTAGATTAGGATTGTAATAGTTTATATTATACCCTTAATTAGGGAATTATTATTTATTTACTCAAGCAGCCACTACTTAGATAGCTTTATAATTTGACATTTGGGGCCCCCATGAGGCGAGCCTTGTATGGTTAAAGAGCAGATCATGTGTGCTCCTATTTCCAAGACCGCTTCATGTTTGTATCTTTGACAACAACTATCATACGATTGTTTCCTAAGACTCTCCAGCATTGACAACAACCAATCGACGGTTATTATTAGGCTTCTCTCACTGCCATCAACCGCTTACACATGCGGACAAAAGGAATCAACAAGATGTCTGTTTGTGTGAACAACCGATGTCTCTTTAGGGTTATTTTAGCCTTACTCGTGAGAGAGAAGAAAAGAATAGTAAGATCATTCTGCATTAGGGCACACATCATTTCCCTTGTAACTACTCATTCAGAGCAAGATCATTCTGAATTATGGCACATAGTATTTTCTCATGTAATCGTTCATTTAGCAAAAGTTATAATCTCAATATAGCAATATAGACCAAATTTCCATATTCATCCTTTTGTAAGGTCCGAATTTGTCTGCAACTTGTAAGATCGAGGGGTATAGGTGGCTCGTCATGAGGCGCGAGCTACAGGCGTCGTCGTGCATTCACGATGGCATCATTGTGGTCAACTGCACCCTGGTCGCCAGCGGGAGGGCAACGAGCTTGCTTCCCTAGAGGAGCGCACCCACGGACGTCGTTGCTGACGAGGCATCAACGTCGTCTAGCCCTTCTCCACTCCCATCAGATGCGACTCCTATCTGCCCTTCTCGCCTTGAGTTTGATCTAGTATTATGAGGCAAGGGGATCGGTACATAAGCACTATATATATTCGTTCAATGTGATATTTATAAATATTTAGGAGTCGTTATGTCCTACTATGGACCGCTACCAACTTATATACAGGAAAGGAGTTTTGGCATATGGCCAAATATACATAAACCTACAGGGTTACACACTTAACGGGTCAGAACAATAAGGGTTCAGATGATAGATTTCGAGTGGGATACGATCTCTACTCATATTGAATCTGATTGGAGATTCTTCGAGTGGGATATGATATCTACTCGTATTGGATAAAGATACAATCTGAGACTTTCCGAGTTAGATACGATAGATGATTGTATTGGATAAGGATCCGATTAGAGGTTATATAAAGGGAGGTGGGAGAGCTGAGGGAGGTATCTCGAGATACATCCATCGAAACTCTAGCTGCCACCTCTCATAATCCCTGCCATGTGCGCTGGTACTAGCACACCGACACACATCATTCTATTTCTGGATGTGTAGACCTTGGTAGAGGTGTTGCTGCGACTGTGGTGCTGATCGGGACAATCGTGAGGAGGAGACGGTTAGCTAGAGGACTATTAACTATTTCCACTACACCGATGCTCGCTTTGTTGAACGGTCGCTTTAATTCTACTTTCGTTGTATTGCGTGTTTAGTGATAATGATTTATAATCTTTTACTCGCATATCTTTTTAGTTTATATAGTATAAAATTTTAATTTATATTAATATAGTCTATCCGTACCCAACAGAAAAGCGACTGCCTCATCTTCCGGTGCCGCCTAAGCGTGGTCTGCAGTGCTCGCCCGGCGCCACTCCCACCGCACGACGGGCGCGGGCTTCCTCTGGCTCCTCGAGAGCGGGCCGGGCTCAGACGTCACGTTCGACGTACGTCGGCTGCACGTCCTTCCGCGCGCACTGGTGTGTTCTCGCGGCACAGTCACCGGAACATGGAGGTGCGGGTGCGCATGAAGGAGTCGCCGTGGCGGCGCGTCGAGGTCACGGACGTGTCGCCTGCGGCCTTCGAGGCGCTGCTGCACGTCGCGTACGCCGACGTGCTGCCGGACTACATAACCCGCTTCGCGCCGGCGGACGGCATGGCGGAGGAGCTGCTCCGCGCCGCCGAGCTGTACGAGTTCGAGAGGCTGCGGCTGAGGTGCGAGGAGTGGCTGTCCAGGTTCGTTACCGTGAACAATGTGGCCGACGTCTTGGCGGTGGCTGACAGGCACGGCTGCCGGCTTCTCAAGGCGGCCTGCGTCGAGTTTGTCCGGTCGTGAAAACCACCGATGGGTTCGAGCACCTGAAGGCGACCTGTCCGGGAATCGTGAGAGTTAAAGAGGAAACGTGTAAGGAATTTGCGTTGAGCTCCTATTTTCTTGTGCAGAATGCTTGAGACAGCTTGAACAACATAAATCTCTATGTAATTGTTTTCAGAAAATTCATATATATATAAACCAATACATGTGGTTATCCACTGTAGTTTTGTCACATCACTAAGGATTTTCAGATGCACATTAACTAGCCTTTTATAAACCAATACATGTGGTTATCCACTGTAGTTTTGTCACATCGCTAAGGATTTTCAGATGCACGTTAACTAGCCTTTATTGCCGGTTCTCTGTTGGATAAATCAGTTTTCCAGGATATGCTTCATTGCGTTGTATGTCATGTGTGTGACACTCTTGATCAGTTCGGTTTGACTTATTGTTAAGAAAGATAATCTGATTTTATATTAACAACAGGAAAAATAAAGTACATGAGTTCTTAACTATCACACGGAAAGGCCCTAATTAGTGAAAACTTGTTATTATCAAATCCTTGAATCGATAAATATGCTGGACTTTTTGTATCTACCTCGTCAAAGACTAGATTTCGTGACAGGGACGTGATCGCGGCCAATCACCACAACAGAAAAGTAGATTGTTAGTGACAAAAATGTCTGTTTTCTTTGTAGCCTCAAGTTTAAACAATGTGGGGATGGAGAAAGTCGTCGGTGGGTGAGTCCAATGATGTTGTCGCCTCCTCAAAGGATCAGTCGTTATGTGACATTCATTATGTGACAAAAATATTTAGTTATACAATATATGAGACGTGAATCTTAATGAATCTGATTGTTCATTTTATTTTTTTACAAATTTTATCTTGTTTTTGTATTTTACCGTAGCGTTAGCACGTGTACACTACTAGTTTATATTAACAACAGGAAAAATAAAGTACATGAGTTCTTAACTATCACACTGAAAGGCCCTAATTAGTGAAAAACTTGTTATTACCAAATCCTTGAATCCATGAATATGCTAGACTTTTTGTATCTTCCTCGTCAAAGACTAGATTTCGTGACAGGGACGTGATCGCGGCCAATCACCACAACAGAAAAGTAGATTGTTAGTGATTAAACTATGAGAAAGATGAGGTTGCTTAGAAAGTACAAAGACTTCATGGAACTTTCTGAATGTGCAATAATACGTAGCATGAAGTAACCTACAAGGTATATCAAGAGCTCCATACCTTGGTAAGGAAGTTAGCATATATGCTAATCTAGGCATGGCAATGGCACCCTGAGCGTATGCCCAATTGGAGCTCATAGAATTGGTCGCGGTCCTATGGATCGATGTAGGTATGCGATACCATGGAATGAGAATCGTGCTAGGTATACATAGCTTCAAGACTGTGGAAGTCGATCGAGACTGAAGCATGTCCAGGTGTGATCAAGCCCAGCTATGGAAATTTTGCCTTCATGTTTGTTTTGCTTGCCCTTCTTTGGTTATGATCGCGATGGTTGATATTGGTTTCTCTTGGAATTAGATTTGCTATAAACACAGCATGGACTGACACCGTGGCGCTTAGAGGATGGCGAAACCAACAAACTGAGATGCCATTCGATTGGGCTGAAATAAGCTGATTTATGGCTGAAATTTTACTATGACTGATTGAAATTACACTGTATCTGATGGTGGCTTATTTGGCGTAACTAAATTTAAAAAGAATTAAAAATAGAAAAAATAGATTAGCCCATCACGAATAATACAAATGAATACAGGAAAAAAACTGACAAAAAGCTAAAAACACAAAAAGTCAGAAAAAACGAAATTTAGGAATAATAAAAAGTAAACCAGAAACTCAATTCAAAATAAGCAAGACCTTAAATGTTCTACAAAATCTACCATGAAACCGGGCCGCAACTCTGTCCCCATCACCCCCTTGCAGCTAGGGCCTAGGGATGTCAGTCAATCTGAATTATTAGTTTTATCCGGTATCTATATCTGGATCATTCGATCCGTATTCGATACAATCAGATTTAAAAAAAATACTAATTATATATTTATTATCTTGTATCTGTATTCAAACTATTTAATTTATATTCGATCCGTTGACAACTCTGTTTGCCACAGAGATGTGATCTTTAGTCCTAAGCGTGATGAGCTGCGACATTATGTCGATCAATCTACATTATGTGGTGGAAAGATCAAAGAAGAACTTTCAATGGTGTATCCATCTGCATTGTGTGGATCAACACGCGTAAAGGAATCTAAGAACCTTCCAAAACCAAATAAACACGCGTAGAGGAATCGAAGAACTTTCCAAAACCAAATAAACACGCGTAAGACGTCGTGAAGAGAGGCAAGGAGGACATCAAACGACGGAGGAAGGCCCTCCACGACACGTGACACCCTAGACCGTGCCTTGGAGTGCATCATGGAGGCTATGGAGCCCCCATCGTTGGGCACGTAATCTCCAGTGTTTTTAGCCCTCGCTTGCATCGGGCGAAGCAGCTGTGCCACGTCATTTTTTTTGGCGAGAAAACTTTTACGTTTTACGAAATCGTGTAGAAGTTCTCTATTCTCGCAAACAGATTCCTGCCAGTTTTTTCTCGGAAAGCACCCTTCACTTCACCGATAACAACCCGCGGTTTCCAAAATTATGTATAGATCCTCGTTTAGTTACGTACAGGTCCTTGCATGTTCTTGATTTTTTACGAAAAAGCCCTTTAATTTTTTCGAAATTACGCATGCGTCCTCGATTTTTTTTAAGAAACGTCTTACGAATTATCGTCTCTTTTACTTCGGTCCACACGGTGGCTAGCGCGGCGTGATGCTGCGCTTACGTAGCTAGTAAATAAACACAGCATGAACTGTTGCAAAAGTTTGGAGCATCTTGGAATCTAAATTTGTCGGTGAGATCAATATCAGCAAATTCCTTTCAAATGTTTCATGCAAATCATCGTAGACCCTGTTCCCCGTTAGTCATCATCCCTCCCACACAATATAATAAATGATTAGAGTAATCCTCGTTCGATCAAGAATTTGTATTTTTTTTCTGAGAGAGACCAAGGATTAGTACAAATAAAATCAAGAATAATACTAACTACGAGTAACAAAAATTGGGGATCCACGCACGTGCCGAATCCAACGGCAGCGAATGCACCACGTCGCCGGCAGGCCCGCGCGACGCCGCGACCCCACCATACCAATACCAATAATGCGGTACTCCGATTTCCCCCAACCCACCCGCCGGAGTTCGGGGAGATCCCTTCCTTCCCCACACCCCACACCCACATCCTACGCCGCCTACCCTTGACACGTCACTGGCGCCCCGGCCCCACCACCTACCCCGATCGCCATGGACCGCGACCTCAAGGGGCGCCTCCTCGTCCCACCCTGCGCCTCGTCGGCGGTGGCGAATGGGCCCCACCGCCGGGTCAGGCCCTCGGACGGCAGCGGTGGCGGAGGAGGCGGCGTGGCCATCGACGTCCACGGCCTGAAGAGGCGCGGTGGCGGGCGGCGCTCGTGGGTGCGCGTGGACGCGACGACGGGCGCGTCCGAGGCGGTGGAGCTTGCCAAGCCGGCGCTCATGCGGCGGCTCGACCTGCCCGCGCGCGACCTCCGCCTCCTTGACCCGCTCTTCGTCTACCCCTCCGCCATCCTAGGCCGCGAGCGCGCCGTCGTCTGCAACCTCGAGTGGATACGATGCATCATCACCGCTGACGAGGCGCTCGTCCTGCGCGACGCCGCCGGTGCCGAGGAGGCCGTGCGGAGCTACGTCAACGAGCTGCAGCGCCGCCTCGTGGACCGCGTCGACGACCTGCCGTTCGAGTTCGTCGCCCTGGAGGTCGCGCTCGAAGCCGCCTGCTCCTTCCTCGACTCGCAGGTACCACAACGTACTCTTACTCTCTCAACTTGAGTTCAATCCTCCTAATTTTCTAGTATCAACTCTCAACTAATGGCACTTAGGGATGTAAAAAAAGCTCAAGGTTCGTGAGGTGCTTAAGCTCGGCTCACTCTAGGCTCGACTCGAGCTCAGCTTGAACTCTAAACGAGCCGAGCTCGAGCTTGATGCTGACCTCGTCAGCTTCAACAACGAGCCAAGCTCAAGTAACTCGTTAGGGCTCGATTCGAGATTGAATGGTGATGCATGTTAACTCTTACAGAGCTAACTCTAGTTGAGCTCGAGTTTTTTTATTGTTGAAAATTAATGCATGTTGAATTGTTTTGACTGTTATCGAGCTTACTCTAGCCGAGCACGAGTTCGAGATTTTCTTATTGTTAAAAATTAGTGCATGTTAAATTGTTTTAACTGTTATTGAGCTTACTCGAGCTAAGTTGGAGCCTAGCTGCAAGCTTGGATCCCAACTCAGGCTCGCTCGAACTCGGCTCGTATATAACCCTAATGGCACTACTCGTCCTACTGTTGTGTTGTATTTACAATTTTACATTGCACAGTGACCTCGATTGGTTTTGGCCCTTTCAGAGTATCTGGGGAGTGATGACTGCCCCCCCCGCCCCCACCCCAATTGTTACTTTGTGGATTCTTGCATTGCGCAAACATTTGATTTGGGAGTAAAAAACAGTATGACATTATTTGCATTGTATTTGTTTGATCAGTACTCTCAGGCTAGTCATGTCCTGTCTTGTACTAACCATCCACACTGTATGATGGAAACAATAGATTTCCTTTCAGCTTTGTATTTGTCGGTAGCATGTAGTGCTTGGAAGGTACCTGATGGTCAATTAAGCTGCGGGTTTAGATCATCCACTGTCCAGAAAGCTCAGTGGGTCAGTTATCAATGAACAAGTGAGGTTACATATTACTATCAGAAAAAAATGGTATTTTGTTTTGCCCCTATTACCATCCAAGACCAATCAAAATTAAGCCATGCATCACTGATTTGGCAATCACTTGGCAAATCCTGTAACAAACGATTTCAGTTCTGCACTTTCACTTTGTTTTTTGTAGATAATGATTTTGTATCTAATTGGAGAACCTAAAATGTTTACAAATTTGGTCAGGCCGTTGAATTGGAGGCAGAAGCTTATCCATTACTAGATGAGTTAACGGCAAAAATCAGTACCCTTAACTTGGAACATGCCCGGCGCCTAAAGAGCAAGTTGGTTGCGTTGACTAGGAGGGTCCAAAAGGTGAATGGACCGTGGTCATTGTACTTTCTGTTTACCACATTCATTAGGCAGATTTTTCAATAATTGATCCATTTTTTCACCATTAAGGTCAGAGATGAGATAGAGCAGCTGATGGACGACGACGACGATATGGCTGAAATGTACCTTACAGAGAAAAAGAGGAGGATGGAAGCATCATTGTTAGATGAGCAGGCCCTTCAGGGAATTGGCAACAATGTGTTTGGTCCATCTCTCTCTGCTCCAGTTTCCCCAGTTTCGTCACCCCCCAAATCTCGTAGACTTGAGAAGGAATTAAGCTTTGCCAGAAGTAGGCATGACAGCTTCAAGAGCTCAGGCAGCAGTCAGACGCAGTACAACATAGAAGAACTTGAAATGTTGTTGGAGGCTTACTTTGTGGTCATTGACTACACCCTCAGCAAATTAACTTCGGTATAAAGCCTGAATTGTATTTATGTTAGCCTCTTTTCTATTTTGATTTTGGCTGACAAATTTGCTACTTATATTCACTTTTTTCCAGCTGAAGGAGTATATTGATGATACAGAGGATTTCATCAACATCCAGCTGGTATAGTCCCTAATTTCTTTCTCTACAATCAATTAAGCTTGGCCATTACTTAGATATCAGATAACTAGTCAAGCTCACAACAAAATTAGCTTTTTGCTCATCCAAAGCTGCAAGCTTTATTTTGTCTGTTTTCGCACTAAAGAAAACAAATGATATGCCACTTGCCATGTGTTATCAGTGAGATTGTTACACAACTTCTTGGTGGCACATTTCTGGACAGTTAATACTATGTCCACTTTCTCATTCCTTTTAGCTTCTTTTTTTTAACTCCACTAACATTTAGCTTCTACAATACACTGTCAGAATTGTATGACAATACATAAATAATTATTTGTCTCCAAATGGAAATGATAAGTTAACTTAAAAATGCTCAATAACGTTAGTAAGCAAGGTTGAATGCTTGTGTTTTAAAGGAAAACATGATAGTATAGGTAAAATTGCTATGTAAACTTGAGTATAAATTATTGACAGTAACTTGAGTTACATACTTCATTTTGCTGAAGTAGCAGTATCATGTTTACTCACATGAGGTTAAAGCTGGGATAGATGAGGCAGTAAATTGACTATAAGTAGTCTTATGCCAGCAGCCTGCAACAGGCTGTTAGAGCAAATGGTTAGCTTTACTGGGGCCTTGAACTAAAAATCTTCCATGTTGCTTTATTTATTTGCCATAAATTGCTGATATTTGTGTAGCCATTTTTTTTCTTTTGGCCACCCTTTTCTTTGTGAAGTAGGACAGACAGTAGCCATTTTATTTACAATATAGACAAACCTAGTGGATATAGTCACTAATACTCTTGCGTGATGAGATGCTAATTTCAGTTGCACAATCCAATACTGATGCAGTGGGTTTACCTTTGCACAAAACTATTGTCTAATGAAGGAGAGAAAGGGAAATAATAAAGTGTTATAGACGTGGGCCTTGGGCCAGTCGGGTTATTATCAGGGGCGGACCCAAAGAGACCCGAGTGAGGGCACAGGCCGCCACTCAATTCGCAGGAGCTCAGGTATATAGCCCAAGATTTAATGTTAGTGCCTCCACTCAGCCAAACTAAAAGGCCCTCACTCATCTGTGATATACATGTATATATATGTCTCTTTAGTGTACCAATAGAATTTGGTATACTTGGCTTTGTGGGTGTGCCCCCTCTCGGATTTTGTCCTGGGTCCGCCCCTGGTTATTATTAGGAATAAGAGATTGGTTCCTATTTGAGCTAGAGATTGGTTTCCTTGTATTAGAGATATAGTTAGAGATATGATTGGAGTTAGATTACATCTGTTAGGGGGAGCCATCTATATAAAGAGGCTACCGCATGCTATTGTCATTAAGCAGAGTAATAACAAAGTCTTCCTAGTCTATAGTCTCTCCTCTCTCCCTACGCCGACGCCATCCGGCCATATTCGTGGTGGTGTTTACCCGGTTATGAACTAAGGTTCATAACAGATTGGTATCAGAGCAGTCGATCCCTTCCCACGACTTCTGCTACCATGGTTTCTGTGATTCGCCCTACTGCCGAGTCGTTAGCCATGATAAAAGCTAGCGTCAACGAGATGGCCAGCATCAACAAGAAGATGACGGACAACTTTCTCAACATACAGGCCATCCTTGAGAGGATGGAGAATCGGAGGAAGGAGCAACAAGAAACAAAGAGCAAGACACAGGATCATCCAACATCAGATCTTCAACAACAACAAGAAGAACCACGGCCACAGCCTTCACCAGAGCTTCCTCTACCCCTCGGCAGATCGCCAGATCCCGACCACATCGCCGCAGCATCTCCTCTGCCGGCTTCGCCCAGCGCCGCACTCGCCGTCGCCCGGCATCGACCGCCGCCCCGGCCTCCTCGCGCAGGCCGCCCTCACCAGCGGCGCCGACTGCACGCGCTCTTGCTCCGCCTGCGCTGGATCGGGCGTCACCGCCTCGCTTCGGGGTCTTCCTGTTCGGAGTCCTCCCGACGCTGGACTCTTCCCCGATCGCCGCCACATCGGCCGCTCGTCCCGGCGGCCGCTTGCTCCGCCGGTCGCCGGTTCCATGCTCGGAGACGCCCGACCGCCGCCGCTCTAGATCCGCCTCCGGCCGGGCCATCTCCGCCACGTCGTCGCCGCTCCGCAGACCACCGCTCCTCCGGCCGAATCCGCCGGGTCCGCCTCCGCCTGCGCCGACGCCACCCGCGGGGCCGTCTCCGCCCGTATTGCCGCCGTCGGCCAAGCCGTCTCCAGCCACCGCCGCGCGGTTCGTCGAGGCCGAGCCGTCGCCGCCGCAGCCCGGGTCGCCTCGGCCTGCGCCGACGCCACCCGCGGGGCCGTCTCCACCCGTATCGCCGCCGCCACCGTCGCCCCCTCCGGCCGTGTCGCAGTCTCCGCCCGAGCGGTCGCAGCAGCTGCTCCGCCGGCCGGCCGCTCCGTCAGCCGCCGCAGCCGCTCCTCCGCAGACCGCTGCTCCGCCCGTCGCCGTCCCTCTGGCCGCCGCTACGCAGGCCTGCCGCCCGCTCCGCTGGGCGCCCCTGGTGTCGGTCCTGGCCGATGCGTTCGGGCCTCGTGGGTGTCGGTCGGTTTTAAAACCGACCGGTAAAAAAAAATTGCAGGCATTATATAACCGAAGGCGCTACACTTCGTCTAGCTTTGTTCAGTTTGGATTTGGCTGATCATCTCCATCCGCTGCAGCACTCCGCCACCGTTCGTCTTCTACATCGGCATCGAAGGTCTTCCATTGACCGCCGTTTAGCAGCTCGAGGACAAGCTGCTTGTCCGGGAGGGGTGTAATGTTATAGACGTGGGCCTTGGGCCAGTCGGGTTATTATTAGGAATAAGAGATTGGTTCCTATTTGAGCTAGAGATTGGTTTCCTTGTATTAGAGATATAGTTAGAGATATGATTGGAGTTAGATTACATCTGTTAGGGGGAGCCATCTATATAAAGAGGCTACCGCATGCTATTGTCATTAAGCAGAGTAATAACAAAGTCTTCCTAGTCTATAGTCTCTCCTCTCTCCCTACGCCGACGCCATCCGGCCATATTCGTGGTGGTGTTTACCCGGTTATGAACTAAGGTTCATAACATAAAGCTAAAGGCCTACTTTAGCTGAACATCATAACAGGCGTGGAACCTAGCAATAACTTTCTGTAGGAACATGCTAATCTATGTCTTTCATGTTACAGTAGCTAGTGTTGGGTAATGTATTACAGACATCATGCCTGTCATTTTTTTCTATAGGTTAGATGCGGTAATGGTTTTACACTGTTATGAACCTTAGTTCATAACGGGATAAACACCACCAAGAGGATGGCCGGATGGCGTCGGCGTAGGGAGAGAAAGGAGACTATAGACTAGGAAGACTTTGTTATTACTTTGCTTGATGACAATAGCATGTGGTAGCCTCTTTATATAGATGGCTTCCCCTAACAGATAGAATCTAATCTCAATTATATCTCTAACTGATATCATATCTCTAATACAAGGAAACCAATCTCTAATTTAAATAGAAATCAATATCTAATTCCTAATAATAACCCGACTGGGCCCAAGGCCCACGCCTATAACACTACACCCCTCCCGGACATGCAGCTCGTCCTCGAGCTGCTAGACGGCGGCCAATGGAAGACCTTCGACGCCGATGAAGAAGACGAACGGTAACAGGGTGCTGCAGTGGATGGATACGGGTGGCCAGATCCACGCGGAATAAGGCTAGACGAAGTGTAATGCCTTCGGGAATATAATGCCTGCAAAATAATAAATTGTTTTTTGGATTTTTTATTTTATTTTATTTTTGAAAAAGATTTTTTTTTACTTCAGCTGTCGGTCGGTTTTAAAACCGACCGCATCTCTAGGGCTGAAGCAGAGGAGGCGGCGCTGGCAGAAGCGCCGCAGCGGCGTTGAAGACCGGCCGACGGCGACGAGTGGCGGCGGCCGGCGGCCGGAGGAGCGGTGGCCAGCGGAGCGGCGGCCGAGGGAGCGGCCGACAGCGGATGCCGACCCGGCGGCGGCTGCGATTTCGGGCGAGGGCGGCTCCGGGAAACGGCGGCCGGCGGAGTAGCCTCCAGCGGAGCGGCGGCCTGCGAAGCGGCCGGCGGAGGCGGACCCGGCGGCGGCGGCTCGGGCGGAGATAGCGGCGCGGCTTCGGGCGCTCGGGGGCCTCGCGGCGGCGATGACGAACAGCGACGACGACGGCTCGGGTAACGGCGACCCGAGCGGAGCAGCAGAGACCGCGTTGCGGCTTCGGCCGCAGGGGAGGGCCTCGCGGCCTCTGTTGGCGGCGGCGTCGACACGGGCAGAGCGTGCGCAGTCGGCGCCGCTGGTGAGGGCGATCTGCGCGAAGAGGCTGGGGTTGCGGCCGACGGCGGAAGGTAGCCAGCGGCGGCCAACGCCGGGCGACGACAAGTGACGGACGGAGGGCTGTCGGCAGCGACAGAAGATGTCTCGGCGGCTGCTTCTCGGCTTTCTCGCCGTCCTCCTTTGGCAGGGGCATGGCCTTGGCCACCGGCGTTGCCTTCTGCTCTTCTTCTTGGGGCAGCGACGGGGCTGGATCTGGTGGGGCGTAGCCAGCGGTGAATGGATCCGCCGGTGGAGCGGGTGAGGCGTTAATGATGGATGTGATAGCCTTGGATGGAATCGGCAAGAGCCCTGGCGCAGGGACGGGCAACACTCCCCTGGATTCAAGCGCTGCAATCTTGGTGTCGGTTGCGATGTTCTGCCGCGTCAAATCTGCAATCTGGGACTTCATCTCGGCTTGCTGCTTCACGATCCCAGCCATCTGCTCCTGGATTGCTTTACACATTGCTCTCACGGAACTGGCCTCCTTGCCGGAAACCATGGTAGCAGAAGTCGTGGGAAAGGATCGACTGCTCTGATACCAAGTTGTTATGAACCTTAGTTCATAACGGGATAAACACCACCAAGAGGATGGCCGGATGGCGTTGGCGTAGGGAGAGAGAGGAGACTATAGACTAGGAAGACTTTGTTATTACTTTGCTTGATGACAATATCATGTGGTAGCCTCCTTATATAGATGGCTTCCCTAACAGATAGAATCTAATCTCAATTATATCTCTAACTGATATCATATCTCTAATACAAGGAAACCAATCTCTAACTTAAATAGAAACCAATATCTAATTCCTAATAATAACCCGAATGGGCCCAAGGCCCACGCCTATAACATACACTATGTAAGTGTTGGGTAACGTATTACAGACATCATGCCTGTCATTTTTTTCTATAGGTTAGATGTGTTAAAAGGTTTTACGCTATGTCGGATACCAGCAATGTCTAATTGTAGTTAGTTCAGTGAGCGGGAGAAGTGAATTTTCTTTCGGCCTGTTTCATTACTCTCTGTTTCCCAATCTGGACCTAAAAAAATGCTTACACAATCATCACGAGTGCTGTCCTTGCAGGATGACGTCCGGAACCAACTGATCAAATTCGAGCTGCTGCTGACCACTGCTACATTTGTGGTGGCCATCTTCGGAGTTGTCTCGGGAATTTTCGGCATGAACTTTGAGGGGGTCACCTTGTTTAAGGTGCCACATGCATTTGAGTGGACGCTCGTCATAACAGGCGTATGCGGCGTAGTCATATTCTGCTGCCTCCTCTGGTACTTCAAGAAGAGAAAGTTTTTTCCCTTGTAAATGGGTTCCGCAGGTCAGCTGTTTCCTTTTTCCCCTTGTTCCAGCCGTCTATTGCAATGTGCAGAAAGCAGCAGTGGAAATTGGTCAATTTTCAGCTTTGCTAGTATGCAATTGTACGTACATTTTCTTTCTTCTCTATCTCAGTAAAGAGATGTCTATCGTGATCGAGCTGCATTAGCTCTACACTTGAGCTTACTTTTCAAGCGTGCAACGCTGATCATTTTTAGCTAAATGTCTGGCCCGTCTGGTACACAACTTTGTTGTTGTGAGGTATGTGACACTGTCCCCCCTAGAGAGAGAAAAAAATGGTGGTACTCGCCAGTCTTGATCTCTCAAGAGAGTACTTGCGTGTCTTAGGTCTGTTCAAAAGTATTGTGCTTTTTGGTTGATTGTATCTGGTTACAGTCAATTCGTATCCCATACGATCAGTTTGCAAACCAGTTTGTAATATGTCCGATTAGTTCATCACTAGTCAATATACCTATATGACTAGTTCGTATCTGATCAGACTTAACAATCTATTTGCATATTCTCTTTTTGCCTCATGATACCTCATCGAACTTCAGGTGAGAACACATAAAACATAATAATCTCAACATGTCTCTCAAAGTGGGTCAATTTAACATCATGTTTTTTAACATGTGTCTATATTATTGATTTGATATCTCTATATCTATAACTAGTGAAGCGTGTTCATGAATCAATGCACGTGTTGGTTTATAAGTCAGTAGTGTCTCGACTAGTGATATCTGACTAGGAATCTTTTAAAATGATATCATACAATAAATAAAGAGTTTTACTAATAAGTCATATACTTGTTAATTTTTATAAATGATAATTCATTTTAAAAAACAATATATTATTCAAAAGCTCATAATCATATAAGTGATATATACTCATTTCTATAATTTCTATAATTGTCTCTAGATGTATTACTAACCATTGTCGGGAGAGCCAAAGAGGACATCAAACGACGGGGAAAGCCTTGCACGACCCGTGACACCCTAGAGTGTACCTTGAGTGCTTCACGAGCCCTCATCATGGGCCATGTACAGCCTGCTCTTTTATGCTGATTTATAATTTTTTGACTATAATTTATTAATTTAATAAATAATTATTATTGAGAGAAGATAAAAATCAAACAACCACTAAAAATCAGAAAGAACGGCCCGCAATCTCCAATGGTTTTAGCCCTCGCTTGCATTCGGCGTTCCTGTACTGGCGCTGAACTTTCTCTCTCTTTAATTGATTGGAAGAGTTCCTGCCATTTTTTAAAAATAAATAAGTAAATAAACACAGCATGAACTGTTGCAAAAGTTTGGAGCATTTTGGAATCTAAATTTGTCGGTGAGATCAATATCAGCAGATTCCTTTCAAGTGTTACATGGAAATCATCGTAGACGTAGCTTCCCTGTTCCCCATTAGTCATCATCCCTCCCACACAATTGATTGATCAATGATTAGAGTAATCCTCGTACGATCAAGAATTAGTTTTTTTTTCCTGAGATGGACCAAGGATTAGGACAAATTAAATCAAGAATAATACTAACTACGAGTAACAAAATTTGAGGACCCACACACGTGCCGAATCCAACGGCAGCGAATGCACCACGTCGCCTGCAGGCCCGCGCGACCCCACCATACCAAGTACCAATAACGTGGTGCTCCGATTGCCCACCCCACCCACCGGTGTTCGGGGAGATCACTTACTTCCGCCCCGCCCCCGGCCACCCCTCCCCACCACCTACACCGCCTACACTTGACACGTCACTGACGCCCCCGCCCCACCACCGACCCCGACCGCCATGGACCGCGACCACAAGGAGCGCCTCCTCGTCCCATCCCGCGCCGCGTCGGCGGTGGCGAACGGGCCCCACCGCCGGGTCAAGCCCTCGGCGAGCGGCGGCGACGGAGGAGGCGGCGTGGCCATCGACGTCCACGGCCTGAAGAGGCGCGGTGGCGGGCGGCGCTCGTGGGTGCGCGTGGACGCGACGACGGGCGCGTCCGAGGCGGTGGAGGTTGCCAAGCCGGCGCTCATGCGGCGGCTCGACCTGCCCGCACGCGACCTCCGCCTCCTCGACCCTCTCTTCGTCTACCCCTCCGCCATCCTAGGCCGCGAGCGCGCCGTCGTCTGCAACCTCGAGTGGATACGATGCATCATCACCGCTGACGAGGCGCTCGTCCTGCGCGACACCGCCGGCGCTGAGGAGGCCGTGCGGAGGTACGTCGACGAGCTGCAGCGCCGCCTCGTGGACCGCGTCGACGACCTGCCGTTCGAGTTCGTCGCCCTGGAGGTCGCGCTCGAAGCCGCCTGCTCCTTCCTCGACTCGCAGGTACCACATCGTACTCTACTCTCTCAACTTGAGTTAAATCCTCCTAATTGTCTAGTATCAACTCTCAACTAATGGCACTTAGGGATGTAAAAAAAGCTCGAGGCTCACGAGCTGCTTGAGCTCTGCTCGCTCTAGGCTCGATTCGAGCTCAGCTCGAACTCCAAACGAGCCGAGCTCGAGCTTCAATGAGCCGAGCTTGAGTAACTCGTTAGGGCTCGATTCAAGATTGAATGGTGATGCATGTTAACTCTTACCGAGCTAACTCTAGTTGAGCTCGAGTTTTTTTTATTATTGAAAATTAATGTATGTTGAATTGTTTTGCTTGTTATCGAGCTTACTCTAGCCGAGCATGCGTTTGAGATTTTCTTATTGTTGAAAATTAGTGTATGTTATATAATTTTAACTGTTATTGAGTTTACTTAAGCCGAGCTCGAGCCTAACTGCAGGTTCAGACCCCAACTCAGGCTCGCTCGAACTCGGCTCGTATACAGCCCTAATGGCACTACTCGTCCTACTGTTGTGTTGTATTTACAATTTTACATTGCACTTTGACCTCAATTGGTTTTGGCCCTTTCAGAGTATCTGGGGAGTGATGACTGTTTTCCCCCAATTGTTACTTTGTGGATTCTTGCATTGTGCAAACATTTGATTTGGGAGTAAAAAAATAGTATGCCATTATTTGCATTGTATTTGCTTGATCAGTACTCTCAGGCTAGTCATGTCCTGTCCTGTACTAACCATCCACACTGTATGATGGAAACAATAGATTTCCTTTTAGCTTTGTATTTGTCGGTACCATGTGGTGCTAGGAAGGTATCTGATGGTCAATTAAGCTGCGGGTTTAGATCATCCACTGTCCAGAAAGCTCAGTAGGTCAGTTATCAATGAACAAGTGAGGTTACATTTTACTATCAGAAAAATGGTATTTTGTCTTGCCCCTATTACCATCAAAGACCAATCAAAATGAAGCCATGCATCACTGATTTGGCAATCACTTGGCAAATCCTGTAACAAACGATTTCAGTTCTGCACTTTCACTTTGTTTTTTTGTAGATAATGGTTTTGTATCTAATTGGAGAACCTAAAATGTTTACAAATTTGGTCAGGCTGTCGAATTAGAGGCAGAAGCTTATCCATTACTAGATGAGTTAACGGCAAAAATCAGTACCCTTAACTTGGAACATGCCCGGCGCCTAAAGAGCAAGCTGGTTGCGTTGACTAGGAGGGTCCAAAAGGTGAATGGACCGTGATCATTGTACTTTCTGTTTACCACATTCATTAGACAGATTTTTCAATAATTGATCCATTGTTTCACCATTAAGGTCAGAGATGAGATAGAACAGCTGATGGACGACGACGACGACATGGCTGAAATGTACCTCACAGAGAAGAAGAGGAGGATGGAAGCATCATTGTTAGATGAGCAGGCCCTTCAGGGAATTGGCAACAATGTGTTTGGTCCATCTCTCTCTGCTCCAGTTTCCCCAGTTTCGTCACCCCCCAAATCTCGTAGACTTGAGAAGGAATTAAGCTTTGCCAGAAGTAGGCATGACAGCTTCAAGAGCTCAGACAGCAGTCAGACGCAGTACAACATAGAAGAACTTGAAATGTTGTTGGAGGCTTACTTTGTGGTCATTGACTACACCCTCGGCAGATTAACTTCGGTATAAAGCCTGAATTGTATTTATGTTAGCCTCTTTTCTTTTTTCATTTGGGCTGACAAATTTGCTACTAATATTAACTTTTTTCCAGCTGAAGGAGTATATTGATGATACAGAGGATTTCATCAACATCCAGCTGGTATAGTCCCTAATTTCTTTCTCTACATTCAATTAAGCTTGGCCATTACTTAAATATCAGATAACTAGTCAAGCTCACAACAAAATTAGCTTTTTGCTCATCCAAAGCTGCAAGCTTTATTTTGTCTGTTTTTGCACTAAAGCAAAGAAACGATATGCCTCTTGCCATGTGTTATCAGTGAGATTGATACACAACTTCTCAGTGGCACATTTCTGGATAGTTAATACTATGTCCACTTTCTCATACCGTTTGGCTTCTTCTTTTCTTGAAACTCTAGTAAGAAAGGTTGAATGCTTGTGTTTTGAAGGAAAACATGATAGTATAGGTAAAATAGCTATGTAAACTTGAGTATAAATTATTGACAGTAACTTGAGTTACATACTTCATTTAGCTGAAGTAGCAGTATCGTTTTTACTCATATGAGGTTAATGCTGGGATAGATGAGGCAATAAATTGACTATAAGTAGTCTTATGCCCAAAGCCTGCAACAGGCTGTTGGAGCAAATGGTTTAGCTTTACTGGGGCCTTCAACTAGAAATCTTCCATGTCGCTTTATTTATTTGCCATATATTGCAGATATTTGTGTAGCCATTTTTTCTTCTTTTGGCCACCCTTTTCTTTGTGTAGTAGGACAAACAGTACCCATTTTATTTACAATATAGAGAAACCTAGTGGATATAGTCACTATGGCATGATGAGATGCTAATTTCAGTTGCACAATCCAATACTAATGCAGTGGTTTACCTTTGCACAAAACTATTTTGTCTAATAAAGGGGAGAAAGGGAAATAATAAAGCGAAAGGCCTACTTTAGCTGAACATTATAACAGATGTATCCTAGCAATTACTTTCTGTAGGAACATGCTAATATGTCTGTCATGTTACAGTAGCTGATGTTGGGGAACGTATTACATACATCATGCTTGTCAAAAAATTTTCTATAGGTTACATGCGTTAATGGTTTTACACTATGTTGGATATCAGCAATGTCTAATTGTAGTTAATTCAGTAGGCGGGAGAAGTGAATGTTCTTTTGGCCTGTTTCATTACTATCTGTTTCCCAATCTGGACCAAAAAAATGCTTACACGACCATCACGAATGCTGTTCTTACAGGATAACGTCCAGAACCAACTGATCCAGTTCGATCTGCTGCTGACCACTGCTACATTTGTGGTGGCCATCTTCGGAGTTGTCTCGGGAATTTTCGGCATGAACTTTGAGGGGGTCACCTTGTTTAACGTGCCACATGCATTTGAGTGGACGCTTGTCATAACAGGCGCATGCGGCGTAATCATATTCTGCTGCTTCCTCTGGTACTACAAGAAGAGAAAGTTTTCCCCCTTGTAAATGTTTTTCGCAGGTCAGCTGTTTCCTTTTTCTCCTTGTTCCAGCCATCTATTGCAATGTGCAGAAAGCAGCAGTGGAAATTGGTCATTTTTCTGCTTGTAGTATGCAATTGTACATACGTTTTCTCTCCTCTGTTTCAGTAAAGAGATGTCTAGACTATATCATGATGGAGCTGCATTAGCTGTACACTTTTTTTCTCGAACGACGCAGGAGAGCTGCGCGTCATTATATTAAGAAGAAAGGGGCTACAAAAGGACAACACCTCTGCTAAACACTATCTAACTCAACTCCACACAAGTGAGGAAGAGGACAACAAATAGCTAAGGTCTCGGGCTCCAGCAGAGCACCAAAGACTACAATCCTCCCTCACACTTTGGAGCACTAACTGAAGGTCAGGCCTACCACCCTCAAAGACACAAAAATTTCTATGCTTCCAAAGCTCCCAGGCACACAAAATGATCGAGCTGTTTAGCCCCTTCTTTAAGTCTTTAGGCAACCCTTTAATGGCCTTGCACCACCAATCGGAGAAACTATCAGCAGATGGTTGGGGCACCAAAGAAGCTAGACCCAGCTTGTGAAGAATGACCGCCCAGACCTGCCTAGCAAAAACACACGCTACCAGAATATGCTGCACGGTCTCCTCAGCCTGGTCGCAAAGAGGGCAGACAGCCGGGTGAGGTAAACCTCGCTTTGCGAGGCGGTCTGCAGTCCAACAGCGATTCTTGATAGCCAGCCAAATGAAGAATTTGCACTTTAGGGGGGCCCAACTCTTCCAGACTCGTCTCCAGGGTGAAAATTTTATTGCACCAAAGAAGAAGGCCTCATAAGCTGACTTACTGCTATATAGTCCATTCTTGGAGAGACGCCAAAAATGCTGGTCAGGGGCAGCCGGGTCCAGAGCCAGATCTTCCACCAACTCCCAAATGGTTAAGAAATCGAGGATCACCTGCACAGATAAAGCCCCTTTGATATCTTGAACCCATCTTCTGCCGGTTAATGCCTCCTTAACAGTCCTTCGCTTGGCGACTCTATTAGGGATCAACTTGAAAAGATTAGGAGCCCACTCTGAGACTGTTTTACCCTGCAGCCAACGATCTGTCCATAATTTGGTGTCTTCACCGCTGCCAACTCGAGACACAACAGCAATATCAAATAAGGCTTGGGAATTACGCGAAACCTGGATAGGGAGCCCTACCCACGGTTTGGAGGGGTCGGTTTTCTGCTGCCACAACCAACGGATGCGCAGCGCCCAACCCATAATTTCCAAATTCAGAATGCCAAGTCCCCCATATTGCAACGGCTGCTGGCACTTACTCCAAGCAACCAAGCAACTGCCCCCTTTAGCCTGCTCATGACCCTTCCAAAGAAACCCACGCCGCCTCTTATCTATGGCCTTGATAACCCATTTAGGCATGTCCAACGCAATCATAAGAAAAATAGGGATGGCTGAAAGAACGACTTTCACAGTAATGAGTCTTCCAGCTTTATTCATTTGCGAGGCTTTCCAAGAAGGGAGCATATTAGCCACCTTATCCACAAGTGGTTGCAATTCCACTCTAGATGGCTTGCGGATGATGAGAGGGATGCCAAGATAACTGATGGGAAACTTCTTAATCTCACAAGGCACAAGATCTGAGATTAGATTCAGATCATCAACAGAGTACTGAATGGGCGTCACCGAGCTTTTCTCCAAATTCGCTTTGAGGCCAGAGGCGTGACCAAAAACTTCCAGCAGCTTTTTAACCAGGCAAATATCATCTCTTGCGGGTCTGAGGAACATAATGACATCATCGGCATAAAAAGAGATCCTGTGTTGAACTTGAGGGACTGCCAAAGGCTGCAGCAAACCTTCGCCAGAAGCATGACTGATCAAAGAGTTAAGAACGTCCATAGCCAAGATAAACAACATAGGGGAAAGGGGATCTCCTTGCCTAAGGCCCCGCTGGTGAAAGATCAAACCCCCTTGCTCTCCATTAACCAATACCTGAGTTGAGGAAGTGGAAAGTAACAGACACAGCAGATTACACCAACGACGTCCAAAGCCAAGGTGCTGCAACACATCCAACAGGAAGGACCAGGAGACTGAATCGAAGGCCTTTGAGATGTCCAACTTGAGAAGAATATGGGACTCCTTCTTCCTGTGCAGGCTTCTGGCTAGCTGCTGGACAAGCAAGTAATTATCCTGAATATTCCTTCCCTTGACAAAAGCACTTTGGTTTTTGGAAACCAACTTAGGCAGCAACGGAGCCAGCCTGTTGGCCATGATCTTAGCAACCAACTTAGCGAAACTATGGATGAGACTGATGGGTCGATAATCCTTGACTTGAGTTGGATCCGCCTTTTTAGGGAGGAGGATGATGAAAGCAGAATTTAGCAATCTGAACTTGGATACATGACCTTTCTGAATAGCCTCCAGAGCCAGCAAGATGTCAGCCTTAATAATACCCCAACAGGACTTGTAAAAGTTGCCGGTAAAACCATCCGGGCCAGGGGCCTTGTCCAAGGGCAAGGATTTGATGGTTGCCCAAACCTCATCAGCTGAGAACGGATCATCCAGAGTTGATAGCTCCTGCAGCTGCTGAGGATTGTGGAAAACAGGAAGATTTAGGCCGTAGGCCCTTTCTTCCGCCGAACCGAGCAGCTGCTCAAAGAACTCAGAAGCCGCCGAGAGCTTGTCCTCCTGAGAAACAACCAAAGAATTGCCAACCAGGAATTTAGCAATGAAATTTTTTTTCTTTCGATAGCGGGCCTGCTGGTGAAAAAAAGAAGTGTTAGCGTCTCCCTCCCGGAGGTAGAGGATCCTGGAACGCAGCCTGGCGATTGTGCGCTCCAAAGATGCAAGGCCAAGGCAATGCAGCTTGAGCTTAATCCTCAGCCAATCCTCCACTGGACCAAGAGCCCTAAAATCTCTTGCAATCTCTAGGCGATGCAAAACCTCCTTAGCCATTTCTAACTGAAACTTCACATTGCCGACCTTTCTATGGCTCCACCTCTGCAACCCCTTGGACAGCCGCTGTAACTTAAGAGAAACCCGCTCAACAGCGCAGAGAGATTGCACCGGGGCTAACCAAATCTGCTGCACCGCCTCAGAAAAACCAGGAAGCTTTGGCCAGAAACTTTCAAAATGGAAACGCCGCTTGCCCCGGGTGGCGACTTTCAAGCCCAAAATAAGAGGGCAGTGGTCAGAGACCGAAGAAGCAGCACTCTGAAGAACGGCGTCAGGAAAAATACCCTCCCACTCCGTACAACAGAAGGCTCTATCCAGTCTAACCAAAGTTGGGGAAGCTCGCTCATTAGACCAAGTGAATTTACGCCCAATCAACGGAATTTCCAAAACCTCCGAGTCATCCAAAAAGCGGCGAAATCTCCCCATCATGGCCCGATCGAGATTAGAGTTGTTCTTGTCAATAGCTTGATAAATCAGGTTAAAATCACCGGCAACAAGCCATGGGCCTGAGCACAAAGCACGGATATCCCTCAACTCCTGGAGGAACGCCACCTTCTCCTCATCAACCTGGGGACCATAGACCCCAGTAAACCACCAATTCCTTCCTTCTTACTCAGCGAAACAGACAGAGACAGAGAAGTTGTCCACCCGAGAAGCTAAAACCTGACAGACTGAACTTTTCCAAGCCATCAGCACTCCCCCTCTAGTGCCATTGGCGGACAAAGCAACAAATTTATCATATCTGGAACCAAAAGTAGAAAGAAACAGCCTCTGGGACATGTCAGCAACCTTCGTTTCTTGGAGGCACACCACATCAGCATTAGCAGAAAAAAATCACATCCCTAACAGCATTGCGCCGGTCCTGCTGATTCAGACCCCGCACGTTCCAAAAAAGAATGGAGGAAGGATTCATTGGGAACCAAAAAGAATCGACCCCAGAGCGAATCAGCACGAAACGGCCAAGGAATTCGCCGCTCTAGCCTGAAAAGCATCCTCTACCTTCCATCCAAAAAGCGCCGCTAAGGCAGAGAGATGGGCATCAGTAAGAGGGTTCAAGAACAGCTTACAATAATTGTCTAGAGCCTCTTGGCTGACCTTCTCCACATCCTGCAGGAGCCCAAGACACTTGATCACCTTCTTCTGAGCATCATTCAGAACAGGTCCAGGGGAGCAGGGACCTGACCCGGCAATACGCCGACTCCTCCTGGGAAGGGATGCAGCACCGCGAGACCGAGACCGCCTCCGAGGGGCGGCCGGCCGAGGGAGCAGCTGTTGAGCAGGGCGAGCGACGCTGCTGAGAAGCCGCTCCACAGCGGTCCCCCAAGGGGATCCAGGGCTCCTAGCGCCATCGGCAGCAGGGGAGGCCGGCCTGAAGCGCCAGCGCCTCCGCGAGTACACCAGGAGCTGACGGGGGCGAACGGGGACTTCGGGGGAGGGAGGAGAAGACGACGAGACAGCAGGTACCTCCGACACCACAGAAGCAGCCAGACTGTCCAAGGGAGCAAGCGTCATCGGCTCGACCTCGACCTCGACCTCCGAGGGCTGCCTAGGGGGCCCAAAGCCCAGAAGAGGCGTCTCAAACTCCAGGGGGCAGGCCACGGCCCAGGCGAAGGATCCAGGCCAGACGGCTCAAAATCTGGAGCCAGACCGCCAACCGCCTGAGAAGACAAGCCTACGGCAGGGGACTCCTCGAGCGCCGCGGGACATGAAAGCACCGGGGAAAAAGATCCTGCGCAAGGAGCGAGGGGGGGCGCCGTCTTCTGGGGAGCAGCGGAGCAGCCGAGGTCCACGAGCAGTGGTTCTGGGGAAACGTTGACATTAATGCTGCGCATGCCAACCGGACTGCTCGCGAAGGACGACGGCGGCACCGAGGGGGCCACCGCGCAGGAAGCGCCAGCTCCGAGGGGGCCCAATCGGGAGTGGACCGAAACACGAGGACCGCCGCCAGGAGGCACCGAACCGTCCTCAGGAGCCTGCGCCGGAGGGCCGTCAGGAGGACCATGCGAACGCCGCTGATCCCGGCCGCCGCTGCCGCCCGGAGGCGACGGAGGGGGTGGGGGAGGCGCCGAAACTGAAGCCTGAGGTAAAAACGTCACCCCGATCGCCAGGGGGTACGACAAAGCCCGACGCACAGACGAACTGCCCAGGGAAGGCTCCACAATGAGAAGAGTCATGGCTGAGGGAAGGAGCTCCGGCCTTGAACACCAGGCCCTCACGCGGAAGAACTCCCTTTGAACAAAAGTGTCAGGATAAACTGCTTGAATCCAACAGAACTCGTCAAGGAGCTGCTGCGCCGTTGCCAGCTCCCAGGCATGCGCCGGAATGCCACTGATCGTAATATCCACCTCCCTTGCGCAAACTAGGCCGTTGGAACGAAAGAGTCGAGACCAGCGCCGAAAGTGCAGCCTGAGAGAAGATGAGACGAACGGCTGCCCACCATTGAAGACGCGAGTAGCAGCAGCATCATCAGGAAGAATGACGAGGAAGGAAGCAGGGGAATCACGCCGCACAACCAGCAACTCCTCCGCCAGGCCAAACCCTCTAGCAATCTGTTCAGTGAGGAGCTCAACAGACGCGCCGGAGCACTCTCCCACGACAGTCACAACGAGGGCATGACGGAGATCATCTTCCCTGCCTTCAAGACTATCAGAACGAGCAATGACACGCTGAGGAGCGTCACCCAGACCATCCGCCGCCGCATGATCACCCGAAGCCGCAGGGAGGGGAGACACAGCATTATCCCGATCGCTAGCAGAACGCGCGGGAGAAGACTGGCGCTCGCTCTGCCCACCTGAACGCCTCCGCCGAAACCGACGTCGCTTCCTACGGCCACCACCCTCGCCAGCGCCACCGCTAGCCTCCATTGCCGATCCCACAGAGTCAGCCGCCGCCGGTGCTTGAGAAGGCGGCACACATGCCAGCGGAGGGCCAATCCGGCGCCACACCTTCCTCACCGCCAGGCGGGAGACAGTACCCTGCGGAGCGGACACCCGACGCGGACACGAGGCTGAACGGTGCCCAGAAGCCAGGCAGCGGGTACGATGACGGCAAACAGCCGCGCGGTGAGACGGCGACAAACAGTTGAAGCACTTGCCACGCAAAACCTCAGGGACAGGCCGGCGAGGCCGGAGGGGGGGAGGGGGGGGGGGGCGTAGACGCCTCCGGCGATTCCGCCGACTCTCGAAGACCTTCCAACTGCCAGCCGCCTGCTCGTCGGTGGTAACTAACACGTCACGATAACTAGCCGGAGCAGAAGCCCTGGGACTTTCCACGTCGGCCGCATCCCTCCAACGCTGCGCCTTGGAGCGTCCAGAGGGGGCAGGGGAGAGTGAAGGGGAGTCCGGCGCCAGGAAGGACTGGGTGACAGGCCCGGGGAGAACAGCAGTCTTGGGAGTGGCCGCCGGTTCCGGGGTGGAGGCCGGCGGGGGGCAGTGGAGGGTTGGGGCGCCGTGAAGTGGGGGGGCGGGGGAGAGAGCAGGAGACGGAGAGCTTACTTTTCAAGCTTGCAATGCTGATCATTTTCAGCTAAATGTCTGGACCGTCTGGTACACATCTTTGTTGTTGTTTGGTATGTGACACTGTTCCCCCTAGAGAGAAACCAGGGTGGTACGTGCCAGTCTTGTTCTCTCGAGAAAGTACTTGCGTGTCTTAGCTGTATGATCTAACCACTAAGTTGCTACACGATGAACATTGCCTTGTCTTTCTCAGTGGTTCTCAAACTCGCCTTGTCTTCACCTCGGAGATGGCAACGCCGCTGCCGTGCGTTGCAGCGTGGGCTACCCAGTGGTAGTACTGCTACTGTTACTAGCACATGCATATCCAGCAAGAGTGAATTGGCCTGGACCAACGTATGCCACATTTTCATTGATGCATCTGATCTGGGACCAGCATGCGGTGGCTGCAGTGGTTGTTGAGGGTGTGTTTGGTTGCCTGAATCTCTTTCGTCCTGGCTGGGTGGATTCGTATAATCTGAGAAAGAGCCTGTTTGGTTGCCTGTATGCAGCCTGCATGAGCGGATGCAAAAATACGCCCTCATCCTGGATGGGTGGATACGCTCAAAATGAGCTTCACTGGCCATCCTGGATGGGTTGATGCAGTGTATCTTATGCGGTCCCACGTGTCAGCCTCTCAGGTTTGGTAGACTGCATCCGCTCATACAGGCAACCAAACAGCATCTCAGTTTTTTTGCATCCGCTCATGCAACCTCACCAAACATCTTCTTTTTCTGAAATACGATTCCACTCAGCCTGCATCCACTCAATCAGGATATACGATACAACCTCCATCCACGAACCAAACACACCCTGAGTGAGTGTTGGTTGCCGCGATCCAGAACTTCTGTTGGGAAACAAATGGGCCTTTATTCTGTCCCATGGAATTGTTTTTCTTTCATGCGAAAAATGCAACAGTGTGTATTCGGCCAAGGCCGACAACAGAGAGCCCACAAGTGGACAGGCTCCGTTTGTGCATGGGCCCTCTTTACCCTGGTGGTCTCGTTTGCGGGTTGGTGCACCGATCTCTCCAGCTCCCCCGTCTACGGGCCCCGTAACAGGCAAGGAGTGCTCGCTGGTGCGGGGACACCGGGTGCACCCACCGCTCCTGGCTGGTCCTTCCGGTTGGCTGTTTGGCCCGTAATCCAGAGTAGTCCAGACAACGTATGGGTGGGTTCTACCGGGCTTTAATTTATCTTTTTCTACTACAGTAACTAACTTATAAACGATACATCTTTTAAAATAAGATCTATAGATAGATTGTAGTATGCATTATACTAAATTCAGATATATCAGCTAAAATCGCACACGACTGTTCCCCTCTACGTACTATCTCTCACGAATAGTTAGAATTCAAAAACCATAAGCCACAGCTATAGCCTAAAAGAACCCACCTATGCCGGTTCTAAATTGAAGCCTTGAGAGCATGTCGGGAATGGTTCCAAGTGAGTTCTACATGGTTTTTACAGAAAACATTTCGATTATTTTGTACTTCTTGTGAAATTCTTGTGTTCTCTGTTAGCACTATTTTTTTTACTGAATAAATCAGTAGAAAACTTAAAAAAAATGTGAAATATGCCCACAAAAGCAATTGCTAAGTATTTGGGTATTTGAAATCGTCTTGAGCTTTTTGTTTTGGAACAGTAGCGGCTAAAAGTGTGAGGTGTTTGATTTCACTTGAGCTTTGGGCTAAGCTGAAGTGAAGTAAACGAATCTTATCTTTATGTGGCGGCGGTCATCCACTCATCGTCTTTCCCCAACTTTGCCTCATCACGACAAATCGAACGGTGACGGTGCAAGCTCGGTCGATGACGCGAGCTTGAGTGGTGAGGGCGAGAGTTCCATTGGCAACAACGCAAGCTCGAGCGGCAAGCTTGGGCAGTGGTGCAAGCTCCAGTGATGGCTGCTCAAGCTTGGCCATTTGTCGAGTTCTCAATCAAATTCGTCGGACCCAAGGTATCTACTCATCGCGTTCTATCTTTCCCCCATCCCCATGGTGCTCGAGACACACTTCTACGACCTCGCCGTGGTGAGCTCCCACCACTGGCCGCTGTCACATACCGTAGGCCACCTACAATGCTCTTCCACGTAAACCGTCGTGGCCAACATGTTTCTCTCATTGAGTCGATTCCTTTTTTGTGCTTCATCGAGACCCTCCACGTCTCCCTCTCCGACGACCTAAGCTTCCTTTCTCTCTTCATGCGACCGACTTTCAAAAGTCGTTTTCAAAAGCTAGATATTTGATTCAGCTTTTGATATCTAGAAACCCGAAGCCATTTCAAACGCCGCCCTACATATACTCATGGAATTCTACATTCTGTACAATATTCGGTGATGATTACTCTCACAAATACTAAATTGCATAAATCATCGAGCTTTCGAATCCGCGCTTGACTTTGGAGAGCATTGAAGCACGTTTCAGAACACGGAGACATATCCTAGGTGGTGATCAGTTGGGCTTTTTTTTGGTGGCTTATGGCTGAAAACACAGTAGCTGGCTGAAAAAACACTGTAGCTGACAGAGGCTTATTTAGCATAATTAAATTTAAAAAAATTTAAAAATATAAAAAATATGTTAGCCCATTATGTATAATACAAACACATACGGAAAAAAAGAACTGGCAAAAAAACTCAACAAAAAGCCAAAAGTTCAGAAAAAGACGAAATTTATGAATAGTGAAAAATAAGTCGAAAGCCAGAAGCTGAAGCCCAACCGATCGGGGTTCTAGGGGCATGTTTGTTTAGACTTAGGCTTTTTGGCTTATAGCTTAAAGCCAGCTTTTTGGCTTAAGCAGCTTAAAAGCAAACTGCTTTTAAGCCAAATTAGGTTATTTGGTATCTTGGCTTTTTGATGGATTGAATGGTGTAGCTTATTACCAGAAAGTCTGAAATACCCTTATTACCATTCCGACTACTATGTGGATCCATGTGCAAATTCATCTGGAAAAAATTGAAGCTCTCAACATGATTTTCATGATCTTTCTGCGCTACTGCTGAGACACATATCCAAATCCAACCAGACACATTATCAAGGAATATGAGTTGCATATAAAGATACATGTTGCAATATAAATATGAGTTATCCTACTATCTATGATCTTACAGACATCAAGGAATCTACAAGTGCTGTAAGCACCTTCTCATTCCTTTCAATCCTCTTCCTGTTGACATAAGTTCCAACCCACCCAACCAACTCCATGCTGCCAATCTGCGATGCAGCAAAAATAACCCACACCATGGTGGCTGCATCAGGCTCAATCCCAGCAGCCTCCATTTCCCTAAACAACGCAAGTGACGCCTTTGGCCGCCCACTCTGTGCATACCCATTAATCATCGCTGTCCACGCCACAAGATTCTTTGCTGGCGATTTTATCAAATCGCTCTCGCGCGCTCTGCATCGACCCACACTTACAGTACCCTACAATCAGCACCGACCACGAGGTCGAGTCCCTGGTAGGCATTTCATCGAACACGCGGCGGGCGGAAGTGACGTCGCCGGCATTGACGTAGACGACCACCATGGCGTTCCAGGAGACCTGGGTTCTGGAGGGCATGGAGGCGAAGAGGGACTCGGCGGCGGGCACTGAGGCGAGGCGGGCGTGTGTGCAAAGGAGCGAGTTGAACGAGACTGCGTCGGGGACCGGGATGTCGGCAAGCGCGGCGTGGGCGGCGGGAAGGTCGTTGCACTTGGCGTAGAGGTCGACGAGCGCGTTGGCGATGGGGAGGCGGGCGGGGAAGAGTGCGAGGCGGAGAACGAGGGCGTGGAAGGAAGCGCCGAGCGGGAGGAGGCGGAGCGACGCTGCAGCGTTGAGCGCGAAGGGGAGGGAGAAGTGGTCGGGGGAGACGGGCAGGCGCGGCATGAGGAGGAGCAGGCGGAGCGCGGCGTGGGGGCGCGGCTTGGAGAGGCGGCGGAGGGCGCGGTTGAGGAGCGAGCGGAGGACGGTGGGAGGGATATCGGGAGGATTTGAGGGAAACGAAAGAATCCGAAGCGGCGCAAACGAAGGGATGGGAGGATTATATACCAATGGCATTTTGTGCGTAAATATTTTGAACTTCAGTGGCAAAGCATTATTTCTATTCCGCAAAAGCCAAAAAAGCTCTTTAAAACTGGCTTTTGGCTTTTAGTTATAACAGGCTTTTGGCTTTTTCAAAAGCCTAGTTGAAAAGCCTTCTATTTGTTTAGGCTTAAGCTTTTTTACTTTTAAGTCAAAAGAAAAGTCAAAACAAACAGACCCCTAACCTAAGACACAAACTAAGGCCCTGTTTGGATCAGTTTCAGATTCTTAAAAACCAGCTATTACTTCTAGTTTTTAAAAGTTGGTTTCTAAGCAAAAACTGATGGGGTGTTTGGATCCCACTGGCGAAGCTACAGGGTGGTCCGGGTGGTCCGCGGACCACCCTGCGCTCGGCCCATACAAGGCCCATAGATATAGGAAAATTCGGATCTTCAGCAGCCAAACATCGAATACGTGGGAGCGTCTGCGGCCTTTCGCGAATATGCATTGTGCGACCCTTCGTATTTCTCTGTGCGGCCGGTCTGCGCCCCTTCGTATCCCTTGCTGTGTTGTGCTTCATAGAATACAAATACGATTATACGAACGATAGCGGCGGCGGCGGGCCAGCGGCAGGCCGGCGCCGGACGACGAGCAGCAGCACACGTGAGTCCTCTGTAGGTATGTCTCAAAAGTCAAAATCTTCATCCAATTAGCCTGCTCGTTTAGTCATGTTTCCTTTTTTCTCTCCCAATCTCTCCCTAGAGCTAGAGACTAAGCAAATAAGCCCTAACTCGAGCAGAACGCATCAGCTATTGCTGGTGGCCACCAGCCGGTGATCAGCGACAGCGATCCACCATCAGGCATCAGACGTTCACAGGCCGCAAGTCACAAGGTACACAAAATCTTATTTTATTCTGTGTCATTAGATTATATTATTGGAATGCACGGTCGCATTGGACTATTTAATTTTAATTGTATGTCCTTTTTTTCTTAATTGCGTTTTGTAATTCATATACTTGTGTACCGACATGTTAAGTTTATAGCGGTTTAAAAAAATTTAGACAATGGACCACCATAGCTATAAATCCTGGCTACGTCACTGTTGGATCCCCTAGTTTTTAAAAGCTGATTTCATTTATGATTGGTGCTAATAGACTATTATACCCTTACATTTATTGCTCTTGAACAGCCTGCGCGTGGTCTTTAATGAGGGTAAATGGGTATTTGTGCAAAAAAAATTGGTAAAAGCTGGGTATCAACAGCTTCTTGGTTTTTAAGAATCTGGGTAGGTAGATTTTAAAAACTATCCCAAAAACTGGTTTATTTGGATTCCACCCAGTTTTTAAAAGTCAGATTCTTAAAATCTGGGTGGATGCAAACAGGCCCTAAACAATCTCAAGACCAACCTTACTTGGAATCTAAACATGACAAAATTGTGCCGACACTCCAACCAAACAGTTCCTAGCTACTAGCGTGGTCTCCTCCTGCCTCCCTCCCGCTCCTCGAGCCAACACGCGCAGCGCACGCGCAAAGCACCAGGACCAAAACACCTCGCTAAACTAAATCAACTGTACTGCTAAACGCCAGGCACCCACCGGCCACCACCCACCAATACCAGCGGCAGTAAATTTTGAGCCGCTGCCTGCTGCTTGGACTCCGCACTCCTCCTCCCCCCCGTCCGCCTAGGGTTTCGTCTCGGCTTGCGCGCCGTGTCGCCATTGCTAGGGTTCTGAGGAGGGTTCTACTGCTCGGGGAGCCCGAATCGGGGCCTCGCGGGAGCTGTTCCCCCGCGTCCCACTGATCCTTGCGAGGTTTAGTGATTGAGCTTTTTTTTTCTCTCAGGGTGGGAGGGTTATGGCATTTCTGGGGTTTGGATCGAGGCCTCCGAGCTGCTTCTCGGCAATGCCGGGGAGGTTGGGCGCCGATTGCTAGGGTTTTGTTCGTGGATTTGCGGAGAGAGATGGGGATCGTTTGAAATGCGCGAGTTGTCTGCAATCTTGTGCTTGCTTCGGCCCAATTTGCTGTTTTCCGTTGCAATGCCACGCCGATTTGATCTCGTTCTAAGCTTGTGAAGGTGAGGAGGGGTTTTTTGGGAGGTTGCGAAAAGTTGGTGTTTTGGTTGCAATGTCCGGTGCTAACGCGAGGGGGCGGCTGTCGCCGGCTTCCGGTGGTGGAGATTCTGAGCCGCGGTCTGCGGGGAGCAGGACGCGGTCGGTGTCTGCTACCAGGGGGCGGAAGCCCTCGCCCAGGCCCGGGAGGGATGTAGCAGCAGCAACAGCGGAGGAGAAAAGGCTGGCTGCGGTGCCCACATTGCTGCCCTCGCTCAGCGCGCCGGCAGGGATGCGCCGGCAGGAGCTGCTACTGCGCTCGGGGCTGTCCCTTGACGCGTCATGCTCATCGGACGCGTCGACGGACTCCTTCTGCAGCCGGGCATCCACAGGGCGGATTGGGAGGCTGGCATTTGGGGCAAGGAAGAAGAAGACCGTCTCTCAGACTGATCATAAGATTGTTTCCATGCTGGAAAGGGAGGTTGGATCGGCTTCTCCAAGTGATGTAGCTGGTCTGAAGAGGAGGTGCGCGTGGGTGACAGCTAATACTGGTGCGTGTTTTCGGTTTGCTTGCATTTTTTGAGCCACTGCTCCCTGAACATATAAACCTGCGATTGGTCTAGTGTAATGGTTTATAGTACTGCAGTAGTGGTTCTGCTGTAGGAAGCGAAGGTAATGTGTATTAGGTCTAAAATTCAGAACAAAAGGTCTATTGTCCACGAGTTAGAAATGCTAAATCCTTAAATGATGCAAACCGGGGACCATTAATTGTACTATTCACTTATGGTTGGAGCATTTTTCTTATTAGAGTTGATCTGATCTTAAAGATTCCAAATGTTATGCAAATGTTCTCTGTGTTGTTACACTGCAATCACTATGTTATTTTACAATTAAGTAGTTAGGTAGCTATCACCACAAGAAGGTAGATAGCTAAAATCCTGCCATTCTGGCAATAGAAGTTACTCAGTAGTCAGTAGGTTAATATTCTTGTTAATTTTCAAGTGTCAAATGGCTTTGGTGTGAATGTGAGCAAACAGGATTGGAGGTAGAAATATTCGAAGTAAAACAATTGTGTATGCATGGAATGAATATTACCAGATGGCACTAGACAAGTATATAATCATGCATTATGATTTTTATCACACTGAAACTTTAGGCTAGAAAATCGTCACACAGTGGTGATTGAGCAAAGGGTACTTTCTAGTTTTACTTATTGAAACCACATATAAGCAGATACTCTGTAAGATGATGCATGATGAAAGCGTGGTCATACATTTAGAAATAGGAAACAACCTTTCATGATGTAGGACTAGTATTGTTGGTCATGTTATATATGGACCTGTTGCTAATCTTGTTTGAATAAAGCAGGCAAAAATGAGATGTTAAGTACCTTCCTAGGCTCCTAGCAAGCTAAGGACTTCTTTTGTGTGTGTTTTCGTGATGTATTCTAAGAAGTTCACAATTGTGATGCCCATATATTTGAGTATAGTGGCTAGCTTTCTAATACACATTGCCTGCATGTGGGCTACTCCTGTTATTTACTAATACAGTGATGCACAGAATCGCAGGCTAATTCATCAAATTTTACAGAGTACAAAAATGAATGATAGTCATTGAGTAGCTTCACGAACCTGCAAACAAATTTCAGAACATCAGAAGAAGAAGCTTACATATTTGCAAAGTGGGATGTGATTAAGTCCACAGTTGGAGGAATCATTTTCACATGTTTGCTTGTTTATAAGCATGATATGAAAGTAGACAGGGCTGGATCCTGTTCTTCTCTTCTTCTTTTTTGCTCCAAGAATGTGATTTTCATTATTAAGGGCTTGGTAATAATAAATTTATTTTGTAACATGAGCCATCCCTTAACACTTAACAGTCAAAGCGCAAACTGAAATCAAGTGCGCGAAAGTTCTAAATTTGGAAACATGAACTTATGCTTGAATGTGTATGAAGCTCCTGAGCACATTGTGTCATTGTTGGAATGGTCATTTCTTACCTGGACATCTGTTTTTTTGGGGGCGGGGGGGGGGGGGGGGGGGGGTAAAACTCTGGTCCTTTCTACTTCTTACCTGCTTGTGCACAAGATCATGCTGCTTACCAGTAATCTAGTTTTTATTTAGAGAATCAATCTTAGATAAAAGCTATTGTCCTATCTTATTGCCTGATCTTGCATCACTTGCTTCTTGTAATCCATGGTGAATTTTTTATTCTCAAAATCTTCTTGTTATCTTCTATGTGGTTGACAGTTCATTTAATCATATTCACTTACAAGTGCAGATCCCTGTTATGCTGCATTTCATGATGAAGAATGGGGAGTTCCAGTTCATGATGACAAGTATGCAAATATGAACCATGATAAAAAACCATTTTATTTTTTCCCGTGGAACACTCTAAATGAAAGTACTGTTTTATTTTTTTTAAAGAATCAAGTATCAACTGCTCCATATTAATTACAGGAAGTTGTTTGAGTTGCTGATGCTCTCAGGTGCATTAGCTGAACTTACATGGCCAAAAATTCTGAACAAGAGACCTATATTCAGGTAGCTCTCTGCAGTTTTGATGTAGTTGGACCTTTACTATTGGCATTTGGCAACCCTAGTAACATCTTCAAGTATGCCTCACAGGGAGGTTTTCATGGACTTTGATCCAGTATTGGTCTCTAAATTAAGTGAGAGGAAGATTATTGCACCTGGAAGTCCTAGCAGCTCCTTGTTATCCGAACAGAAATTGCGTGCTGTTATTGAGAATGCACGCCAAATACTCAAGGTTGGCCCTTTACTTGCATAAATAATTTTTTTGCATGATAATATCCTAGCCTCGAACCTAGATGCTGCTTTGTGATAAGAACACGTGAAATCTGATACGGCTCTTGACAAACAATCTCTCCTGTATTTAAGTCTTCCCAAGATTCGCTAATTCCATCTCAAAACAGAATTTAGCAACTGATTCAGTTCCCTGCATGCTTTTACTGAGAAAAAGAGCTGCATATGACCTTTACCCTAAGATATTCTTAAACTATATGTTTTCTTATCTGAACCATGTGTTTATCATTGCAGATTGTAGAGGAGTTTGGGTCATTTGATAAGTATTGTTGGAGCTTTGTGAACCACAAACCTATTTTGAGCAGATTCCGGTATCCCCGCCAGGTACCTGTCAAAACATCTAAAGCAGATGCGATAAGCAAAGATTTGGTTCAAAGGGGTTTCCGTAGTGTAGGCCCAACAGTTGTGTACACCTTTATGCAAGTTTCTGGCATGACCAATGACCACCTTATCTCCTGCTACCGGTTTGCTGAATGCGCTGCTGCTGCTACCGGTGCTAACCTTACTGATGGTAGTCAAGCAAATTCAGGCGGTAGCAATCATGCCACAGAACAAAAGATGAACGGAACCAATGGATTAGCTGCTGATATCGAACTGTCCAGAACCATAGATGAACTCAGCATCTCATAGCGATTAGGAGGAATGCTCGAGTGATGTGTAAGCATATGTGTATTTTGTGTATCGTAGGGTAGTTGTGATTCGGTGTTATTTTTTTTCCTTTTAGTTTTGCCACCCTTCAATGTAGCGTAGAACAGTGCTAGTTCTCAGCATATCAAGACAATTGAACGGCAGCATGTACTGATGTATATTCTTTGTGATGCAAATGCATTTGTTTTCCACAATCTGTAGTGCAACTGGCATGTCGAGTTTACCGTTGCTTTCTGTTATCAGATGTGGCATCTGGGAATTGTTGTTAACCTGTATTATATACGTATGTTTTCCCTTGTACCAGCATGTACATTCTATACAAAGATCTATGGCATATATCTGTGGTTTATAGTTTTTAGCTCTAACATGTGTTTCAGTGTTTGTGTGAATGAATCGAATGTTGATAAGTTTTTTAAAGAAACTATTCAGATAAGCTGTTCGAATTGTTAGCGTAGAAATCGTTCAATTTGTTTGAAGGAAACTATCGATCTTATAAATTATAAGTTAAAAAGAACATGACAAATTAACGCGTACTAGTTTAGAGGCTTGTCTGGAAATGCTAGCCTGGGCAACGACAGGAGGGAGTAGAGGGCAGGAGCAGGTGGCAGTACTCTACGATGGTCATGGAAACACACGGTTGTGGAACAGTGAGAAAGGACATACCTATATCACCACTGTTAGAATCTCTATAACCTCTGTCATCTGCAACTGAACAAGAAGTCCAAATAACGGGCTTGGTAACTAGTTTGCATCGCGTAGCATTCCACAGAAGAACGAGCCATCGTATAAATGTCTCCGCAGCAGAAAGTAGATTGAAGTGTGAAAGGGTGCGTATGATGGCATCGGCATCTTCATTTCCAAGCAAGGATGAACGGCTTGCACAGTGCATTTGAGCATTCCAGATCAAATGGGATCCAGTCCACAGCGAGAGAAGCTACACCGGGCCGGATGAGAAGGGCAGGCCACCAGGGTAAAGTTGAACTCGAGTTCCCTCACGACACATTCCAGATTACAAAAGACCAATTAGATTATGAAACACGAGCAGGTTTTTTGCAAATACTCGCCCGGGGCCCCATTGCTTGCCTACTTCAAATCCTCAAATCAAAATCCACACGGATAGGGCAATCATCAAGCATTGTTCCTACTGATATATTTGACTGATGGCGTCTTCCCTGGAGTAGTAGTCTCTTTTTTTTCCTGTTGAGAGGAAGACAGCTGAAGTCCTTTTTTTAAAACAGCAGTTAACTGCTGGTAATTATATTAGAAATAGGAAAAAACTGTACAAGGTGCAAGGAGAAATGCACCGGTTTAGAAGTAATCAAAGCGGATTACAAAGGAACCAGAAAACAACGGGCAACGCAGAAATAGCTAGGGAAGCCATCAGCGTGCAACCAAACTCACATGGACAAATAATATTAATGAACTCCGGCAATTGGATCAACCAAACATGCCGTCCATCCTATAGAGAAGTAGCAAAATTATATACTTCTATTCTACGTTCATCTTGCTGACTTCATGCCGAAAAGAGATCCTCGGCATAGTACTAGTCTTGGCTCAGGTTTCTTCGATGATTGCTCCATACTTGGAATACACAGTATCCTCTCGACAAGTTGCATCAAACTACAAGATATTTGCCCAAACAGAAGGCCGAGAACAAGAGCATGTTATTTTGGCCTCTTTTTTTTTGTTTTAGTTTTGGTTTTTCTGAAAATCATCGAAATAAATAAGACGATTTCTTCAACGGTTTCTCGAAGTCGTTTCTTTAAACGGCTTTCCAAATCTAAAATCATTCGTCTACGTCAACACCTCTATCGTCTCAAAAATACAATAAAAAAACTATAAGCTACAGTAAAAAAACCATGCCGGACCAAAAAAACGTGGATCAAGTCGATGCCGTTTCGGGCTACTCCTGGGCACCGCAACCGTCCGCCGTGCCGTCATGCCGTTCCGCGCGGCACACGGCACCACAGACGCGCGCCGCGCGCAGGTTGGACGTTGATGGGGCACCACGAGCGGTCGCTCCGTGTCGTCGCTAGGCGCCCGCTGTTCCATGTGGCTGTGTGGTCGACAGGCGCCCGAATTAGCGTGCGCCCGCCGTGCCGGCCGGGCACCTACCCCTACGCCAACCACGCGCGAGTTTTGGGCCGCCCGGGCGGCCGCACCGCACGGTTCGTCCGCCGCCGGCGCGCCGAGCAAGTGCCTGAAACGCGAGCTCTCTCTCTCTCTCTCTCTCTCTCTCTCTCTCTCTCTCTCTGAAACTGTCGCTGCCATCATTCTGATTCAGTCTTGCGGCCCTGTACTACATGCCACTGCGCGTGATCTCCGTCTATGCACTTCACTAGCACCAGAAATTAGCTCAAAACCAGTAAATTTCCATGGCAACGCACAGCTTCTATGGAAACTCGGGCAAAATTTACATCCGAGCAGTGGCACTGTAAGAAAAATGTAGCCACAGCATGACTTGGTTACCACTAATAATCATGCAACATGAGATCAATCGACGAGGAAGAACCTGATTAAATGAGTAAAACCACTCCAAAAATTAATCTTTCGAGTATATATAGGGGCCAGATGATGACAGCCATTCGCACTGCCGAACGTTTTCATGTTGGAGGGCAATTTGTTGGATACGATATATGCGAACATAAGATTTCATTCAAACTGTAACGCCCCCGTTTTCAGGGGCGCGTACGGATACGGCATTCCGCAACTATTCACACATGAACAGTTATGGAACGTCGCGCAAGAGTATACCATTGCATGCTTACAACCAAAGTCCAGCATATAATTCACATATGGAATAACATCCAAATTTTGACAGCGAGGCGTGCAAGCCCAAAGTATAATTACATTACAAAAGACTTCCAGAATCCGCTTGAGCGCGGCGAAGACCTAAAGCCACAGGTCCTCGTCGAAGAAGAGATCCTCCGGGACTTCCTCAACGGGGAGACCTTCACCTTCGTCTTGATCCTCTAAAGAGTGGATTAAGCAAGCCGTGAGCCAAACAACCGGCTCAGCAAGCCCCAAAGGGACTCTATCTTACTATATGCACGGAATAACAATGGAAGGGAGTATACTTGGTTTATTAGCTTTGGTGGATGCAGTTTTATTTGCAAACATTTTGATAAGACGGACCCAAAACTACTTCTTAAGATCTCAGGGGTTTTTCATGAAGAGTTAATTAACCAACTAATCAAGTTAAAACATGAACAAAACTACTTAAGCTTTGCTGCTGGAATCACCCAAGTGACACAGCTCCATTAACCGGGAGCACGGCGTATTCGAATACCATTTATTTGCCTCTGCAGAGTTGCCCAACTTTACCCACACGCATCCTTAACCCTCATGACTGAGTTAAGGAACCGGGTCTTTTCGCTGCTCAACCCTTGGTATACACTCCACCCGATAGATAAGAATCCCGCACATCCTCGGGTGTCCGCTGGCCCTCGCGGAACGCCGAACCCGAGTTGTGGGGACCTATCGTTGTCTTGCATCGACTCTTAATGCGGGGTTTCGCTTAAGTTGAGCAGGTACTAAACCAGGGTTGACAAGTCAACACCTGTGGTTGAGCGGTCACTATGTCATTTGCTCAGCGTAAGGGTCTAAACCTTACATTTTCCACGAGGTCCGCGACCTCCAACCTAGGGTAGGCGGTGGGCGAATGATCCGTCTTGCGGCGCACCACCACCCTTACCCTACCTTATGCACGCAGGCACTCTCCGCTCTAGGGCACGGTGTCCCATACCACCCTACCCTAAAGTCGGGTTTTGTAAATTCTATTGGCCCGCAACCACAACCTTATTAGTCGAAGACTTTGCGTGATAATAATATCCTACGATTATTTAGATTAACAGATAATTATTTCTAGGGTTTCAATGGCATGGCTACAAATTAAACATGGCATTTGTCGGTGGTAGGTTTATCTACATAACATGTCATTCTAAACATTTTATTTTATTTTAAACTAACATTTCACAATTAGCATAATGCAAATAGTATAATAACATAATTAAATCACACGGGTTGCAACATGATCAAAGGATTTGGGACTTGCCGTCAATCCGGATGATCTCAGCTAGCTCGAACGAAGAAACACCTGGATCCTCAGCTTGCACTTGAACCTCCGGGATCTCCGACACTAGCGCAAACACATAAAATAATTATATCCAGCTTGAGCCTAACCAAGCGAGGCAAAATAAACTATTTAAAAAGGAGTGAAATGCATAAACCCTTCAAATGGAATTTTAGGAATTTATCTAGAATGAATTTGTGGAAGTGGAGGCCAAAACTGGGTCCAGGATAATATTTGGAGCAAAGTGGTGAAATTTGGAAATTTTTGGGATTTTCTATGATTTTCTAGGATTTATTTGAAATTTCTGGGATTTTAAGAATTGAGAAATTATTGGAAAATCGGTTGAACAGTAACCGGCCCGGCCGCTGCTACAGTGCGGCCCAGCCCGACGTTCAAACGCGCGCGCGCGGGAGGGAAACGGGCCGGGAGGGGGGGGGGCAGGCCAGAGCGGACGCGCCCGCGCGGCTCGGATGCCCGCCGCGTGGCCCGGGGTGGACGGCAGCGGGGCGAGGCGGGGCGAGCGGTTGAGATGGGGGAGCGGGGAGATCGAACGATGGGGATAAAAGAGGGGCGGCGAACCGGTACGAGGGATTGGACGAACGGGGAGGACGGAACTTAAGGAGATCGGAAGGCGGAGGAAGGGCCACGTCGCCGGCGAGGGTCGTCTTCCTCCTCTGATCGCTACAGTGTCCCCCGCGGCGGGGACACGATGGCGGTGGTGGCCCGGGCGCTAGGGGGCTCGTCGGCGGCAACCAAGGGTACCAACGGGTAGCTTATGGCAAGGGGATCCCATTTTGGGGAGTTGGAGCCCGAGGAGGTCAAAGGAGAGAGCGGGAGGCAGATGGGAGTGTCACGGGTATTTTGTGGCGGAGAGGGTCACCGGCGGCAAGAGGGTTCAATCGGTGGCGACGACACGGACAGGGGGGGGTGGGGTGCTCACATTGGCAGTGGTGGTTCAAGCCGAGGAGCTTCGAGTTGCTCTAGCCACGATGAGGTGCGACAGCCGAGGAGGGAGCTTCGTCGCCGGAGTTCCTCGGTGACCCTTCTGCGCAAACAAGGGTACCAACGGCATTAGCAAGTGGAGGAGGTGCTCTGGTGAGGGGTAATTGAAGAATGAGAGAGGGGAGCAGGAGATTGACTCCATGGGGTCGCCGGCGCAGGGGAAGATGGCGGCGGCGCTCTGGGCAATGGCACGTCAATCGGTTGCGCGAGGAGGTACTGGGGAGTGGTGGGAGGTGTTTGCGGGCGGTGGAGAGACTTGGGGAGCAAAGGGGTATGCAGGGGGGAAATGAGGGTTTTTATACCTGGCGGAGGGGAGAGGTGCCTTAGGGGAGAAGGCAACGAGCTCGGGCGCGGGAGTCAACCGGGGTGACAGGGGCAGGTGAGGGCGTCTCCTCCGCTTAATGGAGCTGAGGTCATGCGCTGGGCAGCCGAGTAAAGGCGAGGTGACGGCACGGGAGCAGGTGGGGCGCGGCATGGACGGAGGCGCGTCCGCGCGCGGGAGAGGAAGCTGCAGCGGCTGACAGATAGGGCCGGAGCAGAGGCGGGCGACGTGGGGCGAGGGCGCCCACATCTTCGGACCGGGGGTGGTCGGGACGGCGCAGCGCGGGGAGAGGATGGGGCGCGGCGGTCCAAACCACGGGCGCTGAGGCGGTGCGGCGCGGGCGCAGCGCCAGCGCGAGCGCGAGGGAGAAGGCGGGGAGAAGCGAAGGCGCCAGCGGGAGAAGGGGAAAACGGGAGAGGGAAGCGGCGCCCACGGGGAGGGGCGCGAGCGCCAGGGAGGGGAGAAAAAGGGAGCGGCGCCGGAGACAGGACAAGGCGGGAAGGGGCGGGGCGCCAAGAGAAGGGGGAGGCGGCCATCCAGAAAAGGAAAGCGGAAATCGGGAAAACTTTCCAAAAAGGGAAAGTTCCCAAAATTCACCCAAAAATGCAGCAAAAATAATGAAATTTTTTGGTTTGAAGTTTTGGGGCTTTTCACAAACCATACAATATCAAACCTTTTTTTAGATGATTATTATCAAACCTTTTTGATTCACCAACAAAATCCCGGATTCGGAATCAGACAAATAAGTGTGACGAAACAGTATGTATAATATTTTCTAAACCCTTCGGGGCAACAATTTTTGAACCTGAAACTATCCAACAACTTCAACTTCGCCTTGTTGATTGAGCTTAAATCCGAATGTTATTAAGGAAGCGATACAAAGCGGATTATCGACAGAAGGCTGTCAACAAGGAAAACAAAACAACAAAGAAAGAAGATAGGAGAGAATTCACGCTCCCAAGTCCTGACTAACAATGGAAGACCACTAAGCAGGGGACGGCTCAGACATCTTGAAGAAACCTGCAGTCCACATCCATAGCTCCTCGCCTCCTCTTTGATGACCTAGAGCAGCTCCAGGGACGTCTTGGACTTGATCGGACTGAAATATTCTTGCATTCCTCTCCTTCCAAGTCGTATGGGCCGGCATAGCATGGGTGTTGGGACACCATGCATGGTGCTTCATTTTTTTTAAAAAAAGATATGATATCTGCGTGCTGTAAAATATGCATGTTGAATCAAGTGCTGTAAGCTGGGAATTTTGCTAGAACTGTAGAACATACTATTCCCCAAAACTAATAAAAAAATGCTAGAAATTAGCTAACCAGAACGAAGACCATCAATAAATATACCGAGAAGGTTTTTATCGATCATCTCATGAAGCTTAAAACTTCTCTGTTTCAATTGACTGATAGTGTTGGATCGTGAGGGCCTTCTCACCCCAAAAACTAGCTAATGAGCTAAGCGACTCTTTCACTTTTAAGTTAGGTCCATTGCCCTTCCACGACCAAATGTGAGACTATTCCAACAATCTCTCCCTTCACATATTGGTGTCCCTTAGTCTTTCACCATTCCTTCACCATACACCAATGATCACTTAAGGTCTCTTCACTTTTAAGTTAGGTCCATTGCCCTTCTACAACTAAATGTGAGACTATTCCAACAATTTCCCCCTACACACATTAGTGTCCCTTAACCTTTCATCGTTCCTTCACCATACACCAATAATCCCTCAGGATATCTTCACCATAGGACAGTCTCTCAGAGTCACAGTCTATCAGGCGTTCACACACTAGTGTCCATTGGGCTAGAGATGTTAGAACTGGGCTTTGATACCACGTGTTTTTGACTTATCTATGATCATATTCAAATTTTTCTTGTCAAAAGAAAAAAATCTCTCTAAAGTGTCATTCAGTTACTCATTCTCTTTAGCTAGAGTAGGACAAGTTGTGCATTTCACAAGTTCATTCACAAGATTTTTAGAAGCACTAGACTGAGCAAATATTTCTTTTTCAGCAAAATCATTAAGTTGTCTAGTCAAAACTTCTATTTCCATTTTAAACTTAGAACAGTTGGAATAAGAAGATATCTCATGATAAATCATTTGCTGAATTGTTTTTTAAGATGAATTAAGTTTAACTTTTAACAATTCACAATTAGAGAAAGTTTTAGATTGAACATTTGGAATACTTGACTCTAAATATGCAGAAGAACTAAATTTGAGCTTTTCGATTTTATCATTTGCAAGTTTTAACTTTTCACCACAAGAGTCATGTGCTAATTTTAATTTATCAAGTTTAGCAGTTACATCACTAAGTTGAATCATGTTTGATGTATTAATTGTTCTAGTAGCCTCTAACTCATAATGTAAAACTTGAGAAGACTCATCATTAGGAACAAAGGCTCTAAGTCTATTGATTTCAAAATTTAAACTCACAACAACAAAATCATGATTTTTGATTTTCTTTTTACACTTTTTGAGCTCCTCGGTCAATCTAAGCACAGCATAAGATAAATCAGTATAAGAAAGATTTACCTCATCAGGATCACTATAAAGATCATCATCGTTGAGCTCCTCACTGTTAGCCATAAAACACATCCCTGTGAAGTCCACCTCCTTTACCTTCTTACCATTGCCCTCATCGTCGCTTTCAGAATCATCATCACTCAAAACAATCTCATCAAGTGTTGAAATTATCTTGTTGACTGCCCTGCGATAATTGCGCTTCTTGTTTGGATCAATCTTGAATTGAGAGCGACAAGTTAGAGCCTTATCATCCTTATTCTTCTTGCTCCTCAGTTTAGGGCAATTCATCTTAATATAGTTTAGCTCACTACATTCTAGCATTTGATTGTAGCTCCTCTCAATCTTGATCTGATGTTGTTAATTGTCTTGGTCACCATGTTGGAGAGAAGTACAAGCTGTTCTTCTGAAATTTTCTCTAATTATTTATCTGAAATAGAGCACAATGCAGATAAAGAAACAGTAGAGGAACTAGAAGATTTGTCAGTTTGGTTAGTCACTAAGCCCAAAGAATTATTAGTCTTGTTTATCCTGACCAAAATATCAATCTCATGTGTTTTCATCTTGGAATAAAGATCATTCAAAGTGAGTGTTTCAATGTTAACAGAATAATTAATAGTAATGACTAACATATTCCAAACAGACATGTCCAAAGCATTTAAAATTTGACGAGCATTATCAGAATCAGAATGTGACGTCTACAGATTGCAAATAACTAACAATTTTATTGAAGCGATCAAAAAGAGCATCTACTGATTCTTCAGGTTTTATCTCAAATTTAGAATACTCCTTTTTGAATTGATTATGATGCACACTTTTGACAGATTTAGATCTTTCATGATAATTAGTTAGACTGGTCGAAATTTTATTTGCAGATTTAAAGTGAGAAATTCTGTCAAACTCGTTTCTACTTAAACCTTACAAAAAGATTTTTCTAACCTTAGCATTAGCTTCAACATCAGAGGAATTTTTAATTGTAACAACAGGAGGCACTTCATATGTATTTTCAACTTTTTGCCAAATAGAATTACCTTGTGCTTAACCTTCATACGTGTTTTTAATAGAGATAATCTGATCCATCAAGAAAGGATGGCTTACCTGGGATCTGATGCCATTGCAACCTGCTCTGATACCACTTGTTGGATCGTAAGGGCCTTTTCACCCCAAAGGCTAGCCAATGAAGTGAGGGACATCCCCACTTTTAAGTTAGGTCCCTTGTCCTTGCACAACCAATGTGTGACTATTCTAACAGATAGTAACCTTCAAATCATTTTGTGCTTGAATTCAATGTATCTAGATGAACTTACAGACGTTGTAAAGCTAGCCACTATCACGTATTGGTTTAGAAAAAAAAATAAAACAAGAAATGAATAAATGCTTGGAAAACTAGATATCCGAACAAAAACATGAAGCAGCATTTCAAAACAATGAGTTACCATAATTCAGCAATGCATTTAGTGATATAAATCGATGGGATATAATTTACAGTTTTGACAGACAAATTGAAGCGCATATTTTTACTACCCTTCCACGGATCTTCAACTATCTAATCAGAAATCAATGCTTGAGAATGAGCAACCAAAACAATACATTTTTTTGCCAAGGTCATATTGACAACAATCTCTCCCCAGCTACCTTCATATCAACCGATTGATTTCTGATCAGATGGCTGAGGATGGACAAAAGATACAACCATTCTATTTAAACTAAAGTAGAGGTCACGTACTTGTCCAGAACCTTTGACATAGAGCTAATTAAGGACGTGCACCTTCAAACAATATATACTAGAAATACTAGACCTAATTAATTTAGTTGAAATCATAGACTAATACACAATGCAAAACTTCATCATGCATTACTTTAGTCCCATTACTTGTAATCACATTTCCAATTTTACCCCATATCCCTTAGTCCTTACCATATTCATGTTGATAAAATTCTAGTTTAATTGCTTGACATGAGTGTTATCTGACGTGCAGTCTTTAGTTAACTTGAATACATGAATTTGTCAGCACACATAAGAGCCAATATGTCTAGGGAGACTCAAAAGTGCATTTTTCCTATGAATTTAGTTCAAACTGTAAAGCAGAGGACACCGTACCCTTGATTCGTTTTCATGATCACATGTGTGGGCATATCCAAGACATAGCGTACTCCTGCATGCACCTACAGTACATCAATTCATGTTAATCCTCAAAGTGATAACACTGAATAAAAATACCGTATGCTGTATTAATTCTTTTACCCTCCATTTTATCTAAACAATCCCGGCCTGAATGACACACAAAATCCCATGGTTTACTCCAATGTAATAAACATGCTGCTCTCTAAAGATGAACAGAGTTGCTATATATATTGTTTAGCCCAAATCTACCGCATGTTGATATCACACTACCATGCATACATCCAACATCCCGCCACCCATGTTCTACTGCCAATTGCGGGTGGAAAGTGATCATTAAAATGCTTGCGAAATAACCAGAGTCATGCGTATGCTCAAGAACTTAAATTTACAAACCAGCACGTACCCCGTACATGTATGCAAGATCCATGCATCAATGTTAAATATTTCATGATGTAGTTATATCACTTATCACAAGAAACTTATGGAGGACAATAATGAACATGAATAGAGGATATCAGATTTCGCATCTATAAGGTGCGGTCCACCCACTGATAAATTTTCAAGGGTGCAAGTAATAACTGCAATTGCTATATGTGTAACATACAACACAACAGCCTGGTGCTTTCTTAAAACCTTCACCATACCAATTAGACATGTGTGAAGGTAAGCAGTTTATTTTGGGTTTTGGTTCTGTACACCTCTTTATAAAAAGTTTGCGAATCGTAAAGCAAAAGTAGTTATTAAATGACTATGGGCAAATATATAGAGGTGTCGAAAGCAGTTTATTTTGGGTTTTGCTTCAGTATTACTTTTGCTTTAAGATTTGCAAACTTTTTTATAAAGAAGTGCAATGAAGGAAAAAAAAAAGGCACCACATTCGTTCTCAAAGAATAGAAATTACCACGTTAATCAAAGGAAAACAGAAAAAGAAATATGCATTCAATTTTGATAGATCCAGGTTATAACGTTGCAAATTAAATAGGTAGAGATATGAGCTGTTACCATTGTATAAGAATACAACTGTATTTCTATCATGGCATGACTTGTATAACAACTACAACACTATGATTAAATATAAACATATGTATTGTAGTGTCTAGTTGCATGTGAAATTCAGATAGTTCTTTTAAAGGTAGAAGGTAAGCAATTTAAAAATACCGACTGCTACATATAAACATAAAGCATGCAATATTCAACTTGGTTAAGGTCAAAGGTTGATAGTTTTACCATACAAATTAACAGCAACTTGGCTGTTACTTTCGAAAAACAATGCATGAGCTTACACCTCACGTAGATAAACCAGCTACTAGCATGTGAAAAACTTACTATTTCGTGTGCTATCACCATGCAATGACTTTGCATTGGAAACTTCTCCAAACCAAAGAGAGGAAAATTCCCTAGCCTGTATCAACAAATTACTGGATCAATAATTAACCAAACCTCACAATCTACACCGCCTGTGGGTTGAATCATTTATAAGGAAAATTCAAGGATGTGCATTGCACCTTAGGGATTAATTTTGCAACCAGACTGGACACATTGTTGCCTATAATCCCAAAAATTTAACTTTCGCTAAAAATAGTGAAAATAGTCTGCCAAATCCAAATGTTCAGACTTCTTCGTACCTGCAAGACATCTATAATTCACCAGAATGATTTCTGAACAACTTCTTTTTAGTAACAATCATGTGGAGTTTCTTCCTCTTCACAGGAACCCAGATGCGAGTCGAACATGTGGGGCGAGGGATTCTGACGATAGGTACGAGCTCCATCAATGGAACAGTGTCTCAACAGTATCCTACGAATCTGGAGCCATTTGGACACAATGCATCGTTGCACCATTACTGCCACTTTCAATACCGGTGATGTGAGGCGTTAATTCTGAAGAACAGAAAGGACAGCAGACAGCAGAAGATAGCTGACCTGATGATAAGGCAAATGGCAGCAGATCTGTACATGTCGCCGTACTGTGCTCTCCATCAAAACTCCATGTTCCTGCCTCCCCCTCTCCACTCTTGCCCATCTTCTACTCCACTCGTGAACTCACTCGCTTAATTCAACTGTAGGAAACAGTAGAGAGAGAGAGAGAAAAAGGAAGAAGAGAAAGAGTAAATAGATCTGGTCAAAACCCACGGATCGATCCATTATTCCATTACCCTACATCCAGACGATTCCTGCGATGATGCTACTATTTCCGTGTTCCGAGATTCATCATCAATGGCACAATAAATATACATTTCCTTCCCAAGAACGGAGCAGAAAAGGTACCCCTAATGGAATAGGCTCCTCGGAAAAGATGAACGGAGGCAGCCAAGGGAGGGAAAACCGCGAGCAAGTACAAGCACTTGCTAGCTGCCCGACTCCAATTCCCCATTCCGATCAGTCAAATCAAACAGTGCCATGCTAATGAGAAAGGACTCCCCAAAACGACCCAAAGAACACACACAAAAATGAAAGAAACGTCGCTCAATCGATTGTAAAATGTGAAAGAACACGGTGCTGCTAGAACAAGCAAAGGTACATGATCCATGTGCACGCGCGCGACGGTATGAGGGGCTTGGGCATGGCGGATCGATCGAGGAGGCCGGGCCGGCCAGGGTCCTAGGGGAAGCCCGAAGGGGAGCTGGATGACAGACAGAGCCGTGAGCACGCGGCCGCGACGGCACATCCGCCGGTGCCGTTCCGCCCGGTCGTGTGCTCACTCTCTTCTGTCAACCGCGCGCGCCCCCGGCCGGCACCATCCTTCTCGCCGTCACCGCTTTACTTAACCCCACGCCTACTACATACCTCTAGCCGCGCGCGCGTCGATCACACGGCCGAGACGACGAGCTCGTGAGCTACAAGGACGCAGAAAAGGAAGGCTGTCGATCTTGGAGAGGGATCGATCGAGGAGCTAGGTGTGCACCGGCCGTGCGGGATTTATAGGCCGCGGGAGGTGTGGGCCAGAGCACCAGGCTAGCCTCGATCCGGACGGCCGGGACGTTCGTGGGACTTTAGGGTTTCTTGCCCTCGGCCGCGCGTGGCCGCCATGAGGGGGAAGCTACGGTGAGGTCGCTAAGCTGGCGTCTCCCTTCCGTCCACTACAGGCTACAGCTAGGCTGGCGGCGCCGGAGTTTTGCTAAAAAGATGGGGAATTATTAGGTGGTGGGGTTGCTGCAAGAGATAAGGGGTATTAAAATGGAGGGCCAGTAGGGGCTTGACACGGAGCACATGCCCTTCGCGGTGAGCTTTTTATTGTTTGAGAGAGGGGGATGGTCTAAGGCCCTGTTTGGTACAGCTTCACCAACAGCTTCATGAGCTGTTGTGAGCTGTTTTTTTGCCAAACACCCTTTTTGCAAATAGCTTCATGGATGAAGCTCCTTAAATCATGCTCTCCCAAGGGAATGGGGTGGGGTGAAGTTGAAAATAGTAGCTTTTCACAGCTCTCTCCCTCAGGCTCGCAGTTCTAAGAACCCACTGCCCTTGTAGTTGACAGAAATTACAGCACTTTACCACTGGGTCCCCACGCCTGTTTCATCTCCTCCCGTTCGCACTTCTCTACTGTTCGCACTGGTTTTAATTTTATTATTTTAATTTTTTAATTCATACTCATTCAAATATATTATTTTTTAATTCATATGACCATATACAAACATACAACTCCAAATGTTAGAACAAGTCAGGTAGACAGGGGCATCTTGGATAATTGCCCTCTCTCAGCCATGCATGAAGCTGTTGGTGAAGCCGTTTTGCCAAACAGTTTTAGCTTTACCGGTGAAGCTGCTCGTTAAGCTGAAACAAAAAAAACAGCTTCACTAGTGAAACTGAGCTGTGCCAAACGGGGCCTAAGACTAAGGTCGTAGGAAGTTGAACCGCGTTGAGAATATTTATAGTTATATGCGTTCAATAATTAGTAGAACTTTGTATTTTCAAGAATTTATAGGTTTTCAGAGTTGGTGTTAGTCAAGGACGATCTGGCTGATAGAGGAGGGGCCTAACTGTAGGTCCGATGTGATCAGATTTTGGTTGGCAGTCGAACCGACGGTGTGGTGTGACTGATTTCTAGTTGACGGCTGTTTTTTCTAGAGGTGTTTTCTATGCGCTCAACTTGAGTGGTCGGACTGACCATCGGTGTGGTCTGACCAAGGCCAGCGATATGACTAGCCGCTCAATGGAGGTCAAATCGGTTTTGTTTGAAGGTATCCGAGAGGTTTTGGATATTTGTGGGAAATAGTCACATGTTGAGTTTTGGAGTCCTAGGTCATTGTATTCATGGTGCATGAAGCATGTTTAAACCAATATGGGTCAAGTTATGAGGAATTTATGTCCAGAAATGAATTCTTAGTCTTTGATGTGTAGGAAGCTTGGATCAAGGCAACTATAGTCGATGGCGCGAACTGGGACTAGACTTCGGGATGAGCTGATGTACAATCAAAGAAGTCGAACAAAATGGTTGAGCTCAAGCAAGGCACAAGGAAGACTAGAGATGTTGAAAAGAAGGTTCGAGCAACAGTTCATCAAATAGTGCGGTCAGTGTAAGTGAGGCGTGGTCGGAGCGAACCGACATGGAGAGATTTAACGATGTGTGAGCCATTGGTGAACTTACACGTTACAGACATGGAGATTGCTTGCAAAGGAGCTGACCATGAACTAGGCTCGGAGAAGAAGTGATGTTCACGATCAAAATAAGGGTGTTTTGGTGGAGAAGTCAAAATATCGGAAACGACGATGGGACCAAAACTGTGATGCTTGGAGGGCATGGGAGAGCAGTTTAGGTCAAGGAGGTGCTGAGGAGGCAAGTGAATGGAAAGTTTGCTCCTTAGCGGGTTTGGTCTTATGCACTTTGAGAAGCGTGCATAAGTCATGTATAAGTGTAAAACTCGGTGCATGTGGTATTAACAAAATTTTCTAGTTGTGCTAATAGATAGTATCTATTATGGCTAGATATGAGCTAATTGCTCTATCTATATGAGTGGGAGGAGTTGGAGGTATGTGGCCAAGGGGAACCAACCAACCATCCATTCATTAGGGTCTGGCAGAGAGACTTTCTTGTGGTGGAAGCTTTGGTGAGTGCTCTTGTGAGAGCTCCGTCCTCTATGGTAGAGTGACTATAAAACCTTCGTCTATAAGTTGTAGATCAAACTTGTTCATTCTACATTGTGTGTTTTTGTTCTTGTTTATTTTGCACTTATTTTGGTTGGTGTTTTGCCCTCTCTCCTTCCCTCTTGATCTTGCTGGGTTCCAAGGCTGTGTAAGTGATGCAGATGTCTCATGAGGATCATATTCCATTCATCTAGGCAACAGCTATAGCAAGATCTTAGAGTTTGCCTAATTTGGTTCGATTTTGAGCCCTACTAGTGATATCTTGTTTCTAAGATTTTGGTCTCGAATTTTTGGGTACTCTTGCTTGTTGTGATATATAGAACTCATCTAGAGCTATCTTGGCTATTCTTAACCCACGAGCAAGTCATATCTCAAGTTCTTGAGTTTTTTTTTTCTGTTTTAGTGTAATCTTGCTTGTCTTGAGGAAATGTTAGAACTTTAGCTAAGATCCATGCGATTCTTGGATGGATTAAGTTTCTAAGTTCCTCAGTAAGATGTGTACAAAATTTGAAATCATTTGGATATTTATTTTGAAGATTGCACTATTTTTTTATTTTGGTTCAAGTTGATCTCCAGTCCTAGGAACATAAGTCCGGTCCAACCACCCTTAGGCCTATAGTTCAATCAGAGGCCAGTCATACTAGTCATCTCCAATGGTCAAACCACTCGACCGATCCAACTACTCCCTCATAGTAGTCCGATCAGTCTAGATAAGTTGAACTTTTTTTGCTTCTAGTAACTAGTGGAGTGAAAGTTTGTAATACCGCTTGGGAGGTTGAATTTGATGGCCGCATTCACCCTAATTGCCATATCGGGCACAACAAGTGGTATCTAAGTCCGGTTAACTCTTCTTGATACATCTTAATTGGTCTAAGAGCAATGGCATCGAATCGGTATTCCATCAAGCCACCAGACTTCGATGGGGTTGACTATCCCAATTGGAAGGTTAAGAAAATGTTAAGAGAGCTTATGTTGTGTCTGTCGATGACCAGATCACTCCAATAAATCTTGTGAATGTGGAGGTAAACAACAAGGCACTCAATTACTTGATTTAGTGGCTTGCTAGATCTGAGTTTGATCACGTATCTCATTTGATATCTGCTTATAAGATATTGAGAACCCTCACTGACTACCATGAGGGCTCTATAGCGATCAAGGAAGTGAGATATGGTCAATTCAAAAAAAGAGTACTCTAAGTTTGAGCAATGGCTCGGTGAATCTTTGGATGAGTTATTTTCTAGGTTCACCAAGGTTCTCAGCAACTTAGGTGCGGTTAGCTTGACTTTGCTCTGAGCCTGAGAATGCATGTCAAATGGTTGTTGCCTTAGATATGAAAATTTTGGGGATAAGAGATTGCATTCATTAATAACAATACTGTGGCGAGTGAGCTTACCGTGGATAAACTCTACTCGAGGTTGAAGATGTATGGGGTTGATTTCATGTCTCGTCTCTCTAAGACAAAGTTGATGTATCTTGTGATTGACTCCGTGAAGAATGGGTCTTCTAGATCGTTGAACCTTGCCTATTCTCGATTTTCCTAGTCCTTGTATGAGTTGAGTAATGAGAAACTTGAGAACCTACCCAAGGAAAACTTAGCCTTCCTACCCACCAAATTCACAAAAGCTTATGGTAATACGAGGAATAGGAAGAGAAGAGGTCCCTTCTTCTATTTTGATTGTAGTGAACCAAACCATATTCGGGCAAACTATCCCAAGCTGAAGGACAAGAAGTAGGAGTATAACAAGTCTCCTCAAAATCACGATGGCAAGAAGAACAAGCCCAACTATCATAAGTTTGTCAACTGGATCCCTGCCGCTCTTAAGATTGTCAACATGAACGATGTAGGCTTAGGGATTGATGACGACAAGGAAGACCAGCGAAGCAAGAAGGAGTTCTTAGACATCACCAGCATGTGCTTTATGACACTCGAGGACACCACTGTGGGCATCACAAGGAATCATCTGATGACGGTTGCATCTACGGTGATCCGAACAAGGTATGCCCTTCTACCAAGGATATGAATCTTGTAATAATTTACTATGGTAGAGAACTTGAGAAGAAGTGCAAGAAAATTGAGAGTCAGGATTGTGTAATTGAAAGCTTGCAGAAAGAACTTGTTGGGCTTAAATCTTTAATTCCTAATGATCAAAACTGTGATTCTTGGCTTGCTTTGCATTCTGAGTTGGATAAGCTTAGGGACATACATTCTTCAGTTGTGAAACAGCCTTTTGATGCTAAGGATGAAATAGAACATTTGAATTTTAGCAGCGATATTGATTGCTTAGGCGCTGGTGCCTTAGATGCTAGCATAGTTATCAGACCCAGCCCAGTCTGGCATCTGATCAGAAAAAACCAGACCCAGAGCCTCAGCCAGGTTGGTCCACCTCCTTGGATCAGACATGCAATTAGCCCGCTTTGAACTGGATAAACCCAGGTTAAACCAGTAATTTTGGTAAGGAACTGATGGCATGAACCAGATGACTCACCAACTGCTTAATAAATTCCAAAACAAAGCATGCACCAGGACTCGAGCATGGTACCTGCTGCTTGTTGCATGCCCGTGCAAACCAACCAACCTTATTGCTTCATTGTTTGCTACACTAAGCTAAATATTTAAGACCTGATAAAGCATTATAATACACGTATATACATCCTCTATTATAAAAGTAAAACAAGTGGTATGATCGATGACCCACCAGTTTGACCGGTGACCCAGTGGCCCGAGACAATGACCAGGTTAATTGCCGGGTCAGGTCTGATAACACTGGATGCTAGAGCTTCTTCATGCTATAATTGTGTTTTGCTTAAGCAAAAGTTGGAAAGTGTCACTAAAATCTTGTTTTAATTTAGTCTTGAACATTCATGTTCATATTGTGAGTTTAGGGAGCAAAAATTGAAACAAATGAGTAAAATGATTTTTCATTCTAAAATTGAATCATGTGAAAATTGCCCTAAACTCACTAATGAAATTGAAGCTCTTAAGAAGACACTTGAAGATAACTATAAAAATGAAAAACTTTTGTGTGTGTATTCTAGAGTTAGAGCTCTACCATTTTGAGATAGTGGCTATAATACATTCATCTCCAAGTAAAATGAATATCCAAAATTTGCCAAAATGAGTTGTGTCACGGATTCTTCCTTGTGCTTTTGATTTACTTGGTTTTCTTGTTTGGATTTCTCTCTTATTGATCTTTCCTAGTGACAAGAACTTGTATGGGGTAGAGACATCTCTTGGAGATCAGATCTCATCCATCTGGAAACCTTCTAGGAAGAGTTCTTAAGTTTCCCAGATTTTCCTCAAGAGAGATGTGGTTTTAGGGTTTTGCTCTTGTGAGCTATTTGGTTTGAGTTCGTGTTATGATCGAGTTTGCTATGACATGTGAGAATATATCTAAGATCATTTAGATCATCTTAGACTCACGAGCAAGAGTAGATCAAAGTTTCTCTCTTTTGATCGATTTTGATGCAATTTTCCCTGTTTTGAATAAAATAAAAACTTTGACATCGATCTTCATGATCTATGGTTAGAATAGCTTCTTAACATTCTAGGGATGGCTTGTACCAAGTTTCTCTGTGTTTGATCAGTTGTTTAGAAGTTAGCTACTTTCTAGGATCGTGTGTAGGTTGTTCTGTGCCATCCCTCGTCGAGTGGTCATACCATAGAGAATCGAGCAGTACTACTGGCGAGTGGTCATACCACTGTGACTCATGCGGTATGACCGAACAAGCCCGATCAGACTGACCCAAGTGGTACCAAACTCTATGTCTCATTTCATTTGAGTTTTTTGGCTATTGGCTTTAGTGAGTTAGTGAGTTTATGTTTCTACTGTATGTTGATGATATTTGGGGTATGATTTTGAAAGTGTCATTTGCCCTATCTGACTTATCATACCAATTCTACAATTTTGGACGCACATGTATACATGTATCCCTATTATTTGTGTGTGTATGGCATAAGATCCAAATAAATGCATGATTTCATGTCATAACACAGAAATTAGAATTATTTTCTATTTAGCCTCGTCTGTAACATGGGAGTATCACTCGCAGTCTTCAAAATTCTCGTGCAATTCTTTGGAATTCCTATATTTCAAATAAATCTTAAGTTTAAGATGTACTAAAACTAAGACAGGAATTATTAGCTAGAGCGCTGGAAATAAATTTCGTGAAAACATACGGTTCAAACTGCATTATTTTGTTACAAGATTTACGTGATCCTTGCGTTCCAATGCAAATAGTCTAACCTAATACCATGTGCGCATTATTTAGACTGTTTCGGGGGTGTTTATATTGACTTCTACTTTTGTTTTTTATTTGGAGATGGCAAAAGCCAATACGAATATATGGCTTCTCAAAGCAGCTTATTCATTTATCTCGCTTTTATCTCACTCCGAGAATAAGATAAGAGTCACAGGAGTACCACGCACTTCACTCCTCGCGCTCGTCTCGCTCACGTATCTCTTACTTTTTCATTGTTCGCCATCTCCTAAGAACCACTTGTTTCAGCCACTACTATTTATTTTTAGCTAAAAATCATCTACCGTAGCTAATACGAACACCTCTCAATATTACAGCAGGTTCTCTACAAAGTAATGCTATGTACTCCATCAATAATGTTCTGCTAACTCCTCAAACTCTACAAAGTAATGCTATGTACTCCATCAATAATGTTCTGCTAACTCCTCAAAAGAAAAGTTCTACAAACATCACACAAATACGGGTTATCACTGACGTTCGATGAGATGCATCATGCATGGGGATCGATCTGCCGCTGGACCGTTCTGCCGTTCATCAGCATGCAAACAAGATTTCGCGAGAAGTTGGATTAATAGAAGATGAGATGCATCGAGGCCTGACGCAGAGGATCAAGGCGCTCGCTCGCGTACCGCACTAGTAGTCCAATATTCTGGGAATTTGCCACATTGGTAACCCTGCAGCGATTTGACAGTTCGATGAGATGCAATGCGCGCTCCGATCGGCGCCGGCGCCGAGGCTGCAAAAACAGCTGATTAGCACCATGCCTCCCCCGTGGATTTGTTTATCTGGAGCACGCCTGATGCTGCTCTAAACCCCAGAAAATTTCTATTTATACCGGTGACACAATCCACTTTATATAAGATGCGAATGAGGTGATGATATGTGGTAAAAGTACTGTAGCAGCTATTTTAAAAATATTTTCCCCTACGACTGATACTGTAGCAAGAAGTAAAAATATTATTTTTTGGTATGGGTTACAGTGCTACTACAGTGTTCTTACCATATGTCGCCATTTTATTTACTCGTTACATAAATTTGATTGTGCCTGGATTTGTTTATCTGGAGCACGCCTGCTGCTGCTCCAACCCCCGAGCTAAAGCATCCTGCGCCTTCGCTAACTGTTCCGTTTAGACGGTTAGACCAACATACGTACTCCGAAGTCCGAAGCTCAGAATGCAACATTGGTCCATGTACTAGTACTCAAATTAGCATAGGCCATGGCGTCCGGTACAAGCATAGAAATAGCACCAGTGGTCCCGTACCAACAGTATGCATGCTTTCCCTGTTTAATTGGCTTTATCTGAAGTCTGAAGCTATTAGCAATGGGTCTTGCAGTAATAAAATTGTACTGTATGGTTTAAGCTTTTCTGAGACCCGAGAAGGTAGGTCGACCTAGCTAAGCTGGTACGAAGGAAGAAGACTAGAGGCTGTATGGTTGCTTCCGATGGTTGCCAATGCTTGCTTTATGAAAATTTGGTAGTGTTAACCGAATTTAGCAAATATTTGGTTTGCTATCAAACTTTGGCAAAATTCCCTTCTCCTTTTACTCTCTAGTTTATTTTGTTGCTTATCTTTGACCAAAATATTGGTGACCAAATTTTGGGAGGGCTTCATGGAGCAAATTTGCCATCAAACCAAACAGCTCTGGCATATTGGTAGAGCGTGATGAAGCAAATTTGCCATTTAACCAATCAGCTCTACTGAAACTTGTACTATCTAGCACACCAACATGCTATACTAGACCATCGACCCCTAGAGGCTCCTAGTTGCAGGGGCTTAAACCTCCGATACCTTCAGTTATAAACTAAATTATACTAATATTCAACTAGGGCATCTCTAACTCAGTATCTACAGTAGTATCAAGGTTGCAAAATAGTGTAAGGCCACATTTAGCATAGGGGTCCACTTAGCGTTTCGCGATATTGTATGATATATCGGCCCATAAATATTAAAAAATATATACAACCATTTCACCATAATTTTTCATAGTTAAAGTTATTAACCGAACGCACAGGATACATTTACACAATATGGTACTAATTTTACCAATAGTAATACATGAACTTTAATTAGCAAACTCAATGCATCAATGTAAAAATAGGCAAATACGATCTTTAAGTACAACATGCACTACTATAGAAAGCATAATACTAGACGCCACATCACAGACAATTTTCTAAAACCGTCAGTATTAAATACAAGCACAGACAGTTTTAGTTTAGAGACCGTTTGTATTATTGTCAGCGATAAAAACCGTCTGTGAAGAGGTAATATCACAGACGATTCATAGTGAAAACTGTCTGTGAAGTATCACAGACGGTTCAAACAAAAAAAATATCTGTGATATTTAGTAATATCACAGATATTTTTTTGTTTGAACCGTCTATGATACTTCACAGACGGTTTGTATTAAAAACCATCTGTGATAATTAAGTAATCATAGATGATTTTTATTGAAAAATCATCTGTGATAATTCTACTATATTAATTGCGCGCAGACCCGTCGACCTTTTATCTTAAATTTTAGATATAGGCTACTGCTTTGAGCTGGAGGCGGGACTTTGAGACGGCCATTTGGTGAAACAAGACTATTTGGTAAGAGCGATTGTAGATCCATTCATTTCTTGACTATCTATTGTTAGTAATTTGTTCCTAATTGCATTATAATTTAGATCTATAGCTTTTGGTGAAAAAAGAATTGAAGATGGTTTAGATCAAGCTAGCTTGATGTAGAGAGAAGATTATTTATATCTAGCATTGTTTAGGGTACGTATAGTCAATTCATAATCTATTTCTACTTAATTCAATTTAATTAATTATTCTTCCTACATATAGCTATTTTCTTACAAAATATGCGCAAAATCATTCATACAAAATGACTTTGGAACCATTGGAGCAAAATAAGAATTAGACATCCAAAGACGAGGAAAATCAGGCAACTTACAAATAACAAAACCAAAAGGGAAATTACTTGTATATTTGTTTTCTTTATCAAATCTCGTTGTCATTATTCCTAAAGATTCGACACATTGATAGTTGAGAAATTACATATAGTTACTTTAGATCGTTTATATATTGTACGCTAATTAATTAATTCAATATTTAATACTATATTGTTATGTGTGATGTAGGACTGAAGCTGGATGTACACTGGAAACCATGTGAGTGGAGAGTACATTAATGGCATGTTTGCTTTTGTAAGAGCTGCCGAGGAGGATATGTTGAATAAGGGGTTGGAATATATGTATTGTCCATGCATTGACTGTGAGAATCTAAAGATGTTTAGAATTGAGCGTAGATTGAAGAGCACTTGATTCGAAGGGGTTTAAAAAAGGGGTATGCACGTTGGACCAGTCATGGTGAAGAGCAGATTACATAGGAAGGTAGTAATAATGACATCGCCGATGAAGTCAATGATATGTCGCTGAATGATATTGATTATGATTCCGATTCAGATATGTTGCATGATGATAATCTGGATTAGATGCTTCGCGATGCAGAAGGGAACTGTGATGAGATAGTATGTTGAATTCCGGGGCTTGATGGAGGATTCAAAGAAACCTTTGTTTACGTGCTGCAAGTCAAAGTACGTGAGATTATCAGCCGTGCTTGAACTGCTGAGTTTCACAACACTGTTAGGTCTTTTAGCAGACATGCTTCCGGAGGGAAACGAGTTGCCCAAAACCAACTACAAAGCCAACAAGGTTCGTTGTCCATTGGGAATGCAAATAGAAAGAATACATGCATATCCGAATGACTATATCCTCCACCGTAAAGAGTATGCAAACATGCATATATGTCTGATATGCAACGCGTCCTGTTACAGAGTGTAAGAATCAATCAGATGACGGTGAGAGAATAAAGATGAAGAGATGACCTTCTACTAAGGTGGTATGGTATCTTCCCATAATTCCCCATTTAAAGCGATTTTTATGAATCGAAAGGAGGCAAAACTGCTGCGTTGGCACTCGGAGGAGCGTAAGAAGGATGAAATGCTAAGACAGCTTGCTGATTTCACCCGATAGGAGGTTTGCAGACTTCGATGTAGAACCGAGGAATATAAGGATCGGATTGAGTACAGATGAAATAAATCATTTCAGTAACATGAGCAGCTGACATAGCACTTGGCCCGTGACTCTAGTATAATTTTTTAGGAATTGTCACTGTGATCATTGAAATTTTGACAAGAGTGGAAGAAGGCCAAGTTTAGAACTTGTGCAACTACTCACCTGAGAGGAAAAACACACTTCTTAATATGTGCATCTTAATCTTTTGAAGATGTCATCCGTTCATTCTTCGACATCATCATTAGATGTGTGTGATGCACCGTCCTCTGGAAAATCTCAAAAAGGAAGAGGACCGTCAAAAAGGCTCAAGTGTGGATTTACCATCACGGATGTCGATGCATCTGGGACCCCTCCAATCCTCGCCGAGCAGTGTCCACATTACAAAGAATAGTCATAATAGTTGCACAAAAACAGATTGAGATCACATTCGATTCGTGGAAGAACGTGACCAAAGTTTAGAAAAAGTAAGCTAGTGACGGAAGTTTTTCGATCGTTCGAAATTTCGGAAGAACACAAGGCCTCTGTGCAATGACATGCATTGCTAGCTGCGTGCGAAGCATGGAAGAACTTCAATGACCTGCTTATCAAGCAATACATGTAGAAGTATCTGACACCCTTCCATAAATATTCATTCCTGGAATCGTAATGGCAAGAGTTTGTGGCGATGATGATAGATAATTTTAGGAGTGAAAGTGCGGTACATAGGGCCCTTCAGGCAAAAAAACACGCACCCCCACAGCCTCGGCACCACTGGGTATACAAGTAAAATCCCGCAATGGAGTAAGGAGGATGAGCAGGCAATCCTGTGAGACACCTCCGCGCCATTTGCCGGGATCCTCGATGAGCATATCCGAAACTGGATAAGAGCAAGGTCATCTACTGTGTCGTCAGGGGCCATCTCCTTTCGAAACCCCGCAGATGGAGAAGTGTCCCGCTGCCTGGTAAGATATTAAACTACCTAGTTTGTAATTACTCCATAACTTCATAGAAAGTGAAATGACATGTCGGGTTCTTGCAGAAAGCATTGAGTGTAGAATCTTTCGAATGCTCATTCTAGGCTCTTGGGGGGAGATATACTCTTTGCGGCTCTGAGAAACAAGGAGCACTTGAGTCACACGAGAGGCTTTAGTCTTTATGTTCCTTGAAAACATGGTTTCTCAGAGGACTCTGAAGCGTACCGGAGAAGGAAGAGAGCCAAAGCTAAGCACGAGGGATGGCTACAAGAGGACATTATGGCATACCTTAGAGATGAGATACAAAGGTATGTCAGAGATCAGATGGAAAGGTACAACATCCCAGAAAATCAGCAAAAAGCCCCTGCCGCTCCTGTGCTAGGCAGCCCCCAACTGTCGGAGTAGCTGTGCGTCTAACCCTACCTCAGAAAGCGACCACCAATTTCATGTTAATGACATCCTGGTTATAATTATTATCTCTAGAATGCTCTATCCACTGATAGGCATGTTGGAGTAGCTAATTTTGTATTGTTATATAGATGGCTACGAAGTGCAACCTCCAAGTGACATATGCCTCTATTGCATTGTGCACTGCTTGGGGCCATGCGTATCCATCTGGGCCTGGGCCCTTGGTGCATGGTGTAACTCTAGCACCACGTTTCGCAAGAGTGAATATGAACGGTGTTCATGCCAATTTTGAGGTCGTCCCGCTACATATGCCCCCAAATGACGAGGTCATGAGTCTAGAGCAAGCCATTGAAATATTCATCCAGTACCCCTAGAGAAACATCTACCTGAAGGCTCCTGCACCAGTGCCAAGTCCACGAGAGTTATCTACACCAGTGCCAAGTTCATAGGAGCTATCTGCGCCGGTGCCAAGTCCACAGGGCTATTCGCACCAAAGCTACATGCACCAGTGCCAAGTCTACGGGGGATATCCGCATTGGAGCTACCTGCACCAACGCGGCAAGGGCGCGATGCATCTACATCTCATGCCCGGTCAACTACCATGAAGCCAACCTACAGCCGAGGCAACAAGGGCAAACCGAAGAAGACCGATAATGATATTCCCTATTTGCTATTGGCCCAAAAATTCATGCTAGGTGAGCATTGGTCGCCCTGATAGAGCATCTTCTAACCCTAGAACTGGCTTGCCAGAGATTGCATACATACTACATGGAACATGCCAACAAGCCGGAGGGACAACGGCGCTCAGGTGTCACCGTCAAGTTCAGGCCGCATCATCTTCACCACGATATTCATGATTGTGTCTTCATGGTGACATTTGAGGACTTCTTCGATCTCTTCATGCTCGATGCCCTCGACGCCTCACTCATTCGATGCTGGACGCTGTAAGTGTGTACAATCACAGTCTACATTAATGCAATACTGATAAATGTCATATATAACACATTGCTTTTTTGTATATATATATTCATGGTGACTGAAGCTAGATTAACTAAACCATAGTTGGTTTCCTCGACCCACGCTTGGTCGCCATGTATAACATCAAGGAGGATGCATCCTTCATCGAAAATTACATGACAAAGGCATTGGTGACTTAACATAACAAGAAATTCATACTTATACCCTACAACCAGTGGTAAGTGCTGCACTAGTGGCTATACTTATTGTTTGTACTTTATAACTAACACTAACTTAGGTTTAATGTCCATGACGATATACCTATGTAGGTTTCACTAGATTTTAATTATAATTATATCAAAATAGAATAGGGTAATATATATTGATTCCCTAAAGAAGAACAAAACCGACTACATAGTTGTTACACAATTAATCGATAGGTAAATATATTTCCTACATAGTAACTCTATTGTAGTATTTTCTTCATTCGCAATGAATAAGGCTAACTTTTTGGAACCACGTAAGTCGTTCGCCGCGTACGTTGCAGAGATACGAAAATTCGAGGGAGGGTGCAATGCCCTTTAACACGATCTAGCTAGATTTCCTGGTATTTACCAGGTGACATTAATCATATATAACACTTCATAGTAATGCCTCTCGAACTAACAAATTCTAATTTTGCAGTGCCACCAGTAGCCACCGAGAACACATGTGGTTCTACGTTTGCCACAACATGCAACTACTCGATTCCGTGAAGACTAATAAAGATCCTCAGGTTTATCAATCTTGTAATAATTATTTCATACTCATCAATTTATATATGTATGTACGATATTGATTTTTCTACCGACAGGTTGCGCCCATCGATACAACACTGTTGGAACAGGCCGACCTCAAATAAATTTGAAGACAGTGTGCCTACTTCTTGATCTCTAGAGTTATAAAAGAAGATAGAGAGTTAAGGTAAGAAACTGAAGCAATGGTAAGAAACCAACGATGGTGGCAAATCCATGGAGGAAGGGATATATTTGGAGGGTGTGTCCGTGTGTGTGTTAAGGTAAGAAACTGAAGCAATGGTAGGAAGATAAAAAGCTATGTTGGTAGAGTATGGATGATGTGAAGAAAGAAGTTTGTGAATGGTAGTGACCGGTGGGGCTGAACTTCTGATTTTTTCCCCCTTATGTCAGACCCACCCCACCTGTCCTGCATCCTCTTCTCCCTCTCGCTTTTTCACTCGCCTCATTCTGTCATTGACTCCTCGGTCCCCTTGTAGAGGTTATGAGCATGGGAGAGAAATGGCTCCCAGTTGTACACTTGTAGGCCGCATATATAGTGAAACTGAAACATGGTGCAGTGGATGCTTAGCCATTCCCTCTTGTTTAGCATTCGCGAATCGCACCCTCTAGTACCACTTCCCTGATCCGCTGCCACCAATGCGGCCTGCACCACCGTGGCCCGCGACGAAGCAACCCACCTAAATTTAGATTTAGTCGGTAAAGATTCATAAATATATAAAGTCTAGAGAGTGAAAAAAAATTGTAATCATTTTGTGTGAAGGAATTAGTACTGAACTGTGCTATAGATAATACAGAATCAATCTTGAGAGCACACGAGTCGACTTGATTTTAGCAAAACTAGAACATTACAGGGCCGGCCGGCTACCAGAGCGAGCAGACAGACACGATCAAAAGCAAGCAAAGCTAGCGTGCATTTATCCTCACAAGCACGAGCAAGAACAACGATTGGCACGCTAGGCCTGTGGTCCTTCATCTGTTCTTCGTTTTCGCTGTGATCAAAGCAACCGGGAAACGACCGATAGTACCGACGAGCAAAAACTGATCAAAGCGCTCCGTGCGTGGTCCCTTGTTAGCTTAATTTGAATACGCACTCCATGCAGAGCTACAGACACTTTCCCATCTTTAATTTCTCTACAGTACAGGGCATGCGTGATGCGCAACGCTGTACCATAATGCAGTGTCAAGTGTCTCGGCCTGTACGGCATCATGGACGCTATCACACTAGCTAGGAGTAGCAGCACTAAGTAAAGATTCATTAGGACCAGTGATTCCGATCGCCGAGTGCATTAGTCCAGGGTGCTAGCTGCTAATGCTAACGAATGCCTAACGGTGGTTAAAGACGTACGGCTTGCCTCGGCAGGGGTACATTTCTCGATTCGGCATCTTTGATTCTATTTTATTTTCCCCTTTCAAATTGGGGGCCGTGACCAACTCGTCGTTCCCGGCCGCTAGGACCAGACCAACGGACAAGACATTGATCGAAGTCGAGCAGCTGTCACGTACTACCACGGTGGTGTTTGAAATGGCTTCCATTTCTGGCTCTCACAAACTAAAAGCTGAATCAAACGTCTGGCTATGAAAAGCGATCTATGGAAGTAGCTTTTAAAAGTGGATTCTGCTACATCGAACTCATGTCTTCCCTCGGTCATACCCGCCTAGCTGCTTCTTGCCCCCCCCCTCCCCCGACACGCCTAGCTGCTCCTTGCGACACATGCCCCCCCCCCCCCCCCCCCCCCCACAAGGCGGCCGAAGGCAAGAAAGATGTCCGATCTAGATGCCCCAACAGTGCAGCTGCCAGATCTAGCCTAGAGTGGTAGTTAGGGGGGTAGCAGTCGAAGCATCGTCTCCTCGCTGTTGATGTGCCACCGCTCGTTGCCGATTGTAGAGGAGATGAAGGGGGAGGGAGACAAAGGAGGAGAGAGAATGGCAAGAGGCATTTCAGATATTTATTAATTCAGTTCAGCCAAAAACTCTAGTTGAATCAAACGTCAAATTTCTACTTTCAGCCGCTTCTTCTTTCGGCTCCGACCGTTTAAAACTTGCCTTACTACTACACGTACGCCACTCGCGCGCACGTGTGCTTGTGTGGCCACGGGCGCTCGACCGCGGCGTACGCTGCCGCGGTGCCATGCATGCATGGCTGGTGGCGCCGTGGCGCGACATGTAAATAGTACATGCTTTGCTCTGCTACTACTGCTCGCGACATTATCACATGACCAATGGTCAATAGAACATGTGCGCTAGCTCCAGATCTGCGCCCGGCCGGGTAGAACTGTCTATTTGGCTCACGTCTAGGGATGGCAATCGGGCGCGGCGGGTACGGGTAGTGCTCGCCCATACCCGTACCCGCGACCCCGATTTACGCCCACGGATATACCCGCAAAGGACGACGGGCGAAGAACCTCGCCCATACCCGTCGCCCGTGGGTATACCCGTTTACCCGCGAATTGAGAGTCATCATCTAAGAGTTGAACTAATGACAGATACATATAAACAACAGTTGTTGCTAGGAAATATAATAGCTATCAAAAAGTTTATAAGAATCAATAGCAATTAGAGATATGGAAAAGTTTATAACAATCAGTAGGAATTAGAGATATTGCTATAACTGTGCCCCCTGTCAATCTATATCGCAAGTAAACGGGCGGGGCGGGTACGAGTGGAGTTTACCCATACCCGTGCCCGTTTACGCGACGGGTAGAGTGTTCCCCCCATTTTCATACCTGTGGGTAAAGAAAATATCACATACCCGGCTCCATTAGGGTATTTACCTACGGGTATACAGGTAAACGGATACAATTGCCATCCCTACTCACGTCTGTGCATGCCTATGAGTCCATCTGACAGACTGGACGCGCGCCATGCCGATGCCGTCGCCGGCTCGCCGCTGCTGGTGGCTATATTGTCGCTGATGGATCTCCAAGTTGGAATCTCGGAAGGTTGAAGATTCAGCCAGATGAATCGCTCGCTTCAAGCTTCTCTCGCACGTCTTGGGCCCTCGGCGTCTTGCCTGGTTCTCGTCACTGGGCTCAATGGCCAATTGGCTGGGCTGTCAATTTACAATGGGCCCCTGTGTTTGGAAGATCTTGCTTTTATGTGCCGTATGAAGTAGGTAGAGTAGCCGACACATGTCATGTCTTTGCCCCAGCACCACTCACTCCCAACAAGTGGAGTGCAAGCTAACAAGCGGGATGACAAGGCAAACGTACGTACACCATGATCGAGCAAATAAAACCTTCCAGGCGTGGTGTGTCGCCGTGAGAGAAGTGAGAGAGAGACGCAGTAGGCCCCAGTTACCCATTGTTCAATGGAGTAGAGGCCTATTGGATCGGAATCTTGCATCTGTATGGCGACTCGGCAACGCAGTGTACCACATGCTCGAACTCACCGATTCTAGCGTGGCTCCATTGATTCAGAGATATTCAGAGTTGTATCCATGTATGGAGCTCAGCCTCACGCTGATGGATGCTACGGTCATCTTTAGTGCGCCGCAATATGTGTTTTGTTTTCCATCCGAAGCGTTGCCACCTAGCTAGCTAGCTCCACATGGATTTGCCCCCACTTCCTGTTCAATTTAATAGAGAGCAACTAGCAACTAGAAACGGTATAGTGTTAGAAGCACTTTTAATGGTATAGAGTGGTACATCATCGCCGGCTGCCATCACTACGCTGCTCTAGGTAGCTCCGCGTGCTTCCTCCGTCGCCCCCTCCACCACCACCCACAGCCGATGGCGTCGTCACCGCCTCGCCGTGCAACCCTCTGTCCCTGCCGTGCCGTCCCGTCCAACCTAACTGCTACAGCCGCCACTACCACTGCCCTCCGACTCCACCTACCGCCCTTCTACCCCCCACCCCCGTCCCCGCCGCCACCCACCGTCGGGCTACCACCTCCCCCTGACCTCCTTCTATGCTGACGGAGAGGGTGAACCCGTAGTGGAGAGGCCGATTTCTCTTCTTCGACGCCAAATCCGGTGGTGATGCCCCTCCAGGCCTCAGATTTAGCACACAGCGAGGCCGACGGTGGAGGAGAGTTGACGGGATGGCGAGGCAAGGAAGGGAGAAGGAGAGGGAACAGAGGTGAAAGGAGAGGGAGCGGGTGAGAAAAGGAGTGATTGCAGGAGCGGAGGAGTGGAAGTAATAAGGTGCTTTGAGATTTGTGCATTTGAATCGAACGGTTGTCGTCTATCCCGTCGGAACGGTGTCGAAGCGGTATAGGGTTGGTTAGTTTTTCTCAATTTAATAATAAAATGAGTGGTATAGTTTGGTGTCTCAAGCATGCCTCCAAATTTCAGATTTTGCTGCACTTGACGGCTCCATTCAAGTACCTGCAAAAATTCAAGCAAGTTTCAGCTCAAGCAAAGTATCCGTACAGTAGTTTAATACTTCAATTCTGATGCTGATGCTATAACCAACCTCTCATAGACAACACTCCTAAGCTAAGCAATAACCAATGAGCAGCAACTGACTTTTTTTTCCTGAAATATTGTCCATTTTGGGGGGGGCATTCCTGAAGCACACATACCTGGCGTTAAACATGTTAACGTATTTTGTTACAGACATTGCTTGCTCCAATCTGCAGCTTCTATACTCTAGACGTCTGGATAACAGCCAGCTTTCAGATCTCTGCAGAACAGTCTGCCCCAGCCACAAAACAAAGTTGATATGCATCGATAATTTCCATCATTCTACCATGCCGTGCCATACATCTTTTTTTGTGTAGGCTTTACGCCAAGTACAAAAATCCATGAGTAGGCCTTCTGCCGCACTGCTCCGACCTGTTCCATTCCAAGTGGGACGTATAGGACAAGAAAATGGACTAGATATGCAAGTAAGTGCTAGTACTACCAACTCCAAAAAGCAAAAGCTCACCTACTCCTCCATTGGCCCAGCCTGAGTAGCAGACAGCAGCTGCTCACTGATGGATGACGCTGCCTCACATTAGGATGGGAGCACCAGTGGAAATGTTACTGCTACTGGCAGAGTAAGGACCATAGTCCACCAGACCACCACCTAAGAGCACCCAGTGTTAGACAAAGCAGCCTCTAAAAAAAGGGGTGGTAGCCGTAGAGGCGTCTCCATGCATTACAAATGTTGGTCTTCAAAGGTTTAGACTGGTATCTTTTTCGGGATAGAGATAGCTTTTTTAGACTAAAATATTCGACCTATTTTTAGAGAAGTTTGATGGCAGGAAGAGAGATTTTTTTCTAGTTTGCTGGATCCATCTTAGAGGTAATACGAATATTACACATTGTAGATAAAACTGATAAACTTAGAGCCTGTATGTGGGTCCCACGTTAGAGGCAATATAAATATTACACATTGTGGATGTCCTAAGTACTGCATCTAAACTTCTAGAACAGAGCAGAAATCAGATAGTACATAATAAGTTTTTTTTATCTGGATTTGGTTTTAACTTCTTCGAGAAAGGTAGCTAGCAATTTCAAGAAAGTAAGGAAACAACTTCCATAATAGATGAATAGATATGTGGAATATAGAGGGTCCCAAGCAACATTCTGGAAGAGATGGATAAAAGGCCAGCCAAAATTCTGTCCTTCAGTCACTAAAATAAAAGAAGGCAGGCCTCCTCAGCAGAGCTCGGCTGGATATGATAGTATGGGACCTCTCCATTAAGTGCGGAGGAAGAGATCTTTCGGTGATTAAACATTCACATGCTTTGATGAGAATCAATGTATAATGATTTTGACGGATCAACATCTGACACTGACAACAGATGCCCATCGGTTCTTCAGTACATTTCTATTCAGAGTGCCTCTCATTTTCTCTCCCATATCGAAACCCCTATTACGCCAGGGGGACTCCGCGCGAGGAGAGGGCGGCCACGTCGCCCCTGCGCGCGCTCGCGCCGGCGCGTGGCCGCCGAATCTTCGTACGGCCAGGGGAGCGATTTTCCTAGTATTTTTCCGAAATTACGTAAAAATCTTTTTTCCTCGCGAAAAGGTCCCTGGCAGTTTTTTTTAAAACACTTTTTTTCGAAAACACCCCTCCCCTTTGCAGGATGACGCCCCGCGGTTTTAAAAATTGCGTACGGGTCCTCGTTTAGTTACGTGCAGGTCCTTAAATTTTTACGAAAAAACCCTTTAGCTTTTTCGAAAATACGCATGTGCCCTTGATTTTTTAAAAAAACCTCCTCACGAATTCTCGCCTCTTTTACTTCGATGCACACGGTAGCTGACGCGGCGTGTCGCCGCGCCTATGAGGCTAGTAACATACAGAGGAGAAGACGGGCAAGAAAAATTCAGTACCAGCTGTCATAAAATGTAAGGCATAAGCCACAGACTGGAAAGAACTCGGCCCATGCCCTGTACAAACTAGAAATGCACTCGAAGCTTCACCTCTTGTCAGTGCTTTTTTAAGGAATTCTTGTCTGTGTTTTTTCAAGGAATTCTTGTATGTGTTAGAAACGAAGTTTTTGGGTACTCCAATCCTTCAGATCAGTAGTTACAGCGTACAATTCAGTTGCAGAAACCATTCAGAGTATTTCTTTCTTCTATTGAGCGAGCATTTGCAAGATGCAAGAACAACAATACAAAGGTACAAATGAAGTCACAATAAACTCAGCAAAGCAGAGTATACTCCACTGACGATCAGATGATCGGCGGCGGCGGCGTCTCCCAGACGTCGAACACGTTCTCCTCGTTGTGCAGGGCGAAGAGCCGATCGCCCCCGATGGAGAAATCGCAAATGGAGCCGCCGTAGCTCCTCCTCAGAGTCGACGTCGGCACGTGCTCGGGGCCACTGAACACCGAGATGCTGTCGTTCATCGACGAGAAGAGCTGCCCGCCGTGCGTGGCGAGCTTCGGGTAGCAGCTCTCCTCGCCAGGCACATTCCGGTTCATCAGCTTGCTCCGGGAGCTCCACCGCACGGCCCCGTTGTTGCTTCTGAGGTCGAGGAACCCGAGGTCGTCGTACTGGTTGATCACGCAGACCGACCGCTCGTCCTCCATGGCGATGGCGTGGAGCACGCGCTTGTCCTCGAGCGACGCGGCCATGCCGGCGTCGGACCACGACCAGACCACGTCCTTGTCCCGGAAATCCAGCAGGCCAATGAAACAGTTGTCCGTCTTGGGGAACAGTGTGGCCACCATGAGCGCGTTGGTGGCGTCCAGCCATTGGAGCTTGTCGGCGTCGCCCAAGGCGCAGCCCGGCGGTTCGTAGAAGAAGTCGGCCTGGTCACCGGTGGCGCGGTCCCAGAGGCCGATGCCGTACTCGTTGAAGCGGCCCTTACAGCTGGCGAAGATCCTCGAGTCCTGGTCGAACGCCAGCGCGCCGGCGGTGAAGGACTTGGCCTGGCGGTCGTGCGCGACGCGGAAGCGGTGGCGGAGGTCGCCGGACACGGCGGAGAACGCGGCCATCCCGCCTTCGCACTTGCCTAAACGCTCGCGCGCGGCGACCAGGAGCGTGGCGGCGTCGAGGTAGGCGACGTCGTTGACCTGCGAGTGGTCGAGCGACACCGGGCGTCGCTCGTCGAGCATCCAGTTGTAGACGTGCACGGCGCCCCCGTGCGCGACGCAGCACCCGCCGTCGGGCGCGGCCCGGATGGCCGTGCCGTCCCCGGGCGCGCGCCCGGGGACGGACGCCGCGAGGAGGAGCCGGTCGCCGTCGAACGCGCCCCAGCGCGCGGCGCGGACGTGGTCGAGCAAGCCGTAGTAGAGCGCCTCACGGTAGAGCAGCTTCTCGGGGAGGTGCGGCGGGACGTGGAGGCTGCCCGTGCGCAGCAAATCGAGCAGCACCGCGAAGCACGCCGGGTTGCGGTCGATGAAGTACTCGGGGACGCCCCCTCCGCCGCCGGAGAGGGCCACGTTCCAGGAGGAGTCGAGCAGCGCGCCGAGCATGGAGTCGCAGCCGGCGTTGGCGAGCGTGGTGTTGGTCGTCTCGAACACCTGCCCGCCCACGTTGAACCGCACGCGCCCGCCTCCCAGCCTCGCCGCCATCGGCGCCAGGACCCGATCACTCCACTACACCATCCCCTGCACGGACGGCGCAGGAATCTCCCTCCAATCAACCTTGGATCGCCCTGAATCGGATGGTGATTCGGCTCTGAGTTGGGTGTGGGAATCGTACGACTGCGTCAGCGTCGGGGGGGTTGGGGAAGGTGGGACGGATTCGGTTAGTTATGATCGCAGCGTGTGAATGTAAGAGTACTTATAATGGTATAACCAGTAGTAATCTATAATATATTTTTATATTATTTATAGATAGATTGAAGATAATGTATATAATATATTGTTTATATAGTTATCTGTAGTAGCCTTATGAAATTAATATATTATCTATATAGTTATCTTATAATAGTATAGACAGTAAAATGCCGTCTATAATATTGTCTGTTAAATAGTAGACAACATCTTTTTTATCTCCTCGTTCTCTCTTTCACATCATCCAAATTCTATATAACATATGTTTACAGACAACTGATATGTACTATTGTACATGCTAACATGCCCTAAGTAGCTTCATCCTTTTCCTCTTTTGGTTTCAGCTTCTTTGAGAAGTTAATAAATAAGATATCTTCTCGAAATGGAGTCGCTTCTCTAAATAACTTTTTAAGTTCAATTTATTTGTTGTCGCTGCTCTCTCTCTCTCTGTTTGTTAATGGAAGGGAATAGAGGGGAGGAGACGGAACGGGTTGGCGAGCGAGATGAGATGAGACGGCGTTTGAATGGATCTTCGGAAGAGGATGAGTGGGTTCTTTTGAGATGCGTCTTATGACTTTTAGTTTATAGTTTTTGAATTTTGATTGTTTGCGAGAGAATATGAAGAAACAGTCGCATGTGATTTTGATCGGTATAACTAAACCCAGGATAGTGTCTACTACAATCAATTTGTAGATCTCGTCTTGAAATAAAATACTGTTTAAAAGCTAGTTGCTGTAGTAAAAAAGATAAACCAAAGTTGGCCACCCCCAAGGGATCCGCGCATTTTGCCCATTCGGGACCGATCCGAGGAAATGAATGTTCCGAGCCAAATTTTGTACTGCCACAAAATTTAGCACAGTTTCTCCCTCTAAGCAATGGTGGATTAGTGCAAACCTTCATGCACATGCTATCATGTAAACTTTCTCTCTTAGCCATTTTATCAACGGCAAGAAGAGATGTCATTCCTTCAATTTTACTAGGCTAGCATTGTCGAAGAAACTGATACTGCCAGTGTTAAATGGATGTTTGACATTGTCAACTTTCCACGTCCTCATCTACCGGACAAGGCAATTTATACCATGATCCAACTCCAATAGTGATGGTTTTGCGTTAGATACTCAACCTACAAGCAACTACAAGTTTGTCAATGTATAATCTTGCCTCACTGTTCATAGTCAATGATTTTCTTTTCTTTTTTAAAAAAGATAAGGAGAACTCGTCATTGTGAATTAGACTGATGCACGTTTGACGTACAAGAATACCACATAATGTGAACATCAGTTAGATGCAACTGCCCAAATGTTAGTGACTACTGACTAGCCAGCTCATAGGATATGCGTGCGTGTCATTAAAAGGATAGCGCTCCAAAAGTCCTACAACAACACATACGGCCCCACATTTTTGCACAACACCAACCGACGTGCGGGTCCCACATATCCGTCGCATCAACAATTGTTCGAGAGTTCAGGAGGGCCTCAACGATCCAATCGGAGAGAGTATGGTTGGTCCCTCCAAATCATCGCACTACACCGCTACAACCAAATCTTTCTGCCACATTTCGTGTGGTTTTTGAATCTTCTTGTCGACCACTTTCCCGCCTTTCCTGCTCCTGTTTAAGTTTGTCTTGTCGGGGTCGTGGCTGGAAAATGGCACGGCGAGTCGGTGACCAAGCACTGTTGTTGTTTATGGCTGTTAGAGTATAATTTTGGTACAGATTTTAGAGGAGTGAGCGTCTTTGAACAGAAGTTGGGATCCCAGTGCATGCTAATGTGGAAATTCGACCTACCCAAGAGAATCTTGGACATCCGTGTATTCCAAATGTTGTAAAACAGTACTACTTAGGCATGTTCTTTTAAGCTATAGCTTTTGACTACAACTTATTAGTCTAAAAGAACAGCTAGCCAACAGTATACCGTTAGAAGTATTTTCAATAGTATAGCAAGGTTTCATGACGTTTCGACACATTACAATAAGTTTCGTTAAATTTTAGGAAGTTTCATAAAAATATTTGTAAAAATTTCGAGCTCCAATGACTTTTACGTATTTCTAGAAATTTCTACAATATTCTAGGAAAATTTCAAGACCAAGTTCTAACAAGTTTTAGATTTTGGAACTCAAGGTTCAAGTTTCAACAGACTTCATCAAGTTTCAACCGAAGAGTTTCAGTAAATTTTGACAACTTTCATCAAATTTCAATCAAAAAGTTTTAAAAAGTTACAACAAGCTTGACAAATTTCGACAAGTTTCAATAAAAAAGTTTTAAAAGTACACTAACCGCTTACCGGCGAGTGCTTGACTTCCTGCACACCAGAAGTTTCATTCGTCTTTCAAAAAAATCCAACAAAAAATCAACAACTCAATACAAATTCAAAAAAATCATCAGTTTTCAAGCTTCAAATTTGACAATATGAAACTTCATGTTTCATCGAGTTTCAAACCTAAAACATCAATATCAAGTTGAAACATGAAGTTTCATTAAGTTTTAGAGCATGTTTCGTAAGTTTCATCAGGTTTCAAAAGAAAATTAAAACTGGTTTCATAAGGTTTCAATGCGTTTTCAACAAATTTTAATTGGATTCAAATCCAAACTACATGCAGTTTTAAATCTGAAACTTGATTAAAAATGAGTTTTAGAATAATTTCAACTGTATTTTAAAAAGACAAACTTCAAAGTTTCAGAGGGTTTCAACAAGTTTCACAGGAAAATCTATTAGTTTCATTCATGTTTCAAAAGAGAACATCAAATTTCACAAAAGTTTTAGTGTGTTTCAAGAAAGATTCATACAACTTTCAACATGTTTCATGAAATAGTTTCAAGTAAATTTCGACAAGTTTCAAGAAGTTTTAACAAATTTTAAAAATGTTTCACATGATTTCAACAAAGTTTCACAAAAAAATTCAAATCAAACAAAATTCACCAAAAAATCAATCTAAACATACTTGATCCATAGCCATTGGTCGCCACTGCGCCATCCCACATGTAGTTCATGGCGACAACAACCAGACGCACTGGACGACAACAAACGATGAAACACCCTAGATGGTGGTGATGATGATGAACAAGATGCACTACATGACCGCGACACCATAGCCGCGCAGCCACCTTGCCTTGTGGTCTCACCGCACATGTGCACTACATGCTCGAATACGGTACACACCTTCACGCACTGGTGTTGCCCTATCACCGCACTGCATTGCATCCACTGCACCGCAATGTTGTGCGTCGACGCCACTCTGCTCCACGCTGCCAGACCGCCACACATGGCCTAGCGTGGCCTTGCCTGCTCGAGAGCCAAGCCGCCTGCCTACTCCTCGTTCACTGCCACGCTCAAGAGAGCCCATGCCACCAAGCATCTCCGTGTGCTTACGGCCGCTCCCACAGAGCTGCGCTGTGTCGCACCACCTCACCACCCCGTTATGTCGCACCCATGCCATTGCTCAATTGCTTTCACTTGGTGAGAGAGAGATATCAGGAGGATGAGGAAGCGTGGGGCTCAAGAGGAATGAGTGGTTGGATTTGAGTGATTTACATAAGGCATTTGATTTGAATAAGACCAAGGACATCTGATACTGTTTGAGAGTGCCAAATCCAACGGTGATTCGCTATCTTGCTGGAAAAAGAATTAACGATATATCGTTAGTTTTTCTATAGTCTAATGCATTGTTTTAAATATTGCACTATAACACCACTATATCCCTGTTATAGCGGTCAAGTTATCCCGAGCACTACATATCGGTTGTTATTGTAGTTTGGTGCAATATCGTTGATATATTGGACCGATACATACGCTATGTGCTACAAGCTATATCAGCGCTATTACCCAAGAATGTTCAAACTACCTCTAATATAAGGATGCACCTCTTGATTTGCTAAGTGTCACTAATATCGGCCTTTCCATCAAATGGGCTTCCATATTCTCACCTAATCCAATTAATTAATCTTTCATATTCCCACAATCCCTAGTTTTGCTAGTTAATAACATTCCATCTCTTTCTCTACTCATTGAAAATTTCTCTCATCAGAAGATGAGGAAAGAGTTCATACACACACTGAGGGCTCAAACAAGGTAAGTCTAATAATTAATATATTTCTTTATATGATTTAACAAACAAGACAAGTATATGATATCAAAGGATAATAAGAAAACCAATCAGCAAGAACATACTCTCCACGTGGACATAAAAGAAAGAACAAAAGGAGCATTGGTTCCCCATTTTCTTCATAAAAGGATGAAGATTGGTCAACAAAATACTGCATGGTTTATGATTGTGATGTTATATTAGATATAGATCTATGTGATTTAATATTTTGGATATTTTATACAAATTATGGTATCTTTATATTTACAAATGCTTTATAGTTCAGCATGTAGCTTTCGCTATATCTCTAGTATACATTATCCGCTATAAAAAATAATCCATCACTACGCTTTCGCTACTCACTATTTAAAACCTTGATTTAACAAAAAAGTGATTGCTGAGAAAACCTAAAAATAAAAACCGCTTAAAAGTAAAGAAAAAAACAGGACTACGTGTTACTGGCATTATACAAGCACATCAAGTTAAAAAAAGGGAAAATTTGTTCAGTAGCACTGAAAGCTCAGCTCTTTCGGAAAATACCACTAAAAAACGGAGTTCCAAAAATTACCACCGAAAAATTCATTTTTCTTCGGAATCTAGCATTCTGGACAAAAATACCCCTCTCCCTCCCCTTCTCTCCTCCTGCGTGCCCCGTCCGCCTCCCTCTTTCCCCCACCGCCCGCCGCTCGCCTCCTTTCCCCGCTCCCCCGCGTCCGGCCGCCGCTCGCCTCCCCGCCTCCTCCTCCTCCTCCGCCCGCCGCTCGCCTCCCCGCCTCCCCCTCCGCCCGCCGCTCGCCTCCCCGCCGCCTCCTCCGCCCGCCGCTCGCCTCCCCGCGTCCGGCCGAAAACCGCCGCCGCCAGCGCCACCTCTTCCTCAGGCGAGCGGCGGGGGGAGGAGGAAGCGGGGAGGCAAGCGGCGGGCAGAGGAGGAGGAGGCGGGAGGCGAGCGGCGGGCGGAGGAGGAGGCGGGGAGGCCGGCGGCGGGCGGAGGAGGAGGAGGAGGCGGGGAGGCCGGCGGCGGGCGGAGGAGGAGGCGGGGAGGCGAGCGGAGGAGGAGGCGGGGAGGCGAACGGCGGGCGGAGGAGGAGGCGGGGAGGCCGGCGGCGGGCAGAGGCGGGGCGGCGAGCGGCGGGCGGAGGAGAAGGAGGCGAGCGGCGGCCGGACGCGGGGGAGCGGGGAAAGGAGGCGAGCGGCGGGCGGTGGGGGAAGGAGGGAGGCGGACGGGCGCGCAGGAGGAGAGAAGGGGAGGGAGAGGGGTATTTTTGTCCAGAATGCTAGATTCCGAAGAAAAATGAATTTTTCGGTGGTAATTTTCGGAACTCCGTTTTTTTAGTGGTATTTTTCGAAAGAGCTGAGCTTTCAGTGCTACTGAACAAATTTTCCCTTAAAAAAACAGGACCACATGTTACTGGCATTATACAAGCACATCCACGCGACATGGTCAAGTTCGCCACTTCGAAGTTTCAACACTTCATGCTGCCACGGTCAGCTCACCGTTGCGACACGCACGACAATCGGTCATGGCGTACCAGCAGCACTATACAATACAGAAAACCAAGCCGAGCCAGTATGGAGATGCTCGCAGTACAGTTCATGAACAGATATCCATAAAACAAAACCATGCAATTGCAGCACCGTATCGATGTCTAAGACCATAAGTAAAACGGTTGAGACAACAGCTGAATAAAAGGTCAAATCCTGAGTAAGAACAACAAAGCAACATGTAATTTCTTTTTTTTTAAGCAACATGTAAGATAACTCTGGTTGGTGCCTGAACAGAGCAAAATAAGATAATTCGTAACGGGTTAGATACCTGAACAGCTCGAAATAAGAAAAATCGTAACAGGTTGGGTACCAGGCATCCCAACAAATAGGAGACATTGGTGCAAACAAGAGCTCGATCCAAAAACATGTTTGTTTTTTTTTGCATGAATGCAGAAGGGCACGGAACGGCGATGCTATGAACTAGGGCTCCTTTCTTTCTTCATTCATACTTGCTACAAAATTCACTTCTCAAATAGCCTCGGCAATATAAGTAACCCAGCTACATTACAATCTAATAAAAAGCTTGAACCACAGCAAGCATGAAATTCATTTCTGCTAGGGGCTTCACCACAAGGAACAAAGGTAACAACTAACATTACAACTACTAGAGTCTGCTACAACTACCAGCTACTTCATGATGGTCAATCAGCAGAGGATTCAGCAGGCAACCAGCTCAAGGAATATAAGCGCCAACACCTTGAGGCTGTAAGGGTGGAATATCCCTGAGAACTACAGAGTTCAGAGCAATTAGTTACCAGTCTTTCTTCTGCGCTTCTTTCCAGTAGAAGTTTTAGCAGACCCCTGCTCTTCCTCTTCAGATGACTCGCCTTCTTTCTTCCTTGTCTTTCTTTTGGTTGAAAGACCATTTGTCTTGGATCCATCAAGAGCTTTGGGAGTACTTGCATCTTTTGGATTCGATTCACTGGATTTAGTTTCATCTTTTGAATCCTTGTGTTTGCTGCCAGCCTCATCTTTTGATTTGTTGCCACTTTTAGTGCTACCGGCCTCATCCTTGTTGCTTGCCTTCAGCAGATCATCCTTTGTCTTGCCAATGGATCGAGATAATCTTCCACCTTCATTTTTAAAGCTACTACTGCCAGTTTTAGGCGTCTCTTCAGCATCCTTTTCCGCACTTTTCCCCTTCGATCTGGCTGGAGTCACAGGGCTATCATTATTTGACGTACTATTGCCCAAGCGCACACCTTTTGGACGCCCTCTCTTCTTGGGAAGATGGCTACCATCAACACTATACTGTTTCTCACTGTGCAGAAAACAAAGTAACAATTTCACATAACCTGTGGTATGTACCCTGCATCAAGATGGTACATCCATATGACATATCAAACACTTACCGGTTAGGTGTTTCTGTCTTTCCTTCCTTTGTTTGCTGACCCGAACTTCCTTTACCTCTTCTGCCACGTGGTCTGGTTGAAATGAGCAGTAACTCAAAATTGAATAAACAGCACCTTTTGCGAAAGGATAAGAGCTAAATGATGAACAGTAATGGAATATCAGGTAACATTGGCATAGTAGGGAGGGGGAAGAAACAGAAACAAAAGAACCGAAGGTCGATCAATTGATTCAGAAAGTATTTCTACAGATGTAAAAAAGCAAAAACAAGGCAACAATATGAACAAATCAACTTTATGCTTTCAGTTTGGAAGTCTCTGCTAAATAGAAAAGTGGTAGTACAAAACCACAAAATCGTGAATCAATAATAAATTTTGTTTGTCATGAAGAGGCGTGCTAGAACCGTAAAATTGGAGATAATGAAGGCACAGGCATCATCCAAACAAGCAAATCTAAGAATCAACCTAAACCTTACTAATAAAGACAAATATTGGTGCTCCGGAAAATCAAGCCTGTGCATGCTGCAGCACCTTATTTTGAGTTCACTAACCCAGTTAGTGTAATAAACTACTCCAAGTATCTTGAACACATGCAGTTAGTGTAATAAACTACTCCCAAGTATCTTGAATACACGTCAGTTCTTACATATGAGATGGGAGATACTGCAGTTGTATAGTAATAACCATCCCAATTATATTCAGTGTTTTAAGCTCTGACATAACTAAAATTGTCATATAAACATCAAACATATAGAAGGTGAAAAGTAGAATATTTTGCTTACATATCAGATGCTGCATCAAGATTGTTGCTTTGTTCCTGCACGAGAGCAGATGAATCAGAAAGGAACAAAGGAGGATAATAACAGCATCAGGCTGTATGCAATATGGACATACCTCAACAATGAATTCCCATTTTTCATCCTTAAGCAGTAGTTGTTCAACATCACCATCATCATACACAATCTGGGTGCCAAAACCAAAAAAAAAATGTATCCAACGATGAAAGTCAGCATAAAAGAAAACACAAGAATGTATCATTAGTAGCACTTTGGACAGCCCAAAGGCCAAAGGAATAAGTGGAGCAGGCAGATCCATGATCCGTCTACTGAATGCGCACCTTGTGCTTTTTTGAAGAAGCATCAAATGATTTCACAACACCATCATAGAACCTGCAAAGCAAGAAGCAGCTTCAAAACTAACCAAACAAGAGACCAGCATAACTCATGGAGTAAATGGCATATTTTATACATAATTAACAAAAAAGAAAGTTAAAGCAAGGACAAATAAAATATAGTTGTATAGCTCCACCCATAAGGAATTATAGGCTTACATATTATTCAAAAACAAGTCGAATAAGCAACCACAATGTGGGTTTAGAAGCATTGAAAAATAGTAATGTATAATATAACCAAAATGTTGTCAGCAAAAGCATGTGTCATCTTCATCTCAATCAAGGACTTCATTTTAGAAACAATGTTCGTAAATATTAAGTATAAACGATGAAGAATGGGCCCTAAAGATACTACAAATTAACAATGTTAAGAGTACCCCTACACCTAAGAAACACATGTAATGGTCGTAGCACTTACTTTTTGTCATCAGGCCACCATACTTTGATTCTTGAGCCCACAACGCTTCCATCAAGAACTTTGTTCTTCTTTGACTGAGGGACCTGCCAAAAAGCATGGAAAAAGCTTTGACAACTGAAAGGGAAATCATGTTGCAACAAGACTATTGACCATCAGTAATAAAGTATGCATACCTCTTCAGCTTCCTGTACATGTTTCCTTTGTGATCCCCCACTGTCCCCTGGTTGGCCTTTGGTTTTGCCCGTCTTAGTCAAAGATTTAGAAGACACAATTTCCTGCATTATGATAAAATAGTCATTGGAGAAGACCAAATAAGATTATCAGAAGATGCACAAAATTTCAATACAATCCCATTAGAAATTTAGAATTAGTACTTGTTAAAGCAACTGAAGCTCTATGAACTTTCACCGTAACTAGAACATACTTTGTGACAGAATGACATTACCAATAAGAAAGCCATAGCATTACGTTAAAAGGAATATAAGCAAAGAAGTTCAAAAACATGATAACCATCAACCAAAGACAATAGAAGCTATACATTACAAAATGACAAAAAGCTACAGGATTCACTGTTTGTAAATAACACTTTTGCTCCCAACCGCCTTAGAATAGTAAAATCACGTAAATACAAATCCATAAATAGGCAAAATAGAGATTCAATCATCGGCCGATGATACAAATGCATGACTGATGTGCAAAGCAAACACCTCAACACATCTGCTCTAGCAAGACAATTACCTTCAAACTGAGATCCTCATCAGTGTCTTCATCGAAGAGAGTGTCTTCTTTCTGCAGCTTCAAACTGGCCTTTTGTTGTTTCTTCGAAGATTCTCCCTCACCACTCTTTCTTGATGAAGACTTGATATCATCTTTAGCCAGTCGTCTTGTAGCTCTTCCTCCAGAATTATTAACTAAGCCAACTTTATTAGATTCTAGACCTAATCCTTGGCTCTTTCCAACAGGCTTCTTCTCCTGTGACTTTGCTGAAGGAGGCCGGCCTCGCTTTGGTTTAACTACAACAGGTGTGCTATCAACAGGTTTTGACGTGTCATCAGCAGCTCTATTGCCAGACTCTGATGGCAGCTTATTATCACCATCATTTGTTCCTGGGGAAAACTCCCCAGATGCTACTAGACCCTCATTGTTGTTAACCACCTTAGAACGTTCAGTCACCTCAGACTCAGCGGAAGAGTCAAGCTTGTGACTTTCCTTTGAATTAAGATCAGATGGCTTTTCAGGCTCAGTGTTGACTGGTTCTGGTACTTCTTTGTCACCAGATATCAATTCATCAGAAACTTTTCCCTGTTTGTCATCAGAAGGCATTTGAAGCTTCTGTTCAGAAGAAGCTGGCCCATTTGGAGACTTGACATTGTTGACTGGCGCACCACCATTGCTCAACGCAGTTGTGGGAGTACTGTTTGCAGGAGTACCATCTTGTCCAGGGCAATTAACATCTTGCTCTAACTTTGAAGATTCCTGAAAAATAATAAATGTACAGTTATGATACATATGTCTTACTTTCTCGAACTCAAGATAGTAAACATCCATAGCAGCACACCTGAGATGACCGAGACAATTTTCTGTCAGCTAATTGCATAATACTTAGAATTTAATAGTCAGCACGGTTGAAATATAGTATACATCTATCAAAGCAACCACTCTGGCCAATATGATCTCATTTTGAGACAATGTGCACTACAAACAACTGTGGATCACGCTACTGACACTACCAGAAACCAAATCATGCATCATGCTACTGGCACTACTAGAAACCAAAATGTCTAACATATTATAAAAAATATTATCAATGCACAACATATCACTGAACAACACCAAGGAATTTAGTACATCACAAAACTGTTGTTTGAAATTCCACATTCAAACCTATTTTGGTTGATATAACTCTGACTCCAAAGGTAAAATTCCAGGGTTCAAATTTCTGTTTTGGGCCATATCCCCTTTTCCCAGGATGACCTGATCTTTTAAATTAAAAAACTGTACATCCTACACAAAACTGCCAAAGAAATGCCTGTCAAAACAGTTTATGTTCCATGTCCCTCTCCCACCCTACCAGTATCTAGATAGCAGAAACCTGTTCTATTACATCCAGCGAGTAACAAGTATGACAGTTTCCAATATCAAAGTAATTCAATTCATCTAGTAAGATGAAAGAGTTGCACCCCTGGATGCCTACACTTTATCAAAAATAAAAGCACATAGGAGCAGCCTTGCTCATTTGAACACACTTAGTGTCCCATAAAAATAAACTAACTCTTCGATCAGCAAATTTCCAAAATATATGCATCATTCTCTAAATAGGAGTTATAATTTGTTAGTAGTTAAACTGACCGTGTCCTTTCCAGAAGCATCAACATTGTTGTCTCCTCCAGCATCTAAAGAATCTTGGAGCAATGATGTAACAACTTCACTATACTCGTTTAAAGGAGCGCCCTGAAGTAACTGAATAAATGCCGGCTTTAACTTTTTGGAACATAGACCTATTACCTTCTCTGCAAGTCCAAAAGATTCTGGAAGAGTTTCCTGGAAAGACAAGTTGAAAAGGTTTAGTGAAGATGATAAGAACTATATTGTTAATGCGAACAGTTGTATGGATGAAATTACTTCTTTCCCCTTTTTAATGTTCTGAAGTAGGCAGGATGCCAGATCTGGATGGACAGGCTCACTCTCCTCAATTACAAACATCATTATAGTTTCCATAGAGGCGATGACATTTTCTTGATGTGTTGGGCTGAAAAAAAAAATTAAAAGCAAATGAGTGAGGTCAGAAACAAAAATGCTCTTCACAAAAATAACATAACATATACAGAACGCACCCATGCACGCGCCGGGGGGGGGGGGGGGGGGTCGGGGGGATACACAGGACAAAACACACATGCACACACAAATAGAGGGATTCTTGAAATATGAAATAATAAACTGTTGCGACTTACAGAGTTATCATCTGAAAGCAAAATTTTTAATTCATCAACAAAACAACTGAGGTACTGTATCAACTTGCAGCAACTCAAATCATCATGCACGCTTTGTATATTACCATGTTAAGAGAAAAAAAATGATAACAGGGTCCTAATAAACAAATGGAGAACAAGAAAGGAAATAAAGAGCATCTGATGGTGGGGTGCATCACTATTTTTTGTGCACTGGGTTAAACTGGTCCTCAGTTTCTCAAAAAGAATGATTAATAGAAGCTAAAAATGAAATTAAAATGATCAAATTTAGAAACTACTAAGTAAGCAGATACAATCATTAATTTTATTACCAAAATACAAGCTATTAACAACGCTATATCTGCAAAAATGTTGTTCTGAGAGGATAGTAGAAGATCAAATGTGAATGATTTTCAGTGGTAGGGCCAGTATGACCAATCAGCCAGCTTGGCAATTTCAAGTCAAAATTGAAACATTATAACACCCAATGCCATAGAAAAGCCATAATGGTACCCGTACATCATGTTCCCCTGAAAAGTAGTGTAGTCTACAACCATAACCATGTCATATGAGTGACGCATTCATAGGGCATCTTTCAAAGTCAAGACCACAACTACATTGTCTCCTCTCCCTAATCCATTTGAAAAACCCCAAGTTTTTAGCACATTCAACGTATAGAGAAAATTTGAAACAAAAAAACAGAGAAAAAAGCTTCATACCTTATGGTTCTGAAGAAATGGTGAAACGTGTCCCGTATCAGGTCATCACAGTCAAGATCTAACATCAAGACACAAGACCGGACCTTTGCAACGGTTTCAAGCATCGAGACCCTCCTTGCAAAGGAGGGGCTTTTTGTATCATCCAGCTTACCAAAAGCCTCCACAACTCTCGCAAACACATCCTGAAACCAGGTAAGTAACAAGGGTCAGTACTCAGTACACACAGACACCGCCATTTCATCCTGAGAAGAATCCTCACCCTCATCACATCATCATCATAGGGGGCCTCTGGTGCGGTGATCCTGGTAACCTCAGTTAAGCACGAGACAACAGCAAGCTTCACATCGGGGTCAGTGTGGTCTAGTAGCTCTTTTTTAATCAAGGCACTCATTGTGGGACGAAGAGCACTGTACATGCTCTCCGGCGGCGACTGGTCCACCCTGCACAACCAGGTTTCTGTTTCCTGCATAAACGACATACCAATTCTAAGTTTCTAACCGGTTAAAAGAGCAGCCATTTTATGTAGAAATAAGCTAAATGAGTAGCCGGCTAGAGTACACTTAATCTACAGTCTAACGTTAAATTCCAGCGTGCCAAAGTCCACCTTTGAGACAACCTAATCGGAACTGCGCAGTCTACAGACGAATACGAAACAACGATATCAAAGAAAGCAAAAGGCAGGGGTTCGATGGGGCGCTCACCTCGATTAACCTGAGCAGCTCGCCATCGGCGTCCGGGAGCGAGCCAAAGCGGGCGCCGATGTCACGCATCCGCCGTTCCACCTCCATCTGCATCTGCGCGGCGCCCGACGCCATTAGCGGGACCTACGGGGGCGGACGCGCCGCCCCAATCGGGGAGCGATGGAAAGATCTATCCGGGGGAAGGTGCTTAGGGTTTCGCGAGGGGAGTGGGTGGGGAGACGAGTTTTAGGCGATAGAGAGATGGTCGCGGTTGCGGTGGGGATGAGGGCGAGATTTAATTTTTTCCCCTCAATTTTCTAACTCGCGCTGCGATTCGTGCTGCTGCTACGGGTTTCGTCTGGATTGGTTTGGGTTTGGCTTGGACAAGGACACACTATTTATATGGGTACTGTGGTATTTTCCAATAAGCATACCATAAATATTTGAGAAATAGGGTGGCGGCAAGGATTTCAAAGAGCAAAGATGCAAATTTTTGGCGGTGGCTAAGATTTATGAAGTGTTCTTTCATGTGGATTTTCTATAATGTTTGCAAGAGATGTAGAGTACGTTATTTTTGGCTTTAACTTTTAGCTACGATTTTTGATTTTTAGACTGTTTGTGAGAGAGTACAGAGTAACAGAAACTCACATACGATTTTGGCCGTTATAAATGAAGTTGCTACAATTTATACTACAATCAATTTATAGACCCTGTCTTAAAAAGGCACTTCGTTTGAAAGATAATTACGGTAGAAAAGCCAAAAACAGCTTTTAGAAACTGAAAAAAGAGGCATGTAGATAAGAGAGGATTGTGGCACCTATCGTTATACAAATTTTTTTATTCATATTCCATAATCCTTCTATGAACTGCAACCCTTCATATACATTATAGAATATCCATGCAAAAGAGCCCTTTATAAACCCTAACAACCACAATTCTTACTCTTGTCTCAAAGCCTGCGAAAACACTTATGGAATATGACAATTCCCTCTCATCGTTATCTTGTACAAATATTTCTAGAATATCCACATGAAAATAACCCTTTATAAACCCTAATCGCCACCAAAATTTCTCATCCTTACCCTATGAAATCCTACATGCCATCTTCATCATCCCTATCTTTCGTACACATGTATAGGATATTTATAGAAAAACAATCTCAACACCACTATAAATAGCTTGCCTTTGACGCAAGCCTAACCCAAGCCAAGAAAGAGAAATCCAACTTCAACACTAGGAATTGAAGTTCAGAACGAAGAAAAATTGAGAAAAGGAAACTTTGAAAAGAGAGGTCTTGTTTGCTACAATTCTCATCCCTACCTACAAGAATTAGAAATAGTGTTATAAGAAAGATATGTAGATTTTTTTAAAAAAAAGAAAGATGTATAGCTAGCATCTGCCATACCCACAAGGTATAAGTTACAAACAACATTGTGTCTTTTAGTTTTTCCAATGTAGTAGTGCTAATTTAATAAGAAGTAGCACAAATATTAATGGGAAATACTTGGTGTTAAAATAAACAACCTAACAATATCAGATATAAAAATGACTACTGCATGGTGAAAAGTAAAAAATGTCAATGCAACTAAATTGTATTGCTTGTTGCAACATACTCATGTATAATAGCTTTAGGTCACAAGCAGCAAAAATAAATATAAATAAAAATAATTATACCTTTGCCAAATAAAATTGCGTGAACGATCTGACAAAAGTAAACAAGGGATCATATAACACATGGTGACATAGCAATCTCCTCGTCTATTAGCTTCATACATGAAAGCAAAGCCTCCTCATGTGTCTTTTTCTAAAAATAAACAACAAAAAAGTACAACAAACATTTCACCCTTATCTATTTACCATTTTAATTCTTAAGGACCCATATCCTCTCTGTAAAGGACAACACTCATGCTACTACCATCCCTTTACCAGTGCTATAAAAGGTGCTAGATGCTAGTTGGACAGCACCCACACGCTGATTAGCACACAACATGCAATAGCGAGATAGCAAGAAAAGGAGAAGGCAAGTGTTGGAGAAAAGGAGAAGAGAGAGAAAGAGAAAAGAAAAAAGAAAATGTGGGACTTACTTGGCCCAGTCCAGCCCATCAGGCCCAGCGCTGCCGCCCTACACATGAGAACTAAGGAGGTTAGGGTTTCCTTCTGCCGCCGCCTCTCTCTTCTATTATCGTTGCAACGCTACCCTCCTCCTTCTCTCCCCTCTCCCATCCTACCACCACCTCATCACTAGATCACCTTTGCCTCATATCCTTCCAGACGTTGCCCTCTCCCCTTCCTTCCTCGGCTCCGACATCTCTTCCCAACTCCGCCCTCGCCTCCCTGACTCCAACACCTCCCCATCATGGCCTCGCCATGCCTTGCCCGCCATGATGCACCACACCCTCCTTTTAAAAATATGTTCTCTCCATTAGTTTCACTTATATAGATAGGACAAGAGACAAAAAAAAAAGAAACATACATATGATGCGATACCACTTGGATAGTATGCAATAAATGTAGTGCAAGCTGTACATAGATATACAAATGACGTTGTGAAAAATGTTAAACATGAAACTGGCTGGATGGTATGCAATAAATGTAATACAAGCTATACGTAGATATGCAAATGTGTAAACAATGATGTAAAAGGTGGTTCACTCACATAATTCAAACTTGCTTAAGCTATAACTATAAGCAACCCTTCTCCACTTGCTACTTGTAAAAACATGCTTTGTCGTTAGGCAACCAAATGAATTGATCAAATATATCTCATTGCATATAAATTGTTCTTCTTCTCCTTTCACTGGTCGAGTAAACCAAAACACCCTTACAAATATTCTTTAGTAATGGTCGCTAGTGATAACTTATTTTTACTCAAATCGTATGCAATGTGATTACACTATCACGCAAAATCTTAATATTAGGAACAACTATTTTGTGGCTCACATCAGATGCCCATCTTCGCCTCACCCCACCCCTTGGTCCTCGTACCTCCCAACCCGGCATCCCTTCCATGCCTGCCTATCCCCTCGCCTCCCGCAGGGGCCACTGCCACCATCTTCCCCACCAAATCCAAACTTCGAACTCAAGAAAAACCTAAAACTATTGACTCGATAACAAAAATAACCTTTAATTTGTTTTCACAACTTTGAATTCAATTTCACAAACTTTTAACTCAAAATTGCCCCTCCCCAACTTTCAACCCAAAATCTCTACTACTTAAAAGAATGAGTTGATAGTAGTAGTTCACCACCAGTGGTTCATCTACCTTTTATACTTGTTTTTCAACACAGATGTGTCCATGTATCATTGTAATTTAACTTTTTCCCAATCTAGCATAGCTCTCTTGTGGCTACTTTGAAAAATGGAGCTTTCACAAAACAACTGTAAATTGTAAGAAGTTTTTTTTATGTAGGTGCTCTAAGCATTAAAAAAAAGGTTTTTTCACAAAACAACTGTAAGTTTCACAGGTGCTACTTTTGATGTGCGTGAGCTCTCTTGTAGCATAGTTTCTTGATCTTAGCGTCTCAAAAAAAAAAAAACTCAGCCCAAGGGGTGTGTTCATAACCACGAATCAGTCATCGAATGGATCGAGTATGCGTGTACCGACGAATGCAGCGGGGCAGCCGCAACGAGGAAAGCTGCCTTGCGACCTCACTCCCGGACTCGTCCACGGGATAAATGTTGGGTCCATCTCCACACAGACCAGCGCACTACTGGCAAGTTCAGTCCCAGTACCAGCATAACGAATTGCAAGGAGCACATGCACATCAAAGGAAAGGCATTGCTAAGTACCATCTTTTAGAGGATTACTACCTATTACGCCTCACGTCTGTTTTTTAAAATTCCCTTTATCTGTCTATCTATTATCTTACTAAAATAAAATCAAAAGAAGCCATCATGTTCATTCTCAAATGTTAGAAATTACCACGTCGATAGGTAGGGAAAGAAAAAAACCACCATCTATTGTAGTAGGTCTATATTATAATAGTTAAAATTAATCAGATCTAAATATGAGAGCTATTATAGTTGTATAAGAGTACAATTGTATCTTTAATCAAACATATTAGAGTTTTCTATCAAATGCAACTCTATTTTTAAATATGAGTATATATATTATAGTATCTAGCCGTATAATTGTGCAGGGAACTCAACTAAGTCATGCGACGGTTATGAGCTAAAATCTCCTCCCAAGTTAGTGCAAAACATATTATCTAACATGAAGGCGACCACATTTTTTTTCTTTAGATGTCATATTATTAGTTTGTTTTGGGAAAACTTTGTAAAGTTTGAAACAACACCTAGGACACAAATCAATTGATACCTAGCAAGTTGTCGTGAATGCTACGCTAGGATTGGTAGCTTCTAGTGAAGGCAAAAAATGAGTCAAGCAGGAAGAGGAAGATCGGGCGGGGAAAACGGGGTTCAAGCCCACAGCTTCTAACGTGACATACAGCGCTTGGCCAAGAAGTGATAGGGTTAGGAAGAGAGAGAGAGAGGAGATAATGAGACACTGCACGGTGTTTCTATTTTTTCCTCAATTAAAAGCATTATATTTTGAGATTTGCTAGTGCCCAGACGTCCAATCTAAATACTATCTCTGTGCAGTTAGTTGTAACATTTCTCTATCATGTGTACAACAGTTTTCGATAGTGTATACAACAAAAAAAAGAATAACAGGAGTATTCCCATCGTACGCTTCAATGCAACATTTTTAGACAATATGCATAACAATTTTAACCACATAAGCAACAAAAATATTTAATAAAAATCTCGACATTGCACTGATTGTTGCTGATTGCTACATATATAAAATCAAAATATTACAAAAAAAAACAAAAGTATCTCCAATGACAGGCGGCACACGAGGCCTCGGGTGCAGCGATAGAAGGCGGCGGGGTTCCAAGGTGATCACAAGGAAAGCTTGTATTAGGGCACTCATTGAATTTGAAGGTGGAGAAGGTGCTGTTCCAAGGGAAGTCTGACTACCAAAATGTGATGGTTTTTCATGTATGTACCTTCGATGTTTCCATCATACTTTTATAGCACATCAAGGCAATTTGAGTGTGTTAGCCGCTGCCTGCAGAGCAGATGACCAAAGTTCAAGTTACTTTTGCTTAGGAGTTTGGACGGTTGCATACTTCCATTGCATCAAAGTTAAAATAGTTAACTTGGTCTAACGAATCTATCCAACAAACAAGAAGTCTTTTAATTGGACAATGACCGGTGTCTGAGACAAAGTGTTTTCCCTCAACGAAGTTTAGTGTTGGCCAAAAGAAAAGAGCATAACAAATGGTTGATGTCCTGAAAAACATTACAGCAAAAAAGGATATAAATCTAGAAGATGGGATGTTGCAGGCAATTATTAACATATTTATGTTGTCAAGAAGTTAAAATCATAACTGTCAATGGCATGGAATGATGTCAAGCAAGAAAAAAAAATGCCGCAAATAGCAAGAAAAAAAATGCCGCAAATAGTTAGTAGTCTTGTATTAATGAGTCGTCTCAGCTCGACTTATGACATGCTGGCTATGCATGAATGAACAAAAAGCAATATGCTTATAAAACAATTTATGCCATGACAAGGCCACTTTCGGCCAAGATTCTGCTAAGCACAAAATGGTTAGTCAGCACAAGGAATAAAACTTTAGCTCATCAGCAAAGAACCACATACACGACTTCCAGTCCCCATCCAAACTTTGTTGAATAGCATATGCAAATTAAAATTTAGCAATATCGCACAAAGTATCAGCTGTGCTGCGGCTGTGACTTTTTAGGCTTTAAAACAGATTGGACACATAACCATGTACACCTCGGAACCGAGGCTGGTGCTGGACCGGCAGATCGCGCGTGGACCTTACCTACATCGTGTATAGGCTCAAGTTCGGCAAAATCCGCGTGCTCAACATCAACACAACGCTTTGCTCGCTCCTTCATGGGCACACACAGGTACGACTACTATAGATGGATTATATCGAGGAAAATGTTGTTGTTGCTTAGATGCATAGACTTCAAGAAATATTGGATAGATACATAGACTTAAATTGTAAAAAAAAGATGCGTACATAGACTTGTTTATTAGTATTTTTTTCATATCACAGCTCATGCATACATAATTTGTGTTTTCGTTGCAACGCACGGATATTTTGCTAGTAAACCATGAATCAAAGAAAAAAAACAGACCTCTATTTGTACGGGTTCAGCACTCACACCGTGTCTCGTTATCTACTACCCTAGTGTACCAACCATTTTCCGCACCGCACCGAGGCACCGACCCGCGGTTAGCTCACTTCCCACTCCCATCCTCGTCCCCACTGCCCGTTCCCTCTCACGACCCCCCCCCCCCCCCCCACCCCCCACCACCACCACCACGACGCCCGAGAACATCACGAAATCACGCACGCTCGCGCTGTCACACGCCGCGCGGACGACGGGACGATAGAATCCGGCAGGCACGAGCGCGGCGCCCCACATTACCCGTGAGCGATGGCAGGCGGGGCGCGCCGCGCGGCGTGCGGGCGGTGGTGCCTGGTGATCCTGGCCGTGGCATCCGCGCTCGGCGTCTCCGGCCCCGCCTTCTACTGGCGCTACAAGAAGGGCTTCTCCTCCTCCGCTTCCTCGTCTGCCGCCGCCGCCGCGTCCTCCCCCTCGTGCCCGCCCTGCAGCTGCGACTGCCCGCCGCCCCTTTCCCTCCAGTCCATCGCCCCCGGTGAGCGTCCAATTCCGTTCCTGTTACAGATCTTGTAACTGCCATCGTCCGATCTGCGGCCGACGCGTATGCTAGGCATAATTCATTAGATAAAAACTCGGTATTTGGGTTGCAACTGGTGTTGTACCAGATGAATACCGTTGCTTATGACTGTGCATAGTTCCAGTGCCACCTATCGGTGAACTGGATTCTGTACTACAAATAGGCAAAGTGAACTTCTTTCTATGTTCTACCTTGAACGCTTTTAATTGGATTGTGTGGCCATCATACCTGACATTATTTTACATTTTCCTCCCTTTGCAGGGCTTGTTAACTTATCAGTTTCAGGTTTGGGCTCTTTCTTCATGGTCCCTTTAATTGAGGTTCATCATTACCCAGCCTTCTCATTGTAATCAATCAAGTATAATGGTTATATGATGGAAGAATGATAGCACTTGTAATGTTTTCATCATGATATTTCCTAGACCGAACAATTCAGTCTGCACCTTTAGTTTTTTCAGGAGTTTTATCTCCCTTAAGACACAATTTAGACGTCTTGGGTGATTAACATGCCTGTTATTTTACTAGTGTCATTATTTAATCTTCACTTTTCTGTTGCCAAAACGTTCAAATAAATTGGTGCCTATGACAGTGAAATTTTACATGGTGTCCCAAAAATAAGTATACTCTTTATCAAATGTTACAGAAACTTTTTCATCCTTTATCTTCAGATTGTTTTGTGTATCAATGTTTGCTGCTTTGAACGACTATAAAGCTATGTATCAGGCTGGTCATAAAGCATTTTTGCAATTTCTGAAAGGTTGGCTTTAATACTTAGGCATTAAATCTCAGAGATTTGTCTAAGAATAAGCTCTATTGAATGACCTATTGTAGAAAAGGCGCCCTAGTATCATTGAGAGAAGGGTGTGTTTTTCATTATGTTTGCTCGGAATTCTGATGTCTTTATGGCATTAGCTATACCTGAACAAGTACCACAGAAGAAAGCGAATGATGCTGTAGTCATTAGTATACGTTGGCATGTATAATGTTCACAAAAGCTCAGGACCAAAATAGTACTTGCTTCCGCACATACCAACCAGATTTTGGCTTGTCCGATAACACATCAACATTTTGCAACCAAACATGGATTACTTCCTGCTGTTTCCAGAAAGGGGGGAAAACTACCCTGCACTAATTTGTCATGCTGTGCATCTTCCTAAGTTTCGGCAAAGCATACATTTTCCTCAATACTTATTTACCAATCACTTCAGGAACTAACACTGTCATGTCTGCACCTCCACATAGTGCTTTCACCTACATAATTCTCCTCATTTGGATGGCGCATATGCTCTGTAGGATAGTACAAACTTTCTCATGTTGCTGCACAAGTAGTCACCCAAATGTTCTTGTCGCCCAGAGCTGGAACTAGTATTTTAAATTTCCTTTCTCACATGGTTGCATTGATTTCATTCTACTTCTGTTACTGTTGTTATCAAGATATCATCATGTTGACTGGGGAAAAAACATTTGAATCGAAATATGCAGATTGTGGCAAAAATGACCCTGAGCTCAGCAAAGAGATGGAGAAGCAGTTTGTCGATCTCCTTAATGAGGAACTCAAGCTGCAGCAGGTTGTAGCTGAGGAGCACAGCCATCACATGAACGCCACTTTTGTTGAAGCAACAAGACAGGCTACCCAATACCAACGAGAGGCAGAGAAGTGTAATGCGGCCACAGAGACCTGCGAGGAAGCTAGGGAGCGGTCTGAGGCAGCAATTTCAAAGGAGAAGAAACTGACAGCACTGTGGGAACGACGAGCTCGCCAATTGGGTTGGCAGGAGTCTCGAGTCACAACCATATGATAGCTTGACAAGTCGCTGTAATTTTTCTCTTTTACAGGTAAAATTACTTTCAGTAGCTGCATGAGTTACATCTTGCAGCGAAACTGGGCAGCGTTAATTGTACGGATCAACGTGTAATGTTTGCCTGTGTATTATCAGTTGTCCCGTGAAGCATAGTTACTCTAGATAATGTATCCCGTGAGGCATAGTTACTCTAGACAATGTATCTTCCTTATAAATGTGAGTACTATACGTTGTCTTAATATTCAAATTTTCTGTTAGCATATATTGAAGACATTCAATTCCGTGTTGTGGCTGTGGATCAGAAGGCAATAATGTTTTCTAGTATGGACGAAATTTATACATGTGAATTCTTGCCTCTTCTATTGTTCTGGGAACATTATTATTGTTTTGAGTATCAAGGCAATTTTTTTGTCAGTAATGTTCCGTGCTTGTAATTGAAAGTATTAAAGTAACGTTATTTGGTTGGTGTTTAGTTCAAGAAAGCGCAAAGTTCTCTACAAATTTGGGCCAATATGAACTCCAGCCACATTCATGAAATAAAAAAGAAAAGAAAAACCGAACAAGGGGAAATTGTGACTGACTTGAGCAGAGAAAAGAAAGAAGGAAAGAAAAAACACATGGTGCAAAGTTTTCTACAAATTTGGACCAATATATGAACTCCAGCCACATTAATGAAATAAAAAAAGAAAAGAAAAACCGAACAAGGGGAAATTGTGACTGACTTGTGCAGCAGAAAATAAAGAAGCAAAGAAGAAAAACATGGCCCAAAGTTCTGTACAAATTTGGACCAATATATGAGCTCCAGCCACATTCATGAAATAAAAAAAGAAAAGAAAAACCGAACAAGGGGAAATTGTGACTGACTTGAGCAGAGAAAATAAAGAAGGAAAGAAAAAACACATGGCCCATGCAGGTCTCGAACCTGCGACCTTCGCGTTATTAGCACGACGCTCTAACCAACTGAGCTAATAGGCCAGATATTCGAATATTAATATTGCATTTATTTGTTCTCTAATTAGCGAAGTAGGTTCAGCTGCAACGCGCACCGTTGTACTGTGAAAAACAACAGGGTGACATCAAATGCCGCATTGCTACATTATCCTACATGCTTCTGCGTAATGGCTTGTTACAAAAATGGTTTTGTGTCACCGTTACGTAGCCAAAATTTTTGGTTCATTGCAAGACGTACGGTACAAGGAAGACACACAGCGCGCTTTGTCGTGGAGAGATGTGCCTGCTCACATGAAGTTCCAATGCCAGGGGCAGGCGGGCAGCGTGAATCGGAGGCCGATGACGCAGTGCGTGCATGGAGATGGAGACGGAGCAGTTCGCGGGGAGGGAGGGGAAGGTTGAACGCGCGACGATCGAGTACCTGCCCACGGCCGGGGACGGCGTGGCGGGCTCAGCCCCCATCAGACGGGTAGCTCAGGCCAGGGTTTTTTCTTTCGGCAGGTTACCGGTCAGTAACCGGTTTTACTAGGTTTATCGATAATCTTGGGGAAAATCTAAATCGGTTTTAAAAAAATTATTTTATATGAATTTTGTTAAATTTAAAAGAATTTTTTGCTAAAATTTGCTTCAAAATTTTCGGTCGATATTTTTAACCGATTTATGACTGGTTATTGGCGATAATCGGCCGGTATAAATTTAAATTTCAAAATTTGTTTGCTTTTTTTGAATCGAATTTCTCGAGAAAAAACTGAAAATCAGCTAAACCGGTTTTACGGATCCCCTCTTGTAAAAAATAAAAACCGGTAAAGTGAACCTTGGCTCAGGCAGCGGAAACGTTTCGAATTGTTTCTCGTAGGCAACCGCGACCAGCCGGCTCCAGAGAAAGTTCTTCTAAAAGTGCATCTTATTTGGATATCATCCAAATCTCTGAAATTGTGAACCCTTCTCGATAACAATGCTATACAAATCCTAAAACTGAACAGCAAGGGATGAAGTCCCAAAGTACCAAATGCCTTCCCCAAAGCGAATTTTCCCCTCATTTCCTACCATCCATCTGTAACCAAGTACGACAAGCTAAAACAAAACAAAGATACTCGCTTAGCGAACATTCCTTTGGACTATAGACGAATCCATACCCTTTTTCTCATAAGAAACTGATAGAGGTGAATTAGAGACCATTAGTCTGGTTAAAATGATTATCAGCCCACCAGCAAAGCCACAAGCTCGCATCGCAGCTTGTAACACCAAAGTTCAGAGACATTGTCACGGCGTACGGCCGCGCGACGCCCAGGGTGGTCGTCGAACGAACAACGACAGTTGGGGTCTTTCATAACCGTTCGATCGTGGTTCGACGGCCTAGATCCTTGGGCATCACATCCCTGGCAGCGTTCTGGTTCACAAGACAGTCGTATCCCTTTGAACTAGGACTGATAGCTTTTAACTGTGGCTGAAATATTTGGTAAATAGTATTCATTGGCAGAGCAATTGGAGGGTCAGGTGAGGCTAGCGACCCCCCTACCGTTGGTCGCCCCCCGCCCCCAAGTCATCGCTGCCTCCCTCAGGGCTTTAGTTGGCACAATAGAAAACTTAGATAAGGCCCGTCTCCCTGACGCCGTGTCGGGCTTGAGCTGCCTATAGATATAGGGCTTATTCAGGTAATTTAACACCTTGATATCTATTTGTTAAAAAAATCAATCGTACCCGCATTTCTATCTTTGGAGTTTCATGCTAGCTATGCTCTTTCCGATGAGAATAAACATTGTAACCAAAAAAAAGGTTAAATCTTGTGAATGCATTTTTCTTTGAACGAACTAAAGTTAAACCTAGTGATTCAAAAATGACACCAGATGACTGAAGTAGAGTTATTTTCTTAATAGCCCCGAGCACTAAAAGAACACAGATGACCTTCCCATTTATCTGAGAGACCGCCATGATCCTTCAGATAGTCTGATTTCTTGCCACATTTTGGCAAAGAAAATATAGTAAATAATCAATCATCGACCCTCTATCGTAAGATCCATCCAGATGGTAAAAGCTTGTGTAAACCATGTGTCGATATTTTAATACCGATCTTATGATGACTTGTTTAGATTTGAGGAAAGCTCTTGAAGACTCAGACTATGATCATGCAGAGTAGAGACACGGAAATTTTTATACAGGTTCAAGCCTTCTCTTAGGAGAATAATAATCCTACGTCTTGTGTGATTATTACTCAGAGAATTGATTGCAATCGGGAAGAAAGTAATGTGAAAAGTCTTACGCTACTTCTGTTGTCTCCTCTCTCAGTCTCCCGGTCTCTCAGTCTCCTCCTTCTGTCTCTCTGATGTCAACCTTTATATAGTTGGCAAAGCGATGGCCGTTGTCTCATGCCAAAAGATGTCTTAACGTTTCGAGTGATAACCGTTCGATGAGAGTTATTGTTAGAGAGATATGGTGGCCCGTTCGTTGTGTGGCGGTTGATATCAGAGAGAGATCATGAGTGGTTATTAAGAATAAACACACGTTCTAACCACCTTGTCTAATGGATCCACGATGTAGTAGGTCATTGTAAACAAGCCAATTGGAGATAAATTGGTCGTAGGAAAGTCCACGACCATGAGGTGATCACAGGACGACTTACGACTATATAGTAGAAGACTTACGACTATGTGGTCGTAGAAAGACTTATGACTATATGGTCGTAAAAGGACTTACGACTAGCTGGTCGTAGAAGGATTTACGACTATGCAGTCATAGAAAAGTTTACAACCGAGGAGTGGTCGTATAAAGACTTACGACTACCTTGTGAAATCTTTCCCTTATCGATACGGGGTATACTTAAGAAATATAATGACATAATCATTTGAGAATTATTATATCCTCGTTATCTAGCCCTCTAATTTCAAGTGAAAGTAACTTACTTGAGAAACAGAGGTCGTAGACGAAAAATAGTCGAAAGTAAAGCCTTTTTATTCTCTTTGACCAGAATTGATATTGGTCAATAAGATAATTTCGCTTGAGTTGTAAAGACATATGAACTTCAAATAGAGGAATTAAAGAATTCCAATTGATTTCTGTCGATCTATCCTCCGAAGCAGTTCCCGAGATACTCATTCGATTCCTGAGATGGGTAACTCACACGTCTATAAAAGCTTACCTTAAGATAACTTTAGGTATCCTTACTTTCCCCATCTACTCTGATCCGCTTTGAGCTTTTTGTCGCCGACCAAGTCATCTTCTTCCTTCAATCTCTTCAAAATCCAAACCAACCACTCGAAAAATGACTAAACCATCATCCAATTGGCTGGTGTCGGAGATGGATAATGCAAACTTGAGGGCATTGGAAGATGTTGAGAAGATCCCTCTGCGAAAATTCGTCAAATGGATCGAAGCTACTAGACAGAACTGGCCATCGTGGGAGATTGGGCAAATCCCGTTGTTCCAGGCATACTGTGAGTGCGGCTTTCATCTTCTAGCTCATCCCTTTCTCATGGTCGTGCTCGAACACATCGGGGTTGAATTAGTAAACTTGATTCCCAATTCGATTACCATGCTTAGTGTATTTGTGTGAGGCTTATCTAGGGATTCCTCCGGATCTTGAACATTTTCGGTATTACTACGAAATGAGTCGGCAGGCCAGAATTGCCGGAAGCTATGGTCTGAAGATCCATGATGACAAGATAGAGTAGTATATCCAGATGTTTACTCGGTCTTTATGGTCATACTAGAAGAAGTGGTTCTACTATGAGATGATAAGTGAAGATAGCATTTCCTTTGTGGGGAATGCTGCTAAGAAGAACACTTCTTGGAATCATGGCTTATTTGGCCCATCACAATCTAAATTCCTAGCTCCACCATTGCAGGCACTGTATACGCCGATGTTGGAGAGGGGGAATTGGCAAACAGTGACGTTGCTGGAGAACAGCGAGCGGAATGTCCTTGAACTGTTCACATAAATGGCATTTACAAATCTAGCTCTCTCTATGGATTTACTGAACTCGGCAGGTGCGCTGCTGAGCCCTTAGTGTGGCAGCTAGTAATGCCTCATCGCTAATGTTTAATTAAACGCAAGATTAGTGCTAATTAAATGCGATTAGTACTAATTAAATGCAATTAACACTATTTAAAATGTAATTAACACTAATTAAGCATATACAGTACGTCGACCGGCGACTTGCTGAGCTCTCTTAGCTCAGTAGTTATTAGCTGAGATTGATAGATCTATGGAGAGGGCTAGATTTGCACAAACAAATGTTCAAATGCTAAACCTGAAAAAAGTGGTTACAATCCATTTATGTGAACAGATCACTATCCTTGATGTTGCAGTTTACGCACGCAGGGATCTCGTCGATCTAATCTGGAGTCTATAAGGGCATGTACAATGGTATAGACAACTGTTGTCTATAATATTCTCATGTCATCTATAAACGGTACTAAAGACAATTCATACAATATGTTATCTTTTTGTATGTCTCTATGAATAGTTTCTTTATGATACGATATATTTTATTTATCATGCTACAGTCGACTACTGTATAAAAGACGATTTAATTCTATATACTTCTTTTTTTCTCTATATTATTTTATACACATAGTTCATAGAAAACTAACAGCTAAGAAGTTTATGGACGCGCACTCGAGCCTGCCCAGACGCAAGCTAGATCGAGGGAAATTTAACTATTTGCCACTCTTAAGAATGCCACCTATTCAAATGCCACTTTCTTCCTTGCAATTAACATTTTGCCACTCTTAAGATGTGGTTGACTAATTAATCCCCACTTTCGAGCCCACGAGGCGCCAAATCACTGCCATGTCAGCATCATGCGTGACACTAGACGCGAAATGACGATTTTGCCCCTACTGCTTCTCTCCTCCCCCTATTACCTTCTCCATCTCTGGCCGCCGGCGAGCACCGGGCCGGTGCGCCCCCTTGCTCTTCCTCTCCGCCGCCGCATCCTCCTTCTCCACCCGGCGCAGGATGCTGACATAGCAGTGATTTGGCGCCTCGTGAGCTCGAAAGTGACAATTAATTAGTCAACCACATCTTAAAAGTGACAAATGTTAATTGCAAGGAAGAAAGTGACATTTGAATATGTGTCATTTAAGAGTGACAAATAGTTAAATTTCCCGATCGAAGGATCAAATCAGGCTATCAGATTCAGAACGCTCTCACGGCGCAAAGCCAAACACATCTCGGCATCTCCTCCTCCGTCAGATCTGCTGCTCGCGACCAGGGCGAGCGCCAGCCATGGAGCCCGGGCTGAGCATCGAGTCCGGGTCGGCCATCCGCGTGGCCGTGCTGCCGGTGGGCGGGCCGATCCCGCCGCCGTGCCTGCGCGACTACGCGGCGCTGGTGGCGCGGCACGCGCGCGTCGACCTCTCCTCTTTGCGGCCCTACTACTCGGAGCACCAGAAGAGCCCCTTCGCGCGCCAGCCCTGGGACACGGGCTGCCTCCGCCTCAAGTTCGTGCTCGGGGGTTGCGTGCCCTCGCCCTGGGAGGACTTCCAGTCCTCCCGCAAGGTACTCGCCGTCATCGGCATCTGCCATCTCCCCTCCTCCCCCGACCTCGACCGCGTCGCCGCGGACTTCGTCGACGCCGCGCGCTCCTACCCCTCCGCGCTCGCCAACCGCTGCTTCGCCTTCTGCCCCACCGACGCGCAGGTGCGTACCGCTGCTGCATCTCTCCCAAGTCTCCGGATCTCGTGTCTGTATTGGCGCGCGCACCTCAGCATCGGCAGATCTCCGTGATTCAGCGCGTGTGGATCATATGGTTTTGTAATTGCTCTACGAAGTAGACCTATGGGCTATGGCAATGGCATGTGCATTTGGTTAGAGCTTAGTTGCTTCCAAGTGTTCCTAATGTGTGTTAAACTGTTACTTGGATGAGATCTGAGTGACCTAACTTAAGTCTTGATTAGGCGCTCCAAACTGAACTTTAATATACTAATCATAGCTCGAGGGCTTAAACTGCAGCTGCGGCTCTTTTGATGATAATTGGTTTGATCGTCTTGGTTTGGACTTTACTGTTTGCTTTAGTTGGGTGTTAGGCTATGATTTATGCTCACTTCACTTGCTTTGCATGCTACTAGTATTTCTAGACCCAATGAGTGTGAACTTATGCACTCGTGTGCATAAGTCAGTTGGACTTGTCAAACAGTGCTGAACGTTGTACTGATATTCTTGTGTCATGGAAGGAAGGTCATGGTTTACATTATAAACAAATTCTATGTAGTGTTGTTATGCTGATAACTATAATTGCTGTTATGTTTAATTAAGCCTTTATTGGTCATAACAATGTTGTGATGCCTGCCTTCTAACTTTGTCTTGTTTGATCACTTCTTGCTCTAATGTAATTACTGTTTGCATTGTTGTTTCTCGTAGTTGGTGGAGAAAAAGAGGGATGATATTATTATGTTCCCTCCTTCTGATCAGCAATCGCTGGAACTTCATATGCTTACGATGATCCAAGATCTCTCCGCGTCATTGTTGATGGAGTTTGAGAAATGGGTCTTACGCGCAGAATCCACGGGAACTATTCTAAAGACACCTTTGGACTCGCAATCCAGTCTTGGCTCAGAGGAGGTTCATACTTTAGGTGTTCCGAGTATTTTGACCAGTGTATGTTGATGATGTAAATGGTCCAATACTCTATTGCTTATATAAGACAATATACTTCTATATTTTCTAGGTGATTAAGGCTAAAAAAAGAAGGCTGGGCCGTGCACAAAAGATAATCGGAGATTATTGCTTATTGGCTGGATCACCTGTTGATGCTAATGCACATTACACCACATCAATAGAGCTTGCAAGATTGACAGGAGATGTTTTTTGGCACGCTGGAGCCCTTGAGGGTAGTGTCTGCGCATTAGTGGTGAGCACTCATACCTACCCATCAAGCTTTGGGATTGAAAGCATTCCGGTTGTTCAATTTTATTCAGCTTGATAGCTGGCATGCAAATAGTGCCTTTGGAGCTGCTTCTATTCTATCTTATTGGCTGTGTTACTCACAAGTTGCGACCTTCCTTTGACAGTTTTAGGTGATGATTTTGTGCTTGTAAGCAGGTTGATAGGATGGGCCAAAGTGATCCTGTTTTGGAAGATGAAGTGAAGTTCCGTTATTACACCATTATCCAGCTATACAGAAGAGCAACTTTACAAGATAATGCTCAAAGGTATTGAACTTGGCATGCTATCTTTCTTAACCTCTATATGCGAACGACACCCTTCCATCACATAGGGCAATATCCTGCTTTTAGTTTTTGTTCTATGATTATTACATTCTACATAAGGTAAAGCCCTTTTGTTCCTTGTGAGTTACATATGAGAGAATTGAAGTATTCTCGTCGGTTTTTACACGCTACTGATATGTTGAAGGTATCGTACCAAATCCTAAAACTGTTGTTCACATCAGTGCATCACTATATTAAAACTTTCTTGGCCGTTATTTTTGTTTGGTTTTGATCCAAATTGGCTTGAAAAAAGTTGCACCCTTTCTTGTCCTTGAGTATGTTTTTTCTCTGTTCTGTCCTCCCCTCCTCTCTTTTTTTCCTTGTTTAAGTTGAGTGTCCTCGTTACTAGTATTCCATCAACACTGAAAACTGGTTAGAGGATTGCATGTTATGCTGAGCTATTTACTTGGTGAATTTACTTAATGCACTAACATTGCGGCTATACTTCTTTTTTTAGAGTTTCACCTGTGAGCTTTGAGCTTGAAGCTGCATTGAAGCTGGCAAGATATTTGTGCAGGTGAGTCTCCCTATTGTCCTATACTCCTACGAGTAGGAGGCTTGCATAGCCAGTTTTCTCATGCTTTATTAGCACTTGATTCTTATAGAATGCGCAGCCAAATAACTTTGTTGGTACTTGGTAGTTTCTTATACTTAGGTAATACATAATTATTTGACTAAAAGAAAGTATGAAACTATTGTGATCTTGGAATGAGGTAAGAGGTTGCATCAAAGTATACTCTGCTTAGGGTAAAGTTGTCTGATAAAATTTTATGTCTTTCTTTATCAGACGGGAACTCGCCAAGGAGGTGTCAGATTTATTAATGGGCGCTGCAGATGGTGCCAAGGCTCTGATTGATGCCAGTGACCGATTGATACTATATATTGAAATTGCGAGACTTTTTGGTACTCTTGGGTATAAACGCAAGGCAGCGTTTTTTTCAAGACAAGTTGCACAGTTATACCTTCAGCAGGACAATGCATATGCTGCTATGAGTGCTATGCAGGTTCTAACCATGACTACAACTGCATACCATGTTCAAAGCAGGAAGACTAGCAAAAGGGATCCTGCTTCGCCCAAGGTGAGTTTGTTACATGCTTGCAGCATACTGAGAATGAATTTGTCATTCTTAATTATGTGCTTACTATATTGTGTATTTGTATGTTCTCAACTTTTCTCTCAGACTTTTTTTTAAAAAAATCTTGGGCTCTGCTTTACTCTCACTGAAATCATGCCAACCTCAAAACTGCCCCTTCCTTTCTGATGGAAATATGATGGAAGTAAACTTTACATTGTCAGTCAAGAGTTGATAGCAGCGTCTTTCCTTCTATTCATTTTTACCCCTTTCGTTTGAGGTGGAGATCTGGGTAGGATAAACAGGGATGACGAGAATACAAGTCGCATTTAGCATCTTAGAACAAGAATCGCCTTGATTAGGAATATATGAATCGGAAAACTACTGCTAGCAAGCATCACTAAACAGATTTGCCTTTCCTAATGATCATGGGGCTGAATACTTGGACTCACCCAAAGGGTGCATAATTTGATTTACAGGTGCAATATGTCATCTTGTAACACTGCAGATCATAATTCAGATATCCTTACCATCATTACCACATGATAATAAGGGCCGGACATATTTATTATACTAATATTTCGACTTTTGAGTTAAGTTTTTATTTTACATATATTGGTAACACAATATAAAAAATAGTGTTGAATTTATAGTATTATTGGCAATCCCTGTTTGTTTAGGAACTTGGTGCTTGCAATATTGATGTTGGAAAAGTTCACCCTCAGTCTATAGCATCGTTGTTTGAGTCACAATGGAGTACCATTCAAATGGTCGTTCTGAGAGAGATATTGATGTCTTCAATACGCGCTGCTGATCCTCTCTCGTCGTGGAGTGCTGCAGCTCGTCTTCTTCGATCATTTTACCCGCTCATCACCCCAGCTGGTCAGAGTGGCCTGGCAAGCTCACTTGCAAATTCCGCTGATAGACTTCCATCGGGCACACGTTGTGCAGATCCTTGTCTTCCTTTTATCAGGCATGTTATTTATCATGATGCTCTTATTATCATGTTTGGGAAAAATGAGAATAAACAGTATTATGAAGTAGTTTTTTCTTCAAGAACTGGAGGAACTACTCTTAAGTCAGAAAGAAGCTCCTGATAAAACCTGTATCTTTGCTGGTTTGCCAATGATTTATTTTTCTTTTATACTTGTTTTTCCAGGTTGCATTCTTTCCCACTTCACCCATCACAACGAGACATAGTAAAGCGCAACCCACATAAAAAAGAGTGGTGGACCGGTGGAGGTCCTTCAGGGCCTTTCATTTATACACCTTTCACCAAGGGAGGAACATCTGGGACTAGCAAACAAGAGATAAATTGGATTGTGGGAGAGCCAGTACAAATTATGGTAGAGTTAGCAAATCCTTGCAGCTTTGACCTAGTTGTTGAGAGCATTTATCTCTCTGTTCATTCTGGAAATTTTGATTCCTTTCCGGTTAGTGTTAATCTTCCACCAAACACTTCCAAATTGGTTCTGTTATCAGGAATTCCAACACAAGTCGGACAAGTATCAATTCCTGGGTGCATTGTTCACTGTTTTGGTGTTATTACAGAACACCTCTTCAAAGAGGTCAACTGTTTGCTCCTTGGAGCTGCACAAGGGCTTGTTCTTTCTGATCCTTTCAGATGCTGTGGCTCTAGCAAGTTTAAGAGTGTTAACTTTCCTAACATTTCTGTCGTTCCTCCTCTGCCTTTATTAGTTGCAAATGTTGTGGGTGGAGATGGTTCTATTCTTCTATATGAAGGTGAAATTCGTGATGTTTTAATAACGCTGACAAATGCTGGAACTGTACCAGTTGAAGAAGCAAATATTGCATTATCAGGCAAGAACCAGGATTCTGTTATTAAAATTGCCCATAGCACATGGAAATCTGCACTGCCTATAAAACCAGGTGGAGAAGTGACATTTGCAGTGACACTAAGAGCATGGCATTTTAGCTTGGCAGATTTGGAAGCAGATGGCAGCAGATCTCCAGCAAATTCGAGGAGGATAGCAAGAGAAGGGATCAATCCTTTCTTGGACATTCACTATGCTGGTAGGTCGTAGGTGTCTTAACTCTTCTGTGTTCTGCATCATCCTTTAATATTCAGCTTCTCTGATGATCTGTAATTCTATATGTAAAGTCAGAGTTACTCAAATTAACATCTTCCCATGCAGATACATTTGTACTACACTTGTCTTTATCCTTTTAGATTCAAATATACCAGCAAAGCACCATAGGAATTATCTGCACCAAATCACTATGGCTGAAAAATAAACAAGTAGCTTCATGTCATAGTTATCATGTGTTAAAGCCCTTTGTCACTTGTTAATGGTGAGTAATCTTGATTCAACTTGATGTAGAGGGTAAAACGGTGAAAATACCTAAATCTATAGTTATTAATCTACCTATTACAACTAGACATTTGCAACTTTGTTAATTTCTCCTGTGGTAAGCTATGCCTCTATTCATGTTATTATTATTATTATGTCTGAAGCATAGATAGCAATAGTCCTTTCGAGTGCTACTACCACACTCTCTGCTTCAATGTTGTTCACCCAGTGCTAATATGTGATGTTTCTTTACCATCTCGGCTTGCTGGGGTTCCTTTCGTGCTCTTCTCAGTTTTGACATCTGTAGACTTTCATTAAGGACATAGCCATTCCCCCTTCACGCACATATAGTTTTTGTAGGTGTTGCTTGTTGCTTTGAAATGGCCATCCTGTTTACACTTTCGCCTGCCCTAGTAAATATCTGACCTACAACTTGGCCATACTCTTGTGAACATAAACAAATGAAATGTGGAGAAGATTTGTGCTTCATGACCTGTTCCCTGCATCCTTTGTTATGTATGCATTAATATTGTTTTTACATGGTTCAAGGACTAAATTTCTACTTTGTGTCACCTCAGGTCCTTCAACAAACCCAGAGAATGGTGAGGTTTCTCTTCCACCTGGAAGACACTTGGTTGTTCCACTGAATATCTGTGCTGTACCGGGCATGCGCCTTGTAAGAGCACGCCTGTTGTCCATGGAAATACCTGCCCGGTTTAGTGAAGCACACTTAAAACCTGTCAGTGGCAAAGATAATGTAAGCAATGGAAGTGATTTGGTGCATAATGACATTAGCTTATTGAAGATTGATCCATATAAAGGAAGTTGGGGGCTCCGCCTTCTGGAGCTTGAGCTTTTCAATCCTACGGATGTTGTTTTTGATATTGATGTTTTTGTCCATTTGGATGGCACAAATGCAGAGCAAAAATTACTCCCAGAAGATAATACTGCTGATGTGGCTTGTCACAAAACTAGAATTGATCGTGACTATTCTGCCAGAGTTCTCATACCTCTTGAGCACTTCAAATTACCTGTTCTTGATGCTTCCTTCTTTGTTAAGGAAAACGGAAGTGATGAACCCCTTGGATCCAAAGCTGCCACCATAGCTGAAAAGAATGCCAAGGCAGAGTTAAACGCCTCTATCAATAACTTGATTTCAAAAATAAAAGTGAAGTGGCATTCTGGGAGAAATAGCTCAGGTGAGATGAATATTAAAGATGCTATTCAGGCGGCATTACAAGCGTCTATAATGGACATACTGTTGCCCGATCCCTTGACATTTAACTTCAGACTCGCTAAGGATGGAACTGTAGACAAAATTGATTCTTCAGAGGAGTCTGACAAGCCTGGTGATGATTCCAGTCGTTCTACTGATGAGATTGTTCTGAGGTGTAAAGACCCTATATCTGCTCATGAAATGACCCATATGGAAGTTCAAATTCACAACAACACAAAGGAAATTATTCGGATGAACCTCAGCATTTCATGCAAAGATGTTGCAGGAGAGAATTGCTTCGACAAAAATAGTGCAACTGTCCTCTGGGCTGGTAATTCAGTTATCTGTATAATGATGACCTTTTCTTTCTTGCCATCCTTGTCTGTTTTGAGTTTTTGTTTTCTGAGGGCAGCAGTATCAATATGTTAAGAAAAGCAATTCATAGTGCACTGCATAATAACGAAATATCACAATAATTTACATTATGCTTTTTTTCCTGAGCACCCACCAGTTAGTTTTTTGGAGCTTGTCCTTTCACTGCCCCTCATTTGTCCATCTCAGCTACGCTGATCCTTCTGAAGATACGTTTTTTATTGTGTAGTGGAGCTTCATTATTACTCATCGTAACATTATTTAGCACCTTTGCTAATCTGACATGTTCCTTTTTCTGTGTAGGTGTTCTTAGTGACATACATCTGGAGGTTCCACCATTGCAGGAGGTAGTACACCCTTTTTCCGTTTACTTCCTAGTACCGGGAGACTACTCGCTGCAAGCTTCTACTGTTATAATTGATGCCACGGATGTTCTTCGAGCTCGGGCAAAGGCAGAGTCGCCAGATGAACCTATACTATGCCGCGGATCTCCGTTCCATATCCGTGTAGTTGGTACAGCTTAGGCAAACGATCTTTGAATTAGTTTAGAGACCTCAATTTGTACCGTGACGTGTGCAGCTGTGAAAATCTTTTTCTTGTACAAGAGTATGCTCCCTATCCACATGTGATTTGTTTGAGCCGCTCGAAGGCTTCCTTGTAGCACAACTGTGTTGTGTACAGTGTAAAAGCACAGTGAATGTTGTTTCGAACAGTTGTGAAATGGCACGTTGATGGTTTCAGCATCTTGATCTCAAATGTGCATGCCGTACTTCTCTTGCCATTTTCCATGGATAAAAGTTTCTGGCATTAAGAGGAAAATGACGAGGATTTGATGCTGCTACAATTGCAAACCCCAGATTTCTCATGCCTGGCGTCCGGAACTCGTCACTGTGTGATCGGATTCAGAGCTGTCTGCACCCCGCTCACATTGTCGTTGCTGGAGTGCAGACCCATCAGTAATTCAGTATACGAGGTCACCACGTCTATCCTGCAGTGTTGGGACTTTGGACCGTGACGAGCGCGCCTAGCGGTTGCACTCCGCTACACATTCTCGATGAGTTGTGCGACTTGTGCGTGGCTACGTCAGTACGTGACCGGTCGTCCCGATCCAGGCAATGTACTGTAAGGTATATATTACGGGGTGTTTTTTTTTTGACTTATGCTTTTTGCTTTTGAGCTTATTTGGTATTGTTTAAGGTTTTTTACACTGTAGCAGCTGTAATTTTTTTGACGTAATTAAATTAAAAAAATAAAAATAGAAAAAGATTTTCTCACCACATACAATACAAAGAAATATGAAAAAAAAGATAAAAAGTCCAAAAAAAATAAAAGATCAGAAAAAAATAAAATTAAGTAGTTAGAAGTCAAAAGCATAGCCCAAAAGAGACATCCGATGGCCACCAACTTGATGCGGTAGATGACCGCCTGATCTCACATGTATGTGTCGACGTACAAGTTAATGCGCTTGGCCCTCGGGACTCGGGAGATCTGCAGTTCGACATACGCGCACCTCGCTCGACGCGACCAGTCAGGTTCACCGTTCATCCTGAAATCATCGGGCACGCGCGGGAAGAGGTGTGCCGCTGTTGCCGTGGTCCGCAATCTCGAGCCTCTGACGGAAGGAGCCGGCCGGTGCCCATGCCGAGGGGAGGCTAAGGATGCGCGCGGCGGTTCGCTCCGTCGTCGTCCCACGCGGATGAAGTGGGTAGCGGCACAGTGAGCTGCTCTGACGTACGCAGTTCCAATTGCAAGTTTGTAACTTGCTGTACGCTGTTGTTTCTGGACCTCGCAAGCTTAAAACAGCCACCCACATTTTCCCAGTCCCTTTCTTCTCCACGGTGGCCGTACATGGTCGCGGCAGTCGTTTGTTCCACTAGCGCCGACCGGGTCTGCCTCGCGTGGCAAAGCCAACCTATGCGACGGCAGCGGGTGCACCTTTGGCACCGAATAGGATTTGGCACTTGGAAGGCAGCAACGCGCGCGTTGCGGGAGCCCTTCCGTCACTCACGGCCACCGCGCAGTGCTCATCTTTCGTTTCCATGCGTATCGGCGATCGGCCCACCACGGCGGTTTGTCTTGGCCGTGCTACCGGTTTGCCACCTGCCACCCATGGGCCGTGGCAGGCAGGGGTTCCACCAGCGCCTCTGTACGCGCGGCCGACCGGCAAATCTCATCGGCAGCGCGGCCCCGCTGCACGCACCGCTCCTCTCCGTGTTTGGCCGGCAGCAACACGCTACAGGATCAGACGCCTCTCCCGGTTGATATGATCATATGACCGACCTGCTCGTTCTTCGGATTGGAGGCGCGGGGCTGCACCGGCTCGGCTTCCTCCCTAGCACTCGGTACACTTCGGTTCTTTTTGGCTGCGGTGTGGCTGATGGTTTATAAGCCATAGCACAAGTGTTTATATAAACTAGCTGAATACCAATAATTCATTTAAAAAAATTATACGAATAAATCATTTTAAAAAGATAAAAAATATCATATTTATTTGTTCGGAGAAACACATAAAATAAAAAAAATAAAAGGACCTTCCTCGCTTACATGTTAGAAGACAAGCGGAACAACAGCACCCATTGCACTACCAATGTGCCGGCCGGCTCACCACCACAAAACAGAGATGCTTCAATAACGGAATAGAGCATTTTTTACCATAGAAGATAACCAGGATTCAGCCAATTGGAGTCACGAGCAAGTTTTTTCTGATAAATCTTCACCTCGGCAAGCATACTACAGGTTATATATGCTGTGATTCAAATGGAAAAAAAGACTTCAGAACACATACATATGGGTTCAGGATATTCAGGATTTCAAGCTTGGGAAGTGATTCGAATCAAATTCCCAGTACAGACAGTAGACACGGAAAAAGCTAAGTGGCACCAAAATCTCATGAATCAAGCTTTCAGAACCCTGGATGTCTCCTCATCAAGACCTTAAGCGGCAGTGAAAGCCTTCTTCCCTGCTCCACTCTTTGACCCAGCCGGAATCACTTTCAGCACATTGAATCTCACAGTCTTCGAAAGTGGCCTGAAATAAAAAACAATAGCTGATTAAGATTTATGGATTTCCGGAGAGGAAGTTCATGAAATAAATCTCTCTGGGATAACAATGGACATTTCATGTTCAAATAGTCTTGTCAAACTCCCTGGAGATACACAGAACATTCACAGGCCCAAGTGCATTTCCAAAATTCAATAATTTATGCTACATAACATGGGTAAGCCCTTATAAAAGCTGGTCACTGCAAAAGTTTAACATAAAATTTACCTGCACTGGCCAATGATCACATGATCTCCTTCCTTCACACGGAAGCATGGCGAAATGTGAGCAGGGATGTTGGAGTGCCTCTTCTCATACCTACATAAGCACCAACGAAATGGCTCTTATGAACAACCAACTACGATGAAGCCATTTACACATTCAAACCAACAATGAAGATTAGCTTACCTCTGGTACTTCTTGACAAAGTGAAGGTAATTCCTACGAACAATGATAGTCCTGTTCATTTTAGCACTGTGGCATGTTCCAGCAATGATGCGGCCCCTAATTGACACAGTACCAGTGAATGGGCATTTCTTGTCAATGTAGGTCCCTGCAACAAGCAAATTAATGACATGATATGTAAAACTAAAGTAGGTTTAACAGAGGAACTCTAGACCCAACTGCCTAAAACAATCTTCCAAGGCTACCAAAATTCTCAGAAACAAGACTCGAATGATCATGAACACTCTTAGCTAAACACAGATTCAGGAAGAAAAAAAACACTGATGAAGAAAGTAGAGCAGTTCTCAAGGAGCATCAAACATCCAAGAAGAATTAAATAGAATTAAGCTCTCAATCCTGTTGAAGCGAAAGCTCTCACATGGCCACTGTGAATTTTTCTAGCAAAAAGCCTTCAGTTTTCTCGTCATTGCCACATGACTATAAGAGCAAGAACATCCACAATTCATATTTAACTACTGCTGAAACTAGTTGATACACAACTCGACAACCCAGACCACGGGAAAATACAGACACTGGATTGTATCCCCAAACTGTAACGTCTTAATCTAATAACTGATGACACATGTTTTGGCTCAACCATAACCTACAAGGGCAACAAATGGAAAAGGAATATTCTGAAAGCATGCAAATCATGCTATCCCTCCTCTAACGAAAGTGTCTGCAATTAGAAGCAGTAGAATTAAGTCGAATATTGACAACCTAATGCAAGGCAACTATACCAAACTGTCTATATTAATAATATTACCTCCTTACAAGCTAACATATGTATAAAAGGTCCAAATCACTAGCAATAAGGGTTGAACAAGAAAGGATTCAGACCTTCGATGGCTTCCCTGGGAGTCTTGAACCCAAGGCCGATGTTCTTCCAGAACCTATTCCCACCCTTGCCAGGCTTCTTCCCCTTCGTGGTCTTCTTAGGACTGGATTCCAAAGCAAATCATGAGCCACACATAAGAAATACAAGAAACAGACAGGCAACTGCACATAAAAGCACTTGCTCTTACCAGAGAAACACCTTAGGCTGCTTCAAGAAAGCCCTCTCGGTCTGCAAAAACAATTGAGCAAAGATTTTAGTTATGATACTAACGAACAATGTATCAGATCCATCTACCAATCTATACAGCTCCATCAAAATCACCACTTAAAGGTATCAAATTCCGGAACCTAACCAACGTTTCAACTAATGCAGATTCGTGTAATCCTAAGCATCCGTCGACAAAACCGAGTCATTTCGAGCCAACATCCCAGATGAGATTGCTGGGTTCCGATCATAAGAACAAGGCTGGCTCCCACCAAATCACAACGCTAAGAAGCATCATGTCTGAACCACAAGACTGTGCGTTTAGACCTGCTACAGCTTTACCGAATGAAACGAGATCTACCATACATGTAAAGGCAAAAAATGCAGACAGCTCGGTCAGTAGTGGAAACGAGGAGGGGTTTGGAAGGGTTCTCACCTGCTCCGCCATGGTTGCCGCGAGAAGGAGGTGCCGATGGAGAGACGCAGCAACCCGAAGCGGCGGCGGCGGCGGCGACAGCGGCAGGAGCTGTGGAGAAGAAATGCCCGAGGCTTAAAACCCTAGCTTCTGTCAGCTTAATAAACGTATGCGGAGGTGCAGGCCGGCGGGCTTGACCCGGATGGGCTTGAGGAGTTCGGCCTAGTGTTGATAAGATTTGGGCTTTAGCAGGCCGTATCTCCATAATAATGTTGTCTTGATGGGCTGGGCTTCGAAAGACTAGCGATGCAGACAGGTGCGAGTCACCGCGTCATTCCTACGTGTGAGCTGCCGCGCTGCTGCTCCACGAAGAGGACGGACAGGCAGGAGGGGAGAGATGGCGGGCGGCGGAGGGAGCGGGGCGCGGGCGGTGGAGGGAGGGTGAAGACGGGGATCCGGCCGCCGTGTGGGTGCAGGTCGCCGCGGGGAGCTCCTACGTCTTCCTGCTGTAGTCGCACGCCGTCAAGGAGGAAAAATTTTGCTGTGGGACAGGCCGCAAAAAACTACTAGCCACGTAGGCGTGGCGCCACGCCACGCCAGCCACCGTGTGGACCGAAGCAAAAGAGACGGCAATTCGCAGGGAGCGTCAAAAAAAATCGAGGACTCGCGCGTAATTTCGGAAAAATAAAAGGACTTTTCCGTAAAAAACCGAGGACCTCCAAGGACCTGTACGTAAGTAAATAAGGACCTGTGCGTAATTTTGGAAACCGGCGGGTCGCCATCCAAAAAATTTTTCGAAAAAAACTGGGCGCAGGGACCTTTTCGCGAGGAAAAAGGACCTTTACGTAATTTCGGAAAAAGTGGAGGGATTTGCCTCCCCCGGCCGTACCAAAAACCGGGGGACACCCGTCGCCCGGCCGCGCGTGGGGAGGCGACGTGGAGGGGGCGCGCGGGCCGCAACCCCCCCCGGAAATACTGGACGTAGTATTTGTGTAACAAGTCAACCAGGGTTTGATACGTGGCATAAAAACACTATAGTAAGTAAAAAAATCCAAAAAAATTGTGACGCATTGCTATAGCGCCGAAGGAAGTGGTTTTTTCTATGGTGCTACAATACTTTTGCTACAGTGTTATAGTATTTTGTGCCCTATATCAGTCGTGTGGTTAGCTCAGTATTTTGTGCCACATGTCAGTCGTGTGGTTAGCTCGGTACATAAATCGTTTTGTGCAACTGTTATACAGCAAAATTTTTCGTCAAAGAGGCTCTCGAGTACAACTAGAAAGCGCACACCATGCTCGGCGTCGCCAACGACGTCGGCGAGAACGTGGGGATAGTCCCAGGGTTGCTCGCCAACCACCTCTCGCCCTAGCTCATCATCATCATCGGCTTTTGTAATAGTTTTTGCAAAATAGCACATAAAATGCTAAGCACAACAAGTATTTCGAAACGCAGAACAAATACAATCTTATTCCTATGCAAATAAAATAACCTACTCATAAGCTATGTCATCCATATAATTAGCATGACAAACAAACATTTAACGACACTAACAATGCTGTTTATTCGACGTCAACTAAGGCCACTGTGCATTTACACAAACCTAACTACTACCGTTTCATACTAAAAAACTTGCGCCGAGGAGGCTAGGTAGACATCGTCGTGCTATCAGGCTAGGCCCGGACGAAACGTGCATGCGCCGTCATGAGGTTGGTTGGCGGGTGTGTCGCGCCGCGCCCACCACTCACACCCCGCTGATTTGGATTTAGGCTTCTGACTTACTTTTCATTATTTTTAAATTTTATCTTTTTTTGACTTTACAAATTTTTTTCAGTTTTTTTGCCGGTTCTTTTTTCCTATATTCGTTTGCATTACACGTGCTAGGCTAACCCATTTTTCTATTTTTATTTTTTAAAAAAATTTAATTATACCAAATAAGTCATCATCAGGCATCAGCTACAATGTAATTTTAGTCAGCTACAGTGAAAAATCAGCCATAAGCCGTGAAAATTCGGTCCAACCCAGCGCCACCTTAAACCACGCATCGGAAGTCTTGCTGCTGGTGGCTCCGACTGTATGCCGTGCGCGGGCTGATATCTCCCGGGGCCCCCCAGCCCCGCGCGGTGCGCGCGGAGAGACGGCGGCCGATACCACTGCCGGGTACAGTGGGACATTGGCCGGAGGCACGGCACACGGCCGGTGATAGGGCCGGCAACGTTGGCCGCCAAGCAGCGAACCGACGACGGTTACGTGTGGCTGCATGGCTGCAGGCTGGCCTGTGTATTAGAATCGGTAACCGGGTCTGTCACAGAAAGCAGGCGAAATTTTCGTAGTAACTGTTCAAGGTGTCAACTAAAATTAAATTGGCATGGAAACTGATACCAGGATTGTACCACCAACCAAGCAACTAAATTTAATAAATTTAGGGACAGATACCAGTTATTCACACGAACCATTACATATTTACATAGCATCCCACATGCAGAGGAAGCAGACATATTTGCAGTTGTTCCTTCCCATCAGCTTTGGTGAGTAGAGTCACGGACAGCATAGATACGTGTTCCAGGCTCTCAGCACTTGGGGCGTCCATCAGATCAGACACGCCGAAGCTCACAAGACCAACGTTCACAGATCACTCAAGCGCGTACGTTCTTGCAAAATATGTACATGATGGCCTGCTCTAAGCAGGTGGTAGTTTACAGGTGGATGCAGGTGCCTGTTGCCAGATTACTCCGGCCGCATGCTTACCAGATTGGGAAGGGCAGCCAATTGAAGCTTCTTGATCTCGTTCGCTGTCACCTTGCAGGACTCCAGAGACAACGAGCACAGGTTCTGCAACGGCTTCAGATGGTGGAGACCGGCGTTGGACACCCGCGAGTTCGACACGTTCAGTGAGACCAAAGCAGTTAGGCCTGTGATCAGAATACCACTCACGTGTGAGATCAACGCACATCAAAGAACAAGCTTCATTCGAGACGAGACCGAAGACACATACCAGAAATCAGCTCCAGGGTTTTGTCTGTGAGGTGGCCATTTTGAGATAGGTTAAGCAGCTTCAGAGCCTTGAGGTCCTTAATATTCTTCACTCCGGCATCTGTAATTAACCCACCACAGACCTCGAGAGACTGTAGATTCTTGAAATCTGAGACACTGGCAATCACATTAGGTGCTGTGTGATGATGAAAAATATCGAGAAACCACATATTTCCAAAGGAAAGAATTCACTATTCTAGATAGAATGCTCCACAAGATGGTCAGAGAGAATCAGAACACCAAAGCCCATTGCTCAGCAAGATATGCGACAACTATGGGTGCTGTCATTTTCAATGCTAACAATAGTAGAGTTTGAGGAAATAAATACTAGATAGCATATGTTTTTATGATTTTCTGAAAATCAGCACAGTGCTGTACTCTTGGTGCCACACAAGTGCACAGCTCCAAGTGCCATAGTTATTATCTTCCAGTGAATAAGCATATTCGATGATCCGAGAGAACAATTTTATTAAGAGAAGTACGATAATCTTAGCTTGGATCAACTTTTGAGTGTGCACACTTACATCTGAAGCAGTTTGTGCCAGAATCAGTTATACGAGCTCCAAACAGATCAAGGTGTGTCAATCCAGTGAGACCTGCATTACCAAATGACTAAACTTCAGCTAATGCCATGTTATGACCAAACACAACCAAAGCACTACACAACACATTGCAGCAATGGGGAAACCCCAGTCATAACCTTGTAAAAACATTCATGCTTGTATTCCAATTTACAAGTTCTAACTGACAACAGTCACCATCACGAAAAACTGGAAATACAGAATCTTAAGAGAAAATGTTACATCCAAAAAGACAAAAAATTCCTACAAACTAGCATAACTGTTAACCCTTTTCCTGTCAATGAAATAGCTTAAAGGTGTAAGAAACTTTGTTAAATACATAATAGGAAACCCAATTATACGCAAGCACAGTGATAAAGCAATGCAATTTCACGGAATCACTATTCATTATTACAACACTGGAGAATATGAGACACATACTTGTAAGAGCTGCCAAGCCATTATCTGTGATTTGGCGATTATCAAGATTAAGCGACTTTAGTGAATTCAAGGCAGAAATTTTCTTCAAGCCAATGTCCGTAACCAATGTAAAAGAGAGATTGATGCTCTGCAAATTCCGAAGACCTGTGGAAATATAATAATTGAAAAACTATACTGAATGATATTTTGAATGTATTTACAACAGTAACTAAAAAGTCTAAATAATATCAATGCTAAGAGTCCAGATGCATCAACCTAGTTAATAACACTTCCGCATTCGAATTAACATGGAGAATATGGCTCAAACATCATTTATTAAGAGCACATTAAGATAAGCATTCTTCGATTATCATTTAATAAGATTACAAGACCAAAACAGTAAATATTGTAAAGGGAAATTTCTTATGCACCACTCAATTGGATTGTTTTGCTAACATACCACTCAGTTTCAACATGACAAACAGCCAAATATACCACTGCAAATTGTCAGGGTTAGCCCGTGCACCAGTGCAACTTTGAGTGGCATGCTCGGAAATATTACTGAACTCTAGAGGTATGTGAACAATTTCTTTAGATTGATCAGTGGTTATGCATTGACATACCACTTGATGACAATACATGTAGGCACATAACAATATAAGCTAAGAAAGAGAATGCCTTGAACTCAAGATGCACAAAATTACAATATTTGTATAGCCACGTTTGTCAGATGTGATTTCCATCTAGCAGCAACCGATCATGCAGTGACCATGTACCCTTTATCTGACCGGCACGCTGACAAGAAATAACTACAGATTTTGTAGAGTTGTCTGTGCTCACCTAGCTGTGATTAAGGCACTATGTGCATGAGCTCACATAGTTACAGGATATACAAGTTCAATTTCATCACAAGTTAGCAGCGGCAATACTGTAACAAGCTAATATATCGCCTGACTACTCAAACAGCAGAGATTGAAAAATGAGAGGATAAAGGAGAATCAATAGTCGATGCTAATAGCATTTGGAAGAAGCTTAAACAAACCAGATAGATGACGAAGTCCATTGCTCCCAACTTCAGTGTCCGAAAGTTCCAAACTTCGTAGCTGCACAAGGCCTACAGCACAGCAAGATGTATCAACTAGTGCTTTGCAACCAGAAAGCTCAAAATGGCATAGTTATTAACAGTGAACACAAACACGTCAAGCCCAATAGGAATTTCTGCAGGCATACAAGGATACTGCATCATCAATACTAAATTGCTATTTTAGACTAGTCTGGTAAAAACAATAATACTATACAGTTCCACAACAGTAAGTTATGACTAACTGCATGAGTCAATTAATCGGGTGATTGTTTGTCTTAACTTTTTATGATTTATGAAACAGGTGTTATGAATATTGTGCATATATTCATGAGGCCCAAAGGACAATATATATAGAGGTACAAGGGGGATATACAGAGGGAATACAAGGCATATTAGGAAACAAATAACAGTCCTAATCTATTTCCTATTCTATCCTTAACACCCCCCCCCTCAAACTCATGGTGGATCACGCACACTGAGTTTGGAGAGAAAAAATAAATGTTGTGCTCTAGTCTGTGGCTTCGTGAAGAAGTCAGCAATCTGTAACTCTGAGGACACAAACTGAAGAGCAAGGACACCCTCCTGCACCTGGGAGCGAGTGTATGAAGTATCCACACCAATGTGTTTGGTGAGCTCATGCTTCACTGGATCATGAGCAATGCTGATAGCTCCTGTACTGTCAGTCATAAGAGTAGTAGGTCCCCTCACAGGTACGCCGAAATCTGCAAGTAACCATCTCAACCAAGTAATCTCTGTTGTCACAGCTGCCATAGCTCTCAACTCAGCCTCTGCACTCGAATGGGAAACTGCAGTCTGCTTCTTTGTCTTCCAGGCAATCAGGGAGGAGCCAAGAAAAACACAGTAAGCAGAAAGAGAACGACGATCAGAAGGATCACTAGCCCAGGTCGCATCATTGTACGCCTGAAGCTGGAGTGAGGTGGAGCTAGGGAAAAACAAGCGACGAGAGATGGTCCCACGCAAGTAGCGAAGAACACGAAGAAGATGACTGTAGTGAAGATGAGTAGGACAAGCCATAAATTGACTCAAAATATGGACAGCATGAGCAATATCAGGACGAGTGCTCACAAGATATACCAAACTGCCAACAAGATGGCGATACCGAGTAGGATCCTCAAGAGGATCACCATCAGTAGCACGGAGCTGAAGAGAGAGCTCCATAGGAGTCTCAGCAGTGCGAGTATCAGTCAGACCAGACCGATCAAGAAGATCCTGGACATACTTCTGTTGGGAGAGGTAGTAACCCTCAGGTGTGACAGAAACCTCAATCCCAAGAAAATATGTAAGCAAGCCAAGATTAGTCATCAGAAACTGCTCACTGAGATGCTTCTTCACATATGCAATGAACGAGGGATCATCACCAGTAATGAGCATATCATCCACATATAGAAGAAGCAGTGTCCTACCTCGAGGTGAGACAGTGGCGGACCCAGAGAATTTGACAAGCCTGGGCGAAGAACGCCTCGCTTCCGTCGTCGCTCATTTACTAGCGCTACTGCGCTATATCCCCATGCCCCTATAATTCACGGCAGCAGCTTGGAAGTTCAAATTCATTGTATAAATGTTAGAATTTTCTCTTTTTGATACTATTAACATACAATGAATTTGAAATTAAAATTTTATACATATGTGGAGTAAATTCTGATAAATTTATCAGAATTTTCACTTTTTGGTAATTTTAATATATAATAAATTTAAACTTAAAATTTTTATATATATGTGGAGTAAACTATAAAGTACATTTAAAAAAATTTAGAATTTATTATAACTTTTTAGTTTAAATATACAATAAGTGTACTATAAAAATGAGTTTATATTGTATGTTCTCCTCTTTTGCAGCAACAGCAACGGTCCTGGGATCGGCGCCGCATTGCCATCGCCCTTTCTTGATCGAACTCCCAAATGTTCCTCTTCTTCTCTGTGGCTCTCTTTTGCAGCAACAGCAACAGTCCTGGGGATCGGCGCCGCATTGCCATCGCCCTTTCTCGATTGATCGCCGCAAGCAGGCCTGCATGCAGTGGCGTGCCCCTATAGGAGATGAGCCCGGGCAGGGGCCCAGGGTCGCCGGGCCCTGGGTCCGCCAATGAGGTGAGACATGGATAAATAGAGCGGGATCATGGGCACTGATAGTGAAACCGACAGCGGTGATCACTGAGGTAAAACGCGCAAACCAGGCACGAGGGGCCTGTTTGAGACCATAAAGAGCACGACGAAGACGACAGACATGACCAACTGGAACAGAAAACCCAGTTGGTGGCTGCATGTAAACCTCCTCATGCAAGACGCCATTAAGAAAGGCATTCTTAACATCCAGCTGAGAGATAGACCACCGGCGAACAGAAGCAACCGCAACAAGAGTGCGAACAGTGGTCATATGAGCAACAGGAGCAAATGTCTCATCATAATCTCGACCATACTCCTGCTGAAAACCACGAGCCACAAGACGAGCCTTGTAGCGCTCAATGGTACCATCAGACCTGGTCTTAATCTTGTACACCCACTTGCACGTGATAGGACGAGCATGCACAGGTGTCGGTACAATCTCCCAAGTCTCCGTACGACGAAGCGCATCAAGCTCCTCTGCCATAGCGAGCTGCCACTCAGAATGAGAAGCAGCCTCACGATAAGAACTAGGCTCAGTGACAGAGAGAGCCTGAGCTGGTGAAGCAAAACCAAGACGAGCAGGAGGCCGAATGGTTGCCCGGTCACGAAGGGCATAACGAGGAGCATCATCAGATGAATCAGACGTCGGTGTCGGCAAGAGACCAGGAGAGGGATCTGGTGAAGGACGAGAATGTCTGGAGTAGTGCACCCCAGAGAAACGAGACGGTGGTGTCATAGGAGCAGGAGGCGGTGCTGCAGGAGGCAACACAGGAGGTGAAGGTACCGAAGGCGGGGAAAGAGGAGAAATGGGTGAGGAGTCAGGGAGAGAACCAGGAGATCGTCTCGATGGTGGAAGCAGTGTGAGGAGCCGAATCTCGATAGAAGAAAGGTCGAGATTCGTCAAAGACAACATCTCGTGAGATCCTAATCCGTCGAGTAGAAGGATCATAGCAACGATAACACTTATGCTCAGAACTGTACCCAAGAAACACACACTCGACTGACTGGGCTGTCAGTTTAGTGCGTTCACGAGGCGGCAGCAGGACAAAACAAGTGCAACCAAAAACACGAAGGTGATCGTACTGGGGGACTCTAGAGTAGAGACGCTATATAGGACTGACATCCTTAAGAGCAGTGGAAGGCTGCATATTAATGAGATATGTAGCCGTAGAAATAGCCTCAGCCCAGAACTGTGGGGGAACGTGAGAAGCAAGAAGAAGGGTGCGAGCAGTCTCAATCAGATGACGATGCTTGCGTTCAGTAACCCCATTCTGAGCATGAGCACCAGGACAAGAAGACTGATAAAGAGTGCCCTGCTCAGAAAGAAATTGTCGGAACACACTTGAACAATACTCGCCAGCAGAATCACAGCGAAAGGTACGAATAGAGGACTCAAACTGAGTACGAACCATCATGGCAAAGCTACGATAGATCGCAAGAAACTGACCACGATTAGACATAGGGAAAAGCCAGGTAAAACGGGAATAGTCATCAATGAAAACAACATAGAATTTATGCCCGCCTTTAGAGATAATAGGCGCAGGTCCCCATACATCTGAATGAACTAAATCAAAAGGACGAGAAGACAATGACTCACTAGAATGATAAGGAAGTTGTAGCTGCTTGCCCAGCTTACAACCTCGACAAAACATGGACGTGTCAACAGTAACACGTCCAAGAACACCCTGACGAACTAATGACGAAAGACGAGACCCACACAGGTGACCTAAACGGTGATGCCACTGCGCAAAAACTCCAGAAGTGGTGGCAGCAGTGGCAGTGGAGGTAGACGTGGCAGGAGACGTAGTAGGAGCAGACGGAAGATGAAGACGGTCGAGAATGTAGACCCTGACGATCCCTACGGCGCCGGCCAGTCCCAAGTATCGTCCCTGTCTGTCGATCCTGAACGAAACAGGTGTGAGAGTCAAAACCAACCCTACAACCAAGGTCAGTGAGCTGTCCCACTGAAAGAAGCTGCATGGTTAGTTGGGGAACATGAGAAACAGCTAGAACAGAAAAATCAGTGGACAAAAGAGTGCCCTGACAACTAACAGATAAGGGAGTACCATCAGCAGTCTGAATAGAGATAGGGAGAGCAGGAGGTCCTACTGAAGTAAGAGATGTGGAATCTGGTGTCATGTGGAAAGAAGCACCAGAATCTAGAACCCAAGAGGTACCTGGGGGAGACGTCTGAGCTAGACTAGCAGAACCCGCTGAGCTGTGAGAGAGCTGCTGAAGAAGAGCTTGGCAAAGCTGCTGAACAGAGTCACCTCGCTGAGATCTTGATGAGCTGGTCTGTCCTCCTGTGGAGGAAGGGCCTCCCTGCCTCCCCTTGGATCGTCCATCCTCACGCGCCTTATTCCGTTTTTTCGCACCGCACAACGCTGGTAGTCATGCCCGAAGTTCTTGCAGTAGTTGCATTGAACTCCAGTTGGTGCAAAGGCAGGAGCGGCAACAGGCACTTGGGAAGGAACCGTAGTCGTAGCAGGAACCGTCGATGTAGTGGAAGAAGGAGCAACAAGCACAGTCGGAACGGATTGTGCTGCTAGCCCGAGACGAAGCTCCTCAGTCCGAAGTGTCGAAAGAGCCTCGGTGATAGTCGGTCGTGGCGAGCGGCTCAGCAGCTGAGCTCTGACAGGCTCAAACTCTGGGCGAAGACGGCAGACGAAATCATAAAGACGAAGGCGATCATGATCTGCCTTCTGAACCTTGTGGCACTCCTGACACAGTGGAGAAGCCAGCTCATCTATCTGTCGCCAGAGACTAGCCAGAGCTCGGAAGAAGTCGTCGACGGAAGAATCTCCCTGGCGAAGCGTCTCCAACTCACGCTGAAGCGAAAAGAACTGAGCATCACTGCTCTGCTGGTATCGCTCACGCAAGTACACCCAGATCTGTCGAGTAGATCGCAGACCAACAATATCTGGCTGAATGGAGTCGTCAACACTGACCACCAGGATGGCACGAACACGGGCCTCATCAGCACACCAGCGCTCGAAAGCGTCAATGGCATACTGAAAAGCCTCGTCAACAGTATCAGCAGCAGCAGCATCAGCCTCCGCCTTCTTCTTAGCAGCCTCATCTGCTCCAGGAGGTGCAGAGATAGACTGCCTAGGAGGAGGCTGAACCGGTGGTGGCGGAGAAGGACGAGCATCAGTAACATGTCCCCAAAGACGGAGACCATCAAGTGTAATCTCCATGAGGGAAGACCATATCCTGTAGTTCGTGCCATGGAGCTTTGTCCCCGAGAATGGGATCGCAGCAGATGGAACGGAAGCCATCGGTAGGCGGCGCTGGATGGCGCGGCGACCAAGGCAACGAAGTCTAACAGGCGGCGCTGGACGGCGCGGCGGTTAAAACAACGTTTTTTTTCTCTCTTTTTTTTCTTTTTTCTTTTTTTTTATGGCTAACGATAAAAGGGGAGCCTGAGAAGTGAATCACACTTCACTGAGCTTCTCAGGCAACGGCGCAGGTGGCGGCGGAGCGGCCCGGCGCAGGCGGCGGCCCGATCCGGCGCAAGCGGCGACTCGAAGCAGGCGGCGGCGGCGGCCCCGAAGCAGAGCAAGCGGCGGCGGCCCGAAGCAGAGCAGGCGGCGGCGGCGGCCCCGAAGTGCGGCCGACGGCGGCAGCGGATGCGGGTTCGGATGCGGCCGATGGCGGTGACGGCGGCAGCGGATCTGACAGCGGCGATGTCGGATCTGGCGGCGGCGACAGCTTCGGGCGGATACAACCCAAGCAGCAGCGGCGACCCGAGATGATCCAAACGGGCGACTGGAGATCCGAGCGGCGGCACGGGTAAGGACGGCCCGGGCGGCGACAGCGACGACGGCTCGGGTAAAGAGGGTCCGGCGGCGACAGCGGCGGCTGCAGCGGCCTGGACAGACAAAGACAACCCGAGCGGCAGCGGCGGCGGCACAGGTGACGTCGAAGCAGCGGAAGAATAGATCAGGTTAAGGTTTTAACCCTAGCTCTGATACCATGTTATGAATATTGTGCATATATTCATGAGGCCCAAAGGGCAATATATATAGAGGTACAAGGGGGATATACAGAGGGAATACAAGGCATATTAGGAAACAAATAACAGTCCTAATCTATTTCCTATTCTATCCTTAACAACAGGTAAATGGGGATAAAATAAGGAATACCACTGCAATGCAAAAATTCATCAAGATATTAAAAAACTCACCTTTCAGGTGTGTTAGCCCCTCATCACCTATCTTGCATGAGTCCAAGTTCAAACACTCCAAATTGATCAATTCTAGAAGGAACAAAGAACATTAGAAACAAGCTTTTCCCACATTATGCATTATTTAGCATATACTGATGCCACAGTTCTGATGTATTTCTAGAAGGGTCAATACAAGAAACGGGTGCTTCCACTTGATACTGTACTTATATTTAGAACATGAACAAAATGGCATGCCAAATGTGCAACATTCTTCTGGAAGAAGCCTTCTCTAGCATGCCTCTGCTTCCATGTCATCAGCATAATTCGTGCATGAAATAAACAAGGAAATGCTGATTTATTCAGAAAATACCAGTTATTTTGAATGATAATGATCAGGTTTTATAAAATTTTGCACAATAATGCTTTACCATGAAATATGCAACACACTTGTCTTAGATTGAGTGTCTTGAGGGATTTGGTTCCAGAATATTTAAACATTATTCTATAATAATTTAGAGTAATGATAAATAATGAAGAGTCTTCACCTTTTAGATGAACCAAGCAGGCATCTGTAATCTGGTTGAACCCTAAATTAAGAACCTTCAATTTGACAAGACCTGCAAGGCAGCACCAGCCAGTGAGCTAAACAAAAGATGTAGTTATGTAGGACAAAGAAACAGGACTGCATACACGGTCAGCTCACAGAAAAAATGGTACAAACATGTATGTTTGGCAAAATAGTATGTGAACTAAACAGAGATACATTGAGAATCTATCAATTTAACTACTGAGCTAGCCATCTACAGTACAGAAAAACAAGGAAACACTTGCTTATTTGTATGTCATCACAAACAAATGATCTCTGCAAGTAAAAGAGAATTGGGTTCACCAAAAAGTCAGCAATCAGCATAATATTTACCTTCCAAGTTCTCACAGCCTTCATCATATATGCCACACCTATTCAGATTCAACAAGACCAATGAAGCCAATCCTGCAATAGCATGACTATTAATGAACTTTTGGTATCCAAATTGTGAGCTTGTAACTGTTTATGTAATTATGCAATAACACTAATGCATACCACAACATAAAAGAGTATCCATATGCATAGGACACAGATATATACTTACAGGACCAAAGAATTCTATAAATCAAGTGTGCAACAATAAAATGGTAAGCTTAGGCTTCATAAAGAAATTGTCCTTGTAAAAAAAATATTTGCCTCCACCCGTCAACAACAAACTTCCTTCGAAAATAATACAATGAAACTCCGTTGGCCACTTCTGAGCAACAAAAGAAATAAAAATTCCCATTACATGGAGCAGCACACTGCCCCTACAGTAGCGGAAAAGCATTCTCAGGTTAAAGTCTGCCACTTTGCCATTCTCATTCAGCTCACGCTGCACACTTTTCAAAATATGTGTTGTCTTTCCACCAGAGGACATTTTTCTGGAGCATGAATTGTAGAGGGCACTTGACTAAAGATAGAATAAAAACACAGGACTGATGAGGTACACTTGTGAAAAAATTCATGACACACTCTTCTTCAGGTCCCTAAGGCCTAAGCGTCCTCTTATTGTAACATATGTAATAGATTATACTGTGTACGGTTGGTGGCACCTTTCAACGGGCAAGCTTAAGACCCTGAAGGACTTCTCAAGACTAAATGTACGACATTTTCATAGAAGCGAGCATTGATGGCACAATACTCTTATCAGGAAAAGATGCAAAACCTGAGATAACCTCCAAACAAGTGGCAGTTACTGCACAGCCCTCCAGGTTAAGGTGAGCTAGCTTGGATAGACCTGAAAAAGAACAAACAAGTAATATGAAGCAGGAGCTAACTTGAGGTAACCTTCAGGTTATTAAATAAATAGAAACCTTAAGTCACTAAAAACTGTACAAACACAAGAGCATGTATCTTTAGGCAAACCCTCCAAAGTTATACAGAATCAACCTTGTAGCGGGAAAAGAAGAAACTTATTTTTGGGGTTACCTCTCAGATAAGAAACACCAAGATCGCTTATTTTGCAGCAAGACAGTTGCAACTCTCTCAAATTTGTAAAATCTACAGAAGAAAAAGGATATTTGTTAGCCTTGGAGATCAGTATGTGTGACAACATACACTGGTTTATACTAGTCAGCCAAGGAGAGTTGTTACCTGATAAATACTTCATATCTGAATCTGTGATGCAGTTACAATATCTCATATTCAGTGTTTCCAGTTTTCTCAAGCCTGAAAAATAAAATTATGTTATTGCATCGGACAGAATCAGTAACTTAAGTTATTCACAATTGGGCTGAATAAATAGGTCACATGCCACTTTTTCCTATAGTGACTACAAACTAGGATAAGCATCATCCGGATGATCCATTTGTTTTGGTACCACATAGTAGCTGGTACAGTTATGTTGTGGACGCATTTGTGGGAAAGGTCTATGAGCGACGCCGTCCACAACAAATGCCGGCAGCCGAGAGCAGCACAGCGGCAGCAGCGCTTGCAGGACGCGCTACAGAGACTGGAGCGGCAACAGAGGCAGCCACGGTAACAGAGGAGCTTGGCTTCAGTTCTGTGGAAGGAGCAGCAAGGGACCCGACAGCGAATTGAAGGAAGAGATAAGTATTTGGAAGGCTAATTTCCTCATTAATAATTTCCTAGTATTAGTATGATAGAGTTATATTAAGATATCTCTAATTAGCAAAGGTTTGTTAGGAAAGGACCCTGATTATATAAAGGGTGCCGATTGCTGTTGGAAGAGGCAATAAAGATCTATTCTCAGAATACCCAGGCTGTCAGGGGCGATCTGCGCCCTGTTATCCTTCCCTAACCCTACCACATCATCTTTGGTATCAGAGCCACTCCTTTCCACGCCACCCTGTTTCCGCCGCCGCACCCCGGTGTGCTTGTCTAGCTCAGACGTATGGGCACAGTGGATGAATATCAAGAGTACTTCCTGTCTCTTTTATGCCGTTGTGATGAGTTGACAGAGAAACAACAAGTTCAACTTTTCACTAATGGTCTTCGCAACCCTCTTCAAACAGGTGTCGAGATGCAAAATCCATCCACTCTGGAGGCAGTGATGAGTCTAGCCAAGGCATATGAACGAACGATGATTAGAGTTGACGGCAGAGGATGACTTCAAGCCAGCGGCTCGACCAGCATAGAGCTGACCACCCTTCACCAATCGTAGTGTTCCCATCAAACCAGGGTGCCGAGTTGTGGACGCATTTGTGGGGAAGGTCTATGAGCAACACCGTCCATGACAAATGCCGGCAGCCGAGAGCAGCACAGCGGCAGCAGCGCTTGCAGGGCACACTACAGAGACTGGAGCAGCAACAAAGGCAGCCGCAGTAACAAAGGAGCTTGGCTCCAATTCTGTGGAAGGAGCAGCAAGGGACCTGACGGCGAACTGAAGGAAGAGATAAGCATTTGGAAGGCTAATTTTCTCATTAGCAGTTTCCTAGTATTAGTATGATAGAGCTATATTAAGATATCTCTAATTAGCAAATGTTTGTTAGGAAAGGACCCTGATTATATAAAGGGTACCGATTGCTGTTGGAAGAGGCAATAAAGATCTATTCTCAGAATACCCAGGCTTGATTAGAGCCCTGACCACAAGGGTCAGGGGTGATCTGCTCCCTGTTATCCTTCCCTAACCCTACCACATCAAGTTAAGTCTTACAAGTTACAAAAAATAAGGTGATTGTGGTATGCCTCATAACTGATAAATTCAAGAAATGAAAGGCACCTTTTAAATGAACAAGGCCACCATGAATCTTTGGACATCGCTCAAGATCTAAGTTTACCAAATTAAATAAGTTCGCTAATGCTTTTGTTCCTTCAGCGGTAACAGCAGCACATTTCTTAAAGCTCAACGATGTCAAGTTTGAGAGGCCTGCAGAATTAAGAACTAGATCATAAATCATAAAAATAGAACATTTAATAGTGAAGAACATTCACACACAACATCATACAGATGAAAGCAAACACAGCTATCGGACTATCAGCATATCTCTTACCTGACAATGTTTTAAGTCCATGTTCAGAGATTTGATCACAGTAATTGCATGCCAAACTTTGCATATTTGAGCAATCCTTAAGAAGATTCAATCCACTATCAGTCACATCAGAAAAAGAGATGTCGACAGATAGCAATGATTGCCCTTGAGAAGCCACTACTTCCATCCAAGCATCCTTCACTCCAGGGTACTCTCCCAGACAAATATCCTGATAGAGAATAGCATGGAAGGTCAATTGGTAGTTTTATAGACTAACTTATCCCAGAACCAGAGAATCCTCCATGTTTGGTCTTTTTTGACCTAGCTCACTAAGTAAAGTGGACAACTTTGTAGCTTAGCCTGCAACTTATACCATGAGAAGGAAGCATCATCCGACTTGGTGGAATAAGGTAGCCGTTGCCTAAGTGAGCTCAACTGGTCTATTAGCTGTGGGTAGAGATTTTTTTAATGCTTACAGGACAAATTTAACCAACACAAAATTTACTTTCCTATGAGTAAGCTGATGAAAGTTATACAAGCCTGATAAGACATGCATTAAAAATGCCCGAGTAAGAATTACAAAACCAATGACAAATGTCTGATAAGATGTCTTTCTTCATTCCCTGATAACAATACATATAAAGGCCTAATTGATGGGAACATTGAATCTACATCCGTAAGTAATTGCTCAGATTCCACAGGAAGGAGGCAGAATTGCATTCTAACATCAGCATAATTTAACATAAAACATCGTTGGTCTTAGTTGAGTCAGAACTGTGTGCCAAACAAGAACAGAAACTTCACCTGCAAAGCACAATCGCGAAAAGCCCCAAGCGACCCCTCAGTGAGGCAGCTCCCCTCCACCAGTTCATTGAATATCTGCTGACTAAGATCCCTAGGCAGCAGCGAGAAGTCTGAATATCTACTTATATCCTGCAAGAATCCCATCAAGTCAGGCAAGAACAAACATTCCTTCAGCAAACTCGAACATACAAGGCCGCAAGACTACCTCGCGGACTCTGGCCACGCAAAGTTCCACTAGCGATGGGCACCGCCCTGGCACGGGTCCCTGCGCCTTCCGGTGAGCATCGGAGCTGCTCCGGGGCAGCGTGCGCCACAGCCACTTGAAGCTGCCGCTCTTGGAGAACCTCGAACTGTACAGATCATCTTCATCGACCAGTTGGCCTCTCTTCCTCGAGCAAGCACTGCCCATGACGAAGGTGCGCGTACACTAATCACAAACCAATAACTTCTGGGTGGACTGAAAAGTGCATATCAAAATGTTGGTTGGTTCTAGCTGATGACTGTACGATTCTTATCATCCATTGCCGGCACGACAACGACCTGGGATAGACTTCGCTTTCTTCACCACCATTCTGCAACATCAAAGAATTATATTAAAAAAGTTTGACTTGCACCGCAGCAGGCAGATTATTAAATTGAATTGTATGCAATATTCAGTCAAACAATACTAAACCCAGGGCACTCAATTCTTCTGGGTGCAAGAGCGTTCATCTTTCACGCAACCGAGCCTCTTATACAAGTAACAATTACTACATACTGCCAATCCTAACTGCAATCGAAGGCGAAAGGATTCGGTAACTAATAGGCTATCCTACCACAAGAAAACCAACCATCCCCTACGGATCAAAGCATCTCTCCTGCGTGCATATGATCAGAAGACAAAACCCCCCAAAATAGCTACCTGAATCAAAAGTTCCGCATCATGCAGAGAGATTGAGCAGTAAAAAAGGCCCAAAATTGCAGCCAAGAACAACCGAACCGAGGAAAGAATCACAAAAGCTTATAGAGTACGCCGGGCAAAATCAACACCAACCGAGAAAATCGCACCGAAGTTAGTTACATAAAAGATGAGAAATTACCCCCGATCGGATGTGGAATTCTCACCGCAAAAACCACTGAAACCACGCACCGAACCCCGGTTTAGTCTCGGATTAGAGTTAAACAAAGCTAGTGCTTAAGATCATCACATCAAATCCGACGAAGTCTCGCAAGTGAGGGGGACACGATGGGGAGGGAAAGGTGAAGAAAATATTATAACGTGGTTTATAGCGAGAGCCGAAGCAGCGGGTGAGCTCCACGCGTCACGCCCATCGTACACTCACAAAGTGACATATGGCGTCCGTGACTCGTGGGTCCGGTTGTCAGTGAGGGAGTTACGAGCTGGGTACCGTGGTTGATAGAGAAGGGGTGGGGACCACAGGGAAGTGGAAGGGATAAGGCAAAGGAACTGGGCGGGCGCACGGCACCCCCGGATTGTGCCGCCGGTTTTGTGGCCCCGTGACTATTGGTTCGTTCTGCGACCTACACGTGGGCCCTGCCGTTTTACTGGTTCAGTTATTGATATTTATGGATGGGTGCGCAGGATGCACAGACACACCTAAAAATAATTTTTTTTCAAGCGATGATTCAGTATTTAGCTTAGTAAGATATTCATACGCTGTAATAGAGTATCAAATAAAGAAAATATATATATTATCAAATATGATCTTAAACTAAATATTAAATACCAATTTTATCTTTCGAAAAACATGCCCTCACATAATTGTATGGGTCCATCATGTTATCCTCGACAAAATAAGTCCTCCTATTTACTACCCCCTATCTATTCTTCTCCTCTTCCTCCTCTTAGCCTGAGCATCAAGGTTTTTCCATCATCACTGCTTTTATACTCTGCACCACTAGCTCCACCATCCTCACTAGGAGGGTCAAAAGGTACCAAGGACTCACAAATAGAGATCCCCAATCAACAGTAGGGACAAATAAATCCTCCTTATTAGTGTCACCTTCACAATGGTTCCTAGAGTCATCTGTACATCTCTTTATCTCTTGCAACTGCCGAATGTAGTCTACTCTCTCTTGTTCAAGGTCAACATCCTCATCATTGTCATCTGTTTCTTCACCATCCACCACAAACAATACATCATCACCTTGAACTGGCCATACGTTTCCCTCATTATTGTTCAAATGTTCAGTACCTTCATCGATGCTCAATCTTAGAAGATCATTGCCACTACCAACAACATCATCTGCTAGTGCATTCCTTGAGTCAAGCTTCTTTTCGAAAAGATATATGTCCACCTTCTTAATGCGATCATTCTCCCTCAGCATGTCATTAACAGTGTTGTTATCCTTAATTTTTGACATTGATCCACGAGAGTAACAATTAGGGCTGGCATATAAAATCTTATCACTCCTCTAGTACCCCGAGGTTCAACATGATCTCAACTATATTGAAAAAGCAAATAAAATCTCTGTCCATCGGCCTCTTGATGACCTCAGCTCCTGGACCACGATCATGTTTGAAAAACCTCAACGTCTAAACCTCGGTGGTCATTCTACCAAAGGAGGAATAGAGCTACATTACATTAATTGCATTTAAATACACTGCAATTGATCCTATATAATCGAATTGAGCCAACTACGAACCCACTAACATCACCAAATTCTGAAAATTTTGCATCATACTTAATCATACCAAGACCGCGAGTGAAGTAAGCACATATCAAACAAAAATCTTACTAACAAGGCCTCGAACGATGGTGACGTTGCGGACACGGGGCGGTGGTGCCTTCATATGAGTCGATGACAGGGCCCTGCGGGGGAGATGAATCGGGGGTCTGCGTGGCAGATGAACCGTGGGGGCGGCGCGGGAGATGAACTGTGGGAGGGGGGTGTCGGAGATGAACATGGGGGCGACGAGGGAGATGATCGACGAGGGCCGGTTTGGAAGATGAACGACGGGGGCGACATTGCAGATGAACGATGGGGCCGGCGCGGAAGATGAACCTAGGGCAACGCACGAGATGAAGATGAATCGTTGTTATTGAGTCTGATGGATATGCTAATACGGGTTCAAATCTCCCGATGGATACTAACGGGTTCAAATATGACATGTAGCTCAGAGTCTACGTGGGCTGTAAGGTTGCACCGTCCTTAGCGCCACGTCAATCTGCAAGTGGGCCCTAGATGTAAGGGTAACTTAGAATTTATTAGGGTGAGGTTTTGTGAAATTATAATACTATAATACCTAAGGTTATACGTCACAAATCAAAAATTGTACGGTTACTTGATCATAAAATCTAAGGTTTTATGAAATTTACTCTTTCTTTTATCTGGTCCAATGTAACACATATCGTTGATAGCTGACACACCAAGAAATGTCTGATCCAACCCAACATCCGATCGCCTCCTGCAGGAGCTGACCCGAGCTCCCGTGGTCTCCGCCGGTCGCTTCCAAAACCCGCAACCCGGCCGCCGGTCAAACCGCCGCCGCGCCCGCTTCCCCGCCCCACCAGCAGCGGCACACCAACCCGCCGCACTGCCACTGACAACTCCGGGCCCACCTGGCGGCAAGTGGCGCCAATATCATATTCCGCGCGTCGGCGTCGTTTACCAGTCGCCCGAGTCGTTGGTCTCCACTGCCTCTCCCTCGGTCCCTCCCCGCACACGGTTTCCACTAGAGTAACCACCCAAAGATCCGATCAAATCAAGAAACGAATAAAGAAAAGATTTCTCCTTTACCGTTTCCGCATAACCATTGCTCGTTGATTCATGCCTGGACTAGGTGGATTCTGAGTTGCTGGAGCATTCGGCTGCGGCGGAGCCCGGCGCTTGAGCTTTTCCTCCGGTGAGTCCTCGCTTTCTTGGAGCTTGTCGGAGTTTCAGCCGCGTGTTTCTGTGACTGGTCGCGATCATGGTTGGTGGACTGCAAATTGTAGAGTAGCTTTATCGCATCTCTGATCGCAATGATTGCTAGTGTTGTGTTCCTGGGACTTCTCTTGTGAGAGTCTATGTAGGACTGGCCTTCTTGAAGCTTTACTTGTTGTAGCTGCTTATGTTTCTCGCAGTGTTGTTTCTGGAACGGACCTCGCGTTAGGATTTCGGATTAGACTTCCTGAAGCTATAGTTTTGCTGTAATAGTTAGGGATATTATGTATGGTACCACGTGCCATTTAAGGGATTCTTGCCCGCGTCTCTCTTATTTGCTTCGCATAATCAGTAATCAGCTGACAGATGGCTAAATTTGTCCCCCATGCTATACTTCTTTGCCAGTTCGATCTGTCCGTACAATTTCGTCTGCTTAATCCTAATTATTTGATTCTGATACAGTTCGTAATTACTTAGACCTTATTGATGATTGATGTATCATGTAGTACCATACATACTACAGTGTTTTTTAGACCATACAAACTACAGTGTGTGGTTTTGTTTTGTTGTCTGCGTTTCTTGTTGCATGCATTGGTCAGTAAGGTACTTGCTATAAATATGTAGCGGCCCCAGTGTTGTACTCCATAGATGCATGGTTTGAGGCATATGACAAAAGAAGACAAGGAAACAGTTATGGCTAGGAATAATTCATTCATACTGTGAAACCTTTGATTTGTTCAACTAACAGGGCTAAATAACATGAGCATTTACAGATGTACTATTATATTACCAATGATTGTAAACATTTATTGTGTTCATTTTATTTTATGTTTTGATTACACTTGGAGCAGATAAATTTCTTTTCTGACTGAATGATGCGTACTCTGATGATCAATATGTTAGTTGCCAACTCATATTGCACTAATGTGCCATCCGTACTCTCACTCGTACTGTAACCTTTTTTTTGATCATTCATTCCAAATTGCTAAATTGAATGCTTTATTGTTTTTGCTGTTTGGATTGGCCCTACAGGAAGAGAAAAGAGGACTACTTTTGCTCTGAAGTGAGATAGGTTTGGAGGCGAACTTCTATCCATAATGTGCTAATGTAGGACATCAAATACAAATTAGGCACATCACAGTCCTTTGTTGGAGGATTGAAGACAGATAACGTTATGGTAGCCACTACTACTACCGGAATGTTTCTTGTGTGTTTTGATGCTCTGTGCCCCTGTTTTGGCTCGAAAAGGAAGGATGGAAGTGAAGATCCTGTTCTTGCAAAAGATGCAAATTCCTGTAAGAAACAACAAACTTTCACCCATGGGTGATGAAAGCTTTGAACACTCTGAAGCAATGTCTAACCTGTTTGTTGGGATGAAATTGGATACTAACAAACAGGAGATTGCTTGTAACGTTTGGAGGTATAAACACTTGCCATCAATTGTGACATATTGATTTTGTTTTTTCAGTGAATTCTTGTGAACTGAGGCCAATTTCTGATAGAATTCCCGCAAGCCCTCTTCGAGTACCTGCAAGTCCATCTAGATTTTCATTGTCTTCACCGCCAAGTAGAAATGAGCCACTGAACCTCAGTCTTGAACAGGTTATTAAATTGACACAAAACTTTTCGCCAGCCTTGATGATTGGCGAAAGTTATTTTGGAAAGGTCTACAGAGCGGAGCTGCAAGATGGTCATGTTGTGGCTATTAAAAGGGCAAAAAAGGTAGTTTTTTTTGCAACTATACTAGAGATTACCCTAGTTACAATGTTTTAACTGTTAGCGTTTTTTTCTTCTTTAATCCCACATGATTGCCTAGTTGGACTGGACACTTATAAGGTATACAAGTTCTATTTGGGGTGAACCTTTATTGGACTGTTTGCTGAGCTTATCATGCATTGTTTCCTCTCTCTTGAGTCTACATCTGTATTGTGGTGGAATCAAGAAAGAGCAATAGAGTGGCTAATCCAGGTTTAGGTAGACCCAGTTGTTCATCCATATTTGTGTAGACCAATAGAAGAATAAGATGGTGATGCATCAACAAAGCATGTACTCACATTGCTTTCTTTGTTCCAATAGTTGTGGATAATTGTTATATCTTTGTCCTTATGTTGTGTAAGCTTGTTCATTAGTCGGATTTCTTTTTTATCTCTCCGCAATCCTGATATATTTTCATTCGAAAGCTGTCAATAGGAATTGGGTATCTTTGCTTCTTTTTCTACAATTTAAATTGTCATTGTGATACGATTTCTTTTCCCAGGAACAATTTGCTTCTTTATGCACTGAATTCAGTAATGAAATTGCACTACTAAAAAAAATTGAACACAGGAATTTGGTCCAATTGCTTGGTTATATTGACAAAGGAAATGAACGAATTGTCATAACCGAGTATGTTTCAAATGGCACTCTTAGGGAACATTTGGATGGTAAGCAGCAAACCAGATTGCTAGTTTGTTTTGTTGCTTCCCAAAAATGAATAGTCAGCTATTTTAAATCATCTTTCAGGTCAACGTGGGCTGATATTGGGCTTTAGTCAGCGGCTTGAAATAGCCATAGATGTTGCCCATGGATTAACTTATTTGCATCTATATGCAGGTACAACTTTGCCTACATGTTTTCATTCATTGAGCATAGAACAGTTTAAGAAACAGTAGTTAAATGGTTCTTCTGTTTATTCTGTTCTGAGTCAGTCATGCACTTGAGTGCTTTACCATGGAAGTAATGAAAAAACAGTTACGTAGTATTCTCACTGCACTAAAGGTTTATCCTTTGGCTCATAATCTGTTGAGCACTATCAGATATCCTGATTGCATAGTTTTCTTATTTGGGATTTTATTTTGGTCCTTCAGTCCCTCAAGAAAATGATATGTAGATGTACCTCCAGCTTTTTTATTTAGTGAGCCTAACTTTCAAGTTTAGTAATTCACAAGGATCATCTGTGTGACTAAATTTGTGTGTGATTGTTATGAACCTTAGTTCATAACGGGTAAACACCACCAAGAAGATGGCCGGATGGAGTCGGCGTAGGGAGAGAGAGGAGACTTTAGACGGGGGAGACTTTATTATTACTCTGCTTGATTACAATAGCATGTGGTAGCCTCCTTATATAGATGGCTTCCCCTAACAGATAGAATCTAATCTCAATCATATCTCTAACTCTATCTCTAATACAAGGAAACCAATCTCTTATTCAAATAGAACCTAATCTCTAATTCCTAATAATAACCTGGCTAGGCCCAAGGCCCACGTCTATAACAGTGATCAACTTATGGTTTGTTTCTCTTCCATTTAATGCAATATGTGAAGTAACTCCATGAATATGCAACTGTATTTTCAATAGAGATGAACCTGTATAACACATTTATGTTTATTGTAGTATTGAAATGGTGTGCATCCACAGATAATAGAGATATTCGTTTTTTAGAGTACAATGGATAATATAGATATTCTAATTTATCATTCCTACTGGAAATTTGCATATACCATTTCCTAAATTATGCTGTAATGTTCTGCTTTTAGAGAAACCTATAATACACCGGGATGTGAGGTCATCAAACATTCTACTAACTGAAGGCTTCAGGGCCAAAGTAGCCGACTTTGGATTTGCAAGAACTGGTCCTACAGAGCCAGACCAGTCACAGATAAAGACTGATGTGAAAGGAACGGCTGGTTATGTAGATCCAGAGTATCTGAAGACAAACCATCTGACAATCAAGAGTGATGTGTTCTCTTACGGTATTTTGCTCCTGGAAATCCTTTCAGGCCGTCGTCCTATTGAGGTGAGGAGGGGAGGAAGAGAAAAGATTACCGTGAGATGGGTATGTCTTCACTCTCCTATACTTTATATTCATAGCATTCTAGCCTTATATGTTCTTTTCTAATGTTTTTGTTGGCTACTCTTTAGTAGTTTAGCCCTGTTATGAGTTAAGTATGCTGGGCAGGGTACCTCTATAGTGGTACCCCTACCCCATGACAAGTAGATCAAACCACTTGAAAACAATTTGCAGAAACAGGCACAAATGGAAATGGAATACTCAATGACGACACAAGTTCCAAAGAAAGAACTTCAGAAGATATATTATGAACTAGATTTTTTTTTATCATTTTTGGGTCAATTTGTTGCACCCTCTTGCTAATGTCCGTGCTTTTGTTTATTTGCGTGTGCAGGCAATGTGCATGCATCCCTTTTTTTTGTTGATTAACAGTGTGATCTTTTGTCACGAGTTATGCGTGCACAGACAAAGAAATACTATTGGCACATAATCCCTGAAACTAGATCCTTACCTTTAACTCATTACAAATGTACTCCAAAGAGTTCCATTAAACTAAAAAAACACACACACACGTCAATAAGCTCGATTTAGTTACTAGTTGTTTAGCTGTTTGGCTTGTCAGCTGTCACTTACATTCTAGACTTGAAGGCATCTGAGGCTTGGTCTATTGCTTTTGATACAGGCCTTCGAGAAATATAACAGAGGCGATGTTAGGGAGATACTGGATCCAATGTTGACTGAATCAGTAAATGATGATATACTTAATAAGACTTTTGATGTGGCGTTCCAATGTGTCGCTCCTACTCGTGCTGACAGGCCACCCATGAAAGAAGTCGTCGAGAGGCTGTGGAAGATAAGAAGGGATTACGCAAAAACCCAAAGCAGAGCAGAAGTGTCTCTATAAACCATCTGATACTGGCTGCTGCTTTTGCTTGAGAGAACATGGGTGAACTCAGTTCTAGTGAAGACTGAAGATTGCCGCACAAAAACAATACATTTTTGCGAATACGAACGAACTGAAATCTTTACGGGGTTGCAAGACTATTGTTGTATGCTGTACATCGGGTTGCAAGACTATTGTTGCGAATACGAACGAACTGAAATCTGTACAGGGTTGCAAAACTATTGTTGTACAGGGTTGCAAGACTATTTTTGCGAACACGAACGGGCTAAAATGCTGTACATCGGACAAGTCTTACAGTTCCAAAGACTATTTTTGTATGCTGTAAATCAATGTGATGTACACCGAACTGCAATTGAAGATTTCCGTGTGTAGCCATTAGCCAATTCAATATTTTCAGTGATTTGTGTCCTCAAGGAAGTGCAATAGTGCAGACTGCAGGCAGCTTCACTATTTGAATCTTTGGAACTGTAAGACTTGTCTAGTTAATAAGACTTTTTTTTCCCAGGTGAGTTGGATATGACCTGGATAAGATACTTTCACTGGCCACAGGCCACAGGATAAGATACTTTCACTGGCCTCTTCAGGAGGTAACTAAAGATTAAAGGGACTACAAGTTATTATTTTTCACTGGCCACAGGCCAGGAGGGTGGTAATCATGGGATCCCACGTAGACAAATCACCATGGCAATAGCACTGCGCCTGGGGAACATGGAAGATCTCATCCTAAACATACAGAAATGGGTTAAAGCGGTACTGAATGGTGTTGTAATGCTTTATTTGGAAGCATTTGGTGCTGTCTACATTTTCAGAATGAGGATATGGCGAGATTAGATAAAGGTACAAATCTTTGAGTAATTCCGAACCAACAAAGAGATCTTGCAAAAATTGTAGCTACACCTCACGCCTGCTTGCCTAATTTAAAAGTCCAATTTCTAGATAGCTGTAGCTCATGAAACTCCTCCATGCAAACCAGAAACTAATGTTTTTCCGCATGCAAACAATTGTTCAAATATTTGTGCAAAATTGCAAATGTTCTACCTAATCTCTTACTTGTATAAACACAAACCGGGCCAAAAAAAAAGTGCCATTGCGATTTCAGACCCAATGGGGTTTTCAGCAAAAGCCATTTCAAAAGCGTGACGATGTTGCGGAAAAAAATATCTTTGTTACCCATTAGCACTTCTGTCAGACAGCTAGAAGCTCTAGTTTTCCATCACCACACTGTAAATCAGCAACATCTAAAGCAAGTGACATGGCTAGTACAACAGCTTCTTAAGAGGAAGTTCAAATGTAAACAAGCATATCCGGTGATGAGAGAATTCACCATGTAAGGGTCGGGCACGATGGGAGTCGACCAAATCGGCGATCGGGACCGCCCACGCGGCCACCGCCGCGGCGACGGCCAGCCTCCCCATCCACCAATACGGATATCCGCAGCAGCCTCTGAACTTTACTTCAGAGGCTGCCCGCCGCTTCAGATCCAGTGCGGCGCCCAGGGGCACAGAGCCTATCGCACGAGTCCTCGGTCCTCAAGAGGACATCGGAGGCGATGCAGAATGCCGCGGCGCTGGGACACGGGAGCAGTTTCGCGGGCGATGGGACGCGCGGGGCTGCTTCTATGCTGCAGCGGTGGGCGCGGCAGTGCCCGTGGTCTCGCCGGAGCACGCAGCGATCGTCGGTGGGCAACACCTCGGCCCAGCCCAATTGTTCGTAGTACAGCCCAGCCCAACCACCGGCCGGTTCCTCGCGAAGGTGAGGGAGACGGAGTCTGATTCGTTGCGCTAGATCTCTCTCCCCCCTGATCTCCCTCCCGAGTCCTGGGCTAGCACGAAGACGCCGGCGGCCGGCTCCGGCGACCCCTCCAAGCTGAGGCTCTGCGGCCTTCCATCCTCCCTTTCATGTGAGCACCTCCTACTCTTCTTCTTCTCCGTCTCAAGGTTTGTCAGTTTTGGATGGGTCAACTTAGGCTTTAATTAACCAGCAGCGAAGAGTAAATGGAAGGGAAGCTTTCTTTCGTTCTATGTTAGGATAGTTTGCTGTTCGTGAGCGGAATCAGGCCATAAATTGTTGTTCATTGGAGAGCTTGCTCAAAGACTCACCAGTAGGAAGAGGCTGACTGGCTGACCAACCATACTCGGCGAGGAGCAAACTTCAAAGTTGCTAGATCCACCGATCTAGGGCGTGTTTGTTTCAGCTTAAAATCCGATTCCAGGTGAAAATAATCGAGAATGCCACCCAAACACCCTTGATTGTTTTAAGATTCTCTAGAAATCGAGAGGTCAAAAGAATCCCAATTGAACAGTCGCCCGCGTTCTCTGTACCGCGCCTGAAGGCTCGCGATTTCCCCACCGCGATAAAATTTCCACCCGTTGCCCCTCCGCTCCCCCGTCCGCTCGCGATTTTCACGACCTGATCCATAGCTATGTGCGTGTGCACCTTTTCCGTAGTGTACAAATGGTACGTCCTAGTACTACCGTCAATTTGTTTGCTCATACGATCGTGCTAAACAATATTTTGTGAGCCACTGGACAGGCTTGAACATCTACACACCGCCATGGTTATCTAGTGATGCCAAAGGGGTGAGAAAGGGGCTGTGGTGTAGGTGCAAGATCTACTGAGGGTCAGTGGCAAGAGCCAGGAATTTTTCAATGGGGTGCGAACTTAAGATGGACTTCAACTCCACAAGGACGATGTTATTACATGTTGGTTTTCCTTGAAGGCAAATTTCAAGTTCATATTCAAATTTTTGCCAAACTATTGTTGAAAATCTCTAAAAAATTATCATTTGGGATAAATACTCTTGTTATATGTAAACATATTTTCTTTATAGAAAGGAGCTCAAGGGAACTTAAATTATCCATAGAAATTAGGATAAAGCTAAAGAGATGATAAAATGAAGAAATATAGAAAATTTCTCTATAAAAAGAAGCTCAAGAGAACTTAAATTAGCCATTATAAAAATGAGGATGAAGCTAAAGAGATGAAAAAGTTTTCACTACTTCACAAAGGGTTCGAACCCCTGCTCTCTTGATTCAGCTATCTATGTGCCAACCAGCTGAGTAATACCACCTTTATAACAAATAGGGCATGTTGACAAAAAAAATTTGGGGGTGCAGCTGTACCCCCATGCGCTATACTAGATCCACCACTGTTGAGGGTAAATGAGTGAAAGTAAAGGTCTTAAAGGAGCACGAGTACCGACCATTGCACTAGTTTTAGCTCGACCCTGGATCTTGGCAAAGCCACAGGAGCCAGATGGGACGGCTATACAAAGTGAGGTCCAGTGGAAGTAGAATTATATTCATATATATGATCCAAAATGTGCTATGAGAAAGTTCGAGCAGACATTTGTATTATATTGTTCGAGCAGTGGTCTTTGATATAATGGTGATCAAAGTATCTTGCCTATCCACAAAAAATCGCAGCACAATCTACCTGGCAAGCTTTTTTTTGCATTTTCCTTTTATTGCTTAAGACTTTCTTAGATCACTTGTGTCATCCACAAAAAAGACCTCTGATTGTAGCATATATCTCCAATCCAATATAAGCCGGTTTTCACCATCTTGCCACCAGTTGCTACAGCCAATACAAGCTAGGAACCTAGAACTTCCTGTACCAGACTTGGTTTAGCCATAGCTTCAACTCCAATCACAACCCACCCAGGCTTGAGGAGCATGTTTTGGGCTGTTAAAAGTTTTATTCTACTCAGAGCAGAGCAATCGTTGAAATTTTAGTAACGGAACTAGATAAAAACTGTGAATGTGCCCCTTTTGGACATCATTTTTGCACAGACGCTGCAATCTTCACCATTTGTGCAAATTGGAGTTATTCCCCTAAACTATGATTTCAACACAAAAAAACTCCGAGTTTTATAGAAAAGTGTTATAGAGTTGGTGCAAAAACAGCTCGAGTGAAGACAGCAACAGAGCCCTAATTAAAATACATGACCCAACAGAAATAGATAACATAAAGTTGCAGCTCAAGTAAGTCCCTTAGTACAGAATCATCTGAATGTAACAATTCAAACCCCCTAGTACAAAGCAACTATCAAAAATAATGATATGCTAAGTAATGAGGAAAAATGTAGTTTTATCTGGCTTGGTCAGCTGTTAATCATTTGACCATTCTTGGTTTTGAATGCATAATGCCATTGCTATCCTTGTGGAGCTACGATTGTGGGATGCATTATTTTTTGCTGATGAATATGTTATTTTATGTTCAGCTATCTTTCCTCCCAACTATCAAACATAGTTACTATTCTTTTGTTTGCAACGTCTGTAGATTGCTATCAGAGTGAAACTAAGTGTTGGTGGAAATGGCAACTACAGCATGCTTTGTGATTGTGAGTAAGAACGACATCCCAATCTATGAGGCAGAAGTTGGATCCACACCGAAAGTATGTATCTTGCACTTCATTTCCTTTCTATCTATCACATTTACATTAATACATGGTTGCTGTCTTTTTATATGCTTAATGACGTGTTGTGCTCATTATAATGCACCCCTCGTCAATTTTGATAATTACATTTGTCCCTAGGAAATTAAGCATTCCTATGTAATAGTGTTAATCCATATACAATGATATGTTGAAGCGTCTGTGGCATGGATCTTTTATTTTCTGAAGTGACATAGGCATACTGTATTACTAATTTGTATGTCTGATTTTCAGCCATTCACTTTCTGTGGCAGAAAGAAGATCTGGCTTATCACCATCAGTTCATCCTGCATTCTGCGTTAGATATTGTTCAGGACCTAGCATGGACAACAAGTGCAATGTTAGTGTCTATTGGTTGTGTAAATTGGCTGTAGGATACACCCAAAAATTTCTTGTGTAAATTGGCTGTACGATACATCCAAAAATATCACAGGCCAGTATTACTCTTCTAATTTTTTTTATATTGTTTACCTCGTCTAACCCTTTCTACATTTTATGTTATTTCGTCAGGTTCCTGAAGTCAGTTGATAGATTCAATGACCTTGTGGTATCTGTTTATGGAACTGCAGGTCATATCCTTTATAGTGAAGATGACAGTTCTTTTTTTTATTGTGTTACATTACAATGAATATATCTCATTGTCCTCATTTTAAATGTTCCATCATTACAATATTATTGTTTTTTTAACTGCAAGTCTGGTACATACTAGATTCATGTTGCTTCACGATTCACATAGCGAGGATGGAATAAAAAGATTTTTTCAAGAGGTTCATGAACTTGACATCAAGGTAAGACAATTATCTGTCATTTACAACCAGGAGAACTCTCTCATTGCATTTTAGATTGCTAAATGCTGAATTAAGGGTCCGTTTATATAGACTTTTGACTTTGGCTTATGAATAGTAACATCTTGTAGAGAAGTTTGCAGAGAGGGAGCGTACGATTTTAGCCGATATAAATGAAATCGTTATAGTGTGTATTATAATCGACTAGTAGACTATGTTTTGAAAAAACACTCCGTTTGAAAGTTAGATACTGTAAAAAAGCCATTTACTATAGAAAAGTAGCTTGTAAAAGTTAATATGAATAAGGCCTAAGTCTACACTCGAATCTCAATTCTCCAGTCATGTATAGTCATGTATATTTAATGGTGATGCATCTCTGTATCTTTTTCTTTGTGGTGAACATAATTTTCGACATTAGTTTATAATCTTTTGTTATTCTTTTATCAGTGTGTTTGTATGTGTCAAGGTGACGGAATTTGTCCTCTACTTTGTAAATAGGCAAGTGGTGGGTGCATGATATGGGCTCAAAAGTCAAAATTGCATGGGTTGCTTTTGAGTTCCATAGCTTGCAAAGTTGCTCTCTAATGCATAATTGTGTACAATTTCCGATTAATTATGAGATGTGTCTGCAATTCAATCAAGAAGTTCCTAGTTCTACCTATAAATCTTGATATAATAATATTTTCGTACAAATGTTCTGTTGTGCAGATATTCCTCAATCCCCTTTATCTGCCTGGCTCTCGCATCACATCATCTCATTTTGATACCAAGGTCAGGGCTCTTGCAAGGAAGTATCTGTAGTACGCGGTCATGGAAGTTCCATAAGCTTCACGGCTTAATGCAGAAGCAGGCAACATATCTTCTGTTTGTTTTAGCTCCAGTTGTTTTCCTATCGTAACACCCGATATATTCTGAAATGGGATGTTACTCAACTATGCAGGGCATAAATCGGAGCATACTTTCATTTTTTCTTCTTCTTTACTTTCACCTGTGTTAATGAATCATGACTTTTGAGAATTTATTCCTGGTTTGTCTTTTTCAACTTCAATGTATTGTGTTGTACATGGCAAATCTGTAAAAATGTGTAATCTCCGTATGGCACGGAAGCATTCTACTATTGATTTCGTATCATTGTCCTGTTCTGTGGCTATGATACTCGAGCACAGTTGTGTATTTTACCGTTTCCTTTGCATTAGTTGATAAGATATTTACCCCGTTCTTTTCTGTATATGATTTATGACTTTTTTTAAACAAACAAATAGATCTGCTTCTTTGTCGTTGTTTTGAACCGGTTTATTGGGACAGTCATTTCGAAATGGCTTATTGGTATTCGGTTCATTTGCACAAGTTGTCGCGCTAGGACAAAAAATTATCAGTCACAGCCAAAAAAAGCGCACACGTAACCTTTCACCAGAGCTATATCCTGTGATATGTATGCATTATGCAGAAAGATTACAACAATAACAACAAAGCCTCTTGTCCCAAACAAATTAGGGTAGACTAAAAATAAAATCTTTTTAAGATCAAAGGGATGAGAGTTTTGAAATAAAAACCTACAATGCTAAAACTCTAATCTGTACATTCTGCTATCTGAGCCAAGAACCTAAAACATTGCCTCTAACTTTTTTATGATCCCAGCACGTGGATCGTTAATTTCCATGCGTTTCTATTCAAAACTAATTATTTAGATACATTTCAATCTCTTAAACCAGAAAAAAGGAAGGTTGTGTTAGGTTTAGTAAACCAACATAAAAATCATACCATCATTTCATGAATGAAACTATGCAGAAAGATTACGTTATGTAAATACTATTTTGTTTAAGGCAAGGGTATTTGTATGAGTGAGATTTGATAAGTACAGCTCCACTACAGAAAAGGTCGAGTCATGTGTTATACTTTGGTTCTTTTCACCCTTTCTGCCAGTCTCGAGTCTTGACCACCCTCAGTTTTGTCAAGGAACGGCATGCACGTCTTTGTGCAAAGGCTTCTTGAGCATGTCACACCAGCACTTAGCGGTTTCCAGCACCGGGTGTCCTTCCGTGTGGGAGAACAGTAATCAGATAACATCAAGAGCGAGACGTCTGGTATATGTACCGGTACGTATGACCAATGTCAATCAACGACAGATTGAGGAGAAGATATTTTGGAGATTCAGAGCACGCATCGTCTGACGATCTGACGAGATTAGCAAGTTAATTCTCTCGAGCTGATCTGAGCTTATCAGAGGCCGTCTCACAGCATCACCCGTTCATTTTCTGAAGTAAACCTTGACTGGGACACCCAAAAAAGATCAGAAGATAGGAGCCAGCCTAGGAGACCTAGCTTATCACCTGATGTCATCTGAAAGACCGAAACGCCGTGACCTTTACGCTGGGCTTAGGCCTGATTTGGCTAAACTCCAGAGCTAGACAAAGAGATCCCAACGCGCTCGCCACTATCTATTTTACTAACAGCTTGGTGGCCAACGGTGTCAATTCCCATCACAGTGCCGAGGGCGAGAAACCGAGCCCCATCTTTCACTTTCTCGAGATTGCTATCCACACCGATGAGTACAGGCATTATCTTCCCAGCAGCTTAGGGACCACGCTCGATCAACACGGCATTCATCTTTTTTTTTGCGAAGACATTTGCACGTCCCGTTTGGCCATTTCGACCGCCGATCAGTCGCGCTAGATCTGGTTAATTTCTTTAAGCGGCGAGGCGTGTGGCTCCGGCTCTCCCCCGGTGCTCCCTTTCCGAAGTTATAGTCATTAGTCAATGCTGCCAGTCACTTGAAGCCCGAGAGCGACCACCCGTTTCTGGACCCCTTTCGTGTGGTTAATCATGCCGGCCTTTGACGGATCGAAGTGCAGCTAGCTAGCGCGGCGAGGTAGGATTTGGTATACGGCAGATCTTACCGGCCGGTACAAGAATCGTTGGAAGGGACGGACAGGCTAGGCTACTCGTCGTGGCGATGGCCCTGGACCATCTATGGGAAAGCATTACGTACGAGTGTAGGATGGTAGAAAGATGATGCACTTTTCTTTTCAAGCGTGTAATTAGACACGGCTTGAACCACGGTGTGTTCGTGCTGGTGGGGACGTCGGTAGACTCTTAACGCTTACTCGGGTTGAAACTTGAAAGCATGCGTCAAGTACGAGTGAAAAAACAATTTTGCTAACTTGTGGATAGTCATATGGTTTTAAACTCAGAAAGTCATTTAGAAAATCCACTTTAAAATACCATTCTATTTTAATGTTTGGTTTTTTTAATTTCTAAAGAAATAAAAAATACAAAGCAAAAGCAAAAAAAGAACAAGCCCTTATCTTCCAGCATGCTGTCCGCTACTTAGCATGGCTCCCGCCTGACCTAACGCGAGAGATTTTGTTGCCCAAGTCCTAGAGTCGTCCCACTCTCATAGTGCCGCTGCGTACACTCTCACCGCTGTTGGCCATGCGCCGCCTCTTAACCGCCCCTTGCCTCCCCCCTTAATGCCTCTCCCTCAGACCCTAGATGCTCCTCCACCATGAGCCCCAAGCAATGCGCACCACAAGACACCCCCGACGACTTCCGTCTCGTTGCGCTTTTCCACAGTTTTTGCAAGTTCCATGTGAAAGCTAATTTTGACATTTTCTAAAGTTGCAATTTTTTTGCCAGAAAATTTTCAATTTTCTAGTTGAAAGTTCAAATTTTAATTAAAAAGTTTTTCAAATTTCTAGTCGAAAGTTTTGAATTTCAACTTGAAAGTTCAATTTTGTGGTTGGAAGTTCAAATTTTGGTGGAAAGATTCAATCCTAGTTCAAAATGTTCTTCAAGAGTCCATTTGAAAATGCAAAGAAACGGAGGCCGTTCTTAATGAGATGATAGTGCTGAGCGGTAGAAAACCAGACTCCACTACAGAAACGGTAATTAGAACTGGTCAGACGTCAGGTGTCGTTTCCTCATGAAACCAAGTTACCTCATACCTGCTTGTGCAACAAGGATAGTGTCGGTTGTTAATCTCTTCTTTTAGAAAGATGCTCCCAAAAAGCATTCACCAATTGTCACTGGTTTCAGTCTAATGTGGCCATGGTTGTACACCACAACTTTTTTTTTGAATAAAAACAGTAGGACATGATCGTATTTTGTGTATATATAAATAATAATATTTAGTGTGTTACAAAGACATTTAGAGAAATAAAAATCATGTTAGACTATCAAGCCATTATGTGATTGTGGGTGAGTACTGTCTTTGATCTATGGATAATGATGGTAAAATGTAGGACCGATGTCAGCAATCAGAGAAAGAGGTGAATGATTTCTAAAACTTTTTCCATAAAATTTTCATAATCTTTACTCAAATGACTATAATAGTTACTAAGTTCAGACCACACCAACACAGCTATGTAAACAAAATCTAAAAACAAGAGCCAACAAAATTAGCCTCTTTCACAAGCCCGGTCAGACCATTGTTGATGGGCCGCTTTGACCGCTAGCCAGTTTGACCGTCATCTTGTAACTGATCACACCGGCTAGCCAGTCGGACCACAGGTGTGGGGCCAATCCAACCGGTCCCCTGTTCCCAAACCTGAACATCTCTCGCGACAAAAGCTCAAATCAAGAACTTGGTTAAATCTTATCCAGCATCTCTAAGTTTTGTATGAGACTTGTTCAAAACAATAAGAACCTAAATCAATTAGGAAACACAAAGATTTTAGGCTCAAGTGCACCAAATTGAGGAGAATAAGATCTAGTTCACAAGAACACCAAAAACCCTAAATATAAAATTACTTCTTGCTCGTGAAGATCTACGACATAAGGTCATCTAAATCTATTCTCATATGTCCTAATAAGGTAACTTAAATAAGAGATTGAGCTACAGATCCCACGAACATTCAATGAACAAGAACAACCAAACAAGACCTCAAACAATAGTATGCTTGAGACAAATCTTTGATTTATTTCAGTGAAGGATGAGGTTTACATACTCATGAATGATTACAAGATGTAGCCAAAACACCACCATTCTCTCTCACACACAACAATAGAAGGAGACAAGGTAGTAGAAAACTAAACCTTAGAATCCTTGATGATACCACCTCCTTTCCTCCCCTCTAAATAACCAGCTCAACCCTTAATGGGTCCAACCTATTAAGTTTACTAGGGAAACCCGTCAACCTCACTAACACAGGATTTATATGCCCACGCATGCTTCCCAAAGCACTTACAAGCATCAACCCACTAACACACTAGTATTTGATCTACTCCATGCAACCGACTCTATCCTAACCCTAAACCACCTCCTATGTGCCTCCCGTGCCACGGTTTTGGTGTAATCAATCTCACTAACATGGGATTTACACGCTCACGCATGCTTCCCAAAGTGCTTATAAGCATTAACCCACTAACACACTAGTGTTTGATCTAATCCACGCAACCAACTCTATCCTAACCCTAAGCCACCTCCTATGCACCTCCCGTGCCACGGTTTTGGTGTAGGCATCAAGTTTGATTTTGGGCATTTTCCCAAAACGCCCCCAACGAAGCATCGGTCATCTTATCTTGACTCCGTCTTCATCTTCACCTCAAAACATCTTCACATGCTTTGACACATAACTCGTAGTGCCCAATGACTAACTGTTACGTCTTATGCATTCAGACTCTCCAAACTATCTCTATGTGCATCGGTCTCATCACTTGACACACCATATGTACCAACTCACCTCTACATGATTTTTGTCTTCTCTATGCTCTCGCTTGAACCAAATAGCCACACCCGGACTTACATGTCCACTCTGGACCTCAGCACCCCCGTTTAGTCCCAGTCCACTACTGTTGACTGCTACATCCTCTAAGCTACCTGCTCATCCAAAGACTAAGAAACCATATCGATCACAAGTTCTATACACTTGATTCACGTTAGTCACACACATGCATCATGCAATTCAACACAAACCCTTATGACTCCTAAGCCATGAACCGAACTCAAACCAACTCAGTTCAACTTACCATGATCTCTAGCCACAACTACTAGTCTGACCGCTCTCTTCACACCGCGGTCGAACTACCCCGCTCAGACCGTCAACCACTGGCCAGTCTAACCAACCACTTGGTGTGACCGTATTTTCAATGCTGATCACATCGGCCAACTCACCCCAGTCCAACAACCAACCATGGCTAGTTTGACCGCACAAACTTGACTCAAAAACATGTTATCTAGAAATAAGCACCCGCCAACAAGAAATCGGTCATACTGCCCCTGCGGTCTGACCACCCCAAACTCTGGTCACACCGAATTGCTGGTCAGATTGCCATTCCAGGCCAATCCAACCGCTTCCTCCCAGTGGTCTAACTGGTCCCACCGACCAGTCCGACCACCAACGCTGGCAGCAAACTAAAATTTTTGAAACTCTTACAAAATTCAAATTCAATTCAACCAAAGTGAAAATTGTTCATCACAAACATGTCTTAAACCTAGCATATGGTCTCTCACAAACTCATGTTTGGAAGTCCTTTTCTGATCATGAAAGTTGGGGTTAATATTTTAAAAAATAAACCATCTTATTTCTAGTGATCCAAACGCTCCATGAAGCCAAAATTATTATTTTCGTACATAATGGCAAATGCAGCTGATTTTTCAAGTCTTCAATGGCCTCTTGAGCTAATAAATCTACATTTCTCATGGTACATATATAATCCCAACATTTTCTCCTAAACAAACAATCCAAGAAAATATGATGAAGAGTTTCTTCAGTTGCTTTTTGACAGAGAACACAAGTGTACTCTAGCAAAAAGAAAATTTTCCTCTTCAAAATGTTTCTTGCACTCAATTTGTGAGACCATGTGAAGGTCACCCCATGTTGTGTGATGAGTATTTGAATTTGTTGTGTTTTGTTATCGAAGTTTGAGTTTGATTTTATGTCTATTGTAATATCTAGTTTTTTCTGCCAGGTGCTAAATGGTCTGACCGGCTATGGTTGACGGCCTGACCAAGGCACAGTTAGACCGGGCCATGGTTGGTGGTCAGACAAGTGAGTGGTTGGACCAGCAAACGGGGGCAGTCTGACTGGGGAGCAACTGTATCGGCCCATAGTTGGTGGTACGTTTATTCCAAGGAGGTCCTCGTTTGGTTGCTTGAAGGATTTGAGAGTGGTATGATCGATGGCGGTTCGACCGAAGGTGTGTCAAGCAATCTGACCAGCATGGTTGCCATAGTCAGACCGGCTCCCATGTTACCGAGGTTTAATCGAAGTTGACTGACTCGATCAAATGGTTCATGACAGTGGTTTGAGTGTGTGCGCACTGTATGAGTGCCTGTGTTTTGTTGTAGTGTGTTGTATGATGCATTTCTTTGACTAACGTAAGTCAAGTGTATGAAACTTATGCTCGACATGGTTGCTTGGCCTTTAGATGTGTAGATAGCTTGGAGAACATTAACAGTCGACGGCAATGGACCAGGACTAAGTGGAGGAGCTAAGGTCCATGCGGTCAAGTAAGTTTGGATGAGGCTACGTGGTTCAAGCGGGAAGCATAGAAAAGATAAGGATTATGAAGAGGCGAGTTAGTGCATATAGTACGTCGAGTGACGGGGTCGATGCACGTAGAGACAGTTTGTGCGAATCTGAATTTGTGAAGATGTTACAGCTAGTCATTGAGTACTACGGGCTACGTGTCAAAACATGCAGAGATGGTTTGATGGAGGCAATGATTCTTCATTCATCAATTGTGTCAATTGATGAATTTATGTTGCGCCATGCTACGTGACTGTTTGCTTAGTGTTGTTAGTTGTAAAACTCCAGAGCTATATCATGGTTAGACAAAAGGGATCAAGACTAAGATAGGGGAGCTGAGGTCTAGAGTGATCAAGGTGCCGCGAGAAAATGACTGAGGCTAGCGGAGTGGTTACAAGCTAGAAAGACAAGGAACCAGAATGAGAGCTATTGAAGGTGGAGTTGACAGACAATGGCAATGTGGATCAGGGTTAAGCTCAAGGAGGAGCTAAGGCCTAGAATGGTCAGGGAAGTCGGGTGTCGTCATAGTGCACAAAGAACTATGTGACGTGCAAAGTGACTTGGATCCGTTTGCAAGTGAAGAAGGTCTAATGATTCAGATATGTGAGAGACTTAGCAGGAAGTCATTGGGGGCCATATGGAGTCAAAGATGAAGCACAAGCTATTTCAAGATGAACGAACTACGAAGTTTCATGGAAGGTGGTTTAGGGGCAAAACGGTCATTAGACCGACATAGGACACAGTGGTCCAATCACCCGGACCTGGTCATACCAGTCTTAACCTGTTGTCAAACCTGCCTAATGACAACTTGAATCGTCTTGTACTTCAGTTATTCTTGTGATTATTTGTCTTGTTTTAGAGTTGTTTCTGTTGTGTATTTGATCTTATTAGCCCTCTCTAGCTATTGTAGTAAAGAGGCATTTGTATCTATGGGGATTGATTTTATTGAAGTTGAAAAGAGACAAAAAAAAACACATCTGGCCTCCACCTTCGGTCCTACACAATCTATCCTTTGGAGAGTATATACACCACACTGGAAGAGAGCCAAGTTAATAGAAGACGGTACAGGTAGACTAGTCCAGCATACTCTGATGCAATTCGCCGTCTACTCTGAAAAAAGAAAACAAAGAACCCCAACCACGTGCCGTGTCGTTAACTCCATCCCTCTTGAAGCTTACGAACACGACCTATAAAGAGCGACTCACCGTGAGTGAAAAGAATCATTTCCTGTCCCCGTCGTCGTCGCTGCGTTTCGTCATTTCCATCACCCGGGCGGCGGTCTCAGACTTTTTGGCTTACCGATGCCCATCCATCCATCAGGGCGGTGCGGCCATGGGCGCCACGGCCCTGTTCCGAGGCTGTTACTTGCCTCTTTTTGGCAACTGTGTCGAGCCGAGTGCCGACGAAAGGCATTTGCCTGGTCTTCTCATGCGTCGTGATGCAGACACACCAGTAGTGTCACGAAGATGAACACAAGGTCCCTTTCAGCTGGCGACGTGCGAACGCTACTGGTTAGTGCGCCCAGATATGTACAGATTGCAACTTTGACATTCTCTCGCAGCTTCGTAATCTCACTTACATGCTAATTGGCTCCCTCTTATCATAAGCTTATGCTATAAATTAAGGTGCCTTCCTGACATCATCTGACTAGCTCGAAGAAAAGAATGACGAGCAGTCGATCAGGATTCAAGGATATTTATGTCATGATCAACCGAGCGTGGTCCCAGTAGTCAGACGTTGGGTATCTGTGGTGGAGGTTGTGACTTGTGAGCTCCATTAGTGTGGCCTATCTAGAACGTACCAACGTCAATAGAAATTTTATAGGAATTTCTCGGTAAATAGTTCAGCTGCTGCAGTAAATTCCTGTGTTACGGACGGCCTAAGCCATGGTAAGTACCGTACAGATGTTTCTTTCAGAAACCAGGGTTATCCTCTTTAATAAAAGAAAAAAGTGAAAGATATTTGTGTCATGAGAACCAAGCAACGTGCTATTTCCATGTTCATGCTTAACAACTTTTGGCCTTTGGAAAGGCTGACGACCGGTTGCTGCTTATATGTCCTAATTGGGCATGCAGTTCGGGAAAGATTCCTCCATCGCGTGGTGTGTCCTGCCAAGCTTGTGTGGTGCAATGCGTGTGTTCCTTCTGAATCTGAAATAACCAGCCTTTTTCCATTCCCATGCTTTGTTGATGTTCAGCTCTCGTTTGGTCCCTTTTTTCCTTACTTTCTCAGCGTGACTTGTTGCATCACGGCCATCACTAATGGCGGACAATAGTTCTCTAGATAAACCGTCGCTAACTACAGGCCCAAGAGTTACGGGATGATGTACTGAAATGAACAAAAAATTCTGATAATTTTGAAATTTACTCGAATTTGCTTGAATTTGAAAACTTGCAAAATCCGAAAACTCTTCAAGCCTTTATGCTTTCCTTTCTGGGAATTTCCACCTTCACTCAGCGTTGGCGCCCTTCAGCCGAGCGCCTTCACCCCTGTTGCGCATACCACGCAGACAGCTACCATTCACGCGCCTACTCACCAGCGAGCTGCTGCCACACTGTCTAAACTGTTAAGAGTATTTAGGTCTTTTTCTGTTTTCTAGGGTTTATGTCTATTGTACTATATAAGCCCCATAGGCTATTGCAATAGATTTGTGCTTCAAGATTTCTTACATGGTATCAGAGCAAGGTTAGCCACCTCCACCGACGGCCGACTCGATTCCACTGCACTGCCCCCAAGAAGAGCATCTCTACTCTTGAGGGCGGCCATCTCCTAGCCGCCGGTCGTCTCATTTGCGCGCCGCCATCGCCTGTGCCTGCGCTCGCGTCCGCCTCAGATCCAGCCATCGCCGACCTCCTTCACGCTCCATGCCGCCGGACTGCACCAGATCCAGCTGCCTCCGGCCCTCCCCGTGTGGATATGGCCACCGTTGCTGCTGCCATCGGATCCCACTGTCGCCTCCCACTCGGATCAGGCTGCCGCCACCTTAGTTCTGGCCACCGTCGCCTCAGATCTGGCCATCGCCACCACAGATCCGACCGCCGCCGCCACGGATTCGGCTCACCCAGTTGCCCGAGCCGCGCCGCGATGCCTTCCGGCCGCCTCTCGCCCGGATCCGGGTGCAACACCTCTGGCTCCTCTCCCCGCGCGCGCCCATCCGTCGTCGCCTCTCCTAGGCAGCTCGAATTCGGCCGCCGTCACCACCGGTGTCCACCGTTTGCCCGCCGCGCCGCCACCCGTGCGCGGCCCATCTCCACGCGTGTGTGCCCATCCGTCGCCGCCTCTCCCAACCGGCCTCGGATCCAACCGCCGCCGATGTCCGCCCCCGCCTCCGGCTGACGTCGCGCGCACCCTTGCTCTGCGCGGCCGTCGGGCTCTCCTTCGGCTGCCGCCTCCTTCCGCCTTCGGCAGAGACATACGGGAGGGAAGAGTGAGGGGGTGGAGAGAGAGGGGAATATGAAGCATTGTACTATTGCTACTGCTTGTATCTATCATCTTTTATGTTTTGCATCTTTCGTTGTGTCGATCCAAGTCCATTGCCATCTCTCCATCAGTTCGTTAAAGCCGTGTAAGTCCACAAATTCCTTGTCAGTCAGTCGATTACTTTGCTAGACACGTTCCACCCTTTTGGATAATTGTGGTTCTCTTCTTCCTTTCGCATAGCCGTAGCCGCCGCTCTTCTCTTTGAGCCACTACAGATCGTAGAAGTCTTTATGATGCCGTCGCTTCTCTTTGAGCTGCTGCCCCGAGCTTCTAAGGCTACCACGCTTCTTCTGCACCGCACCTCTGTTGCGCTTCTTGTGTGTTGCGCCGCTGTTGTCTCAGGTTTCGATCTATGCCGCTATGCTTCTATCTCTTTTTTGGCTTGATTTGACAGCTCTCTCTACTTGTGTCACCTTCCACATCTTCTTCATCGTGTTACCGCGGTCGACTTTGTTCTCGCTTACCTCTACCTTCTTGGAGCCACGGTCAACTTTGTTCTTGCTTACCTCTACCTTCTTGGCCCCTGTACTTCGTACTTTATGGGCAGCTGCATGTTTTCGGATGGGAGGTGATCTTTCAGACATAATTTTCCAAAAGTTGCACGCTTTGACGACATCTTCAAGACACAGATTTTGAATTTTCTCTATTTTAGTGTCAACCTTTTTCAAATGTAATGCTATTGCATACGCCTTACATTTGAGGGGGTGTTAACTGTTAAGGGCATTTAAGTATTTTCCTGTTTTCTAGGGTTTATTTCCATTGTACTATATAAACCCCATGGGCTATTGCAATAGATTTGTGCTTCAAGGTTTCTTACATAAACCACCTAGCACCATGCCACTTCATCGACCATGCCTTAATTGGTCGTCACTTCGCCTCCAAGCCACGTGCCACCAACCCACTGTTGCCAACCTCACTGCCTGCTTGACGCATGCCCATGTTTTGACTCACGTTGCCAGCAAGCTCGCTTGCACCAAAAGGGTGCACCGCACCCGAGGTGACACTGCATCTGCCAGCGCAATCGTCGACGCTGCCAAGGCTTCTCGTCTGCTAGCACCACTATCCACACGCTGGCCTCACCACCTCAGCTCTCCTGTCATCACCACCTTAGAAACTCTGTAAGCCAAGCTTAGTTGATCGCTAGCCTTCATTTGCGCCGAATCGCATTTCCAAGAGCTTTCCCTCACCCTATAGCTGAGAACCGCCGCCACCACCAAAGCCTTGCTGGTGAGTCCGTAAACCATTTCTTCCACAACCTCAACCCGAGCCAACTCCTTGTGATCTTAGCATCGCTAGGACATGCCAAATCCAACCCTAGCCATGCCATGCCCCCCATGGTCCATAGGTCATCGACGATGTGCGCCACCGTCGTTCGAGCCCAGCCAACATGGGCGGCCTCGTACAAGCCACGCCTAGCCAAACCACCACCGCCACGAGCCTTCCCTTATGTCGTAGATGCTCGAACTCCCTTGAACCTCACCGGAAACCCATCAGAGCACCACCATGTCGTGGTCTTGCTCCGACAAGCTCCTACTGCCGCTAGCCTTCATCGGTGCTGCTCGAACTTTGCCAATACCAAAAATGGAATCCTTAGATCCCATTGGCCCTATGTGCGTTGTCACTCGCGTCAAAAACCACCGCCACCACTCAATTCACCTCGCTATCATTTTCCTCTGTTTAGGCGCAATTGACGTGCGCCTGAGCTGAGCAAGCTTCAAGCCTCACAAGGCAAAGCCAGTGAGCTGGCCAAGCCGATCAAAATAGTGAAAGCCCAACAAGCCAAATGGGTCAAGCCATAATTCATAGCCTAACACTGTTCACATCCAGCCTAACACTGTTCATAACCCATGCCCGTTACTATTTAAACCGATCCACAACCAACAGTAAACGGGTTCAACACTATTTATGGATCCAACCCATTATGAATAGTAGCAATCCGCTATTGTTCATCCAAACCATGGCTATTCATCCTACCCATTATGAATAGTACCAATCCACTAATGTTCATCCAAACCATTCCTATTCTTTTATATTTTTTGATATTTTATTGCATTTTGTTCCCAGCTTGCGTTCTACGAAATAAAAACTTCTTTGTATTCGTTCTTTTGTGCTAGTATCTAGATTCAGCTAATTGACTAACGGGGAAGCTATTGGAGCAATTAAGGTGGATGGTGTAAACCTGAAACCTACAAAGAAATGGTCAAAAACTCTAGATAAAAAGACAAGTCCCATATTTTTATCATATTGATTCTACATTATTTATTAATTATCAGTACTTTTACTATTATTATTTATACATTGTTATTTATTTAAAATAATTATTTTGACATGATAATTAGTTAAATCCTACCGCTGAAAAAGTCATGCTTTACTTGAAGGCCATATTCACCTTAACAACCTTAATAATAAAAAAATTATTGTATAATTATTCATTAGTAGATTAGACAATCAAATGTTTTACACTACTAAGTTGATTCAGTGTTTTGCTGATAGACTTTTGTCGATGTTTTAATATCAATTTTACGTATGATTTGTTTGGGTACTGGAGAACAATTGAAGACCTGGCTACGAACACGTGAAAAGAAGATATAGGAATTTTTATACAGGTTTGAGCCGTCTGCAGTGATAATAACAACCCTACTTCATGTGTAGATATATCTCAATGAAATGATTACGATAGAAAAAGTAATGCGAAAAAAGCCTGCTCTACTACTATTCTCCCTTGGGTCTGTCCCGGATCCTCCCCCTCTTCTCCCTGACATCCATCTTTATATAACTTGCATGGCGATGGTAGTTTCTCCTTGCCACGGGATGCCTTAATGTCTCGAATCATAATTGTCTGATAGGAGTTATTAGAGATGTGATATCTCACTCATCGTGTGACGGTTTTATGCCAGGGTGAAGTTATGCATACTTATTCCAGAGAATAAATACTCATGCTAGCCGCCTTGTTAGATAGGCCCACAATGCAATGGTTATCGTAAACAAGTTAGTCGAAGTTTGGCTTAATCGTTGGGGATCTACGACTACAAGGTGGTCATAGAATAACTTACGACTATGTTATAGGCGTTGGATAACTTACAGCTATAAGGTTGTTGTAGAAGAGCCTACAACTAAGGAGTTTTTGTAGAAGAGCTTACAACTAAGTAGTTATTATAGAAGAGCTTATGACTAAAGGATAGTCATAGAAGAGCTTGCGACTAAGGAATTATCATAGAAGAGCTTATGACTAAAGGATAGTGTAGAAGATCTTACAACTAAAGAGTTATCATAGAAGAGCTTACGACTAAAGGGTAGCCGTAGAAGAGCTTATGACTACCTTGTGAAATCTCTCTCTTATAGATAGGGGGTATACTTGAGAAGCATAATGACGTAACCATATCATTTACTGATAAATAATAATTTGAGAATTGGTTATATCCTCATCATCTAGGCCCCCAACTTCAAGTGAGAATAACTTACTTGAGAAAAAGATGTTGTAGATGAACAAAGATTGAAAGCAAGGTCTTTTTTATCTGATTCGACCAGAAGCGAACTTGGTCAAAAAGGTAATTTCGCTTGAGTTATAAAGACATATTGGCTTTGAACAGAGGAATACAAATCGGTTCCCATCGATTTGTCCATTTAGAATGGTTCCCAAATAGGTAATAACTGACCCACATGGTTATAAAAACTTACCCTAAGGTAACTTTTCTTATTTTCCCCTTCTGCCTCAATCCCCTTTGAGCTTTTTGCCACCGACCAAGCCTTCTTCTTTTCCCCAATTTCTTCCAAATCCAAACCAATCGCTTAGAGAAAATGGTGAAATCTTCTTCCAATTGGCCGGTGTCAAAGGTAGATAAGGCGAAGATGAAAGCTTTGGTTGTAGCAGAGAAGATTCCTTTGAGGAAATTTGTGAGATGGATTGAGGCTACTAGACAAAAATTGGCCATCGGAGAATATTGGACAAATTCCAGTTTTCTAAGCATACTACGAGTGTGGTCTTCGACTTCCTGCTCACCCCTTTCTCACAGCCATACTCAAATACTTTGGGGGTGGAATTGGTGAACTTGGTTCCCACTTAGATTACCATGTTAAGTGTATTTGTGTATCTGTACAAAGCCTATCTGAGAATTTCTTCAAATCTGAAGCTCCTTCGATATTATTACGAGATGAGCAGACAAACCAGAATTGCCATAAGTTGTGGTCTGAAACTCCACGTGCAAGACGAAGGGAAGACGACCTTTCCATCACAGGGAAGGGTGTTAAGAAGATATCTTCCTGGAACTCGGTCCCCAAAGACCCAACTCGGATAGCCCCCTACAACCAAGCCATCAAATAACTAAGGGAAAAAGAGATTACCAGCTGGCATGTGGTGAAAGACTTGATCACTTGTCGTATTAGCCCTTTAAAGAAACGAGCACACTTAATGTGGGTGTACTCTGGGGCCAAGGATACGACTAGGGACTATGAGAATGGTAAGTGATGATCAAACTCATTTTCTGAGTTTCGAGTTCTAGTTACCAACCACTTTTATCTATCTATGCAGATATTGATTTGGGAGAGATTGATTCTTGAGTCAAAGCTATCTGTGAAAAGGCTCCAACGCTTGACATAAAGAACAGGGCCTATAATACACGTAAGAGTAAATTCCTACTCCAAGACTAGCATGGTGGTTCATGCGTAATATGAGTTAGTATCAATATGGGTTGGGTTCATTTGCACTTTTGGCTTTTGGCTTATGTACGAATGAATAGTTTTTTCGAGATGGGGTCTACAAAAAATAAAGTATAAACTATTCCGAGTTCAACTGTATTGGCCAAAAATTGTATGTGAGTATTTGTGTCTATGTATTGTCTCTCACGAACAGACTAGAATTCAAAATCATAGTTATAAGCCATAATTCAAAAGAATTCATCCATGTTCTTCTAGTAGCTGCAATTTGTTAGCATGTGAGGGGGTCTTCGTGTAATCCTGTGACGGATGCTGCCCTCAATAGATCTTCCTTAATAGCTACGGATTGCACATATAGAAGCTGCTGAGAATCAATGGGTCTCTTTTTATCTTTTGCTCTTTTTCCCTTTTGGCAATATTAACCCTTTTCCTAACGAAGTAAGTGTCTGATTCGTTCTTTTTGGGCACCACATTGGATTTGTCAGTGGCAATCGCACTCTTCTTTACAGCTTTTACAGACTACTTTTAAATTTTTCTACAGTAATTAACTTTTAAACAAAATATTTTTTTAAAATAGCACCTACAAGTTAATTATAGTACACACTGTAATAACTTTATTTATATCGGCTAAATTTACAGTGAGTTTCTGTTATTTTATACTCTCTCACGAACAGCTCACAAGTCATAAACTGCAGCCAAAATATGTAAATTGAAGCAAAAAAAAAAAAACAGCCCCTTACCCCTTCACGAGCAATAACGAACTAGCTACTATGTGTAGTGAGCACAAATAAATTTCAAACTTAAAGTATCAAACATTCCATCGTTTATTCCAAGTCCCAACGGATCGATTCTCCTGACCTTTTGATCATGATTCCAAGTATTTTTCCTATATAGTAAAAAGTATTATATATATATATATATATATATATATATATATATATATATATATATATATATATATATATATATATATATATATATATATAGCGATCTTATGGTGGTGATCAGTTGGGCTTTTTTGGTGGCTTATGGCTGAAAAGCACTGTAGCTGGCTGAAAAAACACTGTAGCTGACAGAGGCTTATTTAGCATAATTAAATTTAAAAAATTAAAAAATATGTTAGCCTATTACGTATAATACAAACACATACGGGGAAAAAAGAACCGACAAAAAAGCTCAACAAAAAACCAAAAGTTCAGAAAAAGACAAAATTTATAAATAGTGAAAAATAAATCAGAAGTCAGAAGCTGAAGCCATTTTGATCAGGGCAATATGCATAACTTTTCTTAGTATTCACAGGAAAGAAATTTTGTACAATGCTGTGCTCGCTCGCTCGTATCAGGGCATCTCCAATGGTTATAGCTAGCAACTAACTATAAGACTTCCACATCATCTATATAGTACACACTAAAGTTAGCATTCTAAAGAACTATCTATAAGGATAGCTATTTGATGCTTACATGCACACACAGAATTTATGGAGGCTGCCTCGTTTGGCGCTATAGACTATCTCTAGAGCTGTAGAGAGCTGCGTTCTCTTTCTTCATTTAATATCTTCCACGTAGGACAGTTGATGACATGGACTCTCTTGTAGATAGCTGTTATAGACCCATTGGAGATGCTCTGAGAGCATCTCCAATGGGTCTATAACAGCTATCTACAAGAGAGTCCATGTCATCAACTGTCCTACGTGGAAGATATTAAATGAAGAAAGAGAACGCAGCTCTCTACAGCTCTAGAGATAGTCTATAGCGCCAAACGAGGCAGCCTCCATAAATTCTGTGTGTGCATGTAAGCATCAAATAGCTATCCTTATAGATAGTTCTTTAGAATGCTAAATTTAGTGTGTACTATATAGATGATGTGGAAGTCTTGCTAGCTATAATCATTGGAGATGCCCTCAGTGTGCGTGTACGCCTCCCCCGACACGGCACAGTGAGCCTACTGCCGCGCGCGCGCGTAGCCATAGGGCATGCAGCCACTGTGCGAGCCCAGGGAGGGCACCGCCGGCCGCACAGGCAGCGGCAGACGAATCGTGATGTGTAACGTAGCCACGCTTAGGCCGGGCATGGTATTGAGAGCCGAGCGGCCCGCCTATCCGGCCGCAGCCGCACGCAGCGTACGACTAGCTAGCCGCGTACAGCGGCACAGCCACGCCGCAGGGGGAAATCACATGATAATTCCGTGGGAAAAGACACGATACTGGCGCTGCGATATCCGCCGTGTTAGTGCGCTACTGTTGACCCGTACCCATGGGCAGATTTCAAGTCTGTTTCATATTGTTTTTTGTTTTTTATTTTAGTTTATAAATAGCAATGGCTTATAGAGATAGAAACACTTGTATGTGATTTTGACCGATATAAATAAAGTTACTACAGTGTATACTATAATCAACTAGTAGACACCGTCTTAAAAAGACATTCCGTTTGAAAATTAGTTACTATATAAAAATTATTTACTATAGAAAAACAGTTTTTAAAAGTTAATATAAATAGCCTGACTCTTCGGTTTGCAAAGTATGAATGACCCGGGATCTTAAGCAGTTACTACCCCGTATGTGAGCATTAGCTGCCATACTATGCTCATTTCGAATTGGACTTCTGACTTCTGACTTATTTTTCACTATTCATAAATTTCGTCTTTTTTCTGAACTTTTGGCTTTTTTGAGCTTTTTGCCGGTTCTTTTTCCCGTATTTGTTTACATTATACGTGATGGACTAACATGTTTTTTTTCTAATTTTAAATTTAATTATGCTAAATAAACCACCATCAGCAACAGTGCAAAATAAGCCAGCTACAGTAAAAGTTCAACCATAAGCCAGGCTTATTTAACCCAAATGAGCACAGCCGCTCATTTCGGCCTAAGTTTCTAGCTTCTGACTTATTTGTCACTATTCATAAATTTCGTCTTTTTTTGAACTTTTAGCTTTTTTGAGCTTTTTGCATGTTCTTTTTTCCGTATTCGTTTGCGTTGTCCATGATGAGTTAACATATTTTTTAAATTTTTAAATTTAATTACGTCAAATAAGTCATCTTCAGTTACAGTGTAATTTCAGCCAGCTACAGTGTGTACACAAACTACATTAATCACGACTAACTGAATAACACTAATTAACTAGGATTACGGGAATGTCGAAATTATACGATAAAAAATTACCTGCCTTTTCGGAGAAGAAATTCGCACAGCCAATTTTGAGCTACGCACTGGCTTCTCAAAGTAATGAGCTACGCACTCCCAATTTTGAGCGACGACCACGATAACAACCTTCTGCGATGAGCGATTGAGATGAGCAACGACGAACTGCGAGAGGTTCGTATTTATGGCTGAGCAAAAGGTGAACCCGGTGTGTTCACCCTGTACATTGACGACCTATTATCACAAGCAATGCTTCGGATGAGGGGGAACGGCATCATAACATTGACAAATGTGCAAATGAGGGAGCAGGCAAGGGGGACGACATGGACATAATGACTTTAGTGCAAATGAGAGAGCGCGCGAGGGGGCACATACACAAAGAGTGACAATTGCGCGAACCAAATAGCAGAAAATAAAATATAAGCATGATTAGCTGACACATGCCACTTCAAAAGATACGTGAGGATCGTTAAAATCATGATTAATTTAACTCAAATAAATATGGTAAATTTGGATCACATAAAATTCTCAAAAAAATACACAATAACTATGACTATGTCGAGAGATTTTACATAAAATTTTGTAATTTTTGGAACTCGTTTGCTATATGTAAAAACTTGTAAAAATATCAAAATTTTATGAATTTTTGAGCATCATTGGCAATGGATAAAATTACCCAAAATTATATTGTGAGATGTGTTGTGTCAGGAGGCTGTACGTAAATTTTCATAATTCTTTGAGCTCATTTGATATATTTAAAAATTCAAACAAACACTAAATGTAAAAAAATAGACATATAATTAAGCTGGCTAATTAATCGGCTTAATTACCTACCGCTCCCTCACCAGACGGCAGGCTTGCCTGCCGTTCCCCCACCGGGCGACAGGCTGCTTGCCGTCTGGTGAGGGGGCGGCAGGCGCCTGACGCTGGTAGTAGCACACATGTCGCCTCCCGGCGCTGCTGCCCGCTCATTAGATGGTAAAAACAATATTTTTATAAATACTATGTGCATGCATCTATTTTTATAAATACAGTGCGTAACAGTGCTAAGTCTGCACGTGGCAGCACAAGTCATTTCGTGCACAAAAGAAGGTAGGCAGTGAGCATCGGACCCTCGCTCACTCGGCCTCACCCCCTCAGCACAGCAAGCAAGGAGAGCGTCGTGAAAAGATGAACTCGTCCTAGTAAAAGAAAAGATGTCTCGGCAGCTAGTAGCTGCACCTACAAGCAAAATCTGGCTCCACTGCCGCGCCAATGCAAGCTAGCTAGTCGCAGTGACTCCAGGGAAATCTCCTCACTGCTAAAACGGCTACTCATTGGTCACAATTCATGAATAGGGGAGAGAGAGAAACGAGAGAGAGGTTGGCCACTGTCCAGTGAGCGAGTGAGGCTGGGCTGCGCTGGCATTCTCTATCTGAAAAGAAATTGTGTGGGACGGGGTCTAACTTGCACTTCTTAATGTCCCTTTTAGATTTGTGCCACGTAGATAAAATCAATCTCGAAGCAACTTTCTTTCTCGCCCAAAAGAGTTATTGCCGCTGCTGAACTTTTTCCTCTCTCATTCGCTCCTACTCTCTCTACGGTTGCCGGTGGAGAGCTTCTGCACCAACTGCTCGAGCTCAGTCAGCACCTAGAGCTCCGCGTGGAGCGCGGCCATGGCGGCCAGAAGGCTATTGAGCTTGCAGACGAGCGTGGTGGCCTCGTATGGCGGGGGTGACGGTGAAGACGGCTGCGACTATTGTTCCATTGGGGTAGGAGCTTCAGGGACCTCGCAGCCGCTGAGTTCATCGTTCTCGCGGGCTTTTCTCTTGAGCCCAAGCAGCTCGAGCAGCTAGGCGCCTTCGGGGACAACACGTACGGGTCGACGGCATCGGCCGCTGCGACACGGAGTGGCTTCATTGGCTCTGTAGGCACCGGCACTGTCTCCCACTGCGGCGGTAGGCAGGGGCGAAACTAGGATGGAGCAATGCCCCAGGCTGAATTAGAGCATCATAGATGGCATTCACTATATATATATAGTATTTTTTAAATTTTGTAATGAGCTTTTGATCTTAAGCCCAGAGCTGAAGCCCAGGTAGCCCTGGACCTAGGTCCGCCATCGGCGATAGGGGCGCCACGGCCTTCAGCTCTGGTACACAGGAGCAGCTTCCCGTTGTCGAAGAGCTCGTCAGCCAGGAGCATGGTAGCGGAGCCTCCGAGATCGAAATTAATGAAGTCCTTTGAGATTGTCAGTTTCGGCATGGCCACAAAAGCCGCCGAAGAGGACACAACCGTCTCCTCAACCCCAACATCGCGGCTGAATGAGACACAAGGGCCGAGCCAGCCATACGACACGACAAAGGGTGTTAGCTGGTTTGATGAAGTTGTTGTAGTGAGTTCAGTACTTGGGCATGGTCTTTGGTCGTGCACGTCAGACATTCAATGTGTGCTACATTCACACGAGAACGATTACGTTTTTTTTGTCAATTTTTAATTTGCAGTCGTGTGTCATGGCTGGTTCGTGGGATGGCACAGATCGTGTAGGTCGTGGCGTGCGTATAGAGGGCCATGTTATCTATGATATGTACTCGTTTAAAGCTTAAATTTGTGAATAGGGTCCTCAGAAAAGGCTACGGAAGTCAAGCAGCACAAAATCCTCGTGTTTCCCCTCACTGTCGTGTGTGTATCTCCGAGTGTTTAAGTACTCGTGGTCATAAGTCGTAAACAAGTGCTCGTAGTCGTAACGAGTACTCGTGGTTGTTGGTCATAATTGACTATCGACTTGCTGCAATGAGGAGTGGTCGTAAGTCATAACTGACTATCGACTTGCTGCTGGGTGCGCATAGTGGCCGTGGGAGGCAGCCGACGTTACTTCATTTTCATCAAGGGTACACTACTCTCTTCCCCTTACTCCTTCCTTCCCTTCCCCTCTTTCTCTGTGATGTGCGTATGGTGTGAGCTGGGAGCAAAAGGAGATGGTGAGGGGACCTACTTGCTTTGCCAGGTTAGAAAAGGAAGGGCATGATGATGATGGTCGTAGTGGTCGTGACGTGCTCTCGGTCGGTTCCTTGGTCATCCCTCCTTGTCTTTGTCGGTTTGGCGTGGTCCCAGTGGCCGTTGATAGTTCTATGCCATCGTTGCCATCATCCATGCACCGCCGTCTTCCCCAACCGCTTTGAGCTCCTCTCCTCCAAGCTTCTTCTCCCTCACTGCCTCTCGATGCCTCTTTGTGTGTGCTATGAAAATGTAAGATGGCTCTCGATTTTGGCTTTGCTTGTGGCTTTAGTGAGGGCGAGGAAAGCTCGAAGCTTGGCCTTGGTTTTCTTGTGGCTTTGGCTCTCGGTTGTGGGAAGCAAATGAGAATGAGGAGGAGCTTGCTTGGTATTATCTCTTCTCCCCTCTTGCCTGGCTACGTACAGGTTGGCTATGCTTGGTCTTATCCTCTTTGCTATCTCTCACTCTCTCCCGTGGCTTGGTATGGTGGGCTTTTATTTGGTGGGATAAATGTCCTTAGGGGTAGAATGGCACTGCAATTTGGTTTTTTGCTGCGTGAGGTAAGTCGGTAAAGTAAACTGGGCTGTGGGATTCATTTTTCATCGGATAATGAGGCCCATTTTAAGTGAGAGGCGCCGACCGGCCCTGGACAGTCTGGGAACCTCGATGAGCACTCTTTCGGTTCAGCATTCTAAAGCCGAATGGGTCTAACAGCAAAACCATTTATTTTCTTTATTCTCCCTTGGATTATTTTTTTTATTATTCTTTGCGTTTAGATTGAAGAAGAAAAGGTCGGATTTTGGTCTAGTTTCGGAAGGCTACACTTCGCCAAGCATGCATCGAAAAAATGCAAGGTCCAAAAATGATGCAAATTATAATTTTTATTGTATTCTATTTTAATGCGATACTTGTAATTTATTTATTCTAGATGCACAGCACATTCTTGTAATTATTCAATGGCTGTAATAATTTTATTTTTGCTTGTAAGGACGGAGTTTAATTTCTTGTAATTTAATGTGTTGTAATTAACTTAATTACTCCTTTAATTACTATTTAAATTACTTAAATTTCACTATTGGTTTTAATTAAAAGTTAGGGTTCTTTCACCGGTGTAGACTTTGATGAGGTGTTCACGCCCGTGGCGCGTCTTGATTCTGTACGAGCCCTTGTGCCAGTGGCTGCCCATGAGGGATGGCCGGTACATCACCTCGGTGTGAAATCTGCCTTCCTCAACGGCGACCTCATGGAGGAGGTATACGTGGCACAGCCCCCGACTTCATCTGCGCGGGCTGTGAGCACCAGGCGCTGCACTTGCATAAGGTACTCTATGGGCTTCGTCAAGCTCTAAGGGCCTGGAACGCCAAGCTCGACAGTATGCTGACCTCCCTCGGCTTCAAGCGAACCTCCTCAGAGCACATTGTGTACACCCGAGGAACTAGCAACTCACATCTGCTCTTGGGTGTGTACACCCGAGGAACTATGGATGACAACCAACGAAGGTGGATTGGAATTTGTATGAACAAGTCAAAGACGTGTTGTGTGTTTTTCACTTGGCTACAGAGGAGTTCTCAGGTTCAACCTACCCCACCTCCAATTTGTTTTATCCCCATATTGTTGATATTAAGAAGGCAGTAGGGCAATTGTTATTGTCTAGGGATGAATCTCTTAGAAAAATGGCTGATGCAATGGTAGACAAGTTTGACAAGTATTGGGGCCCAGAATGCAACACTTTATTTGCAATTGCTGCAATTCTAGACCCAAGATTTAAGATGGGCATTATTCAATTCACATTTCCTTCTTTGTACTCAGAAATTGATCTCCCACAAAAAACTTGCATCTGTTGAATCTACATTACATGAGTTGTATGCTTTATATGAAAGTGAGTAAAAAAAAAGCATGAACAATGATTCTTCTTCTCAATGCACTAGTACATCTGCTGCTACTTCGAGCAGTGCTTTCTCAACTGCTAGCCAATTCCAAGAGTTTATGAAAGCCCAACATACTACTCATCCGTCAAAATCAGATTTAATGAAGTACTTGGATGATCCGGTTAAAGTTGAAGCAGTGGAGAAATTTGATATACTTCAGTAGTGGAGGATGAATGAATTGAAGTATCCAGCAACGGCTAGGATGGCTAAAGATGTTCTCACTATTCCTATTACCACAATCTCATCAGAGTCAGCTTTTAGCACTGGAGGTCGAGTGATTGATGACTATCGTAGCTCTTTACTCCCATCAACAGTGCAAGCTTTGGTGTGTGCCTCTAGTTGGATTAGAGGAGGCCACCACAAACTAGCACATTTGGTATATTTATGTACGTTGTTGTTTTTAAACCAAATAATTGAAGTCTTGATCTAATCCTTGTTTATATTATGTTCTTATATAGGAGGAGGATTCTAATTCCATTCCGTTGTCATCAATCAAAACTCCGAATGAACTTTCGATTGTGGGTAGCAATTAGTAATTATGTCTTCTTTAGAGGTATGCTTTTCTTACTTGTTCAATTTTATGAAATCTAAAGTTTTTTTGCACCACTAACTAACCACATTACTTTCTTTGCCAATAGTGAAAGCATTTTGTGGCTATTGGAAGAAGATGAGGCACCTTTTGGCTGACTTATGGTTATTATGTTGTGAACTTGTTATCTGTCTTGTGTGTACTCCTATTATGAACTTGTGAACTTGATATGTGTCATGCGTGTGGTTTGTGGTCTTGTGAACTTGTGAATTTCTATTATGAACTTGTGAACTTCTATTATGAACTTGTGAACTATGGTTTGTGGTCTGCTTCAAATGTTCAGATGTTATTGCTTTATACTCCTGGATTTGCTTCATTTCTTCACATCCAGAGCCAGAAAGGCAGAAAGGCAAATTTGCTCCTGGATTTTTGGTTTTAGTATTTGATTCTGAGTGCTGTTGTTGCTGCTAGCCTGCTACAAATATTGCTACTACTGTTGTTGCTAATAATTACATTGCTGCTGTTGTTGCTATAACTATTACTGCTGCTGCTGTTGCTACAACTATTACTGCTACTGCTGTTGTTATTTCGTAATAATCTGACTATCTGAGTGCTGCTGTTGCTGCTACAAATACTGCTGCTGCTGTTGTTAATAATGTGATTGCTGGCTGCTGTTGCTGCTACAAATACTGCTACTGCTGTTGTTAATAATGTGATTGCTGGCTGCTGTTGCTGCTACAAATATATTTGCTGTTGTTGCTGTTGTTATTTGTTAATAATCTGAGTGCTGCTGTTGCTGCTACAAATATTGCTGCTGCTATTGTTGTTAATACTTTGATTGTTGCTGTTGCTGCTACAAATATTGCTGCTGCTGTTGTTAATAATTTGAGTGATGTTAAAACAAATATTGCTGCTGCTGTTCAACCTGAGTGCACGTTCAATCTGCTTGCCCTGTCCAATCGAGCCTACACGAGCTTCTTCAAGCCGAGCTCGAGCTTCGTTCGAGTCAAACTCGAGCCCAGCTCAAAGCTTGACCGTTACCTTCGGCTTGCTCAAGCTCGAGCCTGGTAGACTGAGCTCACTCGAGCTCGGCCCGTTTACATCCCTAGTGGAGGCAGTGGTCGGCATAGCAGAGAGGGAAAAGAGTTGGGGAGAGGGGAATGTGTGGTGGATGATGTGATGTCCAACAGCGCCATGCGTGCGTAGATGTGCCACCATGTATAATTTTGACCCGTTATACACTACTAACAATTTATATGACCCATTTAAGCACTACTAAGTTACTAACATTTATACGACCCATTTAAGCACTTCTTACTCTTTGTGACCTATCTGCATTTATATTGTAAGTTATTGTAACTATAGTACAATTTATTCCTTTAGATTTATGCTAGTGCCTCCATTTTCTTCTCTCTATGCACAGCGCAGCGCAAAGGTGGTCCTGGCTGCCGGTTTCCAAGGATAATAAAAACTACCACTCCCCCCTTGCCGCTACGGCCACCCGGCGCTTGTACCTGGTCCCGCCCTCCCGTGTTTATTTATACACTACCACTCAAAGCGATAGCTGAAGAAGAAGCAAAGGAAGGGGGAGCCAACGAGCGAGCAAGAAGCAACTAGAAGAGAGGAAGGCGAGCAGAGTTATTAATTTGCTCGTGTCATCATCGTATGGGGGAGCAGGAGAACAACAAGAGCGCTAGCGGCGGCAACAACATGGTGGTGGAGGCGCCGGCCAAGGAGAACGGCCGCGCCGCCGACCCCCGCCTCCAGGGCATTTCCGACGCCATCCGCGTCGTCCCCCACTTCCCCAAGCCAGGTCCGTCCGCCCGCCCGTCTCGATATAAACCATTCGGCTGATTAACCACGCGCGCGCCAAGGCGACCGGCCGGGCACACGTGTACGGCGCAAGCCCGTCCGTGGACTATTTACCTTACCCTCGCGGCTCGTGCGGTGCGTGCAGGGATCATGTTCAACGACATCACGGAGCTGCTGCTTCGGCCGGGCGTGTTCAAGGACGCCGTGGACATGTTCGTGGAGCGCTACCGCGGCATGGGCATCGCGGCCGTCGCAGGTAAACCAACCAAACCAGTCAGCCAGTCAATCATGAGGCCGCGCATACCTCCACCCACAGGCGCACGCGCACGGCCGCGCGCGACCCCCGTGCCGGCCGTACGTCTTTCTTGCGCCGAGCTGAGCTGAGGCTCAGCTGTGGTGCGGTGTTGGCTCGGTGCGGTGGTGTTCTGAGATTCCGTAATATCTTTGGGGCAGATCTTTCCTGCTCCTTTTGCCCCCCACCCCCACACACGCTTTGTCGTTGGTCAGGTCATCACCACCACGGCACCACCTACACCTTTTTTTTTCATTCTCACGTGCCCCCTTCTTCTGTGCCTGTGCCTGTGCGTACGGACATGCATACTCCTATTTTTCAATAAATTATCATTAAAAACTCCCGGCAACAGCAGCAGTGGTACAGTATCACTGGTGCTAGGAGTATTGATACTCCAGTTGATACACCCCCACAGACATGTCTCGTACAAAGTAGGAGTATCACGGGGGCGTTTGTATAACAGTGCTGCCTCAAAAATTAACTTTTAGAAGTAAGATGGGCGGTGCAAAAATATAAGATAGATATATGTGCATAATGAAAGTGAGAGGAGTGAGGTAGATGATGTTCTGTGACCTCTGTTTTATTTTCGAAGCCAGATGAAAATAAAAAGAATAGAGAAATCGTTTCGAGAAACCAAATGTTTATATCATCTTTAGCATTTTAAAGCAGAAAGTAGAAGCGCAAGCAAATTCGAATAGAGCCATCCGGTCCAAAGCAATTAAATCGAGGCAGGGCCAATGCCGCCACGGTGGGAGAGGAGGCCGGAGAAGCCAAACAACTTCTGCGCGAGATGTGCGCGCGCGGTGTGTCCGAGCGTGGCGTAGTGTGACCACCGTAAATACATGGTCCCTGCCTGCGCCGAGCCGGTTTTGCAGCCAGCGTGCGCGCGGCCAGAATGCGTGTGCTCCGGCGGGGTCGCGTCGCGCCACGGCGCGCGCGCCACGGCGGCCTTTTCCCCTCACTGGGCCAGCGGAATTTTCACGCATTCAATGCCCGGATCGGAGGGCATGTATACGCATGCTGGTGACTGGGGAGATCGACGGAGCTCTCGGCCTCTCGCGCTTCGCTCCCGTCCCATGACTGTGTCGACCCGGGGGCGGGGACCGGCGCTGGCTGTGGGGTGCGGCTGGGATCCTCTGATCGGACGACCATGATTGCGCACATGCGGTGTCGGTCCTCGCGTGGTGGCTGGCTATGATACGCGAGACTAGAGTGGTCGCCATGCTTTGCGCATCACATATGTCTGGTAGTATGCTGAGCGCATGTGCGCAACCCCCATTGTCCCGTCCTTTAGCCGCAGTTAAAAACCATCAGCGACAGTACAAAAGAACATCCCTAGGATATAACGTCTGGTTAATTTTGCTGTCTGCTTATGTCAATTTTTTTAACGGCGCTATGACATTGGTCTAAACCGCTAAACATCCGTCGCCGCATCGTTGTATCTGTATCAACTTCGTTGTTACTCGCACAACTAATGGATGCTGGACGCCGCATTTCATACTCATCTAGCTAATTGAAGCTTTTAAGTCTAACTTACTTTATGCCTCTCTGACTTGTGTATGCGTGGTAAATTCTTCATCTTCTACTAGGTATTGAAGCTAGAGGATTCATATTTGGCCCAGCGATCGCGCTAGCAATCGGAGCAAAATTCATACCGTTGCGCAAACCTAGGAAACTGCCAGGTGATCTGCAAATTAATTAGGTCATTTGCAAATGTCAAGAGCACTTGATATGTATTTACTAGTGTGTCAACCTCTGAAAAGTGCTAGTTTTAGTTATGATAACCAAAGTTGTAGGATACCTAGTAGAAGTTCTGATTAAGTTGTAGTTCACTACGATTTTCTCCAAAAGGAAATTGTAACTACAGCCATCGTTGAATATATTTTTCTTGTTCTTAATCAAGTGTGCTAATTATGCTTTACAAACATTGAAGGTGAGGTGATCTCTGAGACTTATGTACTTGAGTATGGGACGGATTGTTTGGAGATGCATGTTGGAGCCATTGAACCGGGCGAGCGCGTAGTGGTTGTTGACGATTTGGTTGCAACTGGTGGGACACTTTCTGCTGCTATAAGACTTCTTGGTGAGTACCTGTTTAGATGTTGTTCTGTCTAAGATTGGTATATATGCAAATGAAATACCTTGACCTTGAGTAATTCTTACGTAGAAGTATTAATTTAAATATTCAATGAAATTGGCATCTAAAACAGAATTTGGATTAAAAAAACCTAAAATGCCCTCCTTGTACTTGTTGATATTATTCACCTATAGCACTAATGAAAGAGCTCAAAATACTAGTGTTATGTCCATTTCTCTTAGGTCGAACATGCTGTTCGTACCTTGCTGAGTCATATATGCTAGAAAACTTTTCAGGTGCAATGTTAGAAGATGCTATTCATCTATGTTGTTCGTATCTTGTTGAATCTGTCGCATATCACAACTAACCAACAGTTTGTAGCAATCAAGCACCTTGTGTTTGTACATAAAAAATAAATTTCACGCATTCCAAACTTAAAACTTATAATTCAGATTTGACATTGGGCAGGAATAATAAAGGCCTTGATTCATTTAGGAAATTTGTTTCACAAATGATATCTTGATCTCAAAATGAGCCATCTTAAAAAGAAGGAAGTTAAAAAAAAGAGATAAGATTGGAAAAGCAAAGCGAAAGTACAAAAAAAGGACTAAACTTGTAGCTTGTGTACCTTAGGAATGAGAAGGCGACTAGAGGGGTAGGTGAATGGGAGCATACGAATACACCTCTTTTTAAAATCTTTTCCCAAGAAGAATTCAAGACTCTTCACTTTAATAGTGATTAAAAGCTATGTCAAGATGTGAATAATAGAGGTTAGACACCTACAATGAAATCTCTTGAGAAAAACCGAGCAAATTAAGCCTTGACAAACCCCGGGCGGTCTGATCCCTAGCTAGCAATCAGTTTGACCTCTCAGGGGCAGTCTAACCGCTACTTAGTTGGCGGTCTAACCTCTCCCTCTGCATAGAACTGAAAATCAGCATGATTTCAAATCCAAAAATCAATGTAACTTTCAATCCATAGCTCCAAACTACTTGAAACTTTGCACACATGTAGCCTTTGATATTGTGAATCTAATCCAATGAGAAATATAAAAATCTTTCCAAAGTTTTGATCTTTTTCAATCCGAAAGTAAGCTGCACTAAAACTAGGCCAAATACAAAAACGATGTTCAAGCAAGACGGCTAAGGATGATTTCCCACATGTCCTAGCATCTTCAAATCATAGCAAGAACAAATCCAAACGCCCTCAAGATCAAAACCCCTAAAACATGCCTTTCTTGAGTCAAAACTGGGCAAATCCAAAAACTTACAAAGGATGGTGCCTAGATGTATGGGATCTGGTATTCAAGAGATATCTCTATCACTTACATATTCTTAGCACAAAACCAGATCAAGAGGGGAGAAGGAAACATCAAAAACCAAGCCAAATTAAGATTTCAACACTTGAGCAAAGAGGAGAAAAACTTAGATGAATTTTGGATTTCTATTGATACTTAGAGATAAATGTTTACTGTCATTCTCTAGCCACTTACAAAGCTTAAGAATGACAACAAGCTCAAGCACAACAGCCACACTCCATCTCTTAAAAGTTCTCTCCAAGAACTCTAACTCTCATCTACTTGTCTTTCACAAGGCTTGATCCCTAAGCCATCTCTACCTCTCCTTTTATAGTGGTGGCCAAGTCAATCACTCTCAAGAAACCCTAAAACATAGATACAAAGTGGATTTCACCCACCAACACATGGGCAAACCCAATAGCCCAACATATGACGGGTTTTACACACTCACGCACGCTTTTCAAAGCGTTTACAAGACTCAACCCGCTAAACCTTTAGCAATTGATCCACTTAGCCATCCCGGTTGACCTTGATCTAAACCACTTAGGCCTCGTTGTGGTTTTGCAAACCGGCTCCCTCTCTGGTATTGGCCAAATGTTCAAAATGCCAATCCATTATCATTTCCCAAATCATTTATCCCGAAGCATCACCTATGCTTTGTCACCTTCTATGTGGCCCCAATGACTTCTCGCCAATCCTCTTACGTGTCCGAATCACATCAAACCGTCTTCGCTTGCAAACATGCCCAAATCACTTAGCGTGTCGCATGCCTCACCTTGCACGATGACCACACCTAGCTTTCCTGTCTGTTCTGTACCTCGGCTCCTCCCTGAGCTTAGTTCTGGTCCACCTTGCCGCTGCCCGCCATGTCTTCACAAGCATTTCTATATACTTTGACACGTAGCTCGTGGTACCTAATGGCTTGCCATCTTCACGCATTCGATCTCTCGTGGATCGTCTTTACTTGCATCGGCCCAAGTCACTTGGCACACCACATGCAGTAACTCGCCTCTTCATGATTTTTATCTTTTCCGTGATTCCCGCTTGAGCCACGTAGTCTCACCTGGACTACCTAACCGTATGAACCTCAACTCTCTCGCCTAGTCCCGATTACTTGCCATTGACAGGAACGTTCTTCAACCTGTATATCCAAAGACCAAACAACTATCTCAAGCACAAATTCCATGTACTTGATTCACGTAGTCAAAACAATGTATCATACCATACAACACAACCAACCAGCAACTCCCATGCCGTGCACATACTCAAGACAATCATGGTTCGTCCAACCATCTCACACATAGCCTCCGCATGCAGCTCGTAGCATGTAGGCACAAATCTCAAAGCCCTCTCGGCGCTCCTCAAACATGCTCATATTCATTTTCATCAACAATCCCAGATATGTCTGCCCTTTCCAAAAACCTCTCTGAACACCCTAGATATGTCTAAGGTACCCCCAGACACATCTTCCCTCTCTAAAACCTCTCTGGAAACCCAAGACATATCTAGATTACCCCCAGACATATCTGTCCTCTCTAGAACCTCTCTCGAACTTGAGCCACCTCTCATTGTTCTTTGGTCGTAGCCATCGGTTTGACTGCTCTCCTCATAGCGGCCAGATCGCCCACCGGTCAAACCATTAACATTGACCAGTCTAACCGGCCCACACTGACTTAAGACCTTCCCGATAACAGGGGAGTGGTCTGACTGCTTGCCCAACTTTGGTCAGACCGGCTGTGACTCCCAATCCGGTGTAACGGCCACCTTGCAGCGATTAAATCGCATACACCCAATGGTCTGACTGGTCTCGCATACCGGTCAGACCGGTTACACTGACAACAACTCTAAAAATTGTAAACACTCATAATCAAATTCAAACTTCGACAATTCTTGCACAACAAAGTCAAATATTCATCACACACCATGGAATAACCTCAGCATACATGGTCTCACACATACAAATCTAGTAAAACAGGATAAGTCAAAAAGCCTTTGTGATTCTGATATGGAATAATCTTGGATTGTTGCAAAAAATGACACATCGGAGTATCATGTGGTATTGTCAAGCATGTCAACAACTTAGTGATAACATCTAGAGTAGAGAGGCATCATGTTCTTTTTTTTTTGAGAGAGAGAGAGAGAGCAGGACAAGCTGTTTATTCATAGGACAAAATCCTGTCTGAAAGATATGTCCTATGGGGTAGCTAATTACATATAGGTGTTGTTTCGATAGACTGGAGGCATAATGCTGATCTTTGATGCTAAAAGCGAAAAGTTCATGGATAAGAATCGAGCACTTGTGTTACAATCAAGGACTGCTACTGTGTTCAATTTTTCAACTATCTTTCTTTCCCTTTTTCCCCTCCCTTTCTTGAGGGGGTGTTACATGTGTGTGTTCGAGGGGTTTGGAGTAATTTAAGTTTTGAACTCTTGTTTACACAACGTATTACATGCCATCTACCGTTTATGACATCAAAAGCAGCTTATGTTATAATTTTTGCAACTTTGCATTACTCGTTATATCATATGAATATATCATGAACTAAGAACCAGAAAATGGCTTTTGAGTTTTGACTAACCTTTTCATGCTTGCTGAAACTTTCCAGAACGTGCTGGAGCTGACGTGGTTGAGTCTGCATGCCTCATTGGACTTCCTAAGTTTAAGGTGCCCAGACATTGTTTACAATGCACTTTAATTCAATTAAGGAAATTGAGGATTTACTAGTATTGTCCTAGTATTGCACTTCCTACGTGACTAGTAAAGGCAAATGAAAAACTAATTAAGTAAGAACAAGCAACATGCTAATAACCTTTCCTGCTTGATCAGTAAAGCTTAGAGAATCCTAACTTCAAACCTTTTGTAAGTAGTAACTTTCAGTGATGGATAGGTGCAGAGTCAAGGCTCCCTTTTTCTTACATGGACGATAAGAACAGCTTAGCTTATTTTACCAGCCGCACGACCCACTGCTTTAAGATGCTTGTATATCTATCTATTGGATATCCATAGACCTGAACAAAACCAGTGATTGTATACAAAGAGTAAAGAGTGTAAACTTGTGAACTTCTCTACCCTAGGGGAAAAACAATACAGCATGTCTATTTCCAAGGTGACTTTTGCTTCCCTAGGGGAAAAACAATACAGGATGTCTATTTCTAAGGTGACTTATGCTTTCTTAAATATAAGTTACATTTTAACGATTGGATAAATCTAGAATGAGACACGTGGACATTTCAAAGCTAATCCAAAAGCCAAGAAAATCGAGTTGAGTTAACAAAGAAAAGGCAACTTACAAATAGCAAAACCGAAAACAATATCACTAGTACCACAGTACATACTAAGTTTAAAAGCTCATTTTGGTGGACCAAGTCGAGTGAAGAGCCAGTAGTTTCCTGGGTAAAATGCCTGTGACAGCTCTGTCATATCCCTTGACGAAGATATTTCATCAAGTACTGGAAGCTACAAAGCTGCAATATTTTTATCTAGCAAATGTATTTGATATATCCGTATCTTCAAGGGAGGCATGGCAGGGTTAGCCCTCTAAATATGCTGACTGGGATTGCATATTTTATACAGGATTTCTACAAGCTAAATGGAAAGCCAGTTTATATACTGGTGGAGTCCCGCAAATAGAAAGTAATAATGTATGATCAGGCAAGTGTCACTGTTTTATGCTTGAACATTCCTCATCTGTTTCCTTTTATTTATTTATTTTAGGATTTTTCAACATATCTTGCAATACAACTAGGTTTTCAAATCCACAAGTTCATGTTCTTCTATGAATACACTGCTTTCTAATACACAAACGACAGGAGTAAATGTAATTTCTTCAGTCTGGCCTAAGTAGAGCCAAATCACAACTTCACAGGGCATCAAATATGTATACTTAAGACTTCGTTTGCAACTGCTACACTATGCTATTGTCCGCATCCATGTTTACCATGCTGGAACAAGAGAACAGGTGCTATTTAGTCTTGTATTTGTAATCAGAGTTTTACGTCCTGATTCCCGTTCCCCCTGTTTCTTTTTCAGGAAAAGCTCACAGCTTCATTTCTTTGCAAGCGCACGGTGGATGTGTATTGATAACTCTGCAGTACACTGTTAAGGGCAGCTGGTAAGTATCTTGTTGGAGAGGGTGAGATAGATGAAATGTAGTCTTCGCTAGCACTAGTTAGTATTGAGGGGAGCTTGTATTTATTTCTGTTGGGAACAATCACTATTAGCCGGAAAAGAAAAGATCATCCTGCCTGTTCAGGTTTTTTTACATGAGAATTATCCTTTTTTTTCAGTTGCTGATTCACCGCTTTGCTAAAATCTATCTTAGCACCAGTTTAGCTCATTCTCGCTGAATGTTATCGAGAATGAAGAGCCTAAGCAATCATAATGCCATCATAAATAGCGACAAGTTGTTTAGTAAGCTGATACCTAGTGGCTTTCTTTTGGAGAACTCAAGAGTAGAGAATAAGCACCAGTACTATATTGAAGCTTCGGAGGAATATGCCGGTGGTCCACCCAGCTAGATCCCCATGAGTTCAGAGTTTAGGTGTTCTCTTGAACTCTAAAATAAGCAGGCATTAGATAATTGACATGGCATTGCATGCAGCAAGCATTGGTACTTTGTTCTAGGATCCCCAGACAAAGGCGCTGAGTAGCGGGGAGACAAGCGCAGGAGCTCTGCCAGCCTGCTGCGATCGCTGCCGCGGATTCGCGTGTTTGCTTGCCCTCGGTTCCTCCTGGTTCCGGGGGCGCTGGATCCCACGTCCAGTAGTTTATTACTACTACTACAACTCGTCCGGATTTGCGTCTTGGGTGACCTGCCAGGAGCAGCAAAGATTTTGCTTCGGCTAGAAATCGCATTACCATTTGTAACGTTCGAGTCGTTCCAATCAAATGTGCCTAACAGTGCATCCACGTGAATAACACATGAACTGTAGACCATACGTTCAATGCATTGAACCGTAGGCTGTCAGTCAGTTTCGCCTGTGGTTTTACCGAATCAAAGATTTACCAAAGCATATTTTTCTACCAGACGGAAGTGTTGAACGACAGTGTGGTTGACCGATCCATACAATCAATCTTTTAACCAGAAGCAAGATCAATCATATAACGTAATAGTAAAAGAACATCTAGACACAAAATGTGTGAGAGAGTAATCCGACAATCTTTATTTCAATGATATTGGGTAATAATGCATGAGCGCTCTCTTATAATTATAGACTGAGTCCTACCGGGAATTTGGTATGCGTCCACATCTTCTTGGAAGACAAGAAATCAATAGGGCCCACAAGGCTGGTCGCACCCTCTCAAGGGGTTGGTTTCATATCACTCCTCCTTGGACGAATACATGCCATGTATATGCCTCATTAAAGGCTCCTTCCAAAAGCCAGTGAAAAAAAAGGATAGAAAAAGAGTACACCGCATATGCAAGTTGTATTGCACTAGTTGCATCATTAAAAACATTCATGTGAGAAATCTTCTAGTAAAAGCTCACTAAGGGAAAAAAAAGAGTATAACAATTGATGTTCTTGATCATATCATCTGGATTACTATCCTTCCTATATAGTATTTGAACATCATGATCAAAGGTATATGGGGCTATAATTCAAGAATTTGCTCTCCATGAATTATGTACACATCTAAGTGGTCAAACCTTCAAGGTAACTTCAAGTGGTGATCATTAAATTGATTCCTTCTAAGTAAATCAAAGTTAAGACTTTCATAGTCTAAAGTACGATGATCAAAGTGTAGCATATATAATTCCTCTCAATATGATATCCGTTGGTCTCCTAGATATTGTGAGTAAATGTACTCGATTATCATAATGTTTAGTCTCCTAGATATTTATCCCACAAATCTTCCTAAAATTGCGAGGATAAAATAATTCTGAGTAATGTGCTTAACACTTTTAAGTAGCCACTATTTAATTGTGCATCACAAAAAATATGATTACTATCAACATTCGGTGTCCACGTGAGGTGGTTACTACCATCCAGGGTAGCCAAAGTACCTCTTAGCGATGTCTAGCATAGTCTACATATTTTATGCAATTTCCTACGGGTTTACTGTTGATAAAATAATTTAAATGCATAAAATAAGTACAAAATAGTAAAGATTAGTTTTATTTATTTAGTAATAATTTTATTATTTCTATAATTTTTCTAGCAATTTTCAAGATTTTTTTGCTATTGATAATCACCCTTATGCTTAAGGCGTCACGCCCAAGAACGCTCGGGACCTCGTGCCCGAGAAAGCCCGAAATCATATGTCCAAGAGCAGAAAATCAATTACCCCAACCAAACAATTGATAGAAAAACCATTAAAAAATATGATGCTTCCAAAAGGTACTAAGTCTAAGGTTTCACTTTTTTATGGAAGCTCGTATGCCTAAAATTTTAGTTTCTAGAATTATTATGCTTATTTCAGAAATTAACTAAATAGTAATTAACCTAAACCGCAGGATCTAAGTTACAAATGACCATAAGAACCTTCCGCAAAATCCACAAAGTCAGATATCTTTTCCGTAAAAATACCGTATACCGCAAATAATTTCTGCGACTAACCAATACTATAGGGGTTCCTTCGTAGTATGTCCTTGAGCCACAAACTACTTCCGCAAGTTTTCGGAACACCAGGCGAAGCTATCCAAAAGTGCAATCAGGCCAAAACTCCAAATTCGGTCCCCTTTTTCCTTCTTCCTGCACCCGTGGCTTTCTTGGGCCTATTTCTTGCACCGTTGTACACAGGCTGGTTTCCATGTGGGCCTTGGCCGCGGGCTGCTGGTCTGTGGCCTGTTGGAATGACCGCACGAGCACCAGGTGTGCTTGGTTTTCCCGTAGTGGTAGTGCATGCATTGGCTTGTTGATGGCGATGGCGCTCGAGACGAGGTGAATGATTGTAACGAGTTGTTGGAAAATTTCCTGCTGTTCTACCGTCTGGACGTGCCTTCTCTAGACGTGATGCTTGCTTACTAGACTCCTTGGTGCATGCCCTTGGTTTTATTAAAGAACCATCGCTGGCGACCAGTTCGATCGATTTCTCTGTTTAATACGAAATGAGACCAATCACAGAAGACAAAATAATAGATTGAAAACACACAGAGAGGTAGAGAGAACTCTTAATCTTTCTTTATTGCTTTTGATTGCATGTGTATAAAATCTGCCGGAACGACACCCTATTTATAGTCTACCGATGATGTGCCCACCATAGGCCAAGGCTGCTGGCCCAAGCTCAGGTTTCTTAACACTTCCCCTTGGGCACTCATCCGACACGCTCATGCTTTGTTAAAACTCCATAAAAATCCAGTGGAAAAAATTTGGAGAAAGAGTACATGATACATGTTATGCTGCGATGCACAAATTGCCTCATTAAAAACCTTAGTCGAGAAACTTCAGGAAAACTCGTTAAGGGAAAAAGAGTACAATTCACCCAATTTCACCCAATCTTCAGGTCTTATTCTTTTGGGTACTTGATCTTCATGATCAAGATTTAATAACGGGCTTAAGAGAATTCTCCCCTTGAATGCAGGGAGTGATTTAGTGAACAAATCTGTCAGATTTTCACATGACTTAGTATGCAGTACTTTAATCTCGTCCATCTTCTGCAATTCATGAGCATAGAAGAACTTGGGGTTGATGTGCTTTGTGAGATGACTCTTCACATAGCTCATCTGCACTTGCGCAACGTAAGCTGTATTATCTTCATAGATAATTGTAGGGGCTTGCACAATATTCATTCCACATGACTGCTAGATGTGGTGAATCATTCGTCGGAGCCAAGCGAATTCTCGTGCGGCTTCATACAGCGCTATAATTTCTGAGTGGTTCGTCGAAGTCGTTACAAGACTTTGCTTAGACGATTTCCAGGAAATTGCAGTTCCACCACATAGGAATACATAGCCTATTTGTGATCTTACAGTATGCGGGTCAAACAAGTACCTGGCATCTGCATAGCCAATAAAGTTCAGATCTTGATTCTTTCTGTAGAAGAATACGAGGTCCTTACTTCTTTAGAGGTATCGGAAGATATTCTTTATTCCCTACCAATGCCTTTTGGTAGGTTCTGCACTATACCTTCCTAACAGGTTCACGGCAAATGCAATGTCCGGTCTAGTATAGTTTGCTAAATACATAAGTGCTCCCACTGCACTTACATAAGTGCTCCCACTGCACTTAAGTATGGGAATTCCGGTCCCAGAATTTCCTCTCACTCTTCCCTATGTCGGAAAGGATCTTTTTCTTGCTGTAAAGACCTTCCGATCATCGGTACTTTTGATGAGTATGACTTCTCAAAGACAAACATTTCTAGCACCTTCTGGGTATAGACTGACTGATGTACTAATATTCCTTTAGGGACATGCTCGAGCTGCAGGCCTAAGCAGAATTTGGTCTTGTCCAAATCTTTCATTTCAAATTTTGACTCCAGATAGGAGCTTGCTTCTTTTATGTCTTCCATTGTCCCGATGATGTTCAGATCATCTACATACACTGAGATTATACAAAATCCATTCTGGGGTCATCGTATAAACACATAGGGACAATATTCATTATTCGTGTAGCCTTTCTTGTAGAGAAAGTCGCTTAAGCAATTATACCACATTCTGCCATATTGCTTTCAGTCCGTACAGGGACTTTCTGAGCTTCACACTTTATATTTGCTCTGTCTTGGTTCGGGAGAGGGATTCCTTCGAGGACCTTCATATAAATCTTCGAATCCAAGTTTCCATAAAGGTATGCAGTTACCACATCCATTAATTTCATTTCTAAATTCAAATTCATTGCCATTGAGATCAAATATCTAAAGCTAATTCCAGTCATGACTGGGGAGTAGGTTTCTTCATAATCAACTCCTGGACGTTGAGTGAAACATTGTGCTACCAGCCTTACTTTGTATCTTACTATTTCGTTTCTTTCATTTCTCTTTCGAACAAATACCTACTTATGCCCTACAAGGTGCACATGGAGAGGTGTGCGACATACGGGCTCAAACACCTCCCTTTTGTTCGGAGATAATAGTTCAGTTTCTATTGCATTCTTCCAATCTTCCCAATCTAATCTTTTCTTACATTCAGCGAGCGATGCAGGCTCGGGATCAAGATCGATGATTGTGGCAATTTTCTTTGTGAAGTAGATATCAATATTGGCTGTTGTCCTATTTATGGACTCTTCTGTGTGCACATAATTTATATCTATTTCTTCATGAGTTATTTCTTCTGGAGCTTCTCCTTGCACAACGCTTCTTCCAATTGCGGTGGCAAGTCTCTTTAGTTTTTGGCTCCGATGTGTGCGCACACATCCATGCCGGTTTCTTCTTCTATAGGGATATTCAGATCCGGCATGCCCTTTTTTGAAGGTGTCATACTCGTGACAGGTCTCAACTGGCTCCCTTTTCATTCTAGGGAACTTCAGTGACCGGCTGTGATAAGTCATTCTTATCCTTTTTCGTCGGGCGTCCCTGGTTACTTGGGGTTCGAGAAGCCGGAGTTCTCGTCCTTTTGTTCTGAGGCCTCTGGACGGGATTAGGGATACATTCTGGTTTCTTTGGTATTTCTACCCTCTCTGGTGCATTGCGTGCAGGCACATGCGACTTAGTCACGCTCTTCAAAATCACTAAAGTGATCAGGCAGCTGGTTTGCTAATACTTGCAAATCAATTATCTTCTGGACCTCTTTATCTGCTTCACTAGTGCGCGGGTCATGTGCATGGATTCTCGTGGCTTGCCATGTAATTTCCCGATATTTTTCATCAAGGGGTTTATTTTCTCCCCTAATGTTGAAAAATTATCCTCATCAAAAATGCAATTAGCGAAGCAGGCGGTATGCAAACCTCCCGTCATGAGTTCTAAATACCTGATTATGGATGCAATCCCATACCAACGTATATCCAATCTTACGGAGAGGGCCTATTGCAGTATGCTGTGGAGAGAGTACAGGTACATAAATCTTACATCCAAACCTCTTGAGTTGAGAGATTTTTTGTGGTGACCCTTGCACTAGTTGCAAAGGTGAAAAGTTTGGCTCTTTTGTTGCATGTGTTGTTGTGATGTTTACTCATGTGCAGTACTCCGTAACTGAACAGTAGTAGACATTTACGGGGATTACAAACATCTCTAAAAATAGGGGCGAGACATACCACGCCCGTTCTAGCTACGATTGCACGGGGTATTTATAAACCTTTGATTCGATTTCGAGTAGAATCCGTGTCTCTTACGATTCCAGCCTAAACCGTAACAGATCGCTTGCAAGTGCAAACCGAAACAACTAAACAAGATTTGCCTCGGAAACTGAAGGGGAAAAGGATATCGAATTCCACTCTCCAGAAGGAGCATCACAAGTGTTTTTTTAAAATGAGGAGCATCACAAGTGTTTTTTTAAAATGAGGAGCATCACAAGTTACAACAAGCATAAACTCACGAACCATTTGTTGTTCAGGTACAATCCAATTGAAAGAATGCGTGGTAATCGAACTAATAAACGAGCAAATCTCATGAGCGCCATCGATCGACGGATCATTCACAGCATGGGCAGGATCATCTGGAGCAGGGGAGCCGGCCGGGACCGGCGCTGCCGCTCCTTGAACTTCCTGATGGCCGCCTTGAGCACCCGCCTCCACCCCTCCTGAAGAACCCAATTAAAACAGCAGAAACCTCGTGATGCCAAGGAAGATTCAGCAAGGTTAAGCCAGGAGGATTCATATGCACGAAACTACCTTCGCGGGGGAAGGCGACGGCGGCGAGAAGTCCAGCTTCGTCCTGCCCACCTCGTGGACGTCGAGGAAGGACCCGTCCCGCCGCAGCCGGCGGCGCCGCCACCTCGACCTCCTGCCGGCGCCGCCGGCCGCGTCCTTGAGCCTGCTGCCGGCCCTCGCCCTGCGCTTGGACCTGGCGATGAGGAAGTCCGTGGAGCCCTCGGCTACGCCACCTGAGGCCGACGGCGACGACGACGCGCGCGGGAGCTTGCCGAGCGGGGACCAGATGCCGCTCTGGCAGTAGTCGAAGTCGAAGGCGGAGGGGTCGGGGAACTTGCCGAGCAGGCCCCGCGACATGGACGGCTCCAGGTACTCCACCACCACCACGCGCTCCACCACCACCACCGACCGCGCCGCCTGGGCGTCGCCTCCGCCGGCGTTTGTCTCCGCCGCACTGTTCATCTTCGCTTGAGGCTTGAGTAGTCTCGCTCTCGGAGCTAGCTACGATTGGGTGGTGGTCTGGTGGAAGCAGTTGTGTGGAATGGAGCGCGGGGTCGCGAGGGAGGGTGGAGGGAAATGGAAAGGAGCTGACGGCTGCAAAAGTAACCGTTGTGTGTCTGGGCGGGCACTTGACCGTTGGGATCTGGGGTGTCCTGTGACACTGACGAGTGGGGTCCTGATCTGATCTGAGCTTGGCAATGCGGCATGCTGGTGTACAAGTACACGGTGTTAATACCATGTGTTTAGTTAGTGCTTAGTTGTACTTCGTGAGGAGCTCCGGATTAAATTATCCCAACAAAATCACATTGAGCAGAGATTGTTACTGCTAGATCCATTAGTGGTGGTGGTCCCGTTGGATAGGTAGGTAACGAGAGAAGATTAGCAATGGGGGGAAGTCTGCTTTTGTTGCAAAACTTTAGGCAAAATCTCAATATGTTAAGAGTATTACCGCATCTTTGGTGCGAAGTAGTAGTGTAGTACTACATAGTCTTCTCACTTTTAGGTCTCGTATAAATAGGCCAAAATTCCAACCCATCCACACGGATGGATCAAAAATTTAATTCGAATTTTTGGACTAGCCACATAGATCCACTACTATAGAAAAGCTTATTATAGTTCAAAAACATCACCACATATGTTTTCTAAACCGTCTGTGCTTATGGATCAGTAATACCCTAAGGATATTACAGACGGTTTTTGAACTATCTGTGATAACCCTTATCACAGACGGTTCTAATTAAGAATCGTCTATGATAACTCTTATCACAGACGGCTCTTACTATAAACCGCCTATACTAGTTTATTATCACAAACGATTCTAGTTAAAAACCGTATGTGATTGTGTTCTCGTGATATCATAAATAGGCCTCATTCAGTTCATTCAATTCATCAATCTGATACCAATTGATGTGCTATTGTTGTCCCGCTCTTTCGATGAGAAGAATAATTTCGATTGGCGATGATCAACTCTCACGATTCAGGCTACGAACGCATCACGTACGAACCAAGCAATCGTTGAACTAATCACCAAGTCGTTATCAACCATGCCAAGAGCGCAGTTGACCTGACCACGAAAGTCTATTCCTGCATGCAACCGAAGAACACGCAAGAACAAGATCACAAGCAATCTGAAATTGCAAATATATAAATTGGGTTCAAAAAGTGGGATTCCGTAGAGGTTCTTTACGGTTGGTCTAGTCGACACAAGCGAAGAACAATAGTTTTTACAATGGAAAAACTAAGCAAACGAAATCCGAGAAAACTAGAAGGGTCCGGCCTCTTTAAATAGGCGAGGGAAGGCCGCACAAAATTAAGAAATAAGAGGTGGTACTATTCATGGTACTGTTCACGTGAATAGTGCGACCGTGAACAGTACGAGCCTTGAGAGGGGGCGCATCACCTTCTTTGAGTGATTACGATGCGCATAGAAGGAATTTAGAGATGAAACTAGATCCATTGGAAAGAGAACGAGAAAAGCTTTCCATCGAGTACTCATGGGCCTCAAACGGACTCCGTATGTGAAAGTTATGCACGTTTGAAGTTGTGCTGTCTTCGAAGGCTGAATTGAATCGCACATGTGTGTCTTCGTGATCATCTCCTAAGTTCCTAAGTAAAAGAACATCACATGCATTAGGTAGTAGCATATTCTCATGAGAAACTAAATGTGCTCCTAGAAACGAAGTTACCTGATAATTTAATTGTTGTGCGCGACCTCGTGTGATTGGATCTTGCAAGTGTATATGTTCAGATCCATTGGTTATATGCATAGAAGTGATGTCCTCATCAAATAATTATATAAATACACACACATATATATGCATGAACACACATATGTATTATTCAACAAGTACCTGCTAACATGACTGCTAATCGGCTGCGAAGAATTGCGAGAGCGTCTGCGATAGAGAATACTAAAGAGAGACTGCGAGAGAGCTCGCAATTTATAGCGCGAGCGAGAGCGTAATGCGCTAACTTAGCGCCGATAATGGTGGGATTGAACTATGCGCAGGAAGACAAACACGATGCATCCTCACTTTCAGTGGTCTGTTATCTCGTCGCGTCTGCACAAAGCACTTAATTTTCATACCATCCAAATGGTGCAGAACCCACTCCATTTGTTCTCATACGCAATAATGCAGGTAAAGATACACACGAGGGGCTACTTCTGCGCACGGTGCCAAGGCCTGTAGCCCGGTTGCTGGGCGGCAGGTCATTAGAGCATACAATTAAACTAATAAATTATTGTGCTAATCACCTTGAACCCGAAGCCCAAGAGGCAGGTTGCCTGCCGCACGACTACAGGGATCCAGATGCCACATGTCAGCTTGACGACGTCGCCGTCCGGTGACCAGGCGGTAAAAGTGACACGTTTATTAATACTATGCTTATACTGATATTTTTATAAATATAGATTTAAATAGTATTATATATACCAAAAACTCTACGGTATTGTTGCAAGTTTGTCTATATACGAACTTGCCAATGGAGGATTGGAGGATGGCGGTGACCGACGAAAATCTGGCGGGTGGCCGCGATGCTCGAAGCTGCGATAAACTAGCCGTGGCAGCTTGTTTGAGAACGGACACGTGCATGTTTTACATGTTTGTCTTGATCTCAATCTTCGTTGAAAGAAAAAACGTGGTACCTTTTCTTAGCTTCGATCAACGTTATATTTTTCTACCCAGCAAAAAAACATAATATTTTTCTGCCACGCAAAAAAAATACATTTTTCTAGATGTAACATCAGTCACACTGACGTAACTTCTGTGAAATTTCTCAACCAAACTTGTGTATAATTTGTTGTGTCAATGAAAAAAAAGGTGTGTATATATTTTGCTGGCCTGGGGCTGACACTGCCCCACTCTCAGAAGTGTACATTTTGTTACTAGAATGCACAAGCCCTAACATTACAACCTTTCGAACCAACCTAACCTAACTTGTACATGGTAGTAGTATTAGACAATGCACAAGTTGTTATCTGTATCTAATGCTACAACCTCTGTATCGAAGTAGAACGCTAAAAACTCAAGGGTGTGTTTAGATAAGAGGATTTCTTTGTGAACCTTTGAGACTGAGTTCAAATTTGAACTAAATCTTAAGGATTCGAATTGAAATCCCCACTATCCACGCGAACAAAACTTTGGTTTCATGCTTGGCGGTCTAAAGGGTTTCCCAACACCCTAGAACATATTATGGCGCTTACGCTTCCCAAGTACCCCTGAAACGCCGCCGACTCCACGTCGAGCCGTCGCCTTCGTTTCCAGATGTCGATTTTTCTTAGCTCTCTTCTTCAACCTTAAGTGTCTCGCTAAACCTGACCACTTCGTCGCCATGACTGACGCACGCTCCCTCTTGCGAACTTTACATACAACATAGGAATTCATCTGTTTCATGAACCGAGCAAAGTTTGAGTTAACTAACAGCCCTAGCCTTTGTATGGAAATCTGAAATGACGAACAGATTTGGCTGGTGACGCGAACTGTGACCTACCGATGGCCGTTCGAGGTTCCTGAGATCAAGCTGGTCCGTGTTGAGCGCGTACTCGAGCATGCTCCACGGGGTTCTGCATCCGTGCGGCGCTCTGCCGTGGTAGTAGCCCAACGACGTCTTGAAGGCGATCACGCGGCCGCAGTGTTTGATTGGCGCCGGCCGGCCGCGTACCTTCCAGTAGCCGTCCGGCGTGGTATAGAAGCACCCGTTGCTATATGCTCCTCTCTCTTTGCGTACAAAGAAGAATCCTAGCATCTCTTTGTCTCTGTTATTAACATCAACTGCATCAAAGAAGAAAAAGGTTGAGAAATAATTAGACTATTATCAGAAATAAATTAACTTGTGTTCAACACATGCTTAGGGCATCTCCAATGGTTCTAACTAGCAACTAACTAGAAGACTTCCACATCATTTATATAGTACACACTAAAAGCTAGCATTCTAAAGAACTATCTATAAGGATAGCTATTTGATGCTTACATGCACACACAGAAAAGGACTATCATTTATAGAGGCTGCCTCGTTTTGCGTTATAGACTAGTGCTTAAGGAAGAGTTGACTCGATTTTTTTGCATACTCTCTTTCCTCCACATAGGATATATGCTGATGTCTACATACATATAGCTAGCTAACTCAGACCATTGGAGATGTCCTTATTTTTCTGTGTATATGTTTGACATTGAGGATATGCTACTCCTTGAGTTGGCGTTTGATACAAGTCTCTGGTATGATATTACCCATTGTCTCACTGACATGTGTTTTTTTTAAGAACTGGGGCAGGAGATCTACCGATCACTATTAGGGGAAAGAAATAATTAGAGTTTTACACATTAACCATGCTAAGGGATCAACACTTTACACACCAGGCATACAACACGAGAGTTAACAATTACTAACTAAATCTATTGTCATTTTTCTTGTCTCCACCTCCTCTTTTACGCAATAGAAAACATGTTCAACAGGAAGGTAAGCATGCTCAAATATCATGTGATTCCTTTCTTTCTAAATATTCCAACCTATGTAGATGATGATGCTATCAAAGATCCTATCCATAAGAAGACCCTCCTCCAGATTTGTTTGACATAAGAGCAACTCCAGCAGGGCCCCTACTTGAGCCCCCATCCTACTTTTGAGGGCCGAGGGGCAAAAAAAACTCACTCTAGTAGGGCCCCTACTTGAGCCCTCAAAAGTAGGGGGCCCTCAAATCTCCCCCTCGAGCCCTTATTCCTGGGGGTCTGGAGGGAGCCCCTACTTTTGAGGGCTCAAGTAGGGGCCCTGCTGGAGTGAGTTTTTTTGCCCCTCGGCCCTCAAAAGTAGGGGCTCCCTCCAAACCCCTCAGGAGTGGGTCCTATGTGTCATCCCCTCTAAGAATGAATTTGAGGGTCCTGTTTTGAGGGCTCCTGCTGGAGTGTAGCCCAAAAAACAAAGCCCTCAAAAGTAGGGGGATCTCTCAAATAAAAAGTAGGGGCCCTGTTTTGAGGGCTACTGCTGGAGTTGCTCTAAGAGCAAGTACAATAATGGTCTTATAGCCAAGCTAGTCAGCATTTTTGCTGATGTGGAGGAGAGAAGAGAGGAGAGAGATGAGAGCTTGGCTCTCAGAGCATCTCCAACAGTATGAGCTAGTTACTAGCTCTAAGACAACTTCTCCAATAGTACTACCTTTTAACACATAGCTCATAACATAAATAGCCTCACATGACACTCTCACATAATCTTGGAATGTGTGTATGAGACTAGCTCTTGATTAAGAGATAGCTTTTCTCTCTCTTCTATTAAAATATGAAATAATATGCTTAGAGCTAGCTCATAAGTCACTATTGGAGATGCTCTCATGCAAGCAACAAGCTGGGCACAGGAGCCTATGCAGTGGTGGATCTAGATAATAAATGTATGTGAGGAGGAATAGGAAAGAGAATGTGAGACATGGTACCACATAATAATAAAATTTTTTTTGTAAACAAATAGAAGATAAATTATTGTATAAATTGACTTTTATAATTTGACTTATAGCCAAACACTTAGCTCTATTATTGGACTTCTCTAAGGGCAGCTAAAGAAAACTAAATTTTGATGACACCACAATTAAGGATAGGTCGGACTTACGTGTTATCTCGGCGGCGTTGAGACCATAGACGTCCTCTCCCTCCCGCACCGCGTTATGTTCTGGAAGTCCTAAATTTAGAACTTTGTGTTGGAGGTAGTGCAGCACAAGTTCTTGGTCCGTGGGGAGAAACTTGAATCCTGGTATCAACCACCAAGGTAAACTCCTCGTTTCATCATTGCCACCAGGCTGCCTCGTCTGTTGTTCGTATGCCATCGAAACGTCCGTACCGTCATTACTATCCGGCTGCCTCGCCGGTAGTTTTCCCGGTGTCGGGTCATCCACGCCGTCGTCGTTACTGCCGAGTTGCTTTGCCGTCGATGTTGAAGCCACCACATTGCCGCCTGCCAATCGAAGCAGCAGCAAATCTACTAACGCCGTCGGAGCCACCGTGCCATGTGGCGTGACGCGGCAATACGCGTCGCTGTCCGTGTCTAAACACGCGCTGTTCTGATCAAGGTATATAGCAACGCTGTTCAACCATGATAGTAGACGTCGGGTCCAATAGCGTGAGTCGTCTTGCTGCCAAGAAGATTCCCCGGCGGAATCTAGACAGTGTTGCTGATACATGTCGCTGACGAAGCAATTTAAGCAATGCACCGATCCCTCCGACGTCGTCGTCAGGTGGCCATTACCGGCCGCTCGCCTTTGGTCCGCGGTGCGCTCCTCCGCGCACGGCGAAGTGCAGGCCTCCGGCCACGGCCGGTGACGCTTTCTGTGCGTGCATGTGCTGCGGCGGTGCGACCAGGAGACGAGCAGCACCAGGACCAAGAAAGCTCGATCGATGATCGAGCGTGCCGGCGACATGCTGGGTCGCTGACTTGTGCGCCAGGGGACGACCGGGGATCGGAGGAGGAAGAGGTTGACCGATGCATGATGGTTCGTAAGCTTATGTAACTAAGAATCACGGCAGTACGCGCCACGCGCGCCATAGCTGCGTCCCGACACGACATGTTCGATTGAGTTGGCCAGCGCAGGTATGGCAAGTCTTAAGTGTCCTAACGAGCTACTAAGCTAACTCGGAGTCTGGACTTCTCGAGATGACAACTTGTGTCGAACGGGGCATCACGGATTCCATGTATTGTCTGGACGGCCGATCGGACTGAGTTCTCTTGGTATATAAAAAGTCCTTGTTCCTCTCAAAATCTGCAAAGCAGGGCTTCTCAGAAGATGGGTCGGGCCAGGTCAAGATTCCGAGCAATGCATGCATATATACACATGCTGAGCCCAAACTGGCCCGGCAAGCAAAATCAAACGGTTGAAAATTTAAGGGTTTGTTCGTATGGTAGCCACCATATCAAAATTTGGTAATACCAATAGAATTTAGGTAGCACTTGGTTTGGTGCCAATATTTGATTGTGCTCTCAAAATTTTGGCAGCACCCATGTAAATCTTGCCAAAGCGTTGGCGTTTTGCGGGCGGCGAAATCGGTGTACAAAACATTGGGCACGCCAATAACGACGCGTTCTCTGACCACACACGCAAGTCCCCCGTCTCTACCGCGGTGCCTGGTGGTGTCACCGGCGCCGTTGGAGATGACAGTGGAGAGCACGCTGAAGCTACTTGGCGTCGCAGAGGGCGCGTCCTTCGATGACATCCTGCGTGCTCGGCCCTGGCTTGAATCCCTTTGCCCCCTTCGGCATGGGCAACTACTCCTCTTCTTCATCCCGCTAATCTCCTCTTCCTCTCGCTCGCTCCTCAATTCTAAATACACTCGCCAACTCCCCCTTATCTCTCTGCTTCCCTTCGATCGCTTTGGATCCGAGGCCTTGGCTGAGTCAGTCTTGGGAGTGAATTTAAGGAGGCGGCCTAGACTATGGTGCAGTTTCACAGGTCGCTCAACATGAGCAGTCGGGGCCAGAGCACGACGCCGACAACCGCTGCTGGAACTAGCTCCACGTCGCCGCCCGCAAAGGTGACCTCAAGGAGGTATGTTGCTCCAAGAAGCACCAGTTTGATTAAACCATTTATCACCCAACCACGTTAATACCCTCACATCACACCTGCAATCCATCGGCGTTGCCCCTCACGCCCATAATATATCCATCGGCGCCACCCCAATGCTCCCCCGCTCTTGCGACACCCCTTGCTCTGCCCCACCCCTATGCTCCACGTCACCTCGACCATGGGACTTCTAGGGCGGCGTGTCGACCATAGGACATCGACCACGGCACTTTGATCATGGTGTGTTGACCACGATACTTCAACCACGAAACTTTGACTACGGCACGTTGACCACGATCCTTCGACCATAGCGCTTTGACCACTTCTCCGACCACGGCGCTTCGACTGCTTTTCTAACCACGGTCCTCCGACCACATCGCGTTGACCCTGAGACTCCGACCACGTCGCATCGATCCTGAGACTCCGACCACGTCGCGTTGACCCCAGGAGTTCGACCATGGCGCCTCAACCATGGGACTTCAACCGCTTCTTCGATCACGGCCTTCCGACCATGACGCGTCGACCACGTCGCCTTGACCACAGGACTTCCAAGACAACGCCTTGACCACGGGACGTCGACTATGGCACTTCGACCACGGCATCGACCACGATGCGTTGACCACGGTCCTTCAACCACTTCTCCAGCCACGGTCCTTCGACCGCTTCTCTGGACAGTTATTGTAGCTTACGACTACATACAAGTTACTGTAGCTTGCAACTACCGACTGGTTACTGTAGCTTACGACTATCGACTGCAACTAGATAGGCGTCTGCGCGGGGGGGGGGGGCAATGGGGGAATCTCGCAAGAGGGGGGTAAAAGGGGAATTTCTCTGCCACGGGGTGCCAAAAATGACCACGCTTCATCAGGGGTCCAATTCCTCGACCTCTGGTCTAGCATACCTATCCTATTTGTTCAAAAACATGACAGAATGTTTTAGATGTCTGTCATAAGGTGTGCCTGACTACATGACTGATGATAAATTCAGTCATGGAGTATGGAACAAAATTTGTATTTTACTTATGGACATATAATCAATGCTTTTGACGTGGATTCCACGTGCACGCTAACTAGTTTTTTATGCAACTTACTCTGAATTTGTGACCTTTGTAGCCTTTCTTGTTCCTGTAAACTAGTTGTAATTCATTCTTATTTTCTTGTGCAAGTCATTCTCTTGATAAGTACTCCTGCTTCCAGCTATTACTCATGTCCTTGCTCAATTTCTGAACTTTCTATTTCAAGACATTTTCATGGGCTGCTAGGTTGTCGGTAGCATATGTTATAGATGCCATGGTGCACTGATGGTTTTCACTTATACTAGTGGAAGCTAAATGTCTTGATCATCAGCGTACACAACCCTGATGTGCCTAGATTTATCTTAGCATCAGGATTCGGTGCTTCATTCTATTTTTTGACAAATAAAGATATGAATGTAGGTAAATTTCTCCATCACTTTCTTATTCCTCAAATTTATTTTATATGATGCTTTATGTTTAGTATAATTTGGACATGTTAACGGACGTGGTACAGAAAACCCGAGCTTTTGTTGAACTCATCTGAATACAGTGCAGGCTCATCTGAAGTTTGATGGCCACTTTATTTAAGAGCTGTAATTGATTTTTTTTTTGCTGACAATAGAGGTGATGCAATTTCTAGGTTTTATTTCTGATGCATAATTTTTTTGCTGATCCTGTTCAATGAATTGAGGCTAAAAAAGATTTCCTAATAGAGAAGGATTTTGCTGCTTGCAACATTGTTTTTGTATTCGATTGATGTACTCATCCAAGATGTACACTGACCATTTGCCACTGAACGACTAGTCTTTTCTTAGGGCAGGAAGATGGTGTCATCCTGGTCCAGTTTGTCATAACCCTTTATCTTGTTTGCAACTAGTGTAACTATTCAAACCGACCCTGATGTATGAATGCTTAAGTAAATAATATGAATTATCACTCAAAGCACTTCTATTTTTTCTGTAAGTTGAACCTACTCTTATAAATGTAAGTCTAGTGCTCGTGGGATTCACCAATACAAATACACTATATAATACCTAAAGTTCGACCAATCATGTAATACAAATGAGGTTTTTGGAATCGAACTAAATGCTAGTCAGGTAATTTACCAAAGTATGGTAGGTCAATTGGCTTCAAACAAAATAAGGGCCTAATAATTTTACCAAAATTTTGGCAACTAGAATGGCACAATCCAAACGACTCTGAAGTACCAATTTTTTGTCTGCTCAAGCTTTGATCATACCTAAATTTTGATGAAGCTACTTAGGACTCAAACCAAATACACCTTAAGGTCCTGGAAAGTTGGCAGTACATCCTCGATCGACCTTGATGAGTAGACATGTACATAGAGGCATCAAGTAGAGTGCTTCTTAGCTTAACGAAGGACCACGAGAAGGTTCACGTTAATGTTGCAACAAAATTGCTATAAAATTTACAAAATAGGAATTCGAATTTTACAAAACTTACTTCCTATCGATTTTATTGTGAGACTACCGTTAGGACCGCTGGCATGCTTAAAAAATTGTCTCGTGCCGATTCTGTTTCGCACTAGTCTCGCGCAGTGCTCCCGAGGTAAATACACAGCTCCTCTAGTAGCTATCCTTTGGTTCTTTGGTCAAGCAACGCAATAGAGGTGCCCAATGAATCGGGCCTTACCGTGCCGACTCGTGGCCCGGTACTGTTGGCCCGATCCAAGCACGACACGGCCTGATTAGTTCGCGGGCCGTGCCTGCATGACCCGGGGGACCATGCTGTGCCTATGCCAAAAGTGTGGCACGGCCCATTTACGGTCATGGACCGTGCCGCCCCGGGTGGCAACGGGCGTAAATAGGCCGTGCCAGCACGAATGGCATAGCTCAGTCCATCAAATATAGCCGTTTTTTGACTGTTTGGGTGAAAAAAATTAGAACAAATAGCAAAAAAATAAAAAAAGGAATTTTAGGAGGGCATCCGACCTCCATTCTCCACACCTCAAACTTGACTCTCATCTCTCTATTTAGCTGTGAAAAATCTGCTAATGTTTGCACAAATTTGGCAAAATTAGTAAGAAATTCGTGCAAAATTCAAAAACTTCAAAGAATTTTTTTGAGAGCTGCAAAAGAGGTAATAGTGCTGTCTTATTTTAATTTTTTTGCTATTATTTTTTGATTCAATAGTAAGTTAATCTTTTTTTGCTATTTCAATTTGCAGTTGATTCAATGGAGAACCACAATTTTCAACCCTACGAATTCGGCCTCTCGGCGGAGAATATGCAATCCTTCCAAGAAGGATATCTATCCGTAAAATGTCCACATATGCAACAAACTGGAGAGCCAGAAGAAGCGACGATCCCGATGGCGTAGGGTCCAATCGATCTAGCTTCTGTTGGCTCAACAAGTGCATCCACAACTCATAGCATAGGTGCAAAACGAACAAGAGCTACTACATTAGGAGTTGGGAATGATTTCGATAAGAAGTTCAAGACTGACGATGAGGGGAATTCAATGAGGTATGATGTTCGTAAATTTTATGGTAATGAATTATCAGCAAAATCTTCAGGTGAGACGGGTCACTTGCAATGGCATGCTGCAAGCTGTAAAGGAAGGGAAGGAATATAAATACGCCAAACGCAACTGTAATATAACCCCGATGGCTCGGTATGTACTTAGGAGTACAACTCAGAGGTAGCCCAGGAATCTCTTTGTAGATTAATTGCTTATCAAGATTTACCTTTAAATCTTGGTGAATCTGATGCTTTTCAAAAATATATTAGGACTGTTCAACCCTCAATTTAGTGTTGTATCTAGGCAAACCACAACTAGAGATTTAATTAAATATTATAACAATTGTCGTGAAAAAATGAAAGAAATGTTTCTTATCTATACATTCTCTATTGCTTTGACATCAAACATATGGAGTGGTAGGGCTAGGGAGGATTATATTTGTGTTGCTGCTCATTATGTTAATGATGACTAGGTAATGGAAAAAAGAATTATAAGGTTTAAATCAATTAATGTTTCGCATACTACTGAAAATATTGCAGAATGTATTATTAAAGTGTAGAAGATTTTGGCTTCACGGATAAGATTTTTTCTATAACTTTAGATAATGCAGTTGCAAACACTAAGGCTATGGAAATTCTTACTCATTTTATTTAATACTTATGCACTTTGTCTTTCTGGAGTATACTATCAAACTTCTCCTCTGATTGTTCATAACATTCTTGAAATTGCCACTCACCTAAAGGCTTTTGAAAATGATCATGTACTACGGGATGTTGTAGTTGCCACAAAAACTAAGTTTTTAAAATATTAGAGGAAAATTCCTATTTTATATGCATTCGACTTTATTTTGGATCTTAGGGTCAAACTCCAAGAATTTATAAATGTATTACAACTTTTTAGTAATGCTACTGGTTTAGATTATTGTATATACTATAGAGTAGTTAAGGATAAAATATATGAGGTATATGAAAAATACGAAAATAAGTTTGGGCCCGTGCGTTTGGAAAAAAACATGGTAGCCCCTAGCACCTCTAGGGGGACTATGCAATGGGGAAAGATTTTTTATTTTTTCCTCTAGAGATTCTCGTGTAATTGCAGGTACACATCTGTTAGGAGGAGGAAGGTGACAAAGCACTGGAGACCTATCGAGCTATCTCAACAGTGATAGCGTCAACTTCGAGCAAGAGTTGAACATCCTCTCATGGTGGTAAACCCAGAAAATAACATATCCAGTGCTATCCATATTAGCGCAGGATATGTTGATTGTTCCTATCTCTACAGTCTCTTTGGAGTTAGTCTTGAGTCTATGTGGAAGAATAATTGAGGAGTGACGAACAAGTCTTTTGAACGAGATGGTCGAAATCCTTCTGACTGTCAAAGACCGGGAACAAGCTGAATCAAGACTCTAACATACTGCAAAGAATAGAGACTTAGAAAAATCTTTTGAGAATTTATATCTATATAGCAATGAATAGGATTTTCAATATTTTTCTTCAGATGTAGTCACTAGTGAGCTTTACAAGTCGTATTCTTTTTTCTTTACCAAGGTTTTCTCAAGTTGAGTTTTTACTTGGTAAATTTTTAATGAGGTAGTCATCCCATATAATTTAACAAGTTAAAAATAATTATCTTGATGATTAACAATGTCTACAATTTTTTGAATTTTTTAAATTTTCTACAATTTTCTGAATTTTTCCATGTTTTTCTCGACTTAACGGGCAACCGTACCAGAATGGTTGCGGGCCGTGCGTCAGATCGTAGCCCGTTGACTTGTACAACACAATCCATTTATTTAACTGGCCTAAATAGGTCATATCTAAATGGGCTATGTCTATATCAGGCCTGTGCCGAGCCGTGCACATAGCAGCGCCAAGTACGACAGCAAGCACAGTACAAAGGCATCGAACCCGAGGCAAAGGCAGAAGAGAGATGACAAGACAAAGAGGAGGTGCAGCGACGCAACGCAAGTTTTCTGCGCAGGAAAAGGCATCGACTTCTTCTTGTCTGTGACAAAAGCACTGCATCATTTTTTCATCTCTTCGGTCTAGCCAAGGCACATCTCTAGAGAAACCAGTCCGCGTGTGCCTGTCCTGCAAAAAGAAAAGGAAATGGCACGAAAGACGAGGAGCGAGCAGCAGTGGCGTCACGTTCGTCGGTTCAGTCGTCCGCGCGGGGTCGCTCGGCTCGATCCCACCAAGGCCAAGAAAGCGCACGGAGGCAGCGTGTTCCTTCGGTGTCCGCCTCCGAGATCAAAATAGCAACTCGCCAGTTTTTTGTTCATCCAGCGAAAGCGACTTCAGTGTTTTCGTTTGTCCGCGTGGAGAAACGAAGTCGATGTACAAGAACACACCAGTTTTTTCTTCGATCCGAGTGATACGGATACACAGACATGCTTAACAATTATTAAGTTGTATTAAATATTACTACGTAAACTCTAATTTAATTAAATCTTTAATATTATACTTAGAGATACAGATATATTATTGTTTTATTTAATTATATACAAACATATATTTAATCTGTATAAGTCTGAAATAAAGATACATTTAAAAGGTTCTAAAGAAATAAGTGTTATATATCAGAACAAATAGAGCCACTATGAAGATTTTATTAAACAGATCGAATCAGATATTTGTCGGAAAATACAATGGCAGATTTAGGATTTTATGAATGGGTGTTCGTGAATTACATTATGCTACATGTTTTTAATATATACTTATATTGGTTTATACAATATGAAGATAAAAGTCACATTTATAATTCTATTGAAAGTCAATAACACTAAAAAAATTTGAAATGATAAACTAATACTAATACTTTATTTGGTGGTAGCACAGTTACAACTTGACAACACAAGTGTACACTTTGTTTTTAAATAGATATTAACTTTAACCCACTTCGCTTTTCTTATTTTCTATGTTAGCATATTAAATGGTATTTTTTCACGCACATAGAAAAAGAAGTAGTACATATTTTTGTTATGTTGTCTCTATTTATGATTTACCTCTCTCTAAGAATAACAATTAACGTGGGTACTTTGATGAACATATTGCTTCAAAAAATAAAATATAAATATTTATAAACCAAAACCAACTTTCCCAAATGATGTATATTTTGGATTAAAAGGATTATATAAATTCTTGTGACCACTAGATTTATGACAATTGGCACCATCAAATTCCTTCAAATAAAACATCTAAAATATCTAGATATTTCTAGGAAACTATCTAGATTCAAGAAAGATTTTCAAATATTTTAATTGGACCCTTTTGAGGAAAAATAACTCTATCATTTATGATAAAGTAGTTGAGTGCATGGCTTGATAAAGTAAGCTAGTATTGCACTTTGATAATCACATTTTTTCTAAATTGAGTATTAACTAAATAAATATTTCCTTCAGTCACAAATACATGTTGTTTTGAGATTTTTGTAGCCAAACTTTCAAAACTTTAACTATCGATATATTTTTTTATAAATTTATATTTAATACAAGAAAAATCATATGTATAGATTTGTCTTGAAATGTACTTTCATAATATTATAATTTATTGGGTCTTGAAATTTACATTTTGGAGACCGTATCAATGTCCAAAATGGTAGTTATTTGTAACTGGAGGAAGTATATTTTGAGAGATACATCTTGAAACATTTGATCCTTATCACAAATCCCGACCATATGTACTTATTCACATCCACCATTGTAACATCCTGAAGATTTGAATTTGAAAATATAAAGTTTTTGGAATTATTTTTACAAGGTGTTTGATTTGAAATTGGAGTTTATGGGATTTTATGAACAATTTAGTGAAGGTTCCAAAAAGTTAAAAGGTCCAAGACGGAACAAGCATGTTTAACTAATAGAAAATTCTAAATTTAAATACGAATATGAAAAGATGATCCAGAAAGGAATGGGGGAAAATTTGGTTTAAACATAAAACCCTCATTTTCAAATAATGGCATGAGTTCAAAATGTCATCAGGAACTTCTGGGAATTTTTCTGGAATTTTTGGAGGTATTTTCATATTTTTCTGAGCTTATTTGGAGTTTCTGGCAATTTCTAAAAGCTAAAAATCAAAATAAAAAAAGGGGAAAACAACTCACCCTCCGGCCGCCACGTGGACGGCCAGATGCCGCCCACGTCACAGCTCCCACCCCGCCTTTCCCTCCTCCCGGGCCGCCACCCGGCCGGCCCCGATGCGCGCCACACCACCCCGCCTGCGCCCATCCACCGCCCGCCTCCCCCGTCCTCGCTCGGCCGCCCGATGCGCGCTCCGGCCCATCTGGTCCATCCGCCCCACTTACTCGTGCTCGCCGCCCGATCAGACTCCTTCGACACGCGGCTTCATCCGGGCCGTTGCGTTCTCCCTCCCCTCTCCCGCTGACCGCTGGGTCCGCCCTGTCAGGGTCGTCTCCCTCCTTCCCCGTCTCCCTTTTCTCTGCGCGGGGGCAGCATCTTCGCTCCCCGTGGCACGCATGCGTCCGGGAGCGGTCGCCCGTCCCCGACGCGTCCTTTCGCGTGCGCGGCGCAAAAGCTGCCCGGGAGGAGCATGCGCGCCAGGAATCCTGCCGCCTGCCACAGCCGCCTGCTCCGCCGCGCCCGGACATGACCGAGCGTGCAGACGCCCGTTGCCAGCTTCCCTCACGCGTCTATAAGAACCCCCGCGAGCCTGTATGAACTCCCCACGCCGCCCTCTTCCTACTGTAGAAGGTAATCGAGCCGAAAGCCTATAAATCGCCACCGGCCTTCTCCTTCGTCCCCACCTCCGGCGACACCCTCCCGCCAAATCACGCCACCATATTCCAATCCCACCCTCCTACACCATCTACGGATCGTCGCAAGCTCGAATCCGGCCCTTCCCGGACCTCCCGAAGGCTCTACACCGCCGGCGTCGTCGACTCCTTCCGAATCGTCGCCACCGCTCGCCGCCGGCCACCACCGTGCACCCTCGGCCCCAACTGACCCCACCATCAGCACCAGCGCGCCACCGGGAACGCATTTTGGCACTCACCCGAAGCTCCCCGACCACCGCTCGTCGCCGACGTCTCAACCTCACCGTCGCCCTTGACTTCCTCTGCACGCCCCCTCCACAAGCTAGCTCAAAGGGATAACTCCCCCATATAGGGTAGGCAACGCCTCCCCGCTCACTTGGTTACCACCGCTCGTTCTCCCCCCCCCCCAACTCCCCGGTCGCGCGTTCGAGCCTTCGGCTCCGCAGCGCCGGGTTGAGTTTTCTTCATTTTCTCTCGGGCTGACAGGTGGGCCCCACATGTCCGCCGCTGTAGCCGGAGCAGCCCACTGACCACTGGGCCCCACCAGTCAGTGGAACATTTGCACCGAGCCCGTACTGACATGTGGACCCCACTGAACAGTAGCTGGGCCCACATGTCAGAGACACGGTACTTAAGGAAATAAAATAAAAAGATAATGAATTAAAAATAACCAGTGGACCCCACCTGTCAGGATTTAATCTTTTCTGGATTTAAATTGGACTGAAAACTTTAAATGGGCATAACTTATTCATTTTAACTCCAAATTAAGTAAAACAAATTTCTAAATTTGTCTAAATTTAAGATCTATCCAATGAAACCCGAACCATGATTTTTGGAGTTTATTTGAATTTCTGGTGATATTTTGAGTGATTGGTTGCTTTTCTTTTATTTGGGTATTTCGCACGATTAAATAGCATACGAGGCTCAAGAAGAAGAGGTTGAGGCAGCCAGTTTAGAAGCTTCCGAAGACCAAGACCAAGATCCCCGTGAACCAGGCCAATACTTTGATCATGTTGAACCTACGCTTTTTGCAAATTATTTTGGTTTGAATTATCAAATTGCATGCTGTTATTTTATATGCAAATACATGTTTACTTTAGGATTTTAGTTATATGCCCATTGTTTGCTTGATTAATATGACACCTCCTTTAGAATACTTAAATATGTGAACCTTGTCGTCCTAGCAAAATTATAATGGTAACTTTTGAAAATAAGTCCCTAATTATATGTCATGCTTAGTTTTGCTTAGGTACTCATGCGCGCGAGAGCGCCCAAGCATCACTTTTTAATCCTGAGAAAAATTGGTTGGGCAGTCATGGTGATAATGACTGGTGTATGTTGGATATGGTTATTTTATACTCTCCAAAAATCTCAACTTGCTTAAATATCTGGGCGGATGGTTCGGGGGTATGGTGCAGGTGTGCACGAGAGTGTGGTTTGTGGTAGAACCGCCCAGATACTACTAAGGACTGAATCTTGTCATGACCTCCTGTGTAAAACAGTACAACCATAAGTCTGTAAAGTACAACTTGGTTTAGTAGATTTACCGGACCCTGAAAGTCATCCTTCCAGGAGGAGGTGTGGGATAGTGCAAGCGGCTGTCTAGGTGATGGCTTGAATGAGACACTCGCAGAGGGTGAAGTTCTGCTGTGGCGGGCTAGCAGGGGACGTAGCCAGCTGCTAGACGTTCAGAAGGAGAACATCCTGCACAACGTATGGGACCCACCGCAAGTGGGAGCGACCCATAGGGTGAAATGATGGAAGGGGCGAGGTATTTTGAAAAGTCACTGTGATGGTCTGCTTAACCACATGTCTAAGGCATCATGTGGGGCAACAAGTTGACTGTGTCTTGTGGTGAAAGTGTACAAACTCTGCAGAGTCAAACCTATTCGAATAGTCGTGCCCACGGTCAAGGGCGGACATGGGAACTTAACCAGATATAGTTCTATTTCAAAAACTTTGTGGGTGGTAATGGAAAAAGTGGAGGGCAGCGGAAAGCCCTGATTTGAGTTGTCCTGGGTGTCGTCCCAGTTGTAAGTTAAGCGGCTATAACGTTGAAAGATGTTATACGGTGTGATGCCGTATGTATGGAAAAATTATGGTGATATTAGGCATATGGTGTGATGCCATATGTATGGAAAATCATGTTAATATTCCTTGAACATTATGTTTCGTTCCAAAGCTGCTAGGTCTCAGGAAATTTTATGTATTGTATTTCAATTAGTGGCATTTCTATTCTTATAAAATAAAATATGGGAAGAATAAATGGAGTCGTAAGAAAAGAAGATGACTATTTATGGTAATTGCATAAAGAAGTTGGTGGATTCATGTGATCATAATAGGGATAATGTTAGTGTGGGTTCTGGGAGAAATAAATTGGTGGAGTCAAAAATGAATATATATGTAGGTCATATAGATGATTTAAATGATTGTTGGAGAATTAGGGAGTGAAAAGGTAGTTGCTAGATTAATTCCTGGGAGTGGTTGGCGATAATGGGATTAATAGGCTTTGATCAGATACTGGATGGATGAATTGGATTTTTAAGAATTTGAAGGTAAGGTAATAATGCTTGGAGTATAAACTTGGTCAATGATATTCTTGGTGGATGGATACTAGTGAATTAGTAGAGATAAATAATGGAAGATGAGGTTGAATATTGGAAAAGCAAATTATGGTTGTGGATCAATAATAAAAGGATTGGATTTAGAATACAAAAGATATTGGTGGATTAAATAAGTGATATTAGATAAATAATGTCACTAGCTGCTTGGAGTTTTAGGCAGTAATTGCTCGGTGGATTATGTAGATTATGATACTCGCTGTTTGAGGATTAGGCAGCATTTGATGGGTGGATTGAATAATTGATGATATTCGCTGTTTGGAGTTCTAGACAGCAAACCATATAGAGAGTGTATGATTGGTGGATTAATTAAAAGATGTCGCTCCCAGTTTAGAGTATTAGACAGTAATCAATATAGAAGGAATCAGGTTGGTGGATTAGTTAAATGATGACACTCGCTGTTTGGAGTCTTAGACAGCAATTAGTAAGGGAAGTGTGTCTTTGGTGGATTAAGTCAATTATGGCAATCGCCGTGTGGAGTTTAGGTAGGAATAATAACACTATGATGTGGTAACAATAATGCTACTAAAAGCGATTTTTGGCAAATAAAACAACCTGAGCCTCTTCTTGATAAGCCATGCATACTACTTATTTGCATTCTGTGTATTGGCTCGCGGAGCACGGGGTTGGAGTGCTCACACTCGCTTTTGCGACAAAATTCAGAATCAGGAATCAAATCACCTCGCCTCAGCAACAAGATTGGACAAGCTGGCAGAGAAGATGGAGATGTCAAGGGCTAGGTCGCGAACCTCCAGTTGGCTGCCTGTGGGCATGTCCTGAAGGTCCCACATGTGTGCTTCGTTCTTCCGCTGCTGCAATTTAATGATTTCGGCCTAATCGGCCCATGAGTAAGTCTACTATTATATTTACGCTTCCGCATGATATGTACTTTGATATTCAGAACTGTAATCTGTGAGCACTATCTACTAATCCAGGGAATAGTGCGGTGGAATCACAGAAGATTCCGGATTGTAAAATCTGGGTCTGACAACCATCCACCAAATCCACCAGCAACCAGTCCTAAACAGTAGTCTTCCAATATTCATAACTTTTGTTCTACTCGTCGAAAAATCATGTTCATGGGCTCTCTAGAATTCTTAATTATCTGCATCTTTCATGTAGATAAATCATCCAAATTATTCCATCTAGTAATTTTAATCTATAGATTAATATATGCTACTAGAAGATGATAAATTTACCAGACAGCAGGATTACAAAATTCATAGCTTAAAATCTATTTATATGGTTATATGGTTTTACCGTTTCTATACCACATTCTTACGCCAGCTGTTCCATTCTCTAGAATTGTATATCATATCCTTATAGTAGATATTCAATCGATTTGAGCAGCTACTAAACCAGATTTGACAAGTCAACGCTTGTGGTTGGGTGATTACTATGTTCTTTACTTAGTATAAAGGTCTAGTCCTTAATTTTCTCTGAGGCAACTTCCATCCACACACCCATATTTCAATGCCCACTGCACTGCCATCTTTTCGGTCCAAGTCTCCACCCTAGGATAAGGTCATGGGACTCGGCCAACTCATGGCTTCCCGTGATACCTTCTTATTCTAGAACCAGTTTTAAAATTCTATCAACGAAATACCAAGTCTCTTAGTAGTGAAAAATTTGTTGAGTTCCTAACTACCATGATTACATTAATAATACATTTAATATTACAAAGTCTTTTCAAGGTGAATATGGCCATCAAATTAAATATGGCTTTTTCGGGTGGTAGGACATTAACTAATATCATGCAATTCTAAACATTTATTGTACAAAAAATAACAATGTGTAAATAACATAATAAAAATACTAGTAAATAAATAATTAAAAGAATGTAGCTTCAATATGATCAATGATATGTGACTTGCCTTGCGGATTAATGTATTTTACAATTTCGTATTCTTCTAATTATTGTGCTTGATCTTGAGCTTCTCCTTCTCGAACTGGCTGACCTTCGACGTCGTGTGCTAGCATAAAGCAAAGAAAAATAATTCAATTCCATGCTCGAAGGGTCGAGCTAGAAATAAAGAAATTAAATAAAGAAAAGAGATCCAAGAAATCTGAATAAAAAGAGTTTTGGATTTATAGGGGTCTAATGTGGTAGAACAGAATTGAGAAATGGGTTGGCGAACTCGAAACAATTGAAATGGGTATATTTATGCTTTTAATGTTTGGTGAACAGTAACGGGTCAGGTTCACTGTTCGAATCGGTTTTTTACTATTCATCATGGGTTCGGGTTCTGGTGCTATCAGGTTGAGTGAACAGTGACTACCCATCACTGTTCTTCTTCCCCGACCGAGCGGGTGTGCGACAGCGAAACAGAGGAGGAAAGTAACGGCTATCGACGAGGCTAGGGTGGTTTGCGATGGAAAAGGAGACCATGACTGGGTTCCTGGAAGCATCTGGGTTCCGTTTTTGGGATCGGTGTGGCTAGGGGGCGACATTCACTGGCGGCGAGGCCTTCTTCCCGCAGTGTGTTTGAATGGCACCAAATCAAGTGGGGGATTCTCAGGACATTAGCACTTGCATTTAAGTATCCTGGGGTTAGGGAAAGCTAGGGGAGGCAATGGCCTAGGCGAAGATGATCGGGGTTGGGCTGTCCACGGCGGAGCTTCTCGGTCGTGCGGTGGACCACGGTGGTAGAGAAGAGGGAGGCTCAGGAGCTTAAGGTAATGGTTTAGGGGGTGTTTCTGGGGGCTTGAGGAGGCTACGGATGAAAGCAATCGAAAAGCAATTGACTAAATCGACGGAATTGAGTTCAAGCTTACTTTGAGGTTTGTCGGCGATTGCCCGGTCGATGGTATAATTGGGGTGTGGAGGGGCTCACTGGACTCCAATGTGGTGCTCTGAAGGGGTCCGGGCATTAAATAGATTTGGGAGGCGGTTTGGCACCAGGGAGGGGACAATGGCGGCGACGGTCACCCTGCAAGGGTCAGGAAGGCTCGAGGTTGCTGGCAGAGGGGATGCACCAATTGTCTTGGGTGTGGAAATGCGGCGGTCAAAAGGTGTCAGAGCGAGTCAGGTCGGTTGTGAGAGGGAGCGGTCGTGAGAGAGCAGAGGCGGTGGTGGAGCGTGGCCGACGGCGCTGACACATGTTCAAGGCAATTAAGAGGTTGTCAGGGCAGGGAGGGCGAGGTAGTACGAGTCTGACCGGGTGGCAGCAATGTGGCAAAGGCTGGAAAGCGCGAGAGGGCGCGGGAGAGCTTAGGCGATGGAAAAACAGGGGCGGCAGCGAAAATATCAGACCGTGAACAGTGCTGGCGCGAATTTGAGTTGGCAAGGTGATTTGGCAGGGGATTTAGGGTGCAATTTACTGGGATTTGAGCTAGATTAGGCCAAGGTTAAAAGGAAATCAAATCCAAATGAGAATTCAAATTTCTTTTGAAATTTCAGTTTCGTTTCACTAGTCTATTTGCATGACGTAGTCCGACTCAAATTGATTTTTTCTTATAAAAGAATAGGTACCTAGCCAAGGTTGACAGTAGCGTGATCTCAAGTAAGATCATTTTTTGTTTGACGGGATTGAATCGTACAATCACGATTCTATCAGATTTTTAAAAACGTATTTATATAAAAATTGAATTATGTCTCTAAATATACAAGTCTATAGTAGATTTTTGAATTTAATTTTATAATTTGAGTACACTTATTAGGTTATATTGAATTAAGGTTGATTTTTGAAACATATTTAATTACATTTTAATAAACTGATAATCTAAAAGTTCAATATGTCAAAGATAATATTCTTTTACTTTAGAACAACACGTAAACAACAAAAACAAAGCAAATTACACTAGTACAACTTAAACTAGCAATATATAATATCAATTTTATATGTTAGTATAGCTTGTTGTCAAGATTATAATCCCACTGCGATCCTAATGATTTTACGAGTTGAATCGCGATCTCACTGCGATACTACCTGATTCTGATTTATATTGCGATCTGTATCATCTACCTCTGATAGGATGGTAGGATCGTATGATACTACGATACATGTCACGGTATCAACAGCCTTAACACCAACCAAACAAGGCTAGGCCAAAAATTGTGTAACCTGGGTAGACCCAACCACTCTATAGGAAAGAAAAAAAGGAAATTTTTGTACGGATAACCCATTTTTTATTCGAAAATACAGAAATATACCCGCGATAAAATTTTTTACACAAATAGGCTCGAGTCGCCAAACCATTGGGCGATTTACGCTTGTCGCCCCACCAAAACGCGACTTAAAAAGAATCTGGTAACCGTTGGGCGATTAAATGCAATCGCCTCCCCGTTAAGCGATTCAATTGAATCGCCCCCCCCGTTCGGCGACATAAAGAAGAGTCGCCCAACGGGGGGGGGGCGACTGCATGTGAAACAGCCCGACGGCCGAGCCCCTTTTCTTCCCCATGCCTGCTCGCTCGCCAATCACTCTCTCCACCGCGCGAGAAGACAGAGCAGAAGAGAGGAAGGAAGAGGAGGAGAGGGGAAGAAGAGAAGGAGAGGGAGAGGAGAGGGAAGAAGAGAAGGAGAGGGGGAGGAGAGGGAAGAAGAGAAGGAGAGGGGGAGGAGAGGGAGAGGAGGAGAAGCCGCGGGATTTGCAGGTATTTTTCTAATTTTAGAAAATTAGTTTAGATAAATTTAGTTTAGAAAATCTAGTGTAGATATTTAGTTTACAAATTTAGTTTAGATATTTAGTTTAGAAAATTAGCTTAGATATTTAGTTTACATATTTAGTTTAGAAAATCTAGTTTAGAACATTAAATTTAGAAATGTAGATGCAGTTTACAAATTTAGATGTACAAATTTAAATGTAGAAAAATATAGTTTTTTGTACAATATTTGTAATGCATTATTGTGGAAAATTTAATTTAGAAAATTTGTTTAGATAAATTTAGTTTAGAAAATGTAGTGTAGAGTGTAGATATTTAGTTTACAAATTTAGCTTAGATATTTAGTAGAGATATTTAGTTTAGAAAATTAGCTTAGATATTTAGTTTACATATTTAGTTTAGAAAATCTAGTTTAGAACATTAAATTTAGAAATGTAGATGCAGTTTACAAATTTAGATGTACAAATTTAAATGTAGAAAAATATAGTTTTTTTGTATAATATTTGTAATGTATTATTGTGGAAAATTTACTTTAGAAATTTATTGTAGATCATTCAATGTACAAATGTAGATGCAGTTTACAAAATTGAAATGAAGAAAATTTAAATGTAGAAAATTGTTGTGTCGAAATTTTGTATATTATTTTTCATGTATTATTGTAGAAAATGTAGTGTACGAATTTACATTTAGATAATTTTACAGTTATGGCGGGTGACTGGCGGTACACGCTGTTGGACGAGCACTTGGACCGCGTGCACCGCGCTTCCCGTCGTGCGCCGCCACCGGGGAGCACGGACGAGTCGACTGAGCTGGGAGTGGTCCGGACACGCACACCTCGTGTGGCCTGGGGACTCGACCCCCGTTGGACTGCCAGGTTTGCACTACGCCAACGTTTTAGTATTACCGTAAAAATATTTAATGCTGACCTTCACTTTATTTGCAGGCTGCGGGATGCCGGACTTCTCCCTCTTGCCCGGATGGTGCAGGCCACGGATGAGGACGGAGGTGCCTTGGCCGGGGAGGGGGACGAGGCGGGCGTGGAGCGATCACGACGCTTCCCGTTCGACCGTTCCCTGCTGACGGCTTTGGTGGACCGTTGGCGGCCCGAGACGCACACTTTCCATCTACCAGTTGGGGAGATGGCGCCGACCCTGCAGGACGTGTCCGTACTACTTGGCCTTCCGGTCGCGGGAGACGCTGCCTTCCTACCGGAGGCTCCCGCCGAGTGGCGCGAGGACCTGCTCGGCAGATTCCAGGGGGTCCTTCCACCGGCCGATCAGCACCACATCTTCGACGAGAGGCAGAAGCATGGACCGACGCTGAGGTGGCTGGCACAGTACCAGGTACGTGGTGTTTCAAGTTGATCGCGTCTTCGAAACTCTTATTTGTGCAATTACATACTAATAAAAACTTGTTCGCATTCAGGTTGAGCGCATGGTTGCAGATGTTGACGATTTCCAGGTCGCGCGCCACCTGGATGCTTACTTGCTGTGGCTGTTTGGTTGGGTGCTCTTCACCACCAGCCACGGCAACACCGTTGACGCGCGCCTTATCGCTTATGCGAGGGCGATTGCGGACGGCGAGGTCGTCCAGATCAGCTGGGGATCGGCCGCACTTGCCGCGACGTACCGCGGCCTGTGCGATGCGTGCACGAGGATTAAGGCGAACTCGATCCTCACGGGATGTCCCCTGCTGCAGTTGTGGTCGTTTGAGCGCTTCAGTCTCGGATGACCTGTACTAGACAACATGGGTCCCTACGGGGCCGAGATGTACGCGGGGGGAGACATCGACCGGCCGACGATGAGTTCTATTTGGTGTCGTCGACGAGTGAGTTTTATTTTATCGTAGTCAACTTTTTAATGATCGTCGTACTAAAATAATTTGCCTTTCTTGCAGGTACAGTTCGCGCACGTGCAGGTCACGCGGGCGTACCACCCCTTCGTGGAGCAGTTGGACCGCCTCGCAGACTCCGACGTGCGCTGGGAGCCTTACGCAGCGGAGGCAGTGCAGGCCCGTGCTCCTGACGGGCTGTCTGCACTGTGCTGGCGTGACCAGGCTTTCTGGCTGACCCGCCGGAAGCTCGTGTACAGCATCTACGTGGAGGACTACGCACCGCAGCGAGTCATGCGGCAGTTTGGGCTGCGGCAGGCACTTCCTGTACCAGTCGGGCCGCCGATTCCGCCCCGCGTGCACGCGTGAGTGATCGCTTCTGATATTTTTGTACGTACTTACTATTGTGATCGCAAGTACTTACATTACGTAATGGTTCCATAAACAGGTACACCACGAAGGGCGTCAAGAAAGGCACAGACTGGTCCAGGAGGATGCAGCCCTGGATTGCGCAGTGGGAGGGTGCGCTGGATGACCGCGTGGAGGAGGACCGGCCATACGACATAGCCGACTACGCGGAGTACCTCATCTGGTACCAAGCGCGGACTCGTACCAGGCTGGTACATGTCGTTGACCCACCTGCCCCACACGTCGCCGCACCGACAGACGCGTACCCTGCGCACTTCGCACGCGACGCTCACATCGCGGTACGTAACTTGTAATTTCAAAAATTCTCAAATGGCAATATCGTTTCGATGATGGACCATTCTATGTCTTTTTGTCCAGGCTGACGTCGGTGCCGCGCTGTGGTCGGAGTCCTCCGCACTAGTGCAGAGGTGGGGCACAGGTGGGGAGTTGACCCGCGAGGAGGCCGTCAGCTTTGCGCGACGGATGGAGGCCGGGTGTAGACGTATCGTCAGCCTGCTGTCCTGCACGAGGCTACCGGCGGTCTCCACACCTACGCCCAGTGCACCCCGACCACCAGTGCCACCCCGACCACCAGTGCCACCCCGACCAGCGTAGCACTACTCCGGAGGTAGTACGTGGACACGTCCACCTCCCCCGGAGCAGCCAGGGAGTTCTACGTGGACACGTCCACCTCCCCCGGACCAGCCAGGGAGTTCTCCTTGGTCACGGCCTCCTACGTACATCCCCGGCTTCCACACGGATGATTTCATGGCGCCATGTACGGGTACGCATCGTCCGAGCTTGTTTTTAACCTAAGACGACATGCAACGAACTAACGATATTACTATTGCAGGTCCTTACCAGCAGCAGGGACGCTTCTCCCCGGGCCACATCGAGGTGGACCAGTTTTTTGCGGACTGGCCTGGGCCGTCCTCCGACGCAGCACCGGAACCGAACGTTCTCTCCGGCAGTGGCCTCCCCGGTGCACCGGATGCCACACAGCCGGAGGTGCAGGTGACTCCATCGGCGCAGCCGCGGGTGCGAAACCCACCTGCTCGTTTTACTTTTTCGGACCCTCGTCACCCGCCGCCTCGTAATCCGTTGCACCGGAGGACGGCCAAGCGGGGCCGTATGGCAGGACGCGGGCGCGGTGATGGAGCAGGTGATGGAGCACCTTAGGGTGGGGAGTGAGGGGTGTATGTCATGCATGTAATGGATAAATACGCGGCATGTTACTGCATTATATTATAAAGTTCATTTAAATTCAAACAATGCTATTATCTCTTCTTTTCGTATAGAAAATTATTTATATATCAAGTAATGTGACAAATATTAAATACCAGTTCTTGTGAGACTTAATTACGAAATTAAAAAATAATGTGACATATACCAGTATATGTGACTATACCACATTTTTTACGAGTTTCAAATTACAAAATTCACAAAACCCTTAACAGGATCCATGCAGTCGCCTAGAGGTTGGAGAGCGAGCAGGCGTGGGGAAGAAAAGGGGCACGACCGTCGGGTTGTTTCACATGCAGTCGCCCCCCCGTTGGGCGACTCTTCTTTATGTCGCCGAACGGGGGGCGATTCAATTGAATCGCTTAACGGGGAGGCGATTGCATTTAATCGCCCAACGGTTACCAGATTCTTTTTAAGTCGCGTTTTGGTGGGGCGACAAGCGTAAATCGCCCAATGGTTTGGCGACTCGAGCCTATTTGTGTAAAAAATTTTGTCGCGGGTATATTTCTGTATTTTCGAATAAAAAATGGGTTATCCGTAGATCCAGCCACTCTGTTGAAACAAAAAAAGTTTCTTGCTTTAGCGTTTGTGAAAACGAATCAAATTTTGATACGCCACTTTAAACAAATTATTCTGATAAACCATAAGTCGTTCAATTTATTTGTTTGAGAGAAGCTATTAGCCATAAGGTTAGACCCAGCCGGGCTCAGATGGGCTTATCCGCTGTAGGCAGCAGGTGGACAGGGCTGCAACTGGCGGCCCAGTTTGTGCTCAGTAGCCTTGTCTGCTCAGTCAGACACCAGTCGCTCTCGCCGCCCCCTCACTGACGCCACGGTGCGAACGAAGCGAGCCTCCCCACCAAAAACACAAGGGAACACAAGCGAAACGGCGGTGTGTTACAGTTCACAGACCAAGCGGAGAGGGCAACGGAAATGGCGCGCTACGCCGCTCTTCTGCACCACCCGCTCGCGTCGCTCTCCCCGTGCTCCTCACGGCGCCGGCGCACCAGCTCTCCCCGCGCCTCGCGGGCTCCTCTCCTCCTGCGCCTAACCCCTCCTCCCTCGTCCGCCTCCGCCCGCGCCAGGATCTCCCCGCGCTGCTCCTACTCTGCCGCTGGCCTGGGGGAGACGCAGCCCGCGGCGGCGCTCCGGCGGGTCCTGGAGACGCCGGGCGCCCACCAGGCGCCCGCCTGCTACGACGCGCTCAGCGCCCGCCTCGTCGAGCGCGCCGGGTTCAGGGTCTGCTTCACGAGCGGTACGTGTTCGCTCTTTTGCGTCTGGCGGGCTCCCTCTCGCTCTCACCGTCCTTCCGATCCGTCAGCATAGCAAAGAGTGCTTGTTGTGTAACCTTGTTTGTGTAGCTTGTGATCCTACCCTAGTTCCCTGATAGAACATTTGATTGTGCTAGATATGCTTAAGATGTCGTAGAGATGAAACATTTGAGGGATTGGCGTGGGAAACTACTCTTGTGCTGATCTGTATTGGTTGTGCTTCTGTTGTGAGCACTTTGATCAAGTGGCATTGTTCTTACCAAATCACCGAAAGTCTGCACTTCACTTTTGTAGTCAGAACCTGAAAAAAATGGAACCAGACGAAAATTTGCTTACTGCGCTTGCCTAGGTCTATGTAAAAGGAGGTTTTTGGAGTATTCAAACTTGAACAATATTTTGTCTTTTTAGGTTTCTCAATATCTGCTGCACGACTTGGATTGCCAGATGTTGGTCTCATTTCCTATGGGGAAATGATAGATCAAGGGCGTCTAGTCACTGAAGCAGTATCACTTCCTGTGATTGGTGATGCTGATAATGGTTATGGAAACTGTATGAATGTCAAGAGAACAGTGAAAGGATTTATTAATGCTGGTTTTGCTGGAATTATTCTTGAAGATCAGGTATGCTTTTCAAGGAATGCTGACTGCGAATGTCCTCCCATAGATTGTATTTGTTCTGCCTGTCTTGAAATTTTAGCAATAAGGGAATTCTGCTATATTCTTTTCAACATGGTATTTGCAGGGAAACTCTAGGGTACACATTTACTCTGCCTAAATGTTGTCTTTTTGTTTTACCGAATTTTAGCAGTTGTTTTGCTTCCATAAGCTATCTGTTGTGCGCAAGTACCACATTACTGGATTAGAATGCTGAACCTTCTGCACCAAAAATTTAACTTCTATAAATCTTACATTTGTATATATTTTGTAACATCTTAGTTGTTCATTCAGATACCTGTTAACTAACTTAATATTAGAGATGGAAATATGCTGCATGTAAACTTCATTAATTGTAATTATTGGTATAAACTAATAAACTATTGCGATAGTTTTGTGTAAGAACCCCTGCCACCACCCTAAATAAGTCTCGGCTCCGGAGCCTGGTGGACATCTCACATCCTTAGTTTTGTAGAATTTCATAATCAAGCAATCAATGTTCATTTATCCTGGCATTGAATTGTAAATTTAAACTATGTAACCTTCCCATTTGCCTTGCAGATTTGATTTTGTTTTATATAAAAATGACTAGTGGATTTTTCGTGATAAGTTCTTATCTTTTCTTCTGTTTAGTTCCTCTTAATAGTGAATTAGCGATATGATGTATAGTATTCTGAAGGTGTCACCAAAAGCATGTGGACATACACAAGGAAGGAAAGTTGTCTCAAGGGAGGAAGCAATTATGCACATAAAAGCCGCTGTGGATGCCAGAAAGGAGAGTGGCTCTGACATTGTTATTGTGGCAAGGACAGATTCTCGTCAAGCTTTGTCTCTTGATGAAGCATTATGGAGAGTACGTGCTTTTGCTGATGCTGGAGCAGATGTTCTATTTATTGATGCCCTTGCTTCAAGAGAAGAGATGAAGGCATTTTGTGCGGTTTCACCTGGAGTTCCAAAAATGGTTAGATCTACTCCATGCAGTAGTGATTTTCCAAATTATTTGTAATGGCCATGAAATGTCCTCATCGTACTCTGCTTCCTTCTGCAGGCCAACATGTTAGAAGGTGGTGGTAAAACTCCTATATTGAGCCCTGTTGAACTTGAAGAAATTGGTTACAAACTCATAGCCTACCCACTATCTCTAATTGGGGTATCAATGCGTGCAATGGAGGTTTGTTGCTTATACTTTATACACGCTAAATGCATGCATTATTTCTTGTCACTGATATTGTATTGAGTCGGTACTGAGAGTACAATAAGGCAACAACTACTCTTTTCAAAACTTTGCAAAAGACACAGATAAGGGTGATATGATATCTGCCCTGCTTTCGGCTGAAACCAGCAGGTTCTTTGTCATATTGGCAAGAAAAGTTTCTTAATCTAATATAGTACTTTCGAGTTGGCCAGCTGTGGCCTGGTTAGTACTGGAAGCTGGTTCTGATTTGTTACTGAGTTGGCCAATTACAATCTGGCTACAACTTGATACTGGCTCAGAATGGTAACCATTTGCCCCGTGAGTAATAGTCCTAATAAGGATTCTTAAATCCTAGTGTAACATGACATGCCTGACACCCCAAAAATCACACCCCAAAAATCAGTATGGCAAAGCCCAGTGGTCATTGTTACCATGTTGCTCTCTTCTGAAGTCTTGATCCCCAATCCATTATGTTACTGTGAGTTTTTTTATTGCCACTTGAAGTTCTTCTATCTCTGACATGACATGACCTTGCACATCACAGCGGACTTGGTAAGCACATGTTTAATACTGGTGCTGTCACCAACATCATTGCAACCTCAATTCTATGTACCATGTTCATGTAAAGGTCTTGCTTTAGTCTCGTTTGCCTTTTGTCTACCCACAGGCCTATACGGTATCATGTACCTTGCACGATTCCCTGTGAGAATTGGGCTGGCATAGTGTTCTTTTCAGCTACTTGGATTTTATGACGCCGTTTGATTCAGTTCAGTTCCATTCAGTAATCTAGTCATTTCTCATGGAGAAGGTTTTCCTTGCAAAGTTGCAGGGAGATGAAATGTAGGGCTTCTGAAAACCGATTCATGTGTGTTATTACTTCGTCACTAACTGGATTAGTTGTGTTCTAAGGATGCTGCACATAGATTTCCAATAGAAGTTTTGGGCAAAAGAAAAAAAATTATGTGCCGACATGTGTGTAGATAGTCATGTGATCTTGTGTGCATGTGAACTGTTAGTCATCATGTAACTGTTCAATTTGGTGCCACATATAATTTTTGCTATCAATTATAAACTGTACAAGAAACCCTGATCTGCAGGATGCTCTTGTTGCTATAAAAAGTGGTCGCATACCTCCTCCAGGCAGTTTGCCATCATTTGAGGAGATCAAGGATACCCTAGGGTTTAACCACTATTATGAAGAAGAAAAGCGATATGTTGTGACACCAGCCCAATCATCCTACAGGAGTGGTGAGGATCTTCACTCTTTTCTATGTTGAATATGAATGCTTTTGCTTAACCTGCATCTCTTCAATAATAGGTTATTATGATTATACAAGTGAAGCAAGCAGTCCAGGAGACGAGTCCAGGACTGAGAAGTCACAAGAACCTGTTATTGACATATTGCCTCAGCTATATGATCTTGGTTCCACTGGAGGCAGAGGCCCTTCAACTGGGATGTGGTCTCGCACACTGCGATTAAAGATTACAGGAAGAGATGGAGTCCAGAAAATTGATGCCAGAATACCTGTAAGAACCCATTGTTCAAGTCCAATTTCAATTTTTGGTAGTAGTTTTGAAGTTCTGAAATAAACATCAAACTCACTTAAATCAACATCTTGATGCTGGGTATATACATGCTCTGTTATTAGAATAGTTTCTTACTTTTAATATTTCTGCATATTTACTATAATCGAGTGAATCCCATACTGATTAAAAGATTGCCCCCCCCCCCCCCCTCTTTGGAACAGGCTGGATTTTTGGAAGGGATGATAAAAGTTATTCCAGGTTTGTACTTCTATTCTTAAGCGGAACATGAATCTGTAAATGTACTTGTATTTTCAAAGAAGAAGAATATGTAAATGCACTTGTCTAAGTTTCATATGATCATCTCCCTTTGGCCCTTTGCAGGCTTGGCTGGAGCTAATATCATGGAAAGGCTTCGGAACGCACCCATAGATGCAGACAACCCCCAGGACGGCCAGATACTGCTTGATTTTGAGGACGCTATGGGAGATAGGATCCAGGTGTTCATTGAGTGAGCGTCTATTTTTGGTTCCCCGGCACACTGCAAACTCCAAATGCATGGGGCGTTTCAGGCAGCATCAGGCGTCTTGCTCGTTACGCCAGCCGGTGAGCTAGTAAAATCCCATTGAGAACTAGAAGCAGATGGTTTCCTAGGCCCCTCCTGCCTACATCCAGTTAGTCAAGCAAGATGTAAACGTCGCTGCATTGCCTTGCAGAGGATGCATCCGGGATTAGTCTTCTTGTAACCTTGCTGCTGTCTCAAAAATCCTGAAGTTAATTTCAAATAAAACAACTCTTAGGGAGTTAGTAAACGGTCTCTGAGATTATATCTGCTTTACTTCTCATGTACCTCAAGCAGTGGACTGATGGACCCAGCTTATTTTAACTTGAGCTTCTGACTTATTTTTTACTATTTATAAATTTCGTCTTTTTTTAGTATTTTGTTTTTTAAAAGTTTTTTGTCGGTTCTTTTTTCATATTCGTTTGTATTATTTGTGATGGGCTAATTTATTTTTTATTTTTAATTTTTTTAAATTTAGTTATACTAAATAAGCTATTATCAGGTAACTATAAATCAATTTATTTTAGTTCAACCGTGCGGCACCTGAATCTTGGGATCCCATTGTTCGGTATGCTTCTTTATCTTACGTTGTTAACCCAATATACCAATTATACACTAGACAAAGCATGTCATATTTACCTATTTTAACCCGCTGACCCTCACACACACTAGGCTAGCTTCTGTTGCCATGCTTCATCAAATAGTCCCACCGTCGTCGTCGCCGCCGTCCACCATAACGACCTCCACGCTCTCAACTCTCCGAGTCACATCATCGCATCCCTTCTCCATTGCCCTCCCCTAGGCCACCATGGCACGGTGCAACGCGCCTTCCTACTCATCGCACCGGATGTCCCTGAAGACGTCGGCTCGGCAGCACCGTTACGGGACGAGCCCCATGACGCCGCTCTCACGCCGACCTCGAAAACCTCGAGACCGTCGATTGCGCCGTCGAACCTCACGGACAGGGACTCCATGAGGAGGACGAGCTCGTCGACCTTCCTGAAGACTGGCTCAGAGCGAGGGAAGAGCGCCGCGGTGACGTCCTCGACGACGACATTACTAAACGTCATCACAGACGGTTTTGTGAACCGTCTGTATTTATGGGTCAATGATAATCGAAGGTCATCACAGACGGTTTTCGAACCGTCTGTGATTATCAGCTATCACAGACGGTTTTTGAGTAAAAATCGTCTGTGATATCTGATAATTACAGATGGTTTTTAGTTAAAAACCGTCTGTGATACTGATCATCACAGACGGTTTTTGAGTAAAAACCGTCTGTGAAAGCTATAAGCACATACGATTTTTAACTAAAAACCGTATGTGCTATTCTCTTCTACCCCTAAATCTATTTCTGTTTATTGGCTAGCCTCAGGAAATGCTAGCCATGCTCTCTGAAACAGGCAGATCAACATGTACATGTATACATCCTCACATCTCAATTCATTTCATAAACATAAAACATCCATTTCGCAAATCAATTAATTGAAATGAGAACAAGCAAATACAGTATGAAACACAGTACACATTTTAAGATTAGAGTCTACCATTACAAGAATAGACAGACAAACAACAAACAATAAAGAGGAGGAGAACAACAAACAGGTTGCTCATCTAGCTAACACAACAAGAATAGAGAAAAGCAAAGATCCTTTATGCCTAGGTCTTCTCGCCCCTGATGCAGCGCGCGAGCTGGATGTCTTTGACGCCCACCATCGTCGGTGTTGATTGAGCGCTGCCTTGGCACGAGCTAGTTGCTTCTGCGGTGTCTTGCCTCCCGTTGACGTGTGCGTCGTCTGCAAGGAGGAGGACAGCAAGGAGGAGGAGAACAGCAAGGTGGAGGATAGCAAGGAGGAGAATAACAACAAGAGGAGGAGAACAAGGACAGCAAGGAGGAGGAAACTAACAAGGAGGAGGAAACTAGCAAGGAGGCTGGGTTTTGGTAATATTTATAGGGGAGGGAGAGGGAGGGAGAGGCAGGAGTTCGAAATTTTGGACGCGGGAAATTTTGGGGTGAGGAGGATTGACGGGCCCAGTGGTCAGATTATCACAGACGGTTCTATTGGCTAGAACCGTCTGTGATGAATGAATATCACAGACGGTTCTATATATATATAACCGTCTGTGAATTAGAGCACAGAATTTTATATACCGATACAATATAAACAACTAGTATGAAAAGATAAAATAGCAAAGTTTTATATAGCTTATATATACTCATTTGAAAGGTTTCGACGAGATCTACAACTTTGCAGTTGAAGCAAAGTCCAAATTCCGAAAGGAAGACCAAGAAAAAGGGCAAAAACAGACACCAAAAACTTGCGACGCAAGTTTAGGTCTAAAGATGGCCGATTTTCGGGGTCTTGGAGGGCGACGGGCGCAAGCGAGTCATTTTTTCGATCGGGCTCGTCGTTAGCTTTCTAACGAGTAAAAGAACGTCGAAAACGGACACCGTATGCAAAAGTTATGCCCGTTTTACTGAAGGTGTGTCAAAACTGAATCCTACTCGGACTCAGGCGGGAAATTATGAAATTTTGGGAAATTGCAAGGCGGGAAACATATCACAGACGGTTTTTAATAAAAAACCGTCTGTGATATTCCAGTATCACAGACGGTTTTATAATAAAATCCGTCTGTGATAATCCGGAATATCACAGACGGTTTTTAATAAAAATCCGTCTGTGATATTCCAGTATCACAGACGGTTCAGAGGTAAGAACCGTCTGTGATACTCCTTTTTCCCGCCACAAATAACACAGACGACCTTCAAATTAAAACCGTCTGTAATAGTGTACATCACAGACGGTTTCACAAAATCGTCTGTGATTTGACGTTTACTATTAGCTTTTCTGTAGTAGTGCGATGAACTGCCGGTCGACGGAGGAGAGGGCCTAGCTGTGAGGAGGGCCGCGCCATGAGGCAGGCGGGCACGCTGCCGTACGTGTTACTAGTGTGTGGTTTTCGCGACCGGTCACTGCCCCTCACTGGGGTCAGGTGGGGTGGGGTGGGGTGAGCCTACGCACGGGCGAGACAAATAAAGCGCTTCGCCTTGCCGGCTCTGGCTGCCGCCGCACGCGCGCCGAGTGCTACTGTCGCCACGCCGTGCCTGCCTGACCAACGAGGCAACGAGCGTACGCATGCCGGGTTTTGGTACTCCTCGTGCCGTCACTGCCGTGGGCTGTCGCTGGCAGCTTTCGGCAAGGCCGGGCGAGGCGCGCGAATTCAGAAGCCCGTTGTAAGGAAATGAGCGGACAATGTTGGCTTTCGTATTTGATCTCATGATAGTATCCAAAAGGGTTAAGTCATCTGTAATGTTATAGACAACTGCTGCCTATAATACTACTCATATTATCTATATGTAGTATTAAATATAATTTTTACAACATATTATCTATTTATGTGTCTCTGTAAACAACTCTTCCATATATCATATGTTTTGCTTCTTGTATTATAGTTGACTAGTATAGTGCCCGCGCTAACGCTACGGCGGCATTTCAATGATGCACATGAAAACAACCAAGTGACGATATTTTTTTCATAGTTTAAGTTTCACGCAATTGTATATCACCATGTATATAATCTGGAAAACACTCATGTATATCACCAGCAAGTTCAGGTCATGAAATTACAAGCCTAGGCAAATTATAATGCATAACAAGGCAATAATAAGTCATGTCTCGCCTGAACCATCTATCAAAAAACCTTGACAGAAACTTGTATGTTGTTTTCGCAAGAGCAGCTATCAAAAATATTTGAACTCTGCGGATTTCCAAATGAGGAAAACTGGCCAGGAATATCAAAGCTACCATTGTACAGGACTATATATCCTGCGACACCAACCAAACGACGCCTGAGAGATATATTTCAGAGGTAATCCAGCTGCTATCACTTATCGCCTGTGTATTGACAATAGTTACTATTTTCCTATTAAGATTGAATGTAATGTGACCAAAAAAAACTCCCATTTCCAGCTTTGACTGCCATGCTGTGGAATTAATTGATCGCATGCTGATCCTTAATCCTACTCAGGTGTGTTGTCCTTTCTTATGTATCACTGCACTATAATTCTTTAGGATTTTGATGTTGAGACTTGAGAATCAACTCAATTTATGGTTGGTTATTACCATATTAGATGTAAAACTAAAGTCTGCCTTTTATAAAAACCAAGAACTACCTGTTGGACCTCACAAATATCCTTGCTCCAAGACTTGGTATGCTCACAGCTAGCAAACAAATTTGTTTAGAAAATTCAATCAGGTGAAATGGAAATTAGGTTCATGATTCTAAAAAAAAAATAGGTTCGATTTGGTGCAGTGGAAATTTTTCGTTATTCTGTTCTGGGAGATTAGTTGGTATACCGTGGCATGGAGGTATAAGTTGGCCGTATTTGTGAATAGTAGATTCTATGTGAAGTTTACAATATTCAAACTAAACCAAACCATTGTAAGCATTGAATATCAATCAGATACCTATATTTTTCTCTAGATACTCTTTAATTATTTGATAGATATTAAGCCGTTACATCTACAACACAAGCACATGCAGCCCAGAAATTTTAATGGATGACTGCAGTACTGGAAACTGCGGGGAGCACATTCAGAGTGGTCAAGTCATCTCAAGTCCCCTCTTTCATTAAAATCAAAACCATCTACTATGTTCTAATACTAACACCAACGTGGACAAAGTATGGAGGAATCGATCATGATAGTTTGAGTAGTTCTCTTCTCCATGTACCCTATACCTATATGACCACAATTAGCTTAAGTTCTGAACAGCAGGAGCTTTTGCCGATCTACGGCAGTGATATCAGAACCAAAGGATGTGCCCTAGACTCTGCACCAAAGTTCAAAAGATACTTTTTGTTCAATTAAACTGTACTCAATATATTAAATTTTCCTTAACATAATTTATTTAAAAAGTTTAAATATGAGAGAGGACTGAGGAATTTTAGCAAGAACAAAAAAAAGAACATATCTATAGCATTTCATTTGATCCGATTAACTTACTCATAGGTATTGTCAACCACAAGCCAGGCGGCGGCCGGGAGTCGCTTCGGGGGAGGCGGCGGCCGAGGAGTCACTTCGGGGAAATCTGCATAAATAGTTCAGCAATAGCTGCATAAATAGTGGAATTTACTTGTTTCATGGTAATACAGTCAAATCTGGTACTTAGTTTTAAAGATATCCCCTAATGATATTTTTTAAGTTGTTGAACCCACAACAGAGATGACACACAAAAACAGTTGTTGCATACCTCCGCTTGCTTTCCAGCATGCATTCTGATACCAGAGGCATCGTACATCACCTGCCAATCAAGTCACAAAATGGATATTTCTGAGACCTCGCCATCTTGGATCAACATAAAGGAAATAAATATAAACTTTTGCACAGTGCCTACACAACATTATAATGTCCAACTCAAGATAGAAAATTGTGTCCAAGCAACACCATCTCTTTAAGACCAGGAAGCAATAACTTATTTGAAAGGAACATTGCACGATGTGGTAACCTACCACACTTGCGAATATTGCTGCTGTCGCAAAGAGGGCACTGCCAAAGCCATCTTGGAAGCCAATTGCTACCGCTAGTGCTGTAACCGTCGCAGAATGCGATGATGGCATGCCACCAGAGCCAATTAGCTGCTTAGGATCCCATCTGTTCTCCTTGTACCTTCGTTTCAGAACCAATACACATTAAACTTGTTGCAACATTAGCATCTGTAAAACACATGTCGAGAGTGGAATCACAAGATAAGGAAACAAGGATCCCTTGAAGAAATAAAACTGCTGAAATGAAGCACATAACGGTAAGATATGCATGTCTAAGGTTCTAAGCAAAATGGATTTTTTTCAAGTGTAAGCATCACAAGCACTGTGGGTTCATATCCTCTGCCATTGGCTCAAAAGGCAAAATAGTACCATAATACCATTCGAAGCCCCATGACCATCTATCTAATCAGAAATTGGATAATCAGAATAAAGGCAGATTGCAAATTCATATCCACAATATTTTGTGAGAGAATTCGAATTTCTCAAATTTCTCACTCGTCTTGTCATGTATGATTTTCTGATTGAATGATCAAGGTCCTCCTAACGGAACATGCTATTTGAAGTGCACTATAGACATTGTGAATTCCAGATCCATAGGTTCACCCAGCACGAATCAAATGCATACCATGATCTGTGAATTCAATTGTAACCTAGCCAAGCATTGCAGCTGAACAAATCAAAATGCCACCCCAGAACAACGCACAGACCGACCAATTCTCCCTTAATTTGAAGAGGTCACAGCCAATTCCTTTCGTTTCCAGCTCAGTTCCCCAAAAACATTCAAGAAATCCACAGAATTCGTCATAAAAGAGGCCATTACATTCCCAATCTACCGTTCCTCTGAACAAAAGCAAAATAAAAGAAAAGAGGAACCAATTCTTAAGGTCAGATCTCCCAGAAGTACATCCTCAATTTTTTTCGAAAATTTTCACAACTTCTTTTAGTTAGAGTGCACCATGATTATAATTTAAACTAAATTGCACACAATATGCTCCCTAATTCTTACCTATCATCACGACATAGTAAATTAAGTGAAGACACAGTCTAAAATAAGCAAAGAAGCATGAACATAAATTATGCATAAGTTACAGTAATGTGTTACATGCATTTTATTCCACAACCCCCCCCCCCCCCCGGGCGGGGCTCCAGCTGTATGGGTGAATATTTAAGGCTTGCGTGGTTTTCAGGAATACATGGTTCATATATTTATACCAGTATGTGTGCATCAATTTCTACTTGCTACCACTGTGAAAATGAAAAAAAACAACTACATGTTTATAGTTGTTAATTTGATAATCTTTTTTTAAAAAAAAGGACCATTTGTGAACATTTATATTATTTATTTAATGTATTTTCATTATGGGTAGTTGTGAAATGTTATTTGCATAAAATAAAATGTTTAGAATGGCATGCTATCTAGATAATCCTACCACTGAAATATGCCCTGTTTTGATTGATGGCCATATTCACTTGACAACCATAGTAAGAAATAAAATATGGTATAAATGGTATAGAATCATCTCATTCAACATTGTACACTAATAAGTGATTTTGGCTGCGGGCCAGTAGATTTGGAAAACCCGGAGCTAGGGTAGCGTGTTATGGGGCACCGTATCCTAGGGCCGGCGCGCACAGAACCTAGGGTAAAGAGGTTGGGGTTTCCAAGTTGCGGATTTAGCCCAACGCTTTATCCTAGGGTTGGACTTCGGGTAGAGAGGTTGTGGTGCTCCGGGTAACGGAGTTAGCCGTCGCTTTGCCCGAGGATGGAGGCTGGTTTGGTTTGGTGGTGGTGAGTGCTGTTGAGCACAGAAGAAGCTGTGGTTGAGTGCCTCAGGTGAAAAATATAAGGACAAGAACCTTGTGCCACATAACATACATAGTGATCGCTCAAACCATAAGAGTTTACTTGTCAACACTGGTTTAGTAGCTGCTCAGTTCGATTGAAACTCTACAGGCTGAGATGACAGGATGACGGAGAGTTAGGTATGCCGCGGGGTACCTAACAACGGTAGTGTTCACTTAATTTGCGGCCGTGACTGAGTGATGCTATCGGGTAGAGCCTATATAGAGAATTGAGCAGTGAACCGACCTGACTTTCTTAACTCAGTCATGAGGGTTAAGAAATTGTGTGGGTAAAGTTGAGCAACTCTGCAGAGTGAAATAAATGGTATTCGAATACGTCGTGTTTCCGGTTAATGAAGCTGTGTTAATTGGGTGATTCCAATAATGAGGCATAAGTAGGATTCATGATGATTTTAATCTGTTTAATGGTGAACTTTATCTGTTAATAAAACCCCCTTGATTTTAAGGAGCAAATGTTTTAAATTTTATTTGTTTACAAATAAAACTGCATCCACTCAATGTAATAAACCCAATATATTCACATCCTTGATTATTCCTTGCAAGTAGTAGGTCAGGATTACTCTTGTAACTTGCTGGGTACGGTGGTACTCATTACTTGCTGAACACAATTTTAACAAAAAGTCAATATTGTCAAGAAGAGCCTACCGAGGAGGAGGTTCCTGAAGAATCAGTCTACTCTGAGGAGAATTGATCTTAGGGTTTAGCCGCACTCAGGCCGTTTCGGATCCTTTTGTAATGTACTGTGGTTTGTGGGCTTGCACGCCCGCTATGTAAACTAGTAATAACCATATGTTGTAATAAAGTTGGATCTTTATTGTGAGTTTGTGCTGTTATGATGATCGCTCGTAATCATGAACGTCGTAACTGTTCATTTTGTATGGTTACGATGTTCTATACCGTCCCAAAAAATGGGAACATTACATTGCGGTCGAGCCACGGCAGGGAAGCGCCCGTCTAGGGGAACGCTGTTAAGTACGAGACGTGCATTGTTACTTCAATCAACCATTAACAGCAAACTTTCGATAAGGCATACGAGGTATATAACAGAGGCCCTCATAGTACTCAAACTTGGAAATAAGTACCTGGCCACAATGGCAAGGACACCAGGCAAACAGAGAAGAATAGCACCTAACATCCAATACGAGAACTCGACTCACTCAAGTTCAACCATATAGGGAAAAAGAAACCGTCATGTGCCGGATAAACCTCAGGCAAGACCACACGCGACTGCAAGCTAAAGATTGCTACGACTCTAAATCAGGAGATAATGGTGTCGGCCAAAGATAGCCCAGCAAGTTGACTGGTCGGGGTGTTCGGATTCTGCGGCTGGGCCACGTTGCGGAGAACGTCCATTGCCTCAGCTACCTTCGACTTCAGAGCCTCTGGGGACTCGAGCAGATGCAGAACCTCCGTCTGGTCCATCTCCAGGAGCATTCCAGTGACCTTGGCCGCTTGGTTGCGTTCCAGTTGCTCAACCAGTGGATATAAGCTTTCACCAAGGATCTAGATGTAAAAAAAATGAAAACGTCAGAAAACTGACAGTGCAGGAGGGCAAAATACAGCAAAGAGAATTTGAAATGCAATTTCTGTGAACAATGGGGGCATCTCCATGCATATTGTACAAGTCTCAAACAATTACAACATAGCAGCATGACATCTAGTCTCACTGTGTAGATCACTGTAACCATGTGACATAAATTGCCTAGGATGGAAATGTATAATGAATTGAACATCGAATACAACAGACTTTTAAAGGATTATTAATCAAGACATACCATTCTTTGCTGGTCTGGAGTAGCATTTGCAAGGGCAGAAGTCAGAGTTCCAATCGGAGCAGCAGGCGACAAGCCAGCATCTCGTACTGGGAAGCCTCCCATATCGTATGGCTGCATCATACCCCCAGCAGCAACTCCGGCCATCGGTGGAACATCAGGCATGTTCCGTCCAGGTGGGTATCGGTAGACACGTCCTCTTGGAAGCATCTGTCAGAACCATGAGAAAATATGTGATATGTCACTGCACATTCAGTAGTCCACAGGACAAAACCCACCCACCAATCCAGGCTTCCAGCACATTCAGAAGTAGCACGACATACTTCTTGGCTAAGGGGAAAGTGAGTTTTGAGACTGTACAATCTATGTGAAATCAAGTTTGCTACCTGATTAACCTTTTCCATTGGCAAAATATCACCCTAATAGCACCCAAAAATTGGCATGATAATAGAAAATACAATGGGCATAAGGATGTATTGTTGCAAACCTGTTGTTGAAATGACTGAGGAGGTTGCTGTCCCTGGGCAGACCCAGCACCAGAGCGCCTAATACCTGGGCGCGGACCCTGTTGACCTTGTTGGACAACTGGAACAAAGTAATTTGCCATATGGGCACCACCAGGCCTCATGCCTGGAACAAGCTGCTGCTGGAAACCAAATCCTGGCTACATGGAAGAAGTGCACATGCGATCAATACCCAGTTATTACATTTTCCATTAAGTTCAGCACATTAGGTAAAAAAAAATTTAAAATGAACATAATGACCAGACAGGACTAGAAGTTCCAACTGAACCCCCACTTTGTAATGCCCATTTAATCATATGAAATATAATGCAAATTTCCAGTACTTAAGACTGCACAAGCTAGTGCTAGCCTATATTATATACAGTTGTAAATATAATTATTCTCATTTTAAAGTTGGACAGGGGGAAGACCTGAAGGTAATGCTAAGTTCAAAATGAAAGCAATAATACAGCTTACAACAGTACCTGAGGGGGTATCATAGCAGGTGGAGCTTGCCCATAGAAGAGTTGCTGCCCAAGAGGAGCCATAGGAGGGTACATGGGAAGGCGAGGAGCCATAGAAGGTGTCATTGGTACAGGGTGCATCTGAGAAAACTGGGCCTGAATAATAAGGAATGTGCTACCGTCAGCATTTTCATGATGGATGGTCAGAAACAACTCAACAAGAACAAAGAACAAACTTTGTAGAAATTGCAAAATATTTATGCAAGAATCTTTGTCAAACGCAGGAATTGTTGTGTTCAATAAGTTTAACAATATCTTAAGTATAATATAAATTTATTGAGCAGACTATGAAAGTTGCATTTTTCAGGTGTCAGCTACAAAATTAAGGAACACACATTTGGGTGGCCTCTATGCACATATGCCTCTTAACCTAAAGAAAAATGTTGGACTCAACTCTCATACTTAGAAAAGAAGTTTCAAGTTCTTCATCAACTGTGAACTCTCATACTTAAAAAAGAAGAAAAAGTTCTTCATCAAACCTAATTACCTAAAAATCAGCAACCTATTGTTGTATCCGCATTGATCCAAGTGATACAAAACAGTAATTCACATGACATCTCTTCTTTTCATGTGGAGTGCAAGATGAGCATGCTGTTATTTGCCTAATCTATAATTGGGCACTAGTAATAACAATTTGACATCAGCGCAATACGAACTCGGTTTAAGGACAATTACCTGCAACATCGCCTTTCTTTCTTCTTTACGTTGTGCAAATGCAACATACAATGGCTTCCCAGATATCATTTTGCCATTCATTTCAGTTAACTGTATACAAGGAAAACATGTTAGCCACACTTGACATTAAACAGTTAATCAGATATTCAGGAAGTGAACTTACAGCCTGAGATGCTTCCTCACGAGTTGAAAATGCAACAAAGCCAGACCCTCTGCTAACACCATTTTGATCACGCATTACCTATTAATTAAATTCAGTCAGCTACTGTCATACATCATCAAGAAACAAAGGTGAAGGAGAAAGATACAGATTGGAAAACTTGAAAGCACCTTGCATGAGGTAATTTTGCCAAAGTTAGAGAATAGTTCACGTAGCAGATCATCTCCAATGCTATCATCCAAATTCTTCAAGTATAAGTTTAGTCCTTGATATTTATCAGCAGCATCTTTCATGCTTTGCTCAAATCTTCTCTTCAATTCCATCTCTCTTTCTGACTTCTTCTGAGCTCTTCCAACATACCACTCTTTGTCATCAATTTTCGTTCCATTAAGTTCCTCAACAGCACGGGCAGCATCATCTGGACTCTCAAAGTTGATGAAGCCAAAGCACCTTGACTTACCATCCATGCCGATCATGACAACAGCACTTGTAATATTCCCGTATTCACCAAAAACTTTGACTAGATCCTCCTTTGTGGTAGACTCAGACAAATTTTTCACAAAGACATTGTTAAATTTTGCCTTGTCAACAGAATTCTCCCTCTCTTGCTTGCGAAGAAAAGGCCCAACGAAAACAGGCTTATCATTGATAAGCATCCCATTTAGACTTTTTATTGCAGACTGTGCAGCCTCTTCTTTTTCATACTGAACAAAACCAAAGCCTTTGGATTGGCCCATTTCATCTGTGGCAACCTTACATGAAAGAATTGTACCAAACGCAGAAAAGGTATCATGAAGAGTTTTGTTGTCTATTGTCTTGTCAAGGTTCTGGAAAAAGAAAATTGAAAGTGCTCCCATCAGAGATAAGTGATGAAAGAAGCTGGTTATTTTAGGGTGACAATGCAAACTTAAAGATGAAACAGTACCTTGATAAAAATGTTTGCAGATCCACTTCTGCGGCTGCTTGGGTCACGGTTTGAGTACATTACCCGAATGGGCTTGTTGTTCAGAGGAGCAAAGTTCAGCACTTCCAATGCTCTTGCAGCTGTCAAACAGAATAGGTAATCAGTGAAGCCTAATATGCTCCACATTTAGCAGAACTGCAAAAGTATAACAACAATGCTAGCGAGCTTCCTGATGGATAATGTAGCTTGATGAGGCTTAACAATTGCTCTAATGAAAAGCATGTATTCCAAATGTACTTACCCATTATCTACATTATGCAACATTTGCATGTACCTTACATATCGTTGCGCCTTATATCCTCCTCTAAGATGGATATTCAGACTGTGCCCAGATTTAATTTAACTTTGGTCTTGAATGAGGCCGGATGTACATTCCTATTCTATCTATGTAACAACTAATTTACACAACAATTCGATAACAGCTACGGCCAGCTGTATAGAACATCAATACCATAACTTCCAACCAAGTAGGAAGGCATCAATTCTTCAAGTATACAGCGCAACCATGTCACTACCAACCAAAAACACAGAAAATCAACCTGGTAATTCAATTGTAAGAAAAATTGTCTAAACTCTATAGTCTATACCACAAGCACAAGCACGACACCAGGATCAACAAAACCGATTGCCGGGCGTCATCCTCCCCACTTCCCAAAACACTACAAATGCAAGCGACACTATCATCTTCCCGACCATCCAAAACACAATGATAAATCCAAGTGGCATTGCATCATGGCAACAGATTCACATAAACAATTACACAGACGATGATTTCTGCTAGTACGATCGCTTCAATACCAATCCAAGTTGCCAAACAAATCCAATCAACCATCAACTAATCGAACCACCACTGATGTTAACAAGTTTACATCTGCTATCGGATCGAACCGAACACAAAAACTTCCCCCATCTGATCATACCACAATTCAACAACATCCAAACCTCGACCAGTCCCCTAATCCCAAATCGAACAGAGAGATGTACAAGAGGAGAGGGGATCGCAATACCATCCATGGGGTTGCTGAAGTTGACGTAGGCGTAGCCGAGCGAGCGCCGCGAGTTGACGTCCCTGCAGACGCGCACCGACACCACCTGGCCCGCCTGGCTGAAGAGCTCGTACAGCTGCGAGTCCGTCACCGACGGCTCGAGGTCGCCCACGTACAGCGACGTCGTCGGGAGCGGCTGCGCCACGCCGACGCCGACCCCTCCCGCCGCCGCCGCGGGGACAGCCCCGGCCGAGCCCCCGTTCGCAGCCGCCGCCGCCACTTGCGCTGCCATCGCCTCCTACCGACCCCTCGACCTCTTTTTTTCAACTTTTTTTTCCCGAAAAATCGGTTCTAAACCCTAGCAAATGGATTGATATATAGCTAGATACGAGTAGATCTCGCAGAGTTTGGGGATTTTTTTTCCTTTTCGTGGGATACTTTTTGTTTTTTTGGTTGAGGGATACAGAGGCCGTAGGCGGAGAGCACGCGAGGGGACGACTCTCTCAACGGGGGCGAGGCCGACGGGGGGCAGGGGGTTGTTATATGGGGGACGCGCCGCACCTGAGCTTAGGGTTTGGCGCGCCGACGTGGGCTCGGTGTGCGCCCGCTGCGGTGGCTCTCGGTTTGGCTCGTGCTCCAGGACCGGGTCCGTCCGGCTCACGGTTTCGATCGTGGCTGGTGGTGCTTCTGGACAGTTTGTTTCTGCGTACGGTTTCGGCGTTTCGGTTGTTGTTGCGTTGGGTTGGGTCGGAGCGAGTCCGCGCCGTGTTTAATCGTCTGTAGCGGGGGTGTTAATAGGGTGTATAATTTTCGTCTCATCGAACCTTTGTGAGACGAATTCAAAAAGTAAATAGATATCTAATACTATTCGTGTCTGGTTTCAACCCTAAAAAAACATAACAGAATAGTATACGGGATAAGTGATATCTGTCCATATATATATCCATATTTCAAGTGATACAAAAAATTTTATTGTGACTTCACTTAAAAACAAGATAATAGATAGGTAATCGTCATATCTAAACAAACAAAAAATACCGAGTGCTTTTCTTTCGATATCTCGACGATTAGTTTTTCTACGTTCGTTTTGATTGCACCTTTATTGTTTAATATCTTGTATAGGGGTGCAAAATAAGCGGATAATTTTTGTCTTACTAATTCTTCAAAGACTTATTGAACAAATACGAAATAAGAAAATAAGTATTTAGTACAATCCGTGTTTGACTCCTACTTTGAGAAAAATACAAGATAGAACGCACGAGCCGTATCCGTCCGTGTATCGGTGTATGATTGCGTCCAGGACTGAGTCTTCTTGACCGCTGGATTGGGCTGGGCTGACCGTACCATCCGTCCCGTACGAATGACTTTTGCGTCGGTACCCCTGGTCAGTGCGAAAATTGTGAACCATAGCCCTGGTAGAGCCGGTGCACGATACCCACACCGCCACACGAAACGGCTGCGACAAGAACGGCCAACACGGCATTCAATACGCTAGCTGCTACCAGTGCCCACAGAACAATTCGTTTACGTGTAGACTTGTACGAACGGTGACTGACGATCGGGCCTTCGACAGGTGTAATTCGGGACCTTCGACAGGTGTGGCCCCACTGTTCTGGATTGTTTGCCCTTACGGGGTTGCTTCTGTTAGGAAACCAGGACTCTATCTGGAGTCCTTATCTAATTGGGCACCCCCACCGTAGACTATAAATAGGGACCTAGACCCCCCACATTATGTACCCCGATGCAATCTAAAGCAATAAAGAAAGACCAGGAGTTCTCTCTACCTCTCTGTGTTCAATCTATTCTCTCTGTGATTCTGTGATTGATTCGTTCTTGTTCTAAGCAGAGGAATCGCTCGGACTGGTCTCCAGCGTCGGTTCCTCAACACGTTATCAGCACGACTTCGCTCCGGTGAACGAGGTAATCATCGAAGCACAGATTGAATTTTCTAGATCGCTTTTGAATCTGTATTTTCTTTCCGCGTTCTAGATTGAAATTCTACGGTGCAAATCCGCCCTAATTTACCGCGAGCAGACTTGAAGTCGCCGGCACAATGTCGATCGGTAAATTGTGAAACAGGGTAGATGTTGATTGCACTGTAGATTAGATGCAAATCCGCCCTAAATCTACCGCGAGCAGATCTGAAATCGCCGGCACAATGTCGATCGGTGGATTACGAAACGGGGTAGATGTTGATTGCATCATAGAATTAGAAACGAAGATTTATGCATTATTTTTCTGTTCGGAAATCGCATGAGAAACTTGCATTGTCTATCTTCGGCATGCATAGCCACTGCACATAAAAAAAAAACATGGCCGCCGGCCGGCCGCCACTGACATCGTGCCCGCATGCACGCTGATGGCCGCCGGCCGAGGAGCCCGCACGGCGTCGCCGCCCGCCGCCGGCCCCGCGCCCGCGTCGCGCCGCCACCGCTCGGAGTAGCTGCGCCCGCACGCGCAAAGCTCTGGCCGCCGCCGGCCCGGCTTCCCCGCCGCCCCGCATGGCGCACCGGCCTCGCCACCACACCGGCTCGCAGCCGACGCCTCCTCCCGGCCCGAACCGTGCGCACACCGCCCCGCATAGACGTCGCGCCACCGGCTTTGCTCCTCCGCCTGCGCTCTGCATGGCGCAACCACCGCCGCAAGGTACCCGGGCTTCTCCACCGCCGGCCTGGCCCCCTCCGCCGCGCCGCTATGCCGCGCCCGAAGCCGATCGAGCCGCTCGCGCCTTCGCCCTTGGGTAGCCGCACTGCCCCATCGCCTCCCGCGCCCGTATGCGCCCTGGCCGCCGCCGCACCGGCGATGCCGCAGCCGGCCACCACCTCGCCAAGCCGTCGGCCGGTGGCCTCCGTTCGCCCTCGCCCGGTTCTTGGGCCCGGCCTACAGCCACCGCCGAACGGGCCCGCCTCCACTCGAGCAGGAGCTTGAGCCGCCGCCGCCACTCGGTCGGGTGGGAAGGGGAAACCCTAACCCCACCCGAGTAAAAGCCACCGCGTGGGCCGAATGGGCCGGCAGGCCGAGATGGGCCCGGGAAAGGGAGGAAAGGAGGCCCGGCCGGAAGGGGTTAATGGCATTTTGCGAAAAAGCCCATGAAACCTTGAGAATCACCGAAAGCCCCCTAGAACTTGCATTTGAGTCCAGAAATTTGCAAAGAGGCCTAGGTAGTTCTGAAAATTACCAGTGGGTCCTCAAATTTACCAGCGGGTCCAGAATTTTGCAGTAAACCCATCGGTAAATCAGAAAATTGCGCGAATTTTTCTCTGAACTGAAATTTTGCGTAAAAACCCCCTGGAGTTGCAGAATTTGCTGAAATTTCATATTTTAGCATAAAAGGGTCTCGGGAATCCGAATTTTACATCAATTTTTGCATTTGAAGCTTATTTATTTATGCCATTATTACTTTCTGTATTTTCTGTATTTATTTACTGTTTTTGGTTAATTGTAATTGTTTTAATTGCTTTTAATCACTGAAATTAGCAGTAAAATTATAGAAAATGCACAGAAAATTATGAAACATTATGGGAATCTATTGTACCACTTTATTTACCTGTAGTAAATTTTCCATGCATGTTTACCTGCAGTAAACTTATTTTATTTCGTTCATACACATGTAGATGACTGGAATTTCGAACCGGGAGTTCGAGGAGCTGGCCCAGCATGGCCGAAACTATCTGACATGGGCATCCGATGTCGAGATTGTGCTTGGGGGCCGGAAGCTCGGCGTAGCTATTGGGATAAGCGGACAGAAAGACGCTAGACCCACACCTGAGGAGAATGATCAGGCACTTCATTTTCTCAGGCATCATCTCTGCTCGACTCTCAAGAATGAGTATATGGCAGAGAGAAATGCGCTAGCACTCTGGACCGCACTCAAGAAGCAGTTTGAGAGGCTCAAGTACACCATTCTTCCTCAAGCAGAGCAGGAGTGGATCAGACTGAGGTTTGCCGACTTTAAAACGGTCGGGGAGTACAATTCTGCCTTGCACAGGATTTGTACAAACCTTAAACTCTGTGGCAAGGAGATCACAGAGGACCAGAAGATCGAGAAGACCCTGTCCACTTTCCACCCCAGTGCTGTACAGGTTGCCCGCAACTATCGTCAAAACGGCTACAAGGAGTATGCCGAATTGATCGATATGATGCAGGTAGCCGAGGCTCAGGACGAACTTCTCCGCAAGAATTACGTCTCGCAGCCACAAGGAAGCTCCGCTGGCCATGAAGCCAACGCTAGCAGCCTCAAGGTGCGAAAGCCCTTAATGAAGAAAAGGGGGAAGAAGGGTAAGATCGTTGCCCAGAAAGGCAAGTCAGATGCTCCAAACGACAAAAAGGCTAAAAAGAGTGACAAGACCTATGGCCAGCAGAACCAGGGTTGTTACAAATGTGGCAAGTGGGGACATTGGTCGCGGATATGTAAAGCACCGCAACATGTCATTGATGCCCACCAAGCTCAGAAGAAGAATGGCAAAGGGCAATCTGAAGCCCACTTTGCAGCCGTTGAGGGGGAGCAGCCTGAGCAGCTGCCGGAGATGATGGAGGTTGAATCCATCCCGGCAGCAGCACCCCCTTACGACTTAGAGGCAGCCACAGCCATGATCTCTCTTGAAGAGAATGTCACTGCTGAGAAAATAGCCGAAGAAGTCGATGATTTTCTAGTTGATTCCGTCTGATGCACAGAATGCATGAGACGTTAAATGTCATTTATTTTCGTGTTAAATGGACAAGTTTAGAACTTGCATGGTTGGTGCTTTAGGATTTTGCTTTCTCGTAATGGTTGGATGATTTTGGAATAAAGCATTCATTTATTCATTTTATGATGGCATGTTCTGTTCTGGTATTAGCGTATTTTATTTATGTGTTGAATGCCTTCTAATACATGTTAATTAAATACGTTATATTAGAACACGTGTGGCGCCCTATGGAGGAAGTATGCCTTGCCGACAGCGGCACAACGAATACCATCTTAAGAGAGACTAAGTATTTCCAGTCGATCCGTAAGAGCACTGGCAGCCTTACGACAATCGCCGGAAGCGATGCATGTATAATCGGTTCCGGAAGAGCCACAATTATACTTCCCATGGGCACAACTTTGGTCATTGAAGAAGCCTTATTGTACCCAGAATCGACTAGAACTCTCCTAAGTTTTAAGGATATTCGCGCCAATGGTTTCCACGTTGAGACTGACGAAGAGTACGGTAAGGAATACCTGCTCATCACAAAGCGCGAAGAGAATGGCAAAAGAATATTAGAAAAACTTCCTTCACTTCAAACAGGGCTATATTATACCACAATTAAAGCGCCTGCAGCGTACACTGTTCTGAAAACAGTGTTTAGAAGCTCTGAACTCTTCTGTCTCTGGCATGACAGATTAGGCCACCCAAGTCTTAGGATGATGAGAAACATAATAAATAACTCGCATGGGCATAATATTAATGTGAAGAATTTCCCGAATCATGAAGATTTCGTGTGCCCTGCATGTGCCACCGGGAAACTAATTACTAGACCCTCCACTCTGAAAGTGAAGGATGAAGTCCCTGCATTCCTGGAACGCATCCAGGGAGACATTTGCGGTCCCATTCAGCCCGTCTCAGGGCCGTTTAAGTATTTCATGGTGCTCATTGACGCTTCTTCGAAGTGGTCATATGTGGGTTTATTATCCACAAGAAACCACGCCTTTGCAAAATTGATCTCGCAGATCATTCGCATCAGAAATGTGTTTCCTGATCATCATATCAAATCCATTCGAATGGACAACGCCGGAGAATTTACTTCAAAGGCATTTGATGATTATTGTATGGCGATGGGAATTGCAGTTGAGCACTCGGTACCGCATGTCCATACCCAGAACGGTTTGGCAGAGGCTTTAATTAAAAGAATTAAATTTATTGCCCGACCCCTCTTGCATAAAAGTAACTTGCCAGCTACATGTTGGGGACACGCAGTCCTTCATGCAGCGAATCTCATCAACCTTAGACCTTCGGCCTACAACATCCATTCACCTATGCAACTAGCGCAAGGGTCACCACCGAAAGTTTCCCACCTTAGGAGGTTTGGATGTAAGGTTTATGTACCGATACCACCTCCGCAGCGAACTGCAATGGGCCCACTCCGCAAGACTGGGATATACGTTGGTTATGAGACTGCATCCATAATCAGGTATTTGGAACCCATGTCTGGAGATTTGCATACTGCCCGCTTCGCTGATTGCATTTTTGATGAAGATAATTTCCCGTCATTAGGGGGAGGAAATCAACCCGTTGATGAAAAATATCGGGAAATTACGTGGGAAGCCACGGGAATTCATGCACATGACCCGCGCACTAGTGAAACTGAAAAAGAGGTCCAGAAGATCATCGACTTGCAAGCATTAGCAAATCAACTGCCCGATCACTTTAGTGATTTGAAGAGCGTGATTAAGTCGCATGTGCCTGCACGCAATGCACCGGAGAGGGTTGAAATACCAAAGAAAATTGAAGGTATCCCTAATCCCGTCCAGAGGCCTCAGAATAAAAGGACGAGAACTCCGGTTCCTCGAGTCCAAAGTAACCGGGGACGCCCGGCGAAAAAGGATAAAAGGGATTTATCACAGCCGATCATTGAAGTCCCCCAGAATGAGAAGGGGAGCCAGTTGAGACCTGGCACAAGTATGACACCTTCCGAAAAGGGCATACCGGATCTGAATATCCCCATCGGAATGGATGTGTGCGCACACATCGGAGCCGAAAAACTAAAGGGACTTGCCACCGCAATTGAAAGAAGCGATGTGCAAGGTGAAGCTCCAGAAGAAGCAACTCATGAAGAAATAGCTATAAATTATGTGCACACGGGAGAGTCCCTGAATAGGACAACAGCTAATATCGATATCTACTTCGCAAAGAAAATTGCCACCACCATTGATCTTGATCCCGAGCCTGCATCGCTCGCTGAATGTAAGAAAAGATCAGATTGGGAAGATTGGAAGAAGGCAATAGCAACTGAATTGCTATCTCTGAACAAAAGAGAGGTGTTTGGGCCCGTATGCCGCACACCTCCCCACATACACCCCGTTGGGCACAAGTGGGTATTTGTTCGAAAGAGAAATGAAAGAAATGAAGTAGTGAGATACAAAGCAAGGCTGGTAGCCCAAGGTTTCACTCAACGTCCTGGAGTTGATTATGAAGAAACCTACTCCCCAGTCATGAGTGGAATTACCTTTAGATACTTGATCTCAATGGCAGTGAACTTGAATTTGGAAATGAAATTGATGGATGTCGTGACTGCATACCTTTACGGTAACTTGGATTCGGAGATTTACATGAAAGTCCCTGAAGGAATTCCTCTCCCGAACCAAGACAGAGCAAATAGAAATCTGTACAGTGTGAAACTCAGAAAGTCACTGTATGGACTGAAACAATCTGGAAGAATGTGGTATAATCGCTTGAGCGACTTTCTCTGCAAGAAAGGCTACACGAACAATGAAGACTGTCCTTGTGTATTTATACGGCGATCCCAGAATGGATTCTGTATAATCTCTGTGTATGTAGATGATCTGAATATCATCGGGACAGCCGAAGACATAAAAGAAGCAAGCTCCTACTTGGAGTCAGAATTTGAAATGAAAGATTTGGGCAAGACCAAGTTTTGCTTAGGCCTGCAGCTTGAGCATGTCCCTGAAGGAGTCTTGGTACATCAGTCGACCTACACCCAGAAGGTGCTTGAAAGGTTTGGCTTTGAGAAGGCATTTCCCTCGAAAGTACCGATGATCGGTAGGTCTTTACAGCAAGAAAAAGATCCTTTCCGACCAAGGGAAGAGGGGGAGGAAGTCCTGGGACCGGAATTCCCATACTTGAGTGCAGTAGGAGCACTTATGTATTTAGCAAACTGCACTAGACCGGACATTGCATTTGCCGTGAACCTCTTAGCAAGGTATAGTGCAGAGCCCACCAAAAGGCATTGGCAGGGCATAAAGGACATTCTCCGATACCTCCAAGGTAGCAAAGACCTCGGATTGTTTTACAGAAAGAATCAAGATCTGAACTTGATTGGCTATGCAGATGCTGGGTACCTGTCAGACCCGCATACCGCTAAGTCACAAACAGGCTATGTATTCCTGTGTGGTGGAACCGCTATTTCATGGAAATCGTCTAAGCAAAGCCTGGTAGCTACTTCGACGAACCACTCAGAAATTATAGCACTGTATGAAGCCGCACGAGAGTGCGCTTGGCTCCGCCGAATGGTTCACCACATCCAGCAGTCATGTGGGATGAACATTGTGCAAACCCCCACAATTATCTATGAAGATAATGCCGCTTGCGTTGCACAAGTGCAAACGGGCTATGTGAAGAGTCATCTCACAAAGCATATCAACCCCAAGTTCTTCTATGCACATGAATTGCAAACGATGGACGAGATTAAAGTACTGCATACTAAGTCATGTGAAAATCTCGCAGATTTATTCACTAAGTCACTCCCCGCATCTAGTTTTGAAAGGTGCGTGCGTGGAATTGGAATGATGAGACTTAGAGAAGTGCAGAATTCAGGGGGAGAATTCTCACAAGCCCGCTAATAAATCTTGATCATGAAGATTAAGTACCCAAAAAATAAAGTCTTGCAGACTAAATGAATTTGGGTGAATTGTACTCTTTTTCCCTTGACGAGTTTTCCATGAAGTTTCTCGACCAAGGTTTTTAACGAGGCAATTCGTGCATCGCAGCATCACATGTATCATGTACTCTTTCTCCAAATTTTTCCCACTGGGTTTTTATGGAGTTTTGACGAGGCATGAGCATGTTGGGTGAGTGCCCAAGGGGGAGTGTTAGGAAACCAGGACTCTATCTGGAGTCCTTATCTAATTGGGCACCCCCACCGTAGACTATAAATAGGGACCTAGACCCCCCACATTATGTACCCCGATGCAATCTAAAGCAATAAAGAAAGACCAGGAGTTCTCTCTACCTCTCTGTGTTCAATCTATTCTCTCTGTGATTCTGTGATTGATTCGTTCTTGTTCTAAGCAGAGGAATCGCTCGGACTGGTCTCCAGCGTCGGTTCCTCAACAGCTTCCAATCACCAACGTCGCATCTTAGTTGGCGCGGTGGGCAGGCTCTGCGACAACTAGACGTCCACATGTGAAGCTGCCTGCCTGCCTGCCGGGCCGACCACGGACCACCGCGCCCGCGCCGGTGCCACACCACCGCCGCGGCGCTCCGATTTGGCGCTTGCCACGGATGGTGAGGCAATGCGCTGTGAGTAATCACCAGTCAGCGCTCGGCAGACAGCTCCTAGTCGCTGGCGCACGTGCAGGCGCCTACTCGGGCCCTCCTCACGTACGAGCCACCTCCGATCCCTTCAGGCCACGCCGCCACGGGTCTCTTGCTCCTGCCAAGGAGGAAAGAACACAACGACAACGGCAGCTTACAGCCTATTTTGATGAGAGGTTAGCAGGATTCTCCCCTGAAATTACTGTGACTAACAGCGGTGTAAATGTGTATAACAGACCGAGAAGAACAACAGTAATGAAATTATGATTTGTGAAGTCTTAGAACTTAAAAAAAACATGTCTGCCCACGTAGGCTCTGTAGGCGTATTTCCTGAGAAGTGGTAAATTCTCTACCTGCTGTAACCTATATTTCTGACATTTCCATAGAAACATCCTTCGAAGGAACCGTGTACAAAGAATAGATTAGTTCACGATCCTTAATTTGATAAGCCGGGAGCCCGATACGTGGTTGATGGTAAGAAACTATGAGGTTTCCATCTCATACTTTATCGTCCAGTTCCGATAGCGATGACAGCATGCCGTGCTTCTGAGCTTTCTCACTGGGTACACCTTGCCGCTCCTTGCCTCCAGGTTTCGAAGATGCACTACTGTACCATATCATACCAACCACAGCGAGTATCATCCCAATCGCAACAGGGAAATTCAGGCCTTCTTTCCCAAAGAACAGAAATCCCAAGGTTAGCACGAGAATGGTCTTCATGTGGCCTATCACTTGAAACGTGACGGCAGAGAATCTCCCAATGCATATGAATTGGCTTAGATTGGTTCCGACTGCAATCAGGCATGACAAAATGATGTAGAACTGAAAAACAAGTGGAAGAAAAGGAAAGTCAGTCACCAGCGAAAATTGCGATGTCCAGAGGTAAAACTTAGGTAGAAGAATTGAAGCAAAACAAATAACACCTCCAACAGTCATTCATGTCCTTGATATAATTTTCTAGATACTGAGGAACCTTGCATGTTAAAGAAATGATGTTTCTTAATAGATATTACTTGCTAACTATGCACAACCGGATCCTTTCATGGACATACAACCTTTAATTCTGTAATCAACTACCTGTGTTTTCAGAGTATTTAAGATAGTGGTTCAAATTATGTCATATTCCAATTTTAAAAGTAAACATGTGCAATAAATATTTGACATATAATCAATCTTTGTTTTCATATAATGTATTTTGCAACCATTGAATATGACATATTATTACACTGACATACTAAATGTTGGCAATCATCATGATGCCATATATAACCGCACAAAATCATTTTTTCTTTCTTACCGTCACTGTGCTGGTATAGTGAAAAGCATCGACTCTACTGTTCGTCAGCCAGAAGTCCACGAATGGACCGAATATTAACAATGAAACTGCTTGAGCTGGTGCAGTATGACCCAAGAGTTTGAGTGAGTCAAGCGAGTACTTACGTTGAAGGTAACTGACATACTGCAAAAACAAATATAAGAACAATAATTGTATTACACACAAAATTACCAAACGGGAATTTCAAAAAGGAAAATGAACTGAGGGTCTGGGACAAAACTTCTGCGGTGGTAAACAAATGAATAAGTGATTAATGTAGTAGAACCTTTCACTACTTACTATTTCCTTCAGCCATTCATTTGGCACAATATCTGTATTATGTTCAAGCCCATTAAAACATAGAGAGCCAAAGAAAACCCCAAGAAGGAGAGATATCAGAGAACCATCAAGAAATCCTCAGCTAAGTGAAAGAAAATATGCGCAACAACCTAGCACTTTAAATGCAAGCTTTACATTGGCATGGAATATGAACCCAGTCTAGTATTTATCATAGCCAGGAATAGTAGCTAAGGCATCAGTCAACGTAGTCAATTTTTTTGTAGTCCAAGAGACTTCAATGAACAAAAGCTGCAGTTTAGCATGAGAACTACATGAAGAAATGAACTCCAAGGCTCTAAAAAGAACGGGATTCTATAGGCAGAAACCACAAATCTACTATGGTACGAAGTAGGAATAAGCTATTGATATGCTATAAATAGATGCTGACTAGTGACTACTATAGGGCATATTTTTCACAAAACTACATACATTATACAGCAACAAACAAAAGGAATTCACTAATATTCTTAATACTTACATGCTGTTGCAATGCAGTGCTGCAAACTGCTATTACGGCAGCTATCAGTCCTTGCACATTTACACTAACATCAGAAACCGTGCACACTCCCACACCTACTAGGACAACCATTATACTAAGCTTTGTATCCCTTGAGTACCGGAAATTGTCGAGTAGGACCTCCAGAATGCACAAAACTGGAATAATAGATAGCTTTGCAATCTGAGGGAAGAAAAGGACAAAAAAACAGTTTAGTATACAAATTTCATTTATAAATTGAACAAAACAGAAGTTGCAGTCTTCACCTGATAGAACCCAACAGAGTTCCACATCAAGCTAACATTCATCCCAACAATTGATAGGTTTGCAAAAAAGACAAATTTTACTAGTTCCAATAGAGGTAAATGAGATGGCTGAACATATCCTAACCATTTCATTACCAACGTCATCAAAGTGGTAGTTGCAAAGTGCAGCCCAGTCAATGTTGTAGCTGTACCGAGGAAACAATAATACACATCATTAGTGGAAAGAAAAGAAAAGGAAACATTTTAACATACTTATTTATGGTCATCACTCATCAGCTCATAAAAACTAGTTCTAGCAATATTTGTTCATTTACTATATTGTGGACATTCATCTAAAGCCAAAGGTGCATAACATAGTTGTCATGTGAGGCATCCAATACAGCCGTCGGCGCAACAACCACAAACCGCCATCTGCCCTGGAGATTCTTAAGAGGTAAGTTTCCATGAGACTTCATTAGGATAAATTCTGAGATTTAGAAAGTTGGGAACATATAGCATGCACTCACCCTTATGATACACTCAACGTACACTCAAACTAAAAAAAATGCGAAATATTCCGAAAAAATTTATGAATGTACTTTATGGTTTACTCCGGCTATGTATAAATTTTCAAGTTTAATTTCATTCTATGTTAAGAGTACCAAAAAAGATAAAATTCTGACAAAAAGAAGAGTTCGAATCTGTCGGAATTTTCACTTTTTTGGTACTCTTAATATAGAATAAGTTTGAACTTGAGATTTTATACATAAGTGGAGTAAACTATAAAGTACATTCAGAATTTTTCGTGATTTTTTTAGTTTGAGTGCACCGTAAGGGTGAGTACATACTATATGCTCCCTAGAAAGCTATTGCTTTAGTTAGTTAAACAATCCTTTAGATTGCCTAGAGTTAGTTAAGCAATCCTTTAGATTGCCTTTCTTATCTCTATTTATAAGGAGATGTAAGCTTCGATTAGAAGTCAAGAAAAAAGAAGTCTCTTCCCCTACCTCATTCTCCGAGTTCTCCCTCCTCTGCGGCAGCCAAGCTGCAACAACTTGGCATATTGCAACCACTGGACATTCCATTCCAGCCATGGTTAGATATAGCTATGGACTTCATTGAAGGTTTGCCCAAGATTCATGGGAAATCGGTCATCCTCTCCATTATTGACCGTTTTTCCAAGTACGCTCATTTCACTCCGTTGGCACACCTGTATTCCGCTAGTTCAGTGGCCCGTGCCTTCTTCACCAGCATCGTGAAACTTCATGGTATCCCTACATCCATTGTCAATGATTGTGATCCTATCTTCACTAGCAATTTCTGGCAGGAGCTCTTTCGCTTGACCGGTATTCACCTCCACATGAGCTCTGCCTACCATGCTCAGTCCGATGGATAAACGAAGGCTGTCAACAAAGTCATCACCATGTATTTGCAGTGTCGTGATTGTCCCCGCCATTGGCTTGATTGGCTACCTTGGGCTGAGTATTGCTACAACAAGACCTTCCACTCCGCTCTCAAGATGACACCATTCCAAGTGGTATATGGGCGTACTCACCCATCCTTGCGTTCCTATGAGACCAGCGACGCCGCTGTTTAGGCAGTTGGCCGCACTCTTCTTGCCCGCGACAAACTCCTCCGTGATGTCAGGGAACATCTACTGCGAGCTCAACAGCATTCCAAGCAATACCACAACAAGAACCACTGCGAAGTCATTTTTAACATTGGTGATTGGGCCTAGGTGTGTCTCCTCCACCTCAGTTCTTCTTTGGTTCCTTCCACCACTAAAGGAAAATTGGCACCGCGGTATTATGGACCCTACCTGATCATCGACAAGATTGGCACGATGGCCTACCGTGTTGCTTTAACTCCTAGTGCCCGTCTCCACAACGTCTTTCATGTCGGCATCCTAAAGAAATTCCATGCTGAGCCTCCAACTACCCCTCCCGTCTTCCAACAATGCACAATGGTCGTGTGGTGCCAGCTACTTCAACGGTTCTCAAGGCAAGTCTACGGGGAGGCATACGTCACCTTCTTGTCCAGTGGCAGGGCTGTTCGGCAGCTGACGCTTCATGGATTCCAAGGACAAGTTCAAAGAAGCTTATATAGATTTCCAGCTCGCGGATGAGCTGCTTCGCGAGGAGGGGAGAGATGTCATGTGGGGCATCCAATACAGCCGATGGCGCAACAACTAGAAAACCGCTGTTTGCCCTAGAGATTCTTAAGAGATAAGTTTCCATGAGACTTCATTAGGATAAATTCTGAGATTTAGAAAGTTATCGCTTTAGTTAGTTAAGCAATCCTTTAGATTGCCTTTCTTATCTCTATTTATAAGGAGATGTAAGCTTTGATTAGAAGGCAAGAAAAAAATAAGTCTCTTCCCCTATCTCCTTCTCCAAATTCTCCCTCCTCCTCTACGGTAGCCAAGCCACAACAATAGTGGCTTACAAACATTTTTTTAATTGCTCTCATGAACTGTACCCATCTCTTCACCACAACTCACATTGGAATTCGAAATTAGTGTCTTCTTTATACGAAAGCAACAAAACTTATAAATTTGCAAGTTCAACCAGTTTAATGTTCCATGATAAATGGCATCATAGCTTCCATTCACAGCAAAAATTACAAGTCCAGCAAAATTTAGGTAAGGAGATCGGTACACCAGAAGTCGCTAGTTTGGTCAGTGTGATATTAGTGAAAGCAGGAAAGAAAAAGGCAAAGTTCATCAAGCCATTGAGATAGTAGGCGGGGAACACAATTGGGTAGTTTAGTTTGAGATTTAAGTGATATCATATGCACTACAGATAAAAATAACTAAACAAGAAGAGAGTGTTACAGTCTTTTCTTACCAAAGCTAAAACCATGTGTAGCCATTAAGGCCTTGTTAACCATGATTATGCCAACGGAAGTCACAACATTGAACATCCATGCCCCAGCATCTAATGCTGCTTTCTTCTCTGCCTTGCTTCCTGCTGCCATGTTCTCTTATCATGTAGGGTCTAATGCAAGTTTCAATATAAAAAATGCCTGCCTTCAATGCGAACAGTGGTGCACCTAACATAAGCAAGTAGTTATCATTAAGTACAACAGCTAATACCAGCACAAATAGTTAGCACCAGTAGAACTAGCCAACATTTATACAAGCTCCTAAATTCGACTGTCTGTACTTGAATTTGAAATTGAATTATCTCAGAATGCTAAGGATATACAAATGACTTACAATATACATTAAGGTGATATTCCAACATCCAGTAGTGACAGTGGAAGATAAACTGCTCATGTAATGACATGGACTAGACAAAGTGACAAACTAAACAAGAAATCATCAGTCCCATTCAAGCTATATACTAGTCGCTGTTTATTGGTTCAAGCCACCACACTAAACTCTATTTTCTTAGGCAAGAGAACCGCTTCAGAATATCATGGATATGAATGAGAAACAAAACAAACTAATGCAACTGAATTCCTATTACTTTCTCTGAACAATCAAGCAGGTTTAGGATCAACCGATCCCATCTCCGACAATCCTACTTACATGTTGTGCAAATCTAGCCAATTGGGCCAAGAGAGCCAAACCATGACACAAGGAAACTAGGACTGCCTTTCCGTTTGGTGTTCTACACTACCAGTCTGCCACTCAAAATGAGATGCCAAAACTACAAAAATCAGAAGTTGCTGTCCTGGAACCTCCAAAGTCCAAAGGCTGAATAAACTTATACTAACACCTACCTCCTACTGACAGACAACAAGATTAACATGGCACAGGAATAACTATATGATATGAGCATGGCCCTGTAAATACAAATAATGATTTGCCCAAATATGACGAGAAGGGGAAAGGAAAGGAACTGAAGGCCTCAAATTCCACATGCAAGATAACGTAACAAAGAAATCGAAACAAATCAACCGAACAATCGCGACGACTCTCTCACGCCGAGGTAATCCCAGTATTTCCACAGATCACAGAAAGAAAGAAATCCGAGAAAGCAAAACCCCACGCAACAACGCACGAGACAGGTGAGCGCGAGCGATAGCCAAGCGGAGGAGGAAAGATTTGTTGGCTTGTTCGTACCGACGCCGTGGTGGGAATCGGGATCGGAGATCGCATGGACTCTTCGGTCTCCAGGCGCAGCACCGGCACTGCGCCACCGGAGGAAGAGGAAACGAGACGCAGTCGAGTGGAGTGGAGTGGAGTGATGGGAGCGTGCGGATCTGATTGTATTTCGGTGCTGGGCCTGCAAGTTTGGGATCGGCCGCAGGTGCAGGATCGATCACATGGGGCCTTAAAGAAAGAAAGAAATGGACAGGGAACCAGCGTGCATCTGGCACTAAGCATGTTGCTCTAAACAAAAAGCACTAAGTATGTTCGGTGATTTGCCTTTTCTAAATGCTAATTCTGGGTGTTGGTATTGGCTTCTCACGTCGTGATTGATAATTTTTATTTGAACGATTAAAAAAGTGATTTTTAGAAGAAAATAATGAATGATATAAAAAGTGAGAGAAAGATACGTGTGCGAGATAAAAGTGAGAGAAATAGAATATTTGACGTATTCATAAACCCTATTTTATTCTTAGAGCGAGATGAGAATGAAAGAATAAAAAAGCTACTTAAAATGCTAAATATTCATATTTACTCGTGGCTTAGCAGAATCCGGTAGGAATATCTGCGTAGTTCGGTTGAGATTCCTAGGAATGTTCTAAGATTATCCTCTGGATGCACTCTAATCATCCTCTAGGAGAAAAAATAATGTTACATACTAGATCGCTAAGATCAGAGCGCAGCGGCGCACAATACAGGCCACAGCCACATGGCCCTCTCACACTTCGGACAGTGAGAAGCACAGGCACATGCATGTTCGGACAAATCTATCCAACAAGTAATGCCTCAGCTTCAGACCTGTACCTGACGCTGGATCCGTCCGTACTAGTGACCACAAAAAGAAATTGGCAAAAACTGATATGTGCTTATCTTTACGATGTATTCATCGTACACTTAAATTAAAAAGTTGTAAAAAATTTTAAAAAAATTCTACATGTATTTCTAAACTTGCTCTACCAATGTATAAAATTTTAATTTCAAATTTATTATATATTAAAAGTAACAAAAAATTGACAAATGTTAAAATTTTAAATTTATCAGAATTTTCTCGTTTTTGTACTCTTAACACAGAATAAATTTGAACTTAAAATTTTATATATTGGTGGAGTAAACCATGAAGTACATCCAGAATTTTTTAAAACTTTTCACAATTTTTTTAATTTAAATGTATGATAAATATACCATGAAAGTAGGTACATAGCAGTTTTTGGCACAGAAGTTTTTTAGCCACTCGGTGACCAACTGATCACGAATTTTGTGGGCTGGGAAGGTAGAAAAGGCTCCGCCATTGGGCCCAAGTGTTCAGTTAGGCCACGCAACTGAGATTGTGTGTGGCTATATGGGCCAAGTTTGCTCCCGTCATCGGGTCTCTCGGGCTCGGCTGGGTGTTTCCACGCTGATCCGAGGCCCGCTTAACAGGTGAAGTCTGAAACCGAAAGGCAACCCTACCGAACGTGAAAATCCACTCGAACTGCTCGCCGTACGGCTACAAGCATCCGAGGCACGATGATGCTACGAAAGGCCCATCCGCTATTCCGCTCTGCCCCTTTGATATCGACCTCCTTGTACCAGCCGAACGGTCTCCAGTGGAGGAGGAGAAGAGCGTCACGGCTTGGCAACATCAGTTGTCCGTAATCCTTGTCACGTAAGATGTCTAATGATGTGTATGGGAGAGAACGAGGAGAGAGAAGCTGTCTGGCATACAAAAGCCAGTCTGTAAGATCACTATAGACAGCTTTTTTTGCTGTTGTATTAATGCCATATGTATAAATTATGGGTCAACGTGAAGACAACTCATTCTATGAGTCGTTTTTTTTTGTATAGATGATATATAAAGTACTGCAGAGAACAGCCGTATGTATTATTGTTGCACATGCTCGCTTCTCTGCCTCTCTGATTCCTCCGAAGAGGCATCCCCGTGCCCGGTCTGTGTAGGCCTTCCGGCCTGGCGGCAGGTAACTGGAAAAAGTTCATAGCTTGCCCGATTCCTTTACTATTTCGGATGGTTATACGTCCATATTCTTGAAATTTTGCCACAATTTGAGTCCAGGAAAAATTCACTGTGAGTGAATGAAACGTCACAATGAAATGGCTGTTGCAAGCGATTCCAGGTCGCCTACTATTTCGGATGGTTATACGTCCATATTCTTGAAATTTTGCCACAAATTTGAGTCCAGGAAAAATTCACTGTGAGTGAATGAAACATCACAATGAAATGGCTGTTGCAAGCGATTCCAGGTCGCCCCCCCCCCCCCCCACCCCGACACCGCGCGATCAAATTTTCTGGCAAGTTTCCTGTTGAGTACTACCCCAACCACCCCCCATGCTAACTGATCTGCTTCTGTTTTATCGCTGTTCTTCCTTTAATCTTCGGTTGTCTGTATCAATCATTGCAAGAACGGTTTGCTTGCTCACTGAAACCGGGACAACGTGTCCTTGTGCTCTAAGCAAGTACAGTAAGCACAGGAGCGACAAAAGAAAGTCGAGTACAGTATCTCCGAGGCTTTCATCTCAACTTTTCTCATCGAGCTCCAACCGTGATGATAGAATGCCTTGCTCGATATCTTTCTCAACAGGATCGGGGTAATCTTGGCGCTCTTTGCCTCCAGGTCTTGAAGACGCATACCCATACCAGATCATACCTACTACAGCTACGACCATCCCAAGCGCAACATGAAGATTCAGGCCTTCTTTTCCGAAGAGGAGGAATCCCAGGGTTAGCACAAAGATTGTCTTCATGTGGCCTAGAACTTGAAATGAGACGGCCGTGAACCGTCCAATGCATATGAACTGGCTTAGATTGGTTCCGACTGCAATCATGCATGACAATGCTATGAAGAACTGAGATGAAAGTGGAGGAAAAAGAAACATCAGTTACCACTTCACCCAAGTACTGTAAAATAGTGAAATATTGATGCTAAATTCCTAACAGGTAATTCTTAAGTAGAACTGTTGCAAAACAAATCATGTTTGCGGTGTTCACATCATTGGTTTGTTTTCATGGTTAAGACAGAATTAATTGATGTTTCTTACAGCCATCCATGTTAACTTCCTGGAATGGGCACTTTTGGCCTCATACAATTATAGCCGACAAAGTAACTTTTATGCAATAATAGCATATTTGATTCAAGAATTTAAAAACGTACGTTGTATTCTCTGCATACTTCGTTCATATATTTTTATTCCAAATGTAAAAAAAAATGCTTCACTACAATGTGTATCAAGCTTCACCTGCTAGATGACACACTAGTTCCAATGGAGTGCAAGAGAACATTTAAAGCAGATAGTTGTTCAGGATGAACAGCACCTACCATAGTCACCTTGTTATAATTGTAAGTATCAACTCTTTTATTGGTCAGCCAAAGGTCCACAAAAGGCCCGAATATTAGCAATGATGCTGCTTGGGCTGGAGCAGTATGACTCAAGAGGTTGAATGAGTTGAGTGAGTGTTTCTTTTGAAGGTAATGGATATGCTGCAAAATGGAAGGGCAAAGTACTAACGTTAGAAAGGTAGGAAGAAAATGAAAACAAGGTAAATCGTAATCAAACATGCCAAAGTACATGATGTATGAAAAAATATTCTAAAATAATAAGTTTCTGTCTAACAGGAAATCTACTCAAGCTGTTTATGCAGCAAGCATGTCACAACTTTAGGGAATCACAAGGCACACGAATAATAATGAAGAACTAGATACAACATGCAGTCTTAGACTTTGGGCTATTAAGATAGACAAAAACTTTCAGTAACCTGATTAACTTTTATTAACCAGAATAAACTTATCTCTAAACAGCCCTGAGATGAACTCTAATACTCTTCAAATGGACAAAAGACACCAATTTTAGTAGAGAGAATACTCTAGTGCTCTAGAGATAGTGGAAATCAACATGTCTTCTATGATTAGAAATTTGGAATCAAACAATGCTAGACTAACCTATCAATAGATGGTTCATACTACAGGACATATTTTCAGAGAGAGGAAAGCAACATACAGGAATCCACAAAATGAAGTTATAAGTTCTAGTATCAACACTTACATGTTGTTGAAATGCAGTGCTACAAACAGCTACCACAGCAGCTATCAACCCTTGGGTATTTACACTAACATCAGTGACAGTACATACTGCAACCCCTACAAGGACAACCATTATGCTAAGCTTTGTGTCCCTTGAGTAACGGACATTATCAAATTGGACTTCCAGCATGCATAAAGCTGGAACCATAGACAACTTGGATATCTGGGAAAATAAAGGTGGCACAATTTAGTATATGTATGTATATTCCTATCTAAATACACCAAAGACAAAGCAAGTATTTCTTCACCTGATAGAACCCAACAGAGTTCCACATCAAGCTAGCATTCATCCCAACAACTGATACGTTTGCGAAGAAGACAAACTTTATAAGCTCTGGAAGAGGCAAACAGGACGGTTCAACATATCCCAACCATTTCATTACTAATGTCGACAAAGCTGTAGTTGCGAAATGAAGCCCAGGCAATGTTGTAGCTGCAAAAGGAGAATTCAGCTCAAAACATTAACTGCAGGACAAAGCAATACATTAGGTATGAACCTTATTCCATACATATGCTTGCATCTTTCAGTACAATTTTAATTCATTGATACTTGTTGATCCCTCCACAAACATAGTTTCAGTACAGGTTCCGTATTTAATATCAGTAGTAGGCATCAGCACATTAGATCAGTGAAGAGAAAAATAGAATATGATAGCCAAATTCCATTTGCCAGATCACTCTCCCACGAACTGTGTCAACATTTTCAGAATATTGCGTATTGGAATTCGAGGATATCACAGCTTTATTTCTAGAAAGGAAAAAAAAGTTTATAAACTTGCGACTATCTAAGGAATGTCAAATGTGTCCAGGCATGCTGGTTTTCAAAGGCAGCCAAGCAAAATTTTCAGGTCCAGCCTAATTGTGATTCACACAACAACACTTCAATTAGCTTGTTACTTTTCCAGCCAACATCTACTTGTAAAAAAACTTTTGTGCCAAACGTGAATCAAAGTATCAAACAAAGCCATTGGGGAAAACTAGGTGGAAATGGAAAAGTAGTATTGTGGTGCCACAAAAGCACAGTTTAGTACACCGATTGAATGGAAAACAAAGCGCTTCACAGATTGAGATTAGCTTGTCTTACCAAAGCGAAAACCATGCGTAGCCATCAAGGCCTTGTTGACCATGATGATGCCAACAGAAGTCACGATGTTGAACACCCATGCCGCAGCATCCAACGCAACCTTGTTCTCTGCCTTGCTTCCCGGCGCCAAACCCATACTCTTCCTGCGATGCGGGGACCTAATCCACCAATACGAGTTGCAAAGCACCTGAGCACGCACGGAATCACCAATGGTGAGTGCATCCGTCAAAACAAGCATCAATGCACGTTAGAATCCAGAAACCCCCGACCACTTTCAGCACAAGCCCCAAATCCCTACTGTCTCCTCAATCTGCACCGCCACCGTTTGCGAAATTCAGAGGCACGATCGATCGAAAGGGGAACCCCCCAACATGCGCGCTTCCCACCGCACAAGAGAAAGCAATCCTTGAAGCCTCGAATCGCCGCACGATGGAAGAAGAAGTGGGATCCAACCACGCAAGAGAATCGCGAGTATGGAGCAGCCACCGCGAAGGTCGAACGAACTCTGTCGCCCGAAGCTGAGGTCCACGAAAACAACCCAAGAAAGGGGAAACCAAAGGCGAGACTGGGGGAATGGAGGGAGAGAGGTCGCTCGTACCGGCGATGTGGTCGGAGTCGGCGTCGGAGCCCGGAGGCAGCATGCAGGATCGAAGTCTCGACTAGGAGAAGAGGAAGAGCGGGTGGTTCTGCATGGTGGGAACCGGTGTACGATGTGTGAGTGGACGGAGCGTTTGGGGAGCCCCCCCTCCCGCCGCAATCTGATGAGGCTGGCAGCCGAGAGGGAGACTCGAGTCGGACACGCACGGGGGAAGCCGAGCCATGCGCCGCACGTCGCACTGGCGCTCCGGCTCCGGTCGCGAGGGAAACGTGGCACGCGCGGACGGCGCGCCGGCCAATGGTTCGCTGGCTTGCGGCGGGGGAGGGTCGCCTGATGCCTATCCAAATCAGAGAGCAGTTACCTGTCAAGGGAGCGCTCTATCCAAATCAGAAAGCTGCTCGTAGTGCCGTCGTTTCTCCGGTGAAATTCGCGCGCACCACGGTCACACACACCTGTCCCTGTCCTGTCGAGCGGGAAACGTGGTGCGTGTGGTTTGCGGCGGGGCGTTTTGGATGTAGTGCCGTAGTGGTGTCTATCCGAATCAGAAACTGTTCCCTCCGCCCCCTCATCTTGTCAAGGGTCAGAATATTGCTCGTAGTGCTGTCATTTCTCCGGTGAAACTTACCCGATCGTTGGGCTTAAGATTGTGGCTTCCAACTTATTTTTTACTATTTATAAATTTTATTTTTTTCTGAATTTTTAGCTTTTTATTGAGCTTTTTTGCCGGTTCTTTTTTTTCTATATTTGTTTGTATTATACGTAATGGGCTAACATATTTTTTATATTTTTATTTTTTTTAAATTTAATTATGCTAAATAAGCCTCTGTCAGCTACAGTGCTTTTTTCAGCCAGCTACAGTGTTTTCAGCCATAAGCCATGAGCTTTTAAGCCCAACCGATCACCACCTTAAGATCCTCCAGGGATCGAAGCCCAGTCTCAGCCAGCATCCTAGCCCTTTCCAGAGCGGAAAACCAGAGGGGTAGCTTCCCTCGGGCAGGTGGTAAGTGCGTCAACTCGACTGATTAAATAGATATGAGCTAAAAAGAATAATTAATAGGTAAGTTCGCTTTTAACTGTATTTGATTTTAACTCAGGTGAGAATTGGTTACTACCCTATACGAATATTTTATGTATTTTTAGGTTCGAACGTTGTGGAGCTTTTGGAGTTGAAACTATAGAGTAAAAGCTAATGGAGAAGAAACACATGAAGAATAAGCAAGGGAAGACACATCTGAGCCTTTTCTGCTAAGTCGAATTGGTCCCACGACCACTCGAGCTCACAAAATTCCCTCCGGCCGTTCGATCGAGTTCAATCGGCATCAACGACGATTTCCGGATCAGGTTACTGTTCTAATAGTGGTTGGCGCCATCAATTCGTCAGATTACACGAATCCAAGTTATCATCCTCGATATTACGTCGCGAAGATAGGGCACCCTGCATACCATCCTCCCCCTCTTGAGAGGGAGTCATCCTCGACTCTAATTCTTTCGGTATAAAGAACAGTGACAAATTAGTAACATTGAATGTAGAACTCACGGCATAATTATCATCCGGAAGCTCTATTTTATATGCATTGTCATTGATCTTCTCAACTACTCTGAATGGACTATCTCTACGAGGCATCAACTTAGACTTACGCTTATTCAGAAAGCGTTCTTTGAGTAGATGCACCCAAACCAAGTCAACCGGTTCGAATAACATCTTCTTTCTTAATTTGTTCGCTTTCTCAATATAGTAACATGCCTTCTTTTTAATTTCTTCTTTAATCTTGACATGAATCTTCTTCACATATTCAACATGTTTTGACGCCTCCATATTAGCATGTTCATATAGTGGCAGTGGCAGCAAATCCAGTGGCGTGATTAGTTTAAAACCATACACCACCTCGAACAGGCACAATTGAGTAGTAGAATGTATCGTCATATTGTATGCAAACTCCACATGTGCAAACAATATTTCCATTCTTTGAGATTCTTCTTGATCATCGTTCGTAGTAGTATTGAAAGTGTTTGATTCACCACCTCAGTTTGTCCATCAATCTGTGGGTGACAAGTTGTTAAGAATAACAGCTTTGTCCTGAGCTTGGCCCACAAAGTCTTCCAAAAATAGTTTATGAATTTGACATCTCGATCTGAAACAATCGTCCTTGGCATGCCATGCAATCTTACAATTTTCGTGAAAAACAAATCAGCTATATGCAATACATCTTCGCTTTTGTGACAAGGAATAAAATGCGTTATTTTAGAGAACATATCCTTAACTACAAAAACGGAATCACTTCCCCTCTTAGTCCCAGGCAATCCTAAAACAAAGTCCATACTAATATCCTCCTAAGGTACACTAGGAACAAGAAGCAGGGTATATAAACCATGTGGATTAAGTTTAGATTTCGTTTTGTGGCATGTAACACATTGTTATACAAACTTTCCGGCGTCACGCCTTATGTCAGGCCAATAAAAGTGATCACTTAACATTATGAAGGTCTTTTATCTCCCAAAATGTCTCATCAATCCACCTGCATGAGATTCCTGCAATAAAAACAAACGTATGGATGAATTTGTAACAATAATTTGTTGGCACGAAATAAGAATCCATCATGAACATGGAACTTTTCCCATCATTTTCCATATTTGCATTTTGAATATGATTCTGAAAATTTATGGTCAAAAATATATAAATCTTTCAAGCTCTGTAGTCCAAGTACATTTACTTCCAATTAAGTTAAAAGCACATTCCTTCTAGATAAAGCATCAGTTACTACATTCTCTTTTCCTTCTTGTACTTAACAACATATGGAAATGTTTCAATAAATTCTACCCACTTAGTATGTCTACGGTTCAGTTTAGCTTGGCTTTTTAAATATCTCAAAGCTTCATGATTAGAGTGGATAACAAATTCTTTAGGCCAAAGGTAATATTGTCAAATTTCAAGCACACACATCAGAGCATACAATTCTTTGTCATACATAGGATAGTTCAATTGAGCACTTCCAAATTTCTCACTAAAATATACCACTGGTCTTCCTTCTTGTATTAAAATACCACCAATGCCTATTCCACTAGCATCATATTCAATTTCAAAAGTCTTAGTGAAATCAGGTAAAGTAAGTAATGGTGCTTCACTTAATCATTTCTTTAGTTCTTGGAGAGCTTTTTCTTGTGATGTACCCCATTCAAATATAACACCCTTTTTAGTCAATTCATTTAATGGGGCAGCAATAGTGCTGAAATCTTTAATAAAAAGATGATAAAAGCTAGCAAGATCATGAAAGCTTCTGATTTGACTAATATTCACAGGTGCAGCCGATTAAGTTTTAGATTCATCTACCTTAATGCCTTGTCCATAAACTTAGGAATAGAATGACTATATTTAACAGTGATATTGTTAATGGCACAACAATCAACACACATTCTCCATGTACCATCTTTCTTAGGAACAAGAATTACAGGAACAACGCAAGGACTAAGAATTTCTCGTACATACTCTTTCTTAAGTAGCTCTTGTACTTGACATTGAATTTCTTTACTTTCCTCCGGATTGATACGGTATGGTGGACAGTTTGGAAGTGATGTGCTGAGAATTAGATCAATTTGATGCTCTATTCCGGGCAATGGTGGAAGTCTCGTCGGTATCTCATTTGGAAACACGTCATCAAAAGCCTGCAAAAGAGAGGAAACACCACTAGGAAGAGAGGTCAAATCGTTACTTGAAAGCAACACAATTGCATCTTTGTACATAAACATAAAGTGCATCTTTGATGGGTCACTGCTCACATCTCTCAAATCTAATTTTGTGGCTAACATAACCATCCCTTCCTCATTCTTACTTTTTCCTCTCACATTTGGCTTGTGGCTCTCACTCACTGAGGTGTGGAAGTATCTCTTTTCTTACTTTTACCCCTATTTTCAGCAACCTTCCTTTGCTGAAATTCAACATGTATTTGACTAGGAGTTATTGGATTAAGCTCTTTTGCCTTTCCCTTCTACTTAAAGCATACCTATTGGAATGACCATCATGTTGCACACCTCTATCATATTGCCCAAGTACCTTTGGTCTAAGGGTGACTGTTCATTCACCCGACCAGCCACTGTTCAAAGGTCTTACGAACTGATATGTGGGCCCACCTTTAGGCAATTCCTCTCGCGCTAGGATAAAGCATGTGCTTAATATTCCTCCTAATCACACAATGACTTGGTCCTATGTCTTTGACGACAACCACCTTGCGGTTAACTAATTCTCTCCTGCTAACAATAACCGAAGAACAATTATTGTCAGCTTGTCGACATCAACCATTCGCTCGAGCGGGCATGAGGAATCAACAAGGCGTCTGCTCACGTGGACAATCGACACCTCTTTGATGCTATTTAAGTATGAGAGATAACACAGACAGACACAAGAACACACAAACAGAGAGAGATTTCTAGAGAATCAAGGGGAATGTCTTGATCGCACAACAGATTACAGAGGCAAGAAATATCAATCTTAGGGTTAGTAACATTCCCTTTGTAACATGTCATCGATGACATCTTGTAACTAATTTATAGTAATAAAAATAATCTCCATTCTCCTTCTAAATCCTTGAGTAAGACTTAGTTTTTTCCTCACAATTCGTAGGATCAATGGTTTGTTCGTCGACAAGAGCTAAGTTTCAGGCTTTCTAGCTCCTTTTCTTGCTAATTTGAGGTAGTCTGTGGCACGATAAGTCCAGTTAGATGTATGTGGCTTATAGATTGGTTAGGTAGGCTTTTGTTTTATATGCTTACCATAATATCCATGGTTAGTTAGTTCCTCAATGCAGTTTCTTTTTTCAAAGCTCTCCCGATGCAAACCTAAAAATTAAGATTAAGCTTCTAAACCACGATCAATTGATCTTCAAGGTGGTCCAAACCGGGCCAATAGAGCATTTTCCCTGTCCATTTTTATTAGTTCTATTAGGTCAGTGAGCCCATTATTTGGTCTTGGTCACTTTTCTTTTGGGATAAATTCAATAAATTTATTCCGCTATACACTCGATATTCTACACAAGGTTGCACTTTTGCGTGCACTTCTGAATCGTGTTAACGGCATGTACTAGCATTTGCATTGCTGTAAAAGCACTATTTGTTTGTTGCTTAGTCAAATATCTTGGTCTTGACCACTCTTCTTTTTGGTTAAATTCAATAAATTTATTCTGCTAAACACTTGATATTTTACACGAGGTTGTACTTCTAAATCGAGTTCGAGTTAATGGGGCGTACTAGCATTTGCATTGCTCTAAAACACTGTTCATTTGATGCTTAGTCAAATAATGACTTGTGATTTTTTCCTTGCAGTATCGCTGAAGACGTTTTGCCTTGCTGTTGTGGCTGAGAACTTCACCTGCATCAAAGAGATGAACCCTTTGCTAAAAGTTTTGTTCAGAATACTGTTCCAATAAACTTGTTAAAGTTTTGATGGGATCCATGTTTTGCTGCGATAGGAGATGTTCAATTGTTGGGATGTGATGAACTCCATGTGTTTTTTGTTTAATCATGGTGTTGTTTCTGATTTTTTTTGTTTTTCTGATTTTTCTGAATTTTTTAAATGGTCGAGATTTTTATCATTGTCTCTCCAAAACGGACGGCAACACGGAACTTTTTCCCGGGCAAGAATATTTCCCCTGGGGATGCTACCCCCCGCTTCCAAACAAAGCCCTGGTTGGGTCGTTATTCCCTCATTAGGCGACTATGCGTATATAGGCTGATTTTGTGTAGCAAAAGATGCTGCTAGGCCGGGTTTCAGCTGGTTGCCGAAAAGCCTATTTAGTCTTAGGCTGTCAAGGAGGCTCAGGTCCTGTTATTTTCAGTTTTTAAAAGCTGTTTTCAGTTTTTCTACAGTAACTAACTTTTAAATAGAGTATTTTTTTCAAAATAGAGTCTACTAGTTAATTATAGTACATACTTTACTGACTTCATTTATATCGGCAAAAATCGCATGTGAGTTTCTGTTACTCTTTAATCTCTCGTACAAAAAGCCTAAAAGTCACAAGTCGCAGCCAAAAGCCACAAGCTGCAGCCAAAAAGAACAGGCCCTCAAGCTGGTCCTTTTGTTGCGCTAGAATCCTGTTAGATCAAGCAAAATTAAGATGGACCTGCTAAAGCCCGTCTTGATTTGATCAGAATACCCAAATTCAAAATCCGGGCCTCTCCTAAATTTGGGGTCCACTTAGGTGGTGATCGGTTCGGCTGAAAAGCTCATGGCTGAAAACACTGTAGCTGACAGAGACTTATTTAGCATAATTAAATTTAAAAAAAATTAAAATAAAAAAAATATGTTAGCCCATTACGTATAATACAAACAAATACGGGGAAAAAAGAACCGGCAAAAAAGCTCAATAAAAAGCCAAAAGTTCAGAAAAAGACGAAACTTATGAATAGTGAAAAATAAGCTAGAAGCCAGAAGCCGAAGCCGGGTTGATCAGGCCTTAGTCCCTTCAATTTTCGCTAAAAAAACTTAGTCCCTTCATTTTGATTCGATGCACCGCTACTCGTTTCCTTGCATAGCCTAGTGTGGAACTCGTCTCTCTTGCTAATTACCAAAAGTTCAATTTGTCTCTCTTGCTAATTATCAAAGTTCAATTTCCACTAGCCGTGGGTTAGGTGGGGCATTTATATGGATTTTTCGCTGTTATTTTTAGGACCCTCCTTGCTACCTCTTAGGTGGATTTTTTTGAGCTGTGACTTATGATTTTTTGTTTAATTTTTTAAATTCTGACTATTCATGAGAGAGAAGACGAAGAAAAAGATACTCAAGTGCGATTTTTTAAATACGCTGTTATTTATAGTGAAGATGAAGTCGGATTAGTATAAATTACATCGACTTGTAGACTCCGCCTTGAAAAGATACTACGTTTGAAATATAGTTACCGCAGAAAGTTAAACCATAAGTTCAAAAGAACTCACTCCTTATCTCCCTTCGCTTTAGCGCTTCTTTTTCTTTCCTCTTGATAACCTTATCATGCTCTATGGCTACTTAAGTGTTGCTCAGGTAGAAGAGAGCAAATGTAAACGCAGTGTGAGACTTAGCTAATTTTGAAAATGAATTAACTGATTTTGCCTATTTCAAAGTATAAAGGGACTACTAAACCGAAGATGGAAAAAAGTACTAGAAACATCGTAAAGATGGCTCTTTTCATAGTACCCAATCTTCCATGGCTCCTGCGAAATGTGCAACTTTGGTAAACATGGACATTTCCCTGTCCCCTGCCTAAGGGAACTCGTGTCGTCGTCCTTCTAGACAGTAACACCTGCCTGAAATTCTATACAAAGGACAGAATTTTTGGACATAACCCAAGGACAGATTGATAAGTGCACCCTGACGAAGAGAGGAAAAAAATGGGGAAGGCTCTTAGCTGCACTGGCATCCGCATAGTACGGCCACTCGAAAGTATAACTGTTGACATATTTAATATTGTAGCTATTTTTTCTTTTAAATTTAACTCGCCGAGTAATTACAACTCGGCAGATCCTATTGAGTCATCAGAGCTCGGTAGGCATAGGACGCTACTAAGAGCAACTTCATCCCATTAGTCATTTCTCCCTCTCTATTTTCTAGGATGAAGAGACTAGCTATTATTTTCAGCTCTCTATTTGAGTTAGCATTCCAATGGCCTAGCTATTTGAGAAGCGAGTGAGGAGGCGCTCGCCAAATCTAGCTAGCGGCCGGGAGAAAATAGCGACTCGATAAAAATGAAGAGGAGGATAAAGAACCGGTTGAAGTCCATTTCTTGAGTCATATTAGGTAAATATACAATGAAGAGCAGGATAAAGAACCGGTTGGAGTTGCTCTAAGGAGCAGCAGAGCGGTAGGTAAGTTAATTAGTGTTAATTAATTATGATTAGTACTTATTAATCAATATATTTCATAATTTGACTAATTAAAAGCACTGTAGCGATGCACGATGTCTACCGAGTTTAAGGAGGAGACTAGATTTACAAAAACAGACACCCAATACCTTTTTTTTAAAAAAAAGCTACATGTCGACTTTTCTCGAATATAAGGAGAGAAGATTAGATTTACAAAAATAGACATTTAATACTGATTTTTTTTAAAAAAGCTACATATCGACTTTTCTCGAATGCAAGGCCGTACGCGCGTTTCTATCCAAAAATTCAAAACAGTTATTACGTTTCAGATAAGCCGCAGCATTCGTGCCCCTGAACGGTACGTAGCAGCGTACGCCGACGGAGCAGCTACCGAAAGCGAGAGGTGCCGGAGAAAACCGCAGGGAGAAGCTGCACTAGCTTCCCACCCGCGCCGGGGCCGACGGAACTCATGATGTGAATTGTAACAGCCCAACCGCTGCGCTGCCCCCGCGCGATCGAGCTGAGCTGCCGCGAAACCTGCCTACGTAAGCTGCTCTGCTTCCTTCGATCGGCCTCGTCAGGCCACCACACACTGGTCGCCTCACGAAAGGCCCATCCGCTCTGTAGCTTTGACGCGCGCGCTGCTCGGCCCCCTTAAATGTTAAGGCGACTGCCGGATTGAACGTCCTGCCCCGTACCAAAGCAAGCAAAGCAAATGGACGGCAGAAGGGAATGCCATGGCTGCTGAGAAGGGAGCAAGCTTATGATCCTGCAGCTGACTGTGTTTTCTCAGCTCGTGTGCTCTCTGCTTTGGCTTTGTCGGCAGAGATCGAGCGGCCAGCCATCTCCGTGGTGTGGCAGGAAGAAGGTATATGGCCGGTTCTTTTTGTTTTTTCAATTATTTTTTGTTTTGGGTTTTCAGTAAACACTATTTATTTGACTAATAAGTCAAAGTTAAAAACCATAACCTGCAGACTATGCATATATGACTGCCTTCTTTTTGGCTTATTGCTTCTCTCAAACAAACAAATAAATGAGATAGCTTCTCCGCTGCCATTTCGAAAGGGCTTATCGAGGTAGCCTTTTTAAAGAGGTTTATTGGTATTTGGTTCGTTCACATAAGTGCTTGTGCTAGCATTAAAAACTATAAGTTGTAACCATAAGTTGCAACCGAAAAGAACCAAATAAAGAGATTTCATGTTCTTGCTGATGCACCAAATAAAAAGGTTTTATGTTCTTGCTGATGCAATTGCTCAGTTTCATGTTCTACAGGTTTTATTCTTTTTTTCCTTAATCGAGTGTTATGTTGGGCTCTTGAGTTGTATTGACTGATGTACAAGTCCTGAAATTGGTCGATCGGGGCAAATAACCAAATAAGGAGGTTACAATAAAAAAAATGTGCTGGAAGCGTTGCTTCTTTCGGGTTTTGTCCTTGGGAGTTAAATGGATCGTCCTTAGGAATCAAAACTTCAGCGCCAGCTAGGATTTATACACTGGCTGGCGCACTTACATGTTTATAATCATATTTGCAATTGAACACCTCTTTTGACAATACTGTTTAGAGCTTCATAGGATCATAGCAATGGAACTGCTTAAGAAAAGCTTGTTCAATATTCAATTCAGGTTTATTTGGACTATGGTTTTAAAAGATGAGCAGATAGTTTGGGATATGCTTGTGGTCTTACGGTGTAATAGGCAGAGCTGAAAACGATTGATCTGTCTATAGGGGTGTTTTGTTTGGGCTGCGGCCTATGTTCCGTGGCTTATTAGTCTAATGAATAGCGATTGTTGAAAGAAGTCAAAACAAAAGGTAGCTAAAAAGCCAAAAAGAACAGGTGAAGTATCAACCGATTAACCGAGTAATCGGGTATAATTAGTTTTGAAATTTAAAAACTAGTGGATTCCGTATGACCTTGTTCATATTTACTTCTAAAATCTACTTTTCTACATTAAATAACATTTCTACAGTACATAACTTTCAAATAGAGTGTCTTTTTGAAATAGAGTCTACTAGTCGATTGCAGTACACACTACAATGATTTCATTTATATTGACCAAAATTACATATAAGTATTTCTCTATAAACTTTTCTATAAATTGTTACTATTTACAAATTAAAAGCAAAACGGCTATATAGACGGGTCTATCCCGCTACCCTAACAAGTCCAACGTATAGTTCGGGTAGCAACTGATTGGATTTTGCACTGATAGAATAAGGCCCACCTTACCTTGAAGTTGGGCCAACTGGCCCAAGCCCATACGTTCCGCTTCCCAATCCCATACGAGCGAGAGCAACTTCACCGGGAGCTGTAACAGCGACTCAGCGTGCGAAGGACACGCGGCCACGGCCATGCGGTGCCGGCGCTCGCCACCGTCGGGGCCGGGGGTGGCGGAGGCAGTGGCATGCGGTCTTGAATGCGGTACAACGGAAGGTGCTTCGTGCTCCTGCAGAAGTCTGACCGGTTCGCGTCGCCCTCAGATATGGACTTGGACCTCTAGAATTGGGTCTAGAGATGTACTACTTGTTAGTAATAAATCACAATTGCTATTTTGTTAAATTACTGCAATGTGGAATTCCATTTGAATTACTTCGATATGTCTCAGAACACACTGCAGTAGCCCAAATGGTTTATTATCTGTATGTAAATGTTACAATATGGAGCATTAACTAAGCCTGTACATGTTAATTCTAAGTTAAAACGGTACAGTAAGTCACTTCAGTGTTGGTAGTCATGTATGTATTCTATTGCTTCATTCTAAATGTCTGCTGAAATATGTCTTTTATGTAAAATTTCTTATTACAATGTTTCTATGAACTAGTTAGTAGTTACTACACCTTACATCAGGTACGATTTGGATTTCATGCTTATTTCAGAAGGTGCTTAACAACACTTCATAGAGGAAGAAGTATCCAGGCAGGATGACCGAAGTGGGGGATGCTTTGAGGTCCTGCATGGAGCAGCTACGTCTTGTTAGGGAAGAGAAAGAGCGCTTCATCATCGAAGCAGCTACTAAGATCTCTTCCGAGCAGAAGAAAGCACGAGATTTACAGCAGAAGTTAGAAGATGCAAATAAGCGGTTCGCGAGGGTCGCCACTGAAAACTACAATCTCCTCAACACTGTCAGCTCAAAGGACAAGCTGATCAGAGCACTGAATGAGTCCAATGCACACTCAGATCAAAAGTTAGCTGAAGCAACAGCTAGGCTTGAATTTACGCAGAAACAATGCGCCTCCCTTCAGTATGAGGTGCGCATGCTTCAGGAGGAGCTCGAGATTCGGAACACAGAGCGGGAATATGACCTCAAATCGATTGATGCAGCTCAGAAGCAGCAGCAGGAGAGTGACAAGAAGATTACTACACTGGAAGGTCAATGCCAGAGGCTGCAGGCCATGGTTCAGAAGCGGTTGCCGGGGCCTGCGGCGTTGGCAAAAATGAAAGACGAGGTCGGGCGACGGGGTACTAGTTCTGTCGAAAACGGAACAAGAAGGCCACGTACAGCAGTGCAGCCATCGCTGCGGGCGGCGACTCAGAGGCATTCTGTGTCTGGAGGTTACCTTGTTAAGTTGCAGGAATTGGATGATGAAAACAGACATCTCAGGCAGTTATTGGCCAAGAAGGAGAGTGAGTTCCAGTTTATGCAGTTGCAGTACGCAGATGAGGCATGCAAGCTGTCAGTAGCGCAAAGGCAGCTCAAGGAGTCGTCTTGTGGTCATGACTTGGAAGAAAAGAACCATTGTAAACCATTGGCTAGTGGTTTAATTTACAACTCAGAGCACTTCAAAGTTGGGACGCAACGGGCATCTGAGAGTCGGAGCAGAAGAATTGCAGGATCTGACATGCAGTTGCTTGTTGATCTTGCGGAGATTGAGAAACTAGAGATGGCATCGAGGCCTTCAAGTGCGCCACATCGGTGTGCACCAGATGCATCTGGTACAGATTCCAAAACAATTCTATCAGAAACAATTCACAGAGATCCCATCCCTGATGATGCTTTCTCTGACAAGTACCCTGGGTGGATTCAGGATGTTTTGAAATTGATCATACATAAGCATCAAGTCAGTAAAATAAGTGGTGATGTCATTCTTGACGAAGTAACACGTGCACTCAGGAGCGAAATTTCTGCTAAACGAAATGGTGATACAAACTTATCATGTGACCGAGCAGAAATAGACAGAATGGTGGCCACTCTGATCGAAAGAGTCAGTTGCATGATTGAAAAATCTACCAAGAACAACATTGTGAGTTTCCAATCATTTTTGCAAGAGAAATCTGAACTCACTTCTCAACTTGAGCACCTGATTCATGTCTGTAGTGATGTATTAGATGGAAAGGCTAATCTTGAAAAGTTCATTGATGAAGTTTGCTTGATCCTAGATTGGATAGTGAACCAATACTTTTCATGTCTTGATGGACTAGACCTTGTGGATTACATTACAAATAATTCTGATGGAAATGAATCACTGAGGGCATCAAGGGTACATGAAAACCATGCTATAAAAAGTGCAAAATCAGAAAAGGTCTTAGGAATGCAACAACAGGCACATAAAGAACTGATGGAAACAACTGAGGGGCAGATCCTTGATGACTTCTTGGAAAATCATTCTCAGATGATTCAGTTCGTCACTCATAATCTTGATGAAGAACTGTTGGCTGTCAGACAAGAGCAGGGTGACAATTGCCAGGAAAAACAGTCGGTACACTGTGAAGCAGAAAGGTAACTCTTACTATAGAGAATCGTCTATTATGTTATTATTTTCAGCACTACTCATCATATTAAAAAAGCATCCAACATAAAAATGTGATATCTATTCTTTATGATGCAGTGCTGCGGCTGATGGGCACACGGAAAAGTTAGGAGAAGAGGAGGGAAAGCAACTAATAACAGTAATTTCTAATGTCCTTCTCTTTGGGGGTTAAGTTGACATTCTCAATGTTGCAATTCGCAAATGTATCTGCAGTTCTGCACCACACATACACCATGTCTATTATAATTTACCACAACAACTATCACTATATCACATGATTCGTTGGACATTTCTAGATTCCAATTTGATAGAGATTCCAGTAGAGGGTAAAGGTGGTCTTTGTGTAAAAAATGTTCATTATATGGCAGAGCAATACAGACTGAAAAAGTAGTTGCATGCCACTGGGTTTATTGGTGCACATACACTCTACTAGAAAATTTAAATTTGATCCTGCCAGTGATTATGTTTTGAATGCACGCAATGGTTGTGGAGTATATACTTTCGTCACCATTTTAGTGTAGATGTCAATTATGAAAAAACGTAATATTTGCAATTCCTGCAGAACTCGACAATATCTGCAGCAGCTGAGAAACTTGCAGAGTGCCAGGAGACAATCACAAACCTAAGCAAGCAATTGCAGGCTCTACAAAGTCCGGCATACGCAGATGCTTCAGACAAAGAGAAGTATGGTATCCTACCTCTGTCAGTTGCAAACGTTCTTGCTGAAGAGGATGCCAAACCTGAAGATTTCAGTTCTCCCACGTCTGAAGAAGTGGCATGCAAGAAAGAATACAGTGAACCTGTTGCAACTGAGAAGAACCTTGTACAGGAGCAAGATGCCGACACGGGTCATAAAGCTGATAATAATGGTTCGACACAAGTTGTTGTTCGTCCAGTGATCCTGAAGTCGCCGCGGAGATCCGTTTCTGTTGATATGAAGAAGAAGCGGCGTGCGAGCTTGCTGAGTAGGCTCGTCTTCAGAAAGAAGGCGAAAAGCAGGTCCCTAGCTGCAATGCTCGGCTGCTAGTGTGGTGCCCTCTGATTAAGTTGATAGTATTGCCAGAAGTGCTTGGGAGCTTGTCCCGCTTAACTGGCCTAAGTTATTTCCATTTTCAATAAGAAGGTACAATGTTGCGCATTAGCGCACGTGATGTGTTATGCGTAATTCATTGGTTATGAACTGGCGATGTGAGCAAATACTGTACGTGAGAAATTAGTGAAAACCTGTTTCAGTCCAGAAGCATGTATATAACAAGGTGCCTGGTGTTACGGTGATTCTTGGACTTCACAGTTCATACTACTACATACTGCAGAAATGAATTTGTATAGTACCAGCTACAATGTACATGTCTGTAGAGCAGCCTCCAGCAAAAGGCAGGCAGCCATTGTCGTCACTCGTCAGGCTGAACGCCTCACATTGCACATTCCCAGAATTATTGATCGGATCTATTCACTCTTGTTCGGTATGCATGGCCAAGAAGGGGGTGCAGACCATGTGCTTTTCTTGACAGATGTTTGAGAGGGGACAACACCATCCGTCAGGTCGTCACTCAGCTGGATGATACATGGTTATCCAAGGCCTGGAGTTGGGTGGAACTCCAAGCCGTCAAACTCTCGAAACTAATACTGCCAATGAGCAGCAGTTCTTCGATCAGACTAGACTGACGCATGAGAGCACAGTTGCTTCCTGTTCATATGAACTCTTGAATGCTGGAGCTCATATTTCCTGCCATAGTTAGATATTACTTGCCATAGTTGGTTACGTGATTGTTGCATGTATCCTAACCATCTTTGGTTGGCTGTACTATATATCTCTATGGCAAATCAATGAAACCCCATTGCGTGATTCTTATCCGCTATCATTCACGAACGCATATTTTTAGATGGTAAAGTGGACAGTGTCCACAGCACAGCAAGCCTGCAAACAATGCTGGCATATGATGATATGAGCATCAAAATGGGCGAATCTGACCAATATTTTCCAGGACAGCAGATTGCTTCGTGGGCCGGCCAGCAAGCAATGTCTGCATGCCACGCCACGCCGGCACCAAAGAAAGCGATCCGATCACCTGCGGCACCTACAGCTTGTGCAGTCCGTTTCATTGTACCAGCTGCAGAAAGCGCCGACGGTGCCGTCGTACGGAGACTGAGGATGAGCTGTGAAGTTGGACGGCTTGCCGAGAGGAACGGGCAGAGTGTGGATGTGGCAAGCCCTGGCCCCCATAGGCTCAGAGATCTACTTCATTTAATGGTTTTGGATGGTAATGTGATGTGAGCCATGGATGGAGCCTCATGTAAAAAAGACGAGCAGGGGCAGCGAAGGGATATATCAATATTAAGTTATATGATCTAGAGTTAATTATAAAGATAATTATATTTTTTATATGTATGATATTTGAATAATATATTATTTTGTCTTTAAATGAAATGTCTTTTATATTAGTTAACAAGTATGTGACTTATTTGTGTAACTCTTTATTCAACTTTTGATATTATTCTAAATTATCTTTGATCTTATATTATTTTGTGGGACAATTATGATTTATATATCAGCACATGTATTGATTGATAATCATGTTTCACGAATCATGGATATGGGAATATCAAATCAATAATGTAGACACATGTTAGAGAACATGGTGTTAGATTGATCTACCATGAGACACTGCGGGAATTAGCATATTCTTAAGTGTCATCAGTTGGTCTCATACATAGTGTATGTAGAATCTTTAGACCTGAGATCGTTATAGTTTCCCACATGTGTGATAGTTGATTTAGGAGTTACCAAACACTAGTCCGTAACTAGGTGGTCATAAAGATAGCATTCAAGTTTACTGTGAAACATACGGAGGAATATAAGTGATCAAGATAGAATTTGCCTGCATGACCATGCCAAATGTGGTTGTGGAGTTAATCACAATTGAGTAATTCGCTACGAGTTCGAGTGAAGAATCGGTATATCATAGGATGGTACACTTCTCGCCTTGAGTTCGATCTGGTATCGTGAGGCAAAAGGGATCGGTATATAATCACTATATAGATTTGTTCGATACGATCTTTATGTATATTGGGAGTCGTTATGTCCTACTAGGGACCACTGCCGACCTATATACTAGAAAGGAGTTTTTGGCCTATGGACGAATATGGGTCACACACTTAACGAGTCGAAACGATAAGGTTCGGATGATAGATTTTGAGTGGGATACGATCTCTACTTGTATTGGATCCAGTTGGAGGCTCTTCGAGTGGGATACGATCTTTACTTGTATTGGATAAAAATCCAGTAAGAGATTTTTCGAGTTGGGTACGATATCTAATCGTATCGGATAAAGACCAATTGAAGGTTATATATGAAGAGAGGCGCGAGGCTAAGGGGCATCCTGAGAGACACCTAACGGAACTGAAGGATCATGTGAGAAGGTCCAGGATACTAGTGTGATGAGCCATTGCAAGTTTTGTAGAGTGGTGAAATGGTTTTGCAAAGATTGCTTATGATTTGGGCTATTTTCTAGAAGTGTCAGGAAAATCGGAACTACCGTAGGTATTAGTGCGGTAGTTCCATTTGGCAGAAGTACCACAGGTACAAGTGCAGAAGTACCGGGTTGAGTTATGGTATGCTTTTTCCAGAGAGCTCCAGATAAGGTTTTTAGCGTGCGAAAGTACTATTTTGAGAGGCGGTAGTTCTGCATTGCAGAAGTACTGGCGTGTTAGGCGCGGTACTTCCGATCTTGCCAGAAAAACAGGTTTTTGGAAATTGAGTCATGGATTGAGTTGGGATGACTTAGGTCAATGAATTAATATTGCATGATGCATGTCTTGGCTAACGTGGGTCAAGTTGTGAAGAACTTGTGCCTAGAAATGATTTCTTTGTCTTTTGATATGCATGGTCACTTGGAGTCAACTGTAATCAATAATGAGGATCGGGGCTAGACTCATGGAGGAGTTGAGGCCCAGAACAATCGAGGATGCTGGGTGAGACGGTGAGCTCAAGCATGACACAAGAAAGGCAGGAAATGTTGAAGGCAAGTTCGAACAACGAGATGGCGCCATGTAGCTTGCACGAGCCAAGTGAGCAATGGTTCGGTGAAACCAGGATGAGAGAGACTTGACGACGCGTGGCAGGCTAGTGGTACACATACACATGGCAAGCATGGCAATTACTTGCAGTGGTTGGTGATGACAGGGTTAAAGAAGAGTATTATGGTAGTTTGATCAAAATATCGGAAACTATCTTGGATCAAAACCGCAGTGCATGGGCTATACGTTGGAGAGCGATTTAGGCCAAGGTGGAGCTGGTTGGATCAAGGCTAAGGATTTAGCGGATGCACACTTATGCGCTTTGAAAAACATGCATAAGTGAACTTGTGAGAGAAACCCGTGTGTGTGGGGGGTTAACGGGTTTCCCCATTGTAATAGTGGATAGGATTCATTAAGGGGTGTAGGTGGCTAGTTGTCCACCTATAAAAGTGGGTTAAGATGGAGACATGTATGGTTAATCATCCAACTCATCTCATGTGCTCTCATCTCTAAGGTTGAATTTGAGAGTGAGTGCCTTATATGTTCTTTGTTCTCCAAGGTGGAGTGGCTGTAAAACTATCTTCTCAAATAAGTAATACATCAATCATTTTACGTCTCTTGTGTCTCTCTTGTTTTTGATTGATGTGCTTGACTTTTAGTTAGTTTTGATCTCTCATTTTTCCCCTCTTGTGATCTTACTATGCCAAGAATGTGTAAGAGATGGAGATAATTCTTGAAAATACATCTCCACCCATCTAGGCACTTTGATAGCAAGATTCATAAGAAAATTCAGTTTTGCTTGACTTTGGCCTCTTTGATCTATCTCTTAATCCAAGGGTTTTTGGTTGGGATTCTTCTGTGTTCTAGCTTGCCATGACATGTGAAAATACATCTAGAGCCATCTTGGCCATCTTCTACCCACGAGTAAGTTGTATTCACTATTTGGGATTTTGGCTTGGTTTTGGTGCATCCTTCCAACAAACTGAAAAGGTCACAACTTTGACTATGATTTTTATGATCATTTATTGGAATAGGTTCTTGATACCCTAGAGAAGGTCCCCAAAAAATTTCATATCATTTGGATCTATGAATCAAAAGTTCCCGTGATTTTCATTTTTGAAACCATGCTAAAAATACTATTCGTCCGACCACATTGTGGTCGTAGACTTCGTTCGACTGCCTTGTGGTTGTTGACTTTGTCTGACTGCTATGTGGTCGTAGACTTCATCCGACCACGTCGTGGTGGTAGACTCCGTCTGATCACCTCGTAGTCCTAGACTTCGTCCATCCACCTACTGGTCGTTGACTTCGTTCGACCACACAACGGCCGTAGACTTCGTCTGACCTGCTCACGGTCGTAAACTCTGTCCGACCACGTTGTGGTTGGACACTTACTCCGACCGCCTCATGGTCGTGACTTCATCCGACCACATCATGGTCATAGACGCTTTGTCTGATCCCCTCACAGTTGGGACTTCGTCTGGCACGCACGTTAGCTTCGTCTCGCTGCCGACTATGTCGAGACCGAGTTTGAAGAGTAGGGGATGGGCGGCGTGCGTTAGCTTCGTCTCGCTGTCGCCTTTGTCGACCCCAAATCCGAAGGGTACGAGACGGTCCGCACGCGTTGCCGCCTTCATCGACGCTGAGTCTAAAGGGTACGGGACGGACCGCATGTGTTAGAGATTTATCTCGCTGCCGACTTCGTCGACACCTCATCACCGTATGACTACCTCATGGCCGTACACTCCGTCCGACCACCTCGTGGTCGTAGACTCCGTCTGACCACATCGCGGTCGTAGGCTCCATCCGACTACCTTGTGGTCGTAGACGCAGTCGTCAAGATTTCTTCCGACCATTCGTGCTCAGAAATTCATCGACACTTCATCCGACCGCTTCGGGGTCATGACTTTGTCGATACCTACGACCACCACGTGGTCGCACCTTCGGGGACCATGTCATGAGCAACATAGTCATCAGGCTACATCGGAGGCACCAACCCGACGGGGCACCCGGGCTTTCGGCGTGGGACTTTGTCGCCCACGTCTACGAGCCACCCAAGGCTGTAGCACGACTTACGCGCGCCATTTTGGCCTCTGCTGGGAGATGCCACAACCACGTCAAGATCGGTCAAACAATCCCGCTTCGGGAGGTTTACAACATCCACACCCTCGGGGGCTGGGAGCTGCCACTTGCATCAGCTCGCCCATCGGCACCTGTGTGCTTACTGTCGAGGGATGGGGGGTGGGGTTAGCCTAGGCCAATTGTTCACGTCAGCTCGCCCATCGGGACCTTCGCGCTTGCCGTCGAGGGAGTACCGTTGTAGGAGTGGTCCAACTTCCCGTAACTGGGCCTTACAACTGGCCTAATATGTAATAGGCCCAATAGCATAAAGGAATTTACCAATATACCCTCACCTTTTGTAATTATCAAAGGGGTAGGATGAAAATTTTCTATCCTACCCCATTTATGTATATAAACCCCAAGAGAGGTATGAGAGGGAGAGATCCACTCATTTTATACACAAGCACTCTCTCTCTCCAGTCGTTGGCTCTCTCTAACTAGTCCTCTCATATGCTGTTTGGTCAGTAGTCACAACAGCTACCATCTTGTTACTAACAAGTTTCATGTTGAAAAAGGCTAGGCTACGAGCCTACGGCTCATAACTTTTGGTTATGTTTTTTTAAGATAGCAGCAATGGCGAAAACAGTGTACACGGTTTTAAACTCGAATAACCATTTAAAAAATCCGCTTTAAAAAATTATCTATTTACTTTGATTTTTTGGGAAACCAAAATAACTAAAGGGCCGGGCCTGCAGCAGCATGTGAGCAGCGCCTTTACCAATCATGACACATTTGAGAACGAATTAAGCAGCAACCTCTCAGGACCCGGACGAAAGGTCTTAGCAGCATGTGATGGCTGGTGAGGCCTTCTGGTCCAGCCCTTTTCACCCCGCTGCATATACAAGTACACTGCAATTTATTAGACGGTGGGTACAAATAGAGCCAAAATCTAGACCGTACCGCGGGAAATCGCAGCCAGGTGTACACGAGAAGACACCACACCGACCGAGCTAGCAATGCAGCAACGCATCCGCCTCGCGTGGTTCACAGGGACAGCGCCCTGCCGCGCACGGCGCACAGCACCTATAGCGGGCTTGTTATTTTCAGTTTTTAAAAGTTGTTTTTTAATTTTTCTATAGTAACTAATTTTTAAATAGAGTATCTTTTTAAGATAAAGTCTACTAGTTAATTATAGTATATACTGTACCGACTTCATTTATATCGGCAAAAACCGTACGTGAGTTTCTGTTACTCTATAATTTCTTGTACAAACAGCCGTAAAACCACAAACCGCAACTAAAAACTATAAGCCACAGCCAAAAAGAATAGACCCAGCTCTCTCCGCCACTCGCATCGCACGCCCATGCACGTTGCCGAACAAACGACCCGCCGGCCCGGAGCTACCGAGCTCCTCGTCCGGGTGGCCGCGCGCAACGCGAGGCGCGGCACATTATTTGACGGGCTCGCGTGGCGTGGCGTGGCGTGTGGCAAGGGGACAAGGGCGCGGTATTATTGTGGCAGCCCGTGACCGCGTGGTTCCACCGCGTCCAATTGCATGCGAGTCGTGAGCGCGTGGCTTAAAAGTGGCAGCCCGTGACCGCGAGGTTCCACCACGTCCAATTACGTGCGCGTGTGCCGTCGAGAGCGCGTGCCTTTTTGAAGGCCCAGCTGCGTCGTCGGTTTGGCCGGACTCTCCCCCGGCGCCGAGAGGAGGATGTACCGGTCGGCAGATGCGTTCATAACAACAGTGCCGTCGCAGGAGGCACCAAAGGGGAACAACCAGGCAGAGGTAAAGCGCGAAAGGGCCGTCTCAACCACCGTAACCACCCTACCCTCCCCTCCTCTGAATGTACACTACACAGTACAGATAGCAGCACCTGTGGGAGTTGCGTGCTTGCGTCCTAGCTAGCTAGCACTTCACTAGCTTCAGCTTCGACTTCTTAATTTTATCTTATTTTAAAGTTTTTTAAACTTTTATTTGCTTTTTCTTTTTTCTTTTACATTGTTTGTGATGATATAACTTTTTTATTTTTAAAATTTAATTGCTCAGAAAATTTAATTTCTTTTTTACAATTACATTGAGCAGTATTGCCCTTGTGAAAAACTATTGATAGATAGATAGATAGAAGTGAGAGTGTAAGACAATATTATTTTCGGATTTTAATAAATTGTCATGTTATCTCAATGTAATTGTGCAGGGTCAATATTGCCCAATTTCGCATACCCATAGGCTTTGGATCCTAACAAATTAAAAAAGTGCAAATTTGTTTAGTACAATCGTAAAAATTCATGATTTGGAAAATACCGTCGCAAATGAGAGAAGTTACAAAATACCATCACAAAGATAAAAATTATTGGAAATACCATTGCCGATACATTTTCAGTTCAAAGGCTGGAAAATGACAATTTTACCCCTTTATTCTTTCTTCTTTTATTTCTATTTTCTTACCTCATCATCAGCCATGCATGCTTTCGTTCCACCAAACGCTCCCAGTCCCATAAGTGTGTCTTCAACCTCCCTTCCCCCTCCAAAATTCTCTCCCTAAATTAGAGGCAACATCGTTATTTCTGAATTTTTTAATCTCCAAATTGAGTGTTAACGGTGGCCATAGACGAAAAAGGTAACAGCGATGATATTTCTAATAATTTTTTATCTTTATGATGATATTTTGAAACTTTTTTCGATGGTATTTTTAACTCATAAATATGTATGACAGTAATGAACAAATTTAATCATTAAAAAATCATTGTTTTGCTGCAATATATAGCAGTAGTCGTCGTCGTAGCGACCAAGTTTTTTTTCCCCGTCATTAGGTATGGAGGTATGGTTATATAGGACAGTACCACGTCCATCTTATGAAGGTCTCATCGATTGTTGCTATAATGAGCACCAAATTGCCTAATCACGACGGAGTGAGACAGTATTTTTTATTGAACATTACCGGTAAGATATGCAGGGAACTTGTATTTTTCTGGCAAGAGTTGGTCTGTGCATTTAACAATTATGGATCAAATCATCTCGCCAATCAGCATCACGTGGTCCGTCATATAAACTGATTGTTAGGCCAGTGTACGCATAATACTATGTTAGTTTGAGTTTTTGGCATATTTGTTAGTTTGAGTTTTTGGCGTATTTATAAAAATAACCGTATGCCTATCATACTGACAAAAATAATGTTTTTCCCGCTTGGTGACCGGACGGCAATGCTGGAGGGCGGACATGTGGCCCTGTCGTCCTACCACCAGATGGCAACTACCTATAACCCCATGATTAGATGGTAGGTGATTAAGCCGGCTTAATTACATACACTAATTTTTTATATACTATTTGTTTGAATGTTTAAATATAGCAAATGAGCCTAAAAAATTATAAATTTTATATGCAGTCTCTCGACACAATGTACTTAACTGTGTAATTTTTTTCGTAATTTTATCCGTGAGAATGTTGCTAAAAATTTGTACGATTTTGATATTTATAGGAGTTGTTACGTATAGCAAACAAGCCCTAAAAATTATGAAATTTTATGTGAAGCCTTTTGACATAGTCATAGTAATTGCATATTTTTTTGAAAATTTTATGTGCTCTAAATTTATCACATTAATTCATATTAATTTAATCATGAAATTAGCAATGTTCAGCATCTTTTGTAGTGCCTGACCTTTGTCTTTCGCACATATTCAGCCCGTTGCTGCTATATTTTCTTTCCCGCTGTGTCCTTCACACAATTATCACTCTTTCTGTGTCATCCCCCTCGCGCGCTCCCTCGTCCGCACTAAGCCGTTATGTCTGTGCCGTTCCCCCTCGCCCGCTCCATCGTTTGCATATTTGTCAGTGTTATCATGCCGTCCCCCCTCGCTTGAAGTGCTGCTAGTTGACAAGGAGTTCTTAATTTGCGGGGTGAGCGCACCAGGTTCCCTTTTCGCTCGGCCATAAATACGAATCTCTCGCAATTCGTCATCGCTCATCTCAGTCGCTCATCGTAGAAGCTCATTCTCATGGTCGTCGCTCAAACTTAAGAGTACGCAGCGCATTATTTTGAGAAGCTGGTGCATAGCTCATTAAGAACGTGGCAAGAGGACGCGACAGTGCTGATTGCTTGTCCCAAAGGCAGTCATTTTTTTATCGCATGCTTTCGATGTTATTCCCGTAGTCCTAGTTAATTAGTGTTATTTAGTTAGTCATAATTATATAGTTTGTATTATGAAATAGGTCGTAGTAATTTAGACATAGTTTTTACTATTTCTGTGTGCGTGTGGTACCCATAATTTGTTATTATATGATAGTATGTAATTAAGCAGTCATAATTACTGTAGTGGCAATTAGTTAGGGTTAAGTAATGAGTTAGTGTGAAGTAAATAAGTGCTAAGAACAATGGTAATGAATCACTCGTAATTTTTTCAAATGGGTAATGAAATTGTCGATGATTAATAAATTATTCATATGTAGTTATACGCATGTAATCACAACTTGTAGTATTTTACTGTCATTATCAATCTTCACACTAATATTTTGTCTATGCCATTTGTTGCAAGGTACTCTCAAAATTAAGGATGTATAGCTAATTATTTTGAGAAGCCAGTGCATAACTCATTAAGGATGCGGTAGTGTTGATTGCTTCTCCCAAAAGCAGGTAATTTTATCACATGCTTTCAATGTTATTCCCGTAGTCCTAGTTAATTAGTGTTGTTTAGTTAGTCGTAATTAATATAGTTTGTATTACAAAATAAGTAGGTCGTAGTAATTTAGATATAATTTTTACTATTTTTTGTATGTATGATACCCATAATTTGTTATGTATGGTAGTATGTAATTAAGTAGTCATAATTACTGTAGTGGCAATTAGTTAGGATTAAGTAATGAGTTAGTGCTAAGTAATTAAGTGCTAAAGATGACGGTAATGAATCACTAATAATTTTTTGGATGAGGAATCAAATTGTCAAAAATTAATGACGTATTCATATGTAATTAAACACATGTAATCACTAACTTGTATTATTTTACTATAATTATCAATCTTCACACTAATATTTCATTTATCCCATTTGTTACAAGGTATTGTTTTACCGGAGCTTCTTGAACAGTTCTACGATGGGAATCACTGTGCCACTTATGGATGATAGGTGACGCGGCTGGCCCTCCGCCCTTGAAGCTGCGGGGAGGGAGGGGTCATTGGGAGCTGGACGAGTGCTACGTCCCAATCATACGGGCCACGGGCCATCTGGTGTTCTCGTACATGGTAGAGACTTACGCACCACAATGCGTAATGCGACAGTTAGGTTTCCACCAGGTCGTGCCCCCTCCGGACGGCAAGTTCCTACTGTGAGCCATACACCGGTGAGTCAAACTCCATTCAAGTAATGTTTACACTTTGTATGTCTTGCTCTGTAACATCGATGATTTCAGAAATGTAGGCAATCAAGAGCGGGTTGGCATGCTACGGACTGGCAGTCAATGTAGTATGAGTGGATGACGGCATGCACGGACTGGGTGCACCTGGATGTCGTCATGGAGCAGCGTCCATATAACGTCCGGATGTACGATGAGTACTTGGAGACTTAGGTAAGCAGAGCTCCTCCGGCTTCACTGCTATGTCGTACGGTCATGGTGAGAGCTCATCTGCACCACGAGAGAGATTTCTAGAGTCTTTCGTTCATGACATTATTGCTGATGGTTCGCAGTTTGGCATGTCTCAGCTGGAGGACATCGACGCTTACTAGACCCATCCTGCTGTACCTCAGCCTACTAGATCACCGCCAGCCAATCAACAAATGGAACTGTCTCCATACCCCTTCTGAATCGAGATGCAACCTCCATACCGATTGACGTACCCCACGAGACATGCATGTACTCAATGGAAGAGAAGTCCATGTACGGGGAGGCAGACACGGCGAGGAGATAGTAGTGGCTCAAATGGGTGAGCCATATCGCATCCCGTGCAATGCATTTTTATACTATTTCATGTAATTCTACAAATATTCGTAATGTATGAAATTCTCAGAAAAAATAGAGGTCACGCACTGCAAAAGATGCATGAGCATCGCTAATTTCACGATTAAATTAACATACATTAATATAAAAATTCAGAGCACATAAAATTTCTAAAATATTACATAATTAGGTCGACTCTGTCGGGAGGTTTTCTACAAAATTTCATAAATTTTGAAGCTCGTTGATATATATAACAACTCTTACAAATATAAAAATCATATGAATTTTTGAGCAAAATTTAGAGTGGATAAAATTGTCAAAAAATTACACTGTCAAGTTCATTGTGTCAAGAGATTGCATATAAAATTTTGTAACTTTTCAATCTCATTTACTATATTTAAAAATTTGAACAAAAAATATGTAAAAAAATTTGGACAGGTAATTAAGCCGGCTTATGCCATATTGCCACCAGACGGCAGGCCAGCAGCCATATTGTGGTGGGGCGGTATGCCACCTGCTGTCTGGTGGCCAGACGGAAGGCGCTTGCCGCTAGCGGCTGGGCCATGTGTCATCTGCAGGCAGCTACTGTCTGGTGGTCGGACGGTAGAAATATCATTTTGTCAATATCATGTGTATACTGCTATTTTTATAAATATAAGTACAAAACGGGTTATATATGCCAAAAATTTTGTTTGTTTGTCCCCACGCATGTACGTACGTATGCAATATACGGTGGGGTTTTGTAAAGTATTTTGATCTCGTTAACGTCGCTATTTAGCAAAGTCTGGGCCTAGACGCGGCTGGACTGGACTAGTGAGAATGCAACCTGTGCTAGCTCGGCAGCTGATTAATAGGTTTGATCACATCTTAAAGAGAAAAGTATTCTGAGTCACTCTTGGCTGTTCAATGAGGCCCGTCAAATCGATCACGCACTATAGCCTGGCTGAAGTGGCTGCTAGGCAATGAAACTGTTAGGCCATAGGAAGGTTGTGAATACAATGATAATAAATAATTAATTTTTGAGTTACATTAAAATTTGTGTTTGTGAAAGTTTCAGTCGATAACTGTTGGCGATCGGCAGGCTTTGACCACGGACGATAGTCTGATCGGCTTTATGACAAATGGTCCGATCGACGGGTCCGAACGGCAGGCATCGAACACGGTATTTCGATCATGGCAAATCGGCCTTGGTGGATCAACCATGGTATTCGACCATGGTAGAACGACCACGGTCGGTAGTCGTTAGGCTTTGACCTCCAATAGTGAACCGGTCATAAGTAATAGTGAACCGATCGTAAGCAATAGTGAATCGGTCGTAAGCTACAGTACCTGATCAGTAGTCGACGTACAGTGTATGGTTTGTGATCGGCAGTCGTAGACTTCACGGTTGGTTGTCTTAGACTTTGACTTCATGGTCGGTTGTCTTAGACTTTGTGATCAGTTGTCGTAGACCTCGCGATCAATAGTCGTAGACTTCGCGATCTGTTGTTTTAGACTTTATGATTGGTTGTCATAGATCTCACGATCGGTAGTCGTGGACTTTGCTGGTCGGTAGTCAAAGACTTTGTGATCGGTAGTTATAGACTTTGTGACCAGTAGTCGTAGACTTCATGGTCGGTACTCGTAGGCTTCGAGTGCTTCAATTTCAATTATCTTCGAGTACCTCGAGTCTCGTGTCTGATGGGCCAGCGATCTGACCGGCTTGTGGATGGCGGTCATACTGGTGGTCTGAAGTTGATTTTTGTAGAGCGTGGAATTGGTGGTCATAGATGATCTGGTTTAATATTACTGATCGTTAAGAGTGCGGTTTGCGTGTGTGGATTAATATCGGTCAAGTTGGGGAGAACTTGTGTAGAGAGAAAGTTCTTTGGTCTTTGCATGTGCAGGTTGGGCGTAGAGACGATCATGGTCGGTGATGAGGAGGACCGGGACTAGAAGGGGAAAGCTGAGGTTCAAGTGGTCAAAGATGTCACGCGAGGTGGTCAGGCTCTTGTGGAGCTCGTGCAAATCAATGGTGGTTGATACATGGAGAAGCTACCAAAGGTGCAGTCTTGGAGGTTTTGTCATGTGATGAGATTGGAGAAGTTATGGAAGGACTATGTAACTTGGAAGGTTTAGAGATATTGGAAAACTCATATTTAGAAGTGTTGTGGTTACAGACCAAACAGAGAGAGAGATGGTAGTGGAGAGTGATGAAGATAAGTGTAATGGCTTGGGTCCTCCCCATGGCTTACTCATATATATATATACACATGAGGAGTGCTTTTACAGCTATACCCTTACATCTGGTTATCCCCTCTGGGGGCAGTTATGTCATTACACATGGCCTATTCTGGGCCTTATAATCTCCTACCAGGCCTGTTGGGTTTAGGTGGGGGCCGCCCCTACGACAGGAAGGGTTTCAGATCCCTTAATTTTCAGAAGAGATAGGATTTCATGCCCGTGTTTGATGAGGATACGGTTTGGGGCTCTAACATATAAATAGGAGGGAGACTTTAAGAGTTAAAGTGTGGTTTTTGGTAGGGCTTTTGGAGGGAAAGCTTTGGTGCTAGGGTTTGAGAGGTGCCGTGAAGAAACTTTGTAGCCACCAATCATGATTCAGAAATAAGGTCAGAGCTGTTCTTGAAAAGTTAGTCGCGGCCGGTGGCGTGTTGTTCTGGGCATTGTCTTCGACTTGTTCTTGTTCCAAACAGAGTTTCACGTGGCAAGACAGCGTCCCTTCGTCGACTTGATTGCATGCTGAGTCGTTCACTCAATCGTCGTCAACAGTATCGGTAGGAAGAGCAAACCAGAGCATGTCTACTTGAAGGTGTTGTTTCTTCTCAAAGGCACATGTGATTGTGAGGTTTTGCTTCTAGTGTCGGAGATTTCGAGTACGTACAAACCAGTTGAAGATCAAAGGTCGAAGCGGTCGTGGTTTACGACTGATAAGGAGTTTTCGATAGCTGAGCGATCGAACGCCGAGCGGTAGAAATCATCGTCAAGGTTTTTGATTACGTGCAAAGGTGACAGAGATGTGTTGCTCCTGGTGTTGAAGATCTTTGCTGGACGATCAATTAGTTGAGCACTAAGAGATTCTAGAAAATGGAGGCAATTATTCATCCCCTCTGATTACTATATTTGATCATACATAGGTGCCGCTCGGTTGAGCTGAAATAAGCTAGTTTATAGTTGAAATTACATTGTAGCTAGCTGAAATTACACTGCAACTGATAATGGTTTATTTGGCATAATTAAATTTAAAAAAATTTAAAATAGAAAAAATAGGTTAGCCCATCATGGACAATGCGAACGAATACGGAAAAAAGAACTGGCAAAAAAGCTCAAAAAGCTAAAAATTTAGAAAAAGATGAAATTTAGAAATCGTGAAAAATAAACCAGAAGTTAAAAACTCAAGTCAAAATAAGCAAGACCATAAACGGTCCCTAATCCCATGCATCATGCATGATAAACGCTGGAGAAAGGTCAGTGGTGCGGTAAATGCCGAGATCGCTCGATCATTCTGCGGCGAGAGGCATACTACTCTTTTGTCCTGACTGGTGAAGTTGGGAAGTCAGGAGCTGGTAAAAAGGAAGCGGTTGAACTGATCGATCCAGCACCATACATCCCGGTCAAAGCATGTTAATTTTACTAGGATAACGTAGTATTACCTGTTCCTGGTTCCGCCGTTTCCATCTAGTATGTTTTTTTTTGTAGTTATATTGCCTCACACAACGCCAATGATTGGGCTCAAACAGCCTGTGGACAGGGCAAGCTTGCATCAAAGATCAATGAATGGATTTCTCTGTTTTTGAAGTGTGAAAAGCCCCAAAATTTCAAACCAAAAATTTCCTTTATTTTTGCTGCATTTTTGAGTGATTTTTTGAAAACTTTCCTTTTTGGGAAAGTTTTCCCCGCCGCCGCTTTCCTTTTTTGGCCAGCCGCCTTCCTCAGCCGCTGGCGCCTCTCCTCTTTCCGCCTTTCCTTCTCCCAGGCGCCGCTCCTCCTTCCCGTCACCTCCTTTCGCCTGCGCCCGCGCGTGAGGGCGCCCCGCTCCCAGCTTCGCCGCGCAGCCTCCCTGCGCCATCCCCAACCGCCTTTGACCCCGGTCTCCCTCTCCTGCCGCCCGGGTCCCACTTGCCAGCCCCTCTCCTCCCACTCTCCTTCTCCCGCAAGCCGCGCCGTCGCCCATTGCTGCCGCTCACCTGCTCCCTCGCGCATTTACTCGCCGTCGCATCACAGCGTCACCCCATCGCGCGGAGGAGACACGCCACCAACTCCCCCGCCCTCCTGTTGACCCCGGAGCCGCGCCCGTGCCTTCGCCCCGAAGCCTCCGCCCCTCTCCGCTCCGGGTATAAAACCCGCTCCCCTTGCGCCCCGGTCTCCTTTGCTCCCCGAGCTTCTCCACTGTCCCCGTTCTCCTCCCACCACTCCCCAGTGTCTCCCTGAGCCGCCAATCGACGCCGCATCGCCTGCAGCGCCGCCGCGGTCATCCCCTGCGCCGGCAAGCCCCGCAAGCAGATCTCCTTCTCCCCTGCTCCATTTCTCGATTGCATTCACCGAGAGCATCACCAACCCCTGTAATTCTTCGTGCTGCTCTCTTTTGGCCAGGAGGATCACCGCAGAGCTCCGGCACCGACGACCCTCCCCGGCCGCCGCACCCTCTCCGTGGCCAGCTCGCACCGCAGTCTCCCAGCTCCCAGCGCCACCTCCATTGTAAGCCCCCGAACCCCCAGATGGTGTAGCCGTAGCCGATTGGCCCCTCTCGCCGTCGGCAACCCTCTCCACCGCAAATCATCTGAGATACTCCCTCTGTCTCCCTCTCTCTCCTTTGATCCCCGCAAATCCTAACCACCCGAAATGGGTTCCCCAAGTCGAGATCTACCCGTTGACACTCTCCCTGGCCGCCGGAGTCCGTCGCCCTCGCCGGAGCACCACAGCTCCGCCCCTCTGCCTCTCGGTCGCGCGCGCACAGCCGGAGGTAGAAGACGACCGACGTGGCCGCTCCTCCTCCGTCCGATCCACCGCATACCGGTTCGGTCGCTCCGTTTAATCCCCGCCGTCCGATCTCCTTCCCCGCCTCCATCCGGGCCGCCCACGCTCACCGCCCCGCGGACGTCCGCGCCGCCACGCGGCAGCCATCCAGGCCGCACGGACGCGCCCGCGCTGGGCCGCCTCCCCCTCGGCCCACCTCTCTTCCCCCGCGCGCGCGCGAAATTCCCGTGGGCCGCGCGTTTGAATGCTGGGCTGGGCCGCGCTGTAGCCGGAGGCCGGCCCGGCACTATTCACCAATTTTTCCCGGATTAAATCTTTTCCAAAATGCCAAAAAATCCAAATAAATCCTAGAAAATCCCAAAAAATTCTCAAATCTCACCACTTTGCTCCAAATAATATTCCAGACCCATTGGTGACCTCCATTTCCACAGAATCATCCCAAATAAATTCCTAAAATTCCATTTGAAGGATTTATGCATTTTACTCCTTTTTAATAGTTTATTTTTCCTCGCTTGATTAGTCTCAAGCTGGATTTAATTTGTTTTATATGTTTGCGCTAGTGTCGGAGTCTCCGGAAGTTCAAGTGCAGTCACAGGAGCCAGGAGGTTCTTCGTTCGAGCTAGCGAAAATCATTCGGATTGACGGCAAGTCCCAAATCCTTTGATCATATTGCAACCCCTGATGTTTATTTATGTTAATATGCTATTTGCATTATGCTAATTGTGAAATGTTAGTTTGAAATAAAATAAAATGTTTAGAATGACTTGTTATGTAGTTAATCCTACCACCGTTAAATGCCCTGTTAAATTTGTTGCCATGCCTCTGTAACCCTAGAAATAATTATCTGTTAATCTAGATAAATTGTAGGCTATTATTATCATGCAAAGTCTTGTACTGATAAGGTTGTGGCTGCGGGTCAATAGAATTTGCAAACCCGACTCTAGGGTAGGGTGGTATGGGACACCGTGCCCTAGAGCGGAGAGTGCTTGCGGGCACAAGGTAGGGTAAGGGGGTTGTGGTGCGCCGCAAGACGGTTTTCGCCCATCTCTTACCCTAGGATTGGAGTAGGGTAAGTGGGGTTGAGGTGCCCCGCTAGATGGTTTTCGCCCATCGCTTACCCTAGGTTGGGTCGCGGGCCTGGTGAGGTTGCGGACCATGTGAAAATAAGGACTGAAACCCTTACGCTGAGCAAATGTCACAGTGATCGCTCAACCACAGGAATTGACTTGTCAACACTTGTCTAGTAGCTGCTCAACTCGATTGAAACTCTACAGGAGGTTTAGCAGTGAGGTTAGGCAAGCCGTGATTGGGTGCCTAACAACGGTAGAGTTCACTCGAAGCGGCACCGTTTTCTTTTGTGTGTGTGTGTGTGTGTGCGCGAGCCAGACCCGAGTGAATTCTACCGGGTAGAGCCTATATAAAGAGTTGAGCAGTGAAACGACCTGGCTTTCTTAACTCTGTCGCGGGAGTTAAGGGATCGTGTGGGTAAAGCTGAGCAAACTCTGCAGAGTCTAATAAATGGTATTCGAATACGCCGTGCTCCCGGTTAATGGAGCTGTGTCACTTGGGTGATTCCAGTCGCAAAGCTTAAGTAGTTTTGTAAATGTTTAACTTGTTTAGGTTGGTTAATGAACTCTTGTTGAAAAACCCCTGAGATCTTGAGAAGTAGTTTTGGGTCCCTTTTATAAAATATTTGCAAATAAAACTGCATCCACCCAAATTAATAAACCAAGTATACTCCCTTCCTTTGATGTTCCGTGCATGTAATAAGTTAGGGTCACTTTGGGACTTGCTGAGCCGGTTGATTGGCTCACGGCTTGCTTTTGCCCTTCTTTAGAGGATCAAGACGAAGGTGTTTGCCTCCCCGTTGAGGAAGTCCCGGAAGGTCGCTTCTTCGACGAGGACCCGTGGCTTTAGGTCTTGGCCGCGCTCAAGCGGATCTTGGAGCTTCTGTAATGTAATTATACTTTGGGCTTGCACGCCCCGCTGTTGAAAATGGATGTTAATCCGTATGTGAAGTATATGCTGAACTTTTGTTGTAGGCATGCAATGGTATACTCTTGCGCGACACTCCATAACTGTTCATGCATGAATAGTTGTAGGGTGCCGTGTCCGTACGCGCCCCTGGAAATGGGGGCGTTACAAAGTGGACCATGCAATATTTGTTCGGGACTGATAGAGCATCTGCATACGATGAGAAGAATCTTAGGCCTCTTGGATGATTAATTTGAGGAACTCATGGAGGATTGCAGCTGCATAAGGCTATCTTATGAACGAATTTATAGGGCACTTTTATAAGGATGTGATACATGTACCCCCAAGAGCTTGCAGATTCTGCCTTTTGTACAATTGTACTACTCGTTTATTCAGAACATGCAAAGTAATATAAATTGATCAAGGAATGCTTGCAGTTCCCTTTAATTTACTCAGTTCCCACATAGTATTGTCAAATTCTTTGTCGACGAAACTGAACACAGTTTAACATGGAGACAGAATCACGCAATGCTATCTTACGAAAAGCGTCAACATGTGGAGGTCATTAGTCTCGACCTCTTTTACGGTATATAAGATCTTTCTCAACAGTCTAATCTTCTTGATCCAACGAATTACATCAGTTAGAATCTGTTATACTACCCTACTAAGTATTAGGAAGTATAATGTATTAAGGGGCAAAATAGTAACTACCAAGTGGCGGCGGCCCTGTTCAGGTGGCTGTGGCGACCGCAACTACCGAGTGGCTACATAGGGGTGGAAACGAGCCGAGCCGGCTCGAGCCAAGCTCGGTCTGGCTCGGGTGAACAGTAGGCTCGGCTCAGCTCGGCTCGGCTCGTTTCCGAAACGAGCTACACGAGGGGCTCGGCTCGGCTCGAAATGAGGCTCGAGCCGGCCCGCGAGCTCGAACGAGCCAAAATGGCTCGCACAGACAGAGAGAATTCAGAACAAGCATTTCACACAAACCTAACCGAAGCAAAAGTCTCCCCAATATCACCACCAAGTTCGCATCTCTCGGCACCCAGACCTCTCAATCCGCCTCCCATATCAACCAAATCACCCCAATGCTGCCAACCAAATCACCCCGATACTAACAGAAATTAACCATGCAAGGAACAAAATCATAGTTTCGAGGAACAAAGCGAGAAGAAGTAAGGGAGCCCACTAGCCCAGACCTTGCAGCCGAAGGAGATGCGTTCGACGTCCACAGGCACGATGGAGCCGCCGGAGTCGCCCATCCCGGTCGCCGGCAACCGCCCCGGCGTCGATGGCAAGGTGGCGCGGGCGCGCGGCCCCTCCCCGTCCCCTCTTCCTCCCTTCCTCCCTCTCCCTCTCCTACCTAGCGGCGGGCCATGGAGGAGGAGGCGGAACCCAGACCGGATTAGCGACGATTTGGGGAAGGAGGCGGCCATGGATCTGACCAGGGCCGAGTAGGAGAAGCCAGAGGGGGAAGCTGGAGGCGGGCTGGGGGTTGTCGGCCGGCGCCAAGGGGGAAGACAGCTCAGCGGCAGAGGAGAGCACCGGTGGCAGGGGAAGACAGCTCGGCGGCGGGGGGAGTGCAGACGGCACGGGGGTGAGGGCAGCAGTAGCACACGTCGGCGGGGGTGTGGGGGGTAGCACACATCGGGAGGAGCACGGTGGGCGGAGGCCGGCGGGATTCATAGCCTTGACGGGAGACGACGACACTGACGGGAGACGAGAGGCTTGAGTCATCGAGTAGGGATTCACGAGAGACTGAGTGGGGAATGGGATTCAAGATATGTATGCGAGTCGCTGGGATGCCCGAGCCAAAATAGCTCGCGAGCTGGGATTCAAGAGATGTCCGAGATGCCCGAGCCAAAAAAGCTCGCGAGCCGGCTCGTGAGTAGCTCGAGCTGAGCTCGAATTTTTCGCGAGCTGTAAAGAAGGCTCGGCTCGGCTCGAAATTTCACGAGCTCGAGCCGAGCCACGAGCTTCGAGTTATTTTTCCACCCCTATGGCTACATGGTATCGAACTCTTGGCCGATCAGTAGTCTCCGCGTAGGCGCCGAAGCCCGGCAGCTTTAACGATTAATTTGGTTTTATGAATTAGGTTTAGGGTGGATAGCTGTGCAATTTAGAGAGAAAAGTCTATAATACTCTTAAGAAATCAGCGACCAGATTTAATTTCTACAACTTCTACTGTCATCCCTCAGTAGTAAGTAGAATGTAATGTAAAACGTTCCTTAGTATGTTATGAACACCTGTCTACCAATTCTACTGCTACGGCAGTACATAGTACATACAATCCTCACACCACACGTGAGCTCTGCGATTATTTGGAGTCCGGGACTATGGACACGCTACGATCCAACAAGCAACAAGATAAATACTATTCTGAAGTAAATGACAGTGCAACCTTCCATTCCAGAGCACTGGAGTTACAGAGCAATTGCCATGGCAGGCAAGAGCGAGAGCATGCCACTCCTAACGACCGAACCGTGGTTAATCCGACAACTCCCCATGCCGCCGTACGGCTGTTTATGCACTACACGCGCCCTTAGGACCAGGCCACTTAGATCGCGCGGTCTCGCTCCACTTTTAATTCGCGGGAAGAGACTCCCCGCCGAACCGTCCCTAGCTCTCCCGGCTCATAAACAAACCCAAACACAAGCAGTCAAGCACATGAAACTGGATGTGATAGATGTTTTGTAGAACCCGTGGAGAAGGTATCAGCTCCAAGTAGAACTAAAAGGCAATGCCAATTGACTATGAAGTATCATAATGATATTTTATTATTAGACAATAATAAGCTTAATACTTATAAAGAAGCAATGGTAAGCTTAGATTATGAGAAATGGTTTGGAGCCATGAAATCCGAAGTACAATCTATGTACGACAATCAAGTTTCTAACTTAGTTGATCCGTCCGATGATGTAAAAACCATTGAGTGCAAATAGATTTTTAAGAAAAAGATAGATATAAATAGAAATATTCATATCCATAAGACAATTGGTGACGAAGTGTTTCAAACAAGTTCAAGGTGTTGACTATGATAAAACTTTCTCGTCTGTCGCTATGCTTAAGTCTGTCCGGATTATTTTAGCTATTGCTGTATATTTTGATTGTGAGATATGGCAGATGGATATCAAAACAACTTTCACGAATAAAAACATAAATGAGAGTGTGTACATGACATATCCTGAGAGTTTTGTCGATCTACAAAATATTAGAAAGATATGCAAGCTTGAAAAATCTACAAGTGCATTGAAGCATGCATCTCGGAGTTGGAATATTTGTTTTGATGAGGTAGTCAAAAGGTTTTGCTTTATCAAGAATGAAGAAGAGCGATATGTTTACAAAAGGCTAGTGGGTGCACACTTATTTTTCTGATATTATATATGGATGACATATTATTAATCAAAAATATTATTTCTATGCTTGAATATGTAAGTCTTTATTAAAAAATAGTTTATCTATGAAATACTTAGGAGATGTGGCATATATTTTGGACATAAAGAACGATAGATATAAAACTAAAAGACTAATTTAATTAAGTCAAGATATATACACTGACAAGGTGTCGAAGTGGTTTAATATATAGGATTCCAAGAATGATTTCTTGGCTATGTTACATAGCATTAGTCTTAGACTCTTAGTACGACTTAGTGTCCTTCGATACCTGATGAATGAAACCAGACGGATAAGATTCCATATGCTTCTGTCATTGAGTCTATCATATATGCCATGCTTTGTACATGCCTAGATGTGTTATATGCTCTAAGTGTTATTAGAAGATATCATTCAAATCCTGGTGAAGATTACTGGATAGCTGTAAAGAACATTCTGAAATATATAAGGACTAGGGAAACATTTCTTATTTTTGGAGGTGAGTAAGAATTTGTCGTAAATGGTTACACTGATGCTAACTTTCAAATTGATAAAGATGGTTTTTGATAACAGTTTGGATTTATGCTTTGTCTTAATAGAAGAGCAGTGAGCTGGAAAAATTCCAAACAAGAGACGGTTGCTGATTCTACTACGGAGCTGTCTATATTGTGGCTTCTGAAGCTGCAAAGGAGGATGTTTGGACAAGGAAATTTATTTCTGAACTGAGTGTGGTCTCTAGTGCCTTTAGTCCAATAAATCTTTATTGTAATAATAGTGCAGCCATTGCATAAGCTAAAAAGTCTAGATCACATCAAAAGTCCATGGACATACTTTGGTGTTTTCACCTCATTCGCGATATTATTGATAGAGGTGATGTGATGATATGTAAAGTGCATACGAATTTAAATATTGCTGATCCATTAACTAAGTCTCTCCAGTGGCCAAAGCATGAGGCGCATATAAGAGCCATGGATATTAGATACTTGCATGATTGACTCTAGTGTAAATGGAAGATTGTTAGTGATATGCCCTAGAAACAATTGTAGAGATAATTACATCACTTCTATATTTATCATCTTTTGAATAATATGTTATTATGTTCCTTGAATTAATTATCATTTATAAATGTTAGTAAGTATGTGATTTGTTGGTGAAGCTCGTTATTTTTTTTATATGATATCATTCTAAAAGTTCTCTGATCGGATGTCACTGATTAGAACATTTGTGACTTATAGACCAACACATGTATTGATTAATGACCACGTTTCACTGGTCAGAGATGTGGGGATATCAAATCAATAATGTAGACATATGTTAGAGAACATGATGTTGGATTGACTCACATTGAGATACTGTTGAAATTGTTATGTTTTTATATGTCATCAGTTGTTTTCAAGTAGTGATGATGTCTAATCTTTGTACCTGAGTTCAGTATAATTTTTTCATATGTAATAGTACACTTAGAGGTTATCAAACACTACTTCATAACTAAATAGATATAAAGGTTTAGAGTGGTTAGCTTTGTAATTCAGAGCGAAAAGTCTGTAATACTCTAAAGAAATCGATAATCAAATTTGACTTCTGCTGCCATCATGTATCAGTAGACTGCAATGTGACGTGCGTTATGACCACCAGTGTACCAATTCTAGCGCTACGGCAGTACATAGTACATACTATCCCCACACCACACGTGAACGCTGCCATTATGTGGAGTCCGGGAACTATTGACACACTACGATCCAACAAGCAACAAGACAAGTTCCCCGACGAAACAACCATGGTCCATGGGAGAAGTACCTCGGAGAGTAAATACTATACTATACTGAAGTAAACGACAGTGCAACCTTCCCTTCCAGAGCACTGGAGTTACAGAACACTTGCCATGGCAGGCAAGAGCGAGCGCATACCACTCCTAACGACCGAACCATGTTACCTTCCCGGTTAAGTGGTTAATCCAACAACTCCCCATGCCGCCGTGCGGGAGTTCATATACTAGACGCGCCCTTAGGACCAGGCCACTTGATCGCGCGGTCGCGCTCCACTTTTAATTCGCGGGAAGAGACGCCGCGCCGAACTGGCACTAGCTCTCCCGGCTCCCATAAACAAGCCCGAGCACAACAAGCAGTCAAGCGCAGACACAAGCGCGCAGAAGCACATTGTTCTCGTTTCTGCCACCGACACCTCGCGTGATCGGAAATGGCAGGTCAAGCAGGCACCGGCCGCTCGGTTCCGCAGTGTCTCTATCTCTTCTGCTTGCTGGTCTCGTGCATTGCGCTCGCGGCGCGCACGGAAGCCAGGCCGCCGAGCCGGCGGGACCTCGACATCGGCATCGGCAACGGCAACGGCGGGGGGATCGGCATCGGCATCGGCATTGGCGGCGGAGGCGGAGGCGGTGGCCATGGAGGCGGCTCGCCGTCGTCGTCCGAGCCGCAGCCGTGCGACTTCGAGAACGAGCGGCTGTACAAGGCGTACCTCGTGATCCAGAAATTCAAGAAGACCGTGACCTGCGACCCCCAGGGCATCACCAACAGCTGGCAGGGCACCAACCTCTGCGACGACAAGACCAAATTCTACAAGGGCTTCTACTGCGAGCGGCCGCCCAACGTCACGGACCGGACCATCGCGTCGGTCGACTTCAACGGATACACGCTGCAGGCTGGCACCCTGCGGGACTTCGTGAACAACCTCCCCGACCTCGCGCTGTTCCACGCCAACTCCAACGACTTCGGCGGCGCCGTGCCCAGCCTCAAGGGGCTGCAGTACTTCTACGAGCTCGACCTGAGCAACAACAAGCTCGCGCGCAGCACGTTCCCGGCGGACGTGCTGGGCCTCACGAACGCCACCTTCATCGACATCCGGTTCAACAATTTCTACGGCGAGCTGCCGGCCGGCGTCTTCTGCTCGTTCCCGCGGGTGCAGGCCATCTTCGTCAACAACAACCAGTTCTCCGGCAACCTCCCGGACAACCTCGGGGACTCACCGGTGAACTACCTTTCCCTCGCCAACAACATGTTTACGGGGCAGATTCCCACCTCCATCGCCCGCGCCGCGAACACGCTCTTCGAGGTGCTCTTCCTCAACAACAGACTCAGCGGCTGCCTCCCCTACGAGCTCGGCCTGCTCGCCAAGGCCACGGTCATCGACGCCGGCACGAACCAGCTCACCGGCACCATCCCGGCGTCGTTTGCGTGCCTGCAGAAGGTGGAGCAGCTCAACCTGGCGGACAACCTGCTCTACGGCGAGGTGCCCGACGCGCTCTGCCGTCTCGCGTACGCACGGTCGGGCAGCCTGCAGAACCTCACGCTCTCCGGCAACTACTTCACATCGCTCGGGTCGTGCTGCTGGGACCTGCTCAAGCAAGGGAAGCTCAACGTCGACCGCAACTGCATCCCATGGGCACCCAACCAGCGCTCGCACGAGGAGTGCACCTGGTTCTTCCACAGGACCAAGACAACGTGCCCCGTCAGCATCCACGTGCCGTGCCACCCTAAGTACCACGGCGACGAAGAGACGGCCGACGCGGGGAGGGAGGAGGCCGCCGCGGCGGCGGAGTACAAGTACCGGACCTACCCGGCGCTGCAACCGTGAGGCCGGGCCCGGCCGGCAGCGACGGCACAAATTGAAAGGAGCAAAAGCACTGTGCGTCTCGTGAACGCGACACGACGCAGCTGCTTGGCTCGTCGTGTTGTGTTGATGTGTTGTGTACTGCCGTAGTTATGTTCCCTTCCACATCCACTTTTATGGTCCACTTTAATTTCGGATATGCGTGGTATGCCCCGGCATGTCTGGCTAGGTACGTGGTCACAAGTGACTATTTCTTCTGATGAATCAAAAGGACGTAATAATTCACATCAAGCAAGCTAGGGCCTTATTTAGTTTTCCTCAGGTGTGCTTTAATTCAGTTTGCCAAACTGTATTTGTTATGTTTTTCTTTATTGGGCTAGATTTCTTTATTTAGCCTTATTATTTGTCGGTGTTTTAATACCAATATTATGTATGATTTGTTTGGATTCGGATGAAACTCTTATCACTAAGATGTGGTATAATAATATAGAAGAAAAGCACAAGAATTTTTATACAGGTCTGGCCCTTTTTCCTGAGAGAATAATAACCTTACGTCTTGTGTTGCTATTGCTCAGAGAGGAAAATTACAAAGTGTGTAATGAGAAATGCCTTGTACTATCTCTTGCTTGGATCCACCCCCTCTTACATCTCTCCGACATCAATCTTTATATAGTCGATGAAGCGATGGTCGTTATCTTGCGCCAAAAGACGTCCCTACGATTCAGATGACAACCGTTCATTAGAAGTTATTGTCAGAGAGATATGAGGGTGGTTCGCCATACAACAGTTGTTGTCAAAGAAAGATCATGTGCGGTTATTAAAGATAAGCGCAAGTTTTAATTGTCTTGTCAAGTGACTCTACGAGGCACTAGATAGACTATTCGTAGGAAGTCTATGACAAGGTCATAAGACATCTTACGAATATATGATCGTAGAAAGATTTACGACTAAGAAGTAGTCGCAGTAAGACTTACAATTATGTGGTCGTAGACAGACTTACGACTAAAGAGTAGTCACAGTAAGACTTACGATTATATGGTTGTAGAGAGACTTACGATTAAGAAGTAGTCACAATAAGACTTACGACTATGTAGTCGTAGAAAGACATATGACCAAAGATAAGTCGCAGTAAGACTTACAACTATGTGATCGTAGAGAGATTTACGACCAAAGAGCAGTTGTAGTAAAAATTTACGACTAATAACTAGAGAATTATAATATGCTCATCAATATTTTTTTGTTAAACTCCTCTCTTTAATGAAAGACAGAGCACTTGCCCAATTCTTAAAAAGAACAAGAAGTACGTTGGTCTGGACTGATAATCCAACGCGTGGTGGTGGATACCAGCAGAGCTGATATATAGCTAGTCACATGCTATTTTGTTGATCACGGGCGCCTATATGTATGCATGCGACGTCCATGAATATGTGTAAATGTAATAGACTAACTTTCTTTTGTTCTAGGTGAGGTTTTGGTCATGCATCCCTCTCATGATCATCAGCAGGTTGGGTGCGCACCATGGGGGTGAGTGGCGGAGCCGATTAAAAGTAAAACAATTTGATAAACACCGTGCAAAAATCTAGGTCCCGTATGTGATATCTCTAACTGTTTGTACTAGCTATAATTCGGCCTAACTTTTGCACGTCTTTATATAGTTGCATAGACATGCATGCATGAGCTATGTGAACTACAGAAACAAACAAATTGTAGCTATATATTGTTTGGAACAGTGAAAATAGGGTGAGGAGAACATCTAAAAGCTTCAGATAAGGATAATAAAAGATATATCTGACGCAACTCTTCTAGAATTAAGAAGCTATAACATAAGCTCATCCTGTGTGAAGTGCATTAGCTCAAGCATGAGGTACACTAAACTATATAATTCCATGCAGAAAACATATGGCTGAACCCAGATATAAAACCATCCAAAATAATGCAAGTTCCATTAGAAAAGAGCATCATATATGATCCAATAAAATTAAGATTACTCTTACCAAATTTGAATAATGCAAAGTCACATAAGCAAACTTCAATACTATGAAATGCATTAGCTCTAGCAAGAGGAAAGCTAGAGCACACATATATACCAATAATGAAACCATCCAAATAATGCAACTGCCCATCAGAAAAGAGCAACCGGTTGTAACTTCTCACACAACAATATTACTCTGGCATACCTTCCACGAAATAACACTAGATGTGAAGAAAACAACATTAACATGACCAGATGACCTCCAGTTTTAAGTGTACGAGACTCTAGTCGCACAAGCAAACATCATAATAAAGATAGTTCCGGAATAATGAGCACCGTATGGTTTGATACGGTGCACTTGTTATAAAAGCAAGCATGGCACTGGCATAACGTTTATAGTCTAGTAATAGACTAGTTGCTGATGCTTCCCTCCTGAAAATTGGCACCGTACAAACGAAGCTATAAGCCCAATTATTTTTAACTTATGGCTTAGGACTCATGCCTTCTATCAACACAAACAAACAGTACACCAATAATATAACAATATATGTACAAAAGAATGTACCAATGTACCATCACCTATTGTGATTATTAAGGAATATGATGATAATCCTCATCCTATCCTATTCATATATATAAAACCCCCAAAGGGGTAGAAGAGAGCCAGAGGCACTCATTTCACACTAGCTCTATCTCTCTGTCGGTCGGCTCTGGCTCCCTTAGTTCCATATCCCCAAGGGGAAAAGAGGTGCCATGTACCTACTGGTGTGCTCATACCACAACAGTTGGCGCCGTCCGTGGGGAATGCGCAAGAAGCTGCGCTAGGAGGAGTCATCACCATGAAGGAGATTCGTGGGATTTCGGCCGGCTGGAAGGAAAGCGCTATGAAGGTAGGAAGGTAGAGAAACTTCAAATTGGCCATGCAGTATGCATCATAATATTTAGCACTTGTTGGCTTTAGCTTTCCGCTACCATTATTCGATCTGATTTGTGCTCAAATCACACAGTGGCTTCGGCCCCAGCGTAGTCTATGGAGTATAAAGCGCCAGAAACTTAGTCGTTCTAGGCAACTCTACAAAGTATAAAATAAATCGCACGATGACTTCGGCCTTAGTGTACTCTACGGAGTGTAAATTGCTGGGAACCTTGTGTGTCCTGGGCAACTCTACGAACTAGAAAATAAATTGCATGGTGGCTTCGACCCCAACGTACTCTACAGAGTATGAAGTGCCAGGAATCTCGTGTGTCTTGGGCCACTCTACGGAGTATAAATAAGTCAGCGATGCAGGGATGGAGCATTCATGGCTGTGCACGCTTTCCACTAGTCCCCGACATGTTGATACTCGCCCGACTACTTTAGAGTCGAGACTTCATCAACGCTCGACCACCTCGTGGTTCATGGCTTCGTGGACACTCGACCACCTTGTGGTCGTGGCTTCGTCGATACTCGATTGCCTCATGGTCGGGACTTCGCCAATGCTTCTCTGACACCTTGTGGATGGGAATTCGTCAACGCACATGACCACGTGGTCGTAAGGCATTTTACGAGCACCTTGTGGCACGACTACATCGACACTCGTCTGACCACCTCGTGGTACAGACTTCATCAACGCTCCACCACCTCATAGTCGCACCTTCCTCGACACTTCGCTCGATATCCTTGTGGTCTAGACTTCATCGATGCTCGACCACCTTGTGGTTGTGCCTTTGTCGATACTTTATTCGATCACCTCAAGGCCAAGACTATGTCCACGCTTGAACACTTCGTAGTTGCAATTCGTCGATACTAGACCACCTTGTGGTCGTGGCTTCGTTGACACTCGACCGCTTCGTGCTCAAGACTTCGTCAACACTCGATGACCTCATGGTCGTGACTTCGTCGACAATCGACCACCTTGTGGTTGGGACTTCGTCGACGCTCCTCCAACACCTCGTGGTCGGACTTCATCGACCCCCTATGACCATGTGGTCACGAGGCATTTTATGACCACCTTGTGGTCACCACTTCATCGATGCCAGTTCGAAGCATGGGGATGAAGCGCGCATCCTTCAAGTATTCATCCCACCACTGACTTCATCGACGCCTGACGCCTATGCCCAAATCATGATTGACGTAGTCGTGAGGCATTCTACGACCACCTCATGGTCGTGACTTTGTCGACACTCATCTAACCCTAAACAAGAGAGCTCACATGACAAAGAGGTGTTAGATGGTTAACCTTACATGTCTCTATCCCAACCCCTTTTATTGGTGGGCAACCAGCCACCAACACCGCTTAATGGATCCTATCCACTATTATAATGAGAGAAACTCGTTAACCCCACACACAGAGGTTTTACTCACACAGGTTCACTTATACACGCTTTTCAAAGCACATAAGTGTACATTCACTAAATCCTTAGCCTTGATCCGCCTTAATCAAACTAGCTCCACCATGACCTAAACCGCTCTCCAACACATCACCCATGCGCCGCGGTTTTAATCCAAGGTGGTTTCCAATATTTTGGTTAAACTACCAAGATACCCTTTGTTGAAAGCAATCGCCATACTTGTCATATGTAGGTACACCACTAGCTTGCCACGCGTCATCAAGTCTCTCCCGTCCTAATTCCACTGAACCACGGCTCACTTGGCTCGTGCAAGCCACATGGCGCCATCCCGCCGTTCGAACTCGCTTTCAACACTTGCCGCGTTTCTCGTGCCATACTTGAGTTCACCGTCTCACTTGGCATCCTCGATTGTTCTAGGCCTCAGCTCCGATCCTCGCCATTGACCACGGTTGACTCCAAACGACCATACATATTCAAAGACAAAGAAATCGTTTTCAGGCACACTTTCTTCATAACTTAACCTGCATTAGCCAAGACATGTATCATGCAACTTTAATCCAATAACCCAAGTCATCCACCTCAATTCATCACTCAAATCGTAAAATCCTCAACTTCCGACTAAAACCAATCCAGACAAAGAGCGATTTTTGCAAACTCTCTTGACCACTCCATAAACATTGCAATAGTTCATCACAACACTAACCTGAATCTTCTCACATGATCCTTCGTAGGGTACGACCTGTGAGCTGTCACATGTATCTATGTCACCATTTTTTTTTCTTATTATGAAATACACCTATAACTGGAGCGAGGATTGTTCTGAATGATCCAAAATAGTAGCATGCTTCATATGCTTTGTTAGCTGTATTAAATATAAGAAATTAATGGTACCAATAGACATGTTTACAGCTATGCAATGCATGAAACATTGATAAATAGTAGCAAAAAGGCAACCGAAACTATTGGTTGTTCTAGGTACAGTCAAAACTAGGTAAGCCAAAACTATGTGCCAGCAACCTTTTTTTATCTAGTGATCAATTCAAATTTTGGAAATAGGCTAGCCAAGTAACAAGCATGGGCCACCTCACGATGGGCCAACATGGCTACCAAAGGGCCAAGGTGCTACCCTCTATTCCCTCCAAGTCACCGCCACACTGAGTCTACAAGGAATAATAACAGAAGGCTGAGGACAAACGTACTAAGCGGGCCACATATATGAACAAAACAATGATATGTATAAAACCATCTCCCGGCCACCAACCCGCCTTTTGATAATAGATAAGATCCGAGCAAGGAAATGGTGAGATATATGACTACCTCCTAGTATAGTTCTTGTGCAAAACAGGTCCAATATTGCCCATTGATAGAAAATTCCCATATGCAATTGTACGACAAAACTCTTGATCTGGCAATGAAGCAAACATGCACATGTAGTGATTAATCTGTTGTAATCATAGTTCTTGCTTGCAATATTGCTACTACTTATTTTTCTTGTCTAAAATGCTATGATACTACCCTTACAGTTGTCAAGCAAGTCTTAAACTTATAATCATGATTGTCAGTTCAGAACCTACATTGCATAAATTTATATTTGATTCTTCCATCAGACATGTTTATGCACACAAGTATTGAATATTTGAGTAACTACTCTTCTATTCATGCCATTGCAGCGAGGAAAAAGAAAGAATAAGGAATCACCTGTTGTGCTTTGATTGTCAGGATTGCCAGTTGGTTCGAAGCAAATGATTCCACAGAAAGATTGGTGCTGCATTTGTAGATCACGGGTTGGGTTATGTGGCAGCATGCATGCATGTTTGGCGACACTTGTAATGCACTAGTGCTAGGTGTCTTCTTGTCATTTCTTGCATGATTTGGGTACCTACGTGGTTTGATGGTGGGCTGACAGCTAAGAAAAAGTTGGTGTTGTATTTACAACTAGCCTCATAGGCGCGGCGTCATGCCGCGCCAGCCACCGTATGTACCGAAATAAAGTGTAAGATTTTTTTTGAAAAAGTCGAGGGTCCTTTCGCAATAAAAGGAGAGCAGAGAGTTTTTCCCGTAAAAACCAAGGACTGTTTTAAAAGAACCGAGGGTCTGTACGTAATTTTGGAAACTACGGGTCGTTATCAACGAAAAAATATGCAGGGGCCTATTCAAAAAAATATAGGGACGTTTTTGCGATAACAAAGGACCTTTACATAATTTTAGGAAAATACAGGGACATTTTCGTACCATACGCAAATTCGTGCGCCACACATCGGCCGGAGCGAGCACACGAGGTGACGTGGGAGGCCCTCCGCGCGAGGAATCCCGGGGGCATAATAACGGTAGATTTGGGATTTGGGTTACGCACTTATGTAGCAGCATGTATGCATGTATAGCGACACTTTTGATGCACTGGTGCTTAGGGGTGAAAACGGGTCGGGTTAATGCCGACCGATCCGGCACCGAATCCGATTGGTACCGAATCCGACTAGTACCGAATCCGGAGAAAAAAATATGGGTTAGGATATGGTAACAGTAATATCCGTCCGAATCCGAATATCTGTCCGAATCCGATACATCTTCAAGTTTGATTTCAAGTTAGTGCTACTATTTGACGTTTCATTTCCTTTTGCAATGGTAAAATAAAATCTTCCACATCAGCTATTAAATAGTAACATCAAGTCAGTGCGTCCTACTCCATTTACTGCACTGTATGCATTCCTTACAAACAAGTAGGGTTGCAATCGAAATGGGTTAATCCCGACCGATCCGACACCGAATCCGGAGAAAAAATATGGGTTAGGATATGGTAATAGCAATATCCGTCCGAATCCGACCCGTTTTCACCCCTACTGGTGCTAGATGTCTTCTTGTGATTTCTTGCGTGATTTGGGGACCTACGTGGGGATCTGGGCCGCTCACCAGTCACCACTGGTAACTCTGTCTTCGGATCTGCGCCGTCCGCTCCCTCTCTCCCTCTCTTCTGCGTAGCAAAGTAACATCAGCAGGCCCATAAAATGATGTAACAGAAGCCCGATCTTACTGGTCCATCACCTCATCGGCCCTTTACATTTTGTCGTCTCTAATTGCCAGGGAATGTAGGCCAACCTAAGCCCGCAACCCACCCCCCACCCACTTTGTCAACACGGGCCGAGGGGTGCTACTGGGCCGAGCGACCCGCTGCAGGCGCGCGTCGCGGAATGGTGTTTCCGGGCCATGGACCGTCTCGGCCCGTGTTGTACCTAGTGTCCGAAAGGATCCATGAGGACCACGAGCGCACGACCCGGTTTGACAACCACGCCGTCCGGCGCCGGCGGCCACCGTTGCCGCCTTGTCGCTGGCCCCGCGGCTCGCGCGGTCGTGCCGAAGCAGACGGCCGCCCGTGCCCCGTCGTGCCCGTTGGGTGGACCTGCATTCTCACTTTCTCAATATTTTGGAGAGTTCGCAGATGAAGTGTGCTGTCCGAGGTTCGATGGACCACCGGCGTTACGTCAGGCGCGCGGCAGAACATGCCAATGAAGCATGACAGATGAAACGTCTGGATGCGGGAGATTCAATTTTTTACCACTCTTAAGGCTGCGATCAGCTTGGCTGATGCTACAGTGACAGAGGCTTATTTGGCACTATTCACAAGTTTCGTCTTTTTCTGAAATTTTGGCTTTTTGTTGAGTTTTTTTGCCGGTTCTTTTTTTTCCCGTATTCGTTTGTATTATACGTAATGGGCTAACATATTTTTTTTATTTTTAAATTTTTTTAAATTTAATTATGCAAAATAAGCATCTGTCAGCTACAGTGTTTTTTTCATCCAGCTACAGTGTTTTCAGCCATAAGCCACGGGCTTTTCAGCCATGTTGATCACAACCTAAGATTGACATCGAGACTCTGTCATTTACATGTAGGGTCACCTGAGTCACTGACAATGGGCTTGGGTGGCAAATCTATTGCCACCCGAATCGTAAGGGTGGCAAATAAATAAATTTTCCTCTTGATGCAATGCCGTTGGCCCGTTTCACCTCTTAAATTTGAGTTCTATTTGGCTTGAATTTAGATATCTATTCTTCTCAATTAAATCGATGCCTAGTTTCCCATAGATATCTCAGAGTTGGTTCTTGAAAACACTTATTTAAACTCTGCAACTTAAGAAGGCATTTATATTAGCTTTTGTTGATGGCTTTTGACTATGACTTATAGTTTTTAGTTGAAAATAAATAGTGGTGGCTAAAAATGACTTTTAGAAGGAGTGAGCGAATGGTGCAAAAGTGAGTGAGAAATAGATACACATGACAAGAAAGAGAGGAGTGGAATGGGTGATACACCCGTGATCCCTATTTTATCCCTAGAGTGAGACAATAATGAGAGAAGTAGAGAAACTATTTTTAAAAACAGGTATTCATACTTGCTATTAGCTTTACTAAGTAAAAACTAGAAACAGAAACCAATAGCCTAACACTCGCGACTAACGTGCCACTCAGTTAGGCTGAAAGAAGCTGACTTATGGCTGAAATTGCACTGTAGCTGATGGTGACTTATTTGGCGTAACTAAATTTAAAAATAGAAAAAATAGATTAGACCATCACGAACAACACAAACGAATATAGGAAAAAAGAACCGACAAAAAAGCTAAAAATCAGGAAAGAAAACAAAATTTAAAAATAATAAAAAATAAATCAAAAACTAGAAATTCAAGTTGAAATGAGTAAAATGTAAGCCTCCAGAAAAAACCAGTACAATAGCAGGTCTGGTGCCTGCCTCATTTTCTAGGCTCCCAGCTCCCAGAGGTGCCCTGCTCCTTTTCTTCGGTATCTACACTTCTTTGGCTTATTTCAATCTTAGTTGTTGCTAGCTGGAAATATGCCATTGGGTAGAATTCCACAGATTGGCAAATTGTCCAGGCTAGGGTCATTAATGCTAGCTGGAAATATGCTATCGGGTAGAACTCCTGCAACTCTCTTTACACTCTACACATTTCGACCATATAAAAACCGAGATCAAACACTCCTCTACTGGTCTAATCGCTTGGCCAATATGACCATAGGTCACCAGTGGTCAGACTACTCGGCCAGCATGTCCGATGCCTTAGACAGAGGCAAGAACAACTCAAGTTTCAAACTCCAAAAGGACCAATTTAAAAACCACAGCTACAAATCTTATGGAACTTAGTACAAACATTCATAAGGATATCACTAACCTATTCCAAGCAAAAATCAAAAGATTAATATCAAACTTACGACATTTATCCAAAATAAGGAAACTTATACTAAAACATGCCAAAATCAAACTTTGAGCCAAAGGCTTACTCGTGGGTTAAGAATGGTCAATATGACCTTAGATAAGTTTCTACATGTCACAACAAGTAAGAACATCTAAATATTTGAAGCCAAAATATCTAGAATAAAATTTCACAAAAAGGGCTCCAAATCAGGATAAACTAAAGAACTTTTCATAGAAAATGGTTAAATACATGAAATATGGTCTCCAAGAGATATCTTCACCACTTAAATATTCTTAGCACCAAGAAAAATCAAAAGGGGGAAGAAAACACAAAAAAATCAAGCCAAATCAAGAAATAACTTCAACTTGAATACAAAGACTTAGACGAATTTGGTGGGTTTATTGATACTTGGAGATGAACAATTATAGTCCCTCCATCATAGAGAACAGAACTCTAACCCTAAAGCACTCACACAAAGCCTTCAGCACAAGAAACTCTAATCTTAAGGTGCCTCTCCAAGCATAAGAAATATTTTCTCTCAACACACACAAGGACGTATATAGTAAAGACTACTTACCTCATACCTAACCCTAACAACCAGCCCATACTTAGTGGATACAACAACTTACAAAAAAAAACTTGGTAACAAATACACAAATGAGTTTTACACTTGCACACATACATGCTTCTCAAAGTACGACTTCCACATGGCTACAATAGCCCGATAAAATGCTTTCATCCTTCATGACGCTTCTCCTCAAAGCTAACTCCATAACGTAATCGGTAGTGCCCAATGACTTGCCGCCAAAACCATATGTCTCCTCCGAGAAATGTCATCACTTAAAATATCCAAGTCCAATGGCACACCACATGCATTCTGTTGTGGTTACAAACTACAAAGTGGCTACCCAAAGCCTGAAACTAAAGTGGTTGCCCGAAGCCTAAAATTAGAAGTAAAGAGTAGATATAGAAGATATATATTATGCATGTGCTACTTCTTAACCCTTTCTCTCAAAAATGAATCCGCCTCTCCATGGTGCCCTAGGGGTATTTTATAGCCATGTGGAGTTTGTTTATATAAATGCCCCCTTGGGGTTTATACTAGTAAAGGCAAACATGCATTTTCCCTAGCATAGCCATTTTAGGTTTGCCATAGTCACATATATAATGGGCCTTTTGGCGCAGTGGGCTAATTGGGCCAAAGTGGGAGCCGCTCTCCCAACACATTCATTTGCCTTCTTACGATCCTTGTCTTTCTCTCGTGTCTCTTCGCTTGAGATTTAGTCTCACCCGGACTTACGCGACCCACTGTGGCCTTAGGCTCCTTCCCAGAACTTGATTTTGCCGTAAACCACCAACAATCACCAAGCGCCCTGTACATAAAAAACAAACAATTATCCCAAACACAAATGGCATACACTCGACTCACGTTAACAAACATCACATGGCACTCCCAGCCATAATTAAAACAATGCATAGACTTTCCCCATAACAAACACTTTCATGGACTCCCATAATGACTAACACTTTACATAGACTCCCAAAAGTCTCTTAGAGCAGTAACACACCCGAGCAAAGGCCAGTCTAACTACTAACCAATGGCCGGTTATACCACCGAGAACCAACTCAAACTTCTCCCAGAAATAGAGGAGCCGGTCTGACTACCTCCACAGGGCGGTCAGACGGCATAAGAGCACCAAAAAATATTCTCTCTGAAATTTTGGTTAATATATATTCAGTTTCAGCTCGGAATTACAAATTTGAGTGACACCTAGTGTAAAAAAAATCCTCAAACACACATACACAAGCGTTTGGTGTCCATTATCCAAAAGCCATATGGCTGGTCTGATTACTCCGTAGCGGCCGATCAAACCGTCGTTGCCAAGCCAGTTAGACCGGTTAAATCCTGACGGCAACTCTAAAATCTGAAAAGCTTCAAAATCAAACTTAAATTTTGACAAAACTTGTACATCAAAGTTAAATACTCATTGCAACATGAGATGATTTCGTATGGTCTTACAAAGTTTCATGTCGGAACGTAAAGCTTTGATAAGCATTCGGCATCGGAATCTTCTTCCCATCCTAACAGCATGCTCAACAATTGATTACAGAGGCAATGACTTCATTGCATTTTAGTTTATGAGTTCATTCCCAATTGGAACTTGGATAGTTGGCTGCATTCGACAGATGACAGAAATGCACAACTGGACCTAACTCAAAGAATAAACACATTGTATCTTTTGGCTGATTATGAGAGAGAATGAGGGAGTAAGAGACACTTACATCGAGAAGTCACTCCGTTTAAAGTGGCTCCTGTAGTGTCTCCTACAAACAATTTATAGAAACCAATTTGAGAATACATTCCATGCAAAAATCAGCTTCTAAAAGCTAAAATCAAAAGCTGTTTGGAACAGGACATAGGTGATGCATTACAGTATTTACACCGTGACTTTGACAATCCTATTCTCCACCGTGATTTGAAGCCCAGCAATATCCTTCTAGATGGTGATATGACTGCTCATTTGGGAGACTTCGGCATTGCAAGGTTCTACTTTAAATCCAGGTTGCCGTCAGTCGGAGATTCGAGTTCGGTTAGTGCGGTTGGTTTGAAGGCAACTGTAGGGTATATTGCTCCAGGTAATATTTACCTATCTGTTGCTTTGATTTACGTAACAGCCAAACGGTTATTTACAAGAACTATACCATATGCTGTACTTTTCCCCCTGATATTCAGAATGTGCCGGAGGCAGCTATGTATCAACCTCTGGAGATATGTACAGTTTTGGAGTAGTAATATTGGAATCAGAAGGTAAGGTCGTGCACTTCATAGCATGAAGTTTTATCCCCTAGAAGAATTATTTCTTTAAGTTGTGATTTTTATTCCTGGACTTTGAAGTTTGAAGTGTTCCATCTTTTGACAAAAATATGAACCAAGTGTTTCATTTTGAGTTGGAGAAGGTGTGCTCATATCCTTCAAAATTGCTCTAGAGTTTGGTTTTTGGCCTGATAGTGTGACTGTTCAAAAATCATTAATATTTGGCCATGCCCTTGAACAAACACTTGATGTGGTCAGGTTTTCTTGGAGTACACTAATGAACAAACATTTGGACGTGTTTGTCTTGATTCTAATGTTGACATGAGATACGGACGCATGGATGCGTGACCGCGAGGTGCGATCCCAGTAATTTTTTCATGCTCCCAAAAAAGTGCAGACATGGCACATGACACTAGAAAGTGCTACCTTGTCTTGACGCTTTCAGTAGAAAGATTTTCAGCACATTAAAAGGTCAGCATGTGACCGTGCGAATGATCGACTTAATCTCTCTCTGTAGGCACTGAAATTAAAATACGTAGCACGCGTGTTGTCAATGACACAGGCATAGGTTAGCTGTAGAAAACGTGAAGAATTTTAGTAATAGAGAATTTCATCCCGTCAAACATGTGAGCGTATTCCTTGTCCAAATCCCTTTAAATATCCGAAGAACAGGCATTTTCGGAGAGGAGTTTCATGATCAAATCCCTCTCCCACCAATATATAGTATAACAATGCAACTCAAAGGGAAGAATTCTTCCCTTGACAAAAGAACCAATCAAAACTGTAATGCAAGCAGCCACTCTCACACAATCACACTGTCCCAAATCAGCAGCTTGATGCCTACTGCACAATGCCAAACCAAAAAAGATCAAATTTTGGATCACCTACACCTCGGATCCACCTGCTGCGCCGATCAGCTAGCGTATCGGCCGGTAGTAGCTGTACGCGCTGTAGAAGGTCTGCGTCATGGTGAGCAGCAGCAGGAACACACCGGCGATCACCGAGACGATCGCCCACGGGTTGCTGAAGTAGTTGTGCTGCAGGCTGGCGATCCAGGTGTTCCACTTGTAGTCGTAGTACCTGTTCACCTGGTCCGAGAGCCCGGAGAGGTAGCTGTCGTTGATGTCGAACACCACCTCCTGGCACAGCCGGTTGAAGAGGTCGGCCACCTCGGCGTCGCTGCCGAGCCAGTGCTCGATGATGCCGCGGTCGTGCAGGTACTTGACGTCCTCGGCGGAGTTGATGAGGTTGTCCATGAAGATGGCGTAGGAGGTGATGTTGTTGCCGCCTGGGGTGGCGATGTCCATGTGGCACTGCTCGAACGCGATCAGGTTCAGGAACAGCGACTTGGTGCCGTCGTGGATAAGGATGCGCGGTATCTGGAGCACGCCGTTCTCGAACTTGATGTCCCAGAAGCGGTCCGTGTTGCGCAGCCGGCACCGGATGCCGGCCTCCCGGAGCTCTGACACGCAGTGCACGAACTGTTGCCGCCGCTTGTCCGCCACGCGCCGCAGCCCGGACCACTTCTTGAGCCACAGCCGCGCCGGCAGCGGAGGGGTCGGCTGCAGGCCCGCGCGGAGGAGGCTGCGCCGGAACACGTCGAGGCAGTGGAGCATCGGGCCGGAAAGGGGGTCGAACGCCGCGGCGGCGGCACCCTCGGCGTCGACGGAGGACTCCAGCTTGGACCGGTCCTTCCGGAGCAGCGGCGCGTCGGTCGGCATGAGCGGGTCGAAGAACCGCAAGGCGAGGCTGGCCACGCCGCCCGTCTGCTCCGGGTTGCCGAGCTGGAGCCCGAGCAGGAGGTCGAGCACGAACAGGGGTATCTGGTTCTCGAGCAGGATCATGTCGTTGCGCACGGCGTGCATCGCACCGCGCATGGCGAAGATGGGGTCGTGCCGCGAGTAGCCCAGCTCGTCCATGAACCTCTTCCCGCCATCGAGCGCGCCGCGGAACAGCTCCAGCTCGAAGGTCCCGTCCAGCACCAGGCACTGGACGAGCTCATTGCTCGACATCCCGACGACGCGGCCGTCGTAGCAGGCGCGCACCCTGTCCTCCATCGGCCGCAGCGCGTTGAGGTAGGCGGTGACGTCGTGCCCCGTGCGCTTGAGGATGTGGTGCAGCGCGCGCCACTTGTGCCGCTCCATCTCCCGCAGCCGGCGCCTGCCGCGGTGGAGCGGGCCGATGGACACCACCTGCGGCATGTAGGCTCGCTCGTCGCCCTCGCGGAGGGACTTGGGGACGCGGTACACGGACAGCCGCGCCCACGGGCACGCCGCCTCCTCGGCGCGCGCCTGCGCCAGCTTCCCGCGGATGGTGACCACCCATTCCGGGTCCTGCGGCTTCGGGCTGTGCGCCGGGGACTGCACCTGGACCGCACCCGGCCGGTCCCGTTCTTGGCGCGGCAATGCTTCTCCTCCCGGCTCGCCGTTGGTGAGCAGCGGCAGGTTCCCGGGCGGCGGGGACTTCTGGAGGTTGGCGTCGACGGTCTGCTTGAGCTTGAGGGTGATGAGGTACCAGCTCAGGACGTCCTTGTTGAAGACGGCGACCATTGATGGAGGCTGGCGGCAGCCTGGCCGGCTGCTGGGTGTAGCGTCTCGGGGTTGCCAAGACTACTGGCCCGGGATAGAGAGACTGGGAGAGCAAGGCAAGCAACGTGCAGTGCGTGCTGATCTGTCACTACGAAAAATTTTAGTAGCTGACGATGATTGACGAGTGGAAGTTTGGATCGTCCTGCTTGTTCGTGTTAAAATAGTTGGACTTTCCTCTCAGAAAAAAAATCTATTTGGACTTTAAACGTTTAAACAAACAAAAACGAAGGATTAGTTTAGTGATGTTATTGTGTTTCACGAGTTTTTTTTTTTGAGTAATAAAGAACCTTCTGAGTTCTGATGATCATTTGTTATGCTGCATGTCAACTATGGGATAACAAAACGGTCGGTGTTCTTTCACCTTTCCAAGCGTGATCGGTGACTACCCGAACAATCTCGGCTACTTGCTTAGAGCAACTCCAACGGTAATTCTCAAAATAGGGCCCCTACTTTTTATTTGAGGGCTCCCCCTACTTTTGAGGGCTCTATTTTCTGGGCTGCACTCCAGCAGGAGCCCTCAAAACAGACCCCTACTTCTCAATTCCCTCTATTTCCTCACACACTATATGCATATGTATTTGAGAACATCACATTATATAATAATTTATTTAAACTATAACTCTAAAGCACTATACTTAAAATTATGAATGAAAATACGAATATTCAAATTTAAATTCAAAGACAAATTTGGTCCGAATTTAATGATAGTCGATCACAACATAGTCCATAACATCTCTGCAAATCAAATGACATAATCATCAAACATAAAGTCTGACAAAACAATTAAACAACTAACATGCGCCATGTCGCGCCCACAAAAGCTCCACAAGATCGTTTCGGAGTTTCTCATGTCCCTCTTTATCTTCAATCTCATTGTGTATCTTGAGAAACTCGGACAACACATTTGGATTACGGCGTTGGTATTCCTCCTGCCTCAGCTCCTTACTCCCATCTTGATCATAGTCATATCCCCCAACATCGTCGTCATCTCTCTCGTTCTCAATTATCATATTATGCATGATCACACATGCTGTCAATATGTACCATAGCATATCCTTGCCCCAAAATCTTGCAGAACCCCTAATCATGGCAAAGCGTGACTGCAAAACACCAAATGCTCTCTCAACATCCTTCCTAGCCGCTTCTTGAGCTTGTGTGAAGTGAGACTTCTTGTTACCTTGGTGCACTAGGTTGACTAGGCTCAGTACCAATGGGTAAAATTGCAATGTCATCAATGTCAATATCGTCGGACATCATCCGTACCCAATTACCTCCCTGCGACATATCCCAAACTGTGCAAAAAAACAGCACATATAACGTACAGTACAGTTTAAGTTCCTGCATCATGCTATCCTAATCCCAATCTGAAATTGTCTACTACAGTCCAAAACTATATCAAATTAACAGCACATATACATATCAAATTGAATCACATATACATATCAAATTAACAGCATATATACATATCAAAAAACAATTCAACAGCACATGAACAAATCAATTTAGCACAAAGACTACAAATTAACAGCACAAAGAGGCGGGGGAAAGAGGTGGGCGACGCTCGCGGGCTGCGGGAGGGGAAAGAGGCGGGCGGCGCTCGCAGGCGGGCTGCGGGAGGGAAACTGGCGGCGCGCGCGGGAGGGGAAAGAGGCGGGCGGGGGAAAGGCGCGGGACCAAGCGCGCGCAGGAAAACGAACTCCAACCGTGATTTGAGGGATTGGTCTAGAGCCCCTAGGAATGAGGGCCGGAGGGGGGATTTGAGGGCTCTAGTAGGGGCCCTGCTGGACCTCTGTTTTTGCTTCAAGCTCTTAAATTTGGTTTTGAGGGCTCAAGTAGAGGTTAGGGCAACCGTAAACCAACAAGACAACAATCCAGTCACTCCAAAATTTTCAGGCCCAGAGGTGAGTAGGGGACAGACTGACGGTGTACTAGAAAACTACAGAAAGCTCAGGTTAGCAAAAGCTAACGCGACTTTACCTTGGCTTCCTCTGAAGCTTTCTCAACCGGGTAAACTGGCACCAACAGCCGTCTGCTCCTGCCACCTCCTCACGCCGTGAAAAGGAAGCTTTTCGGGAATCGGAGACCGGAGAAACTGCTGCACGGCGGCACATGACATGAGCCGATGATTCCCAGCCGTTGGGCGTCTCTCTCTTGGGAGTGGCGAGCCAGTGGAACGCACGACCCCACCAAAGCTGAACAAAACTGCGTCACCGCATGCGAACGCGCATGCCCCACATGTGCAGGCTAGCGGTCGAATAGCCATTGCAGAAGCGCGCGCGCTGATCAAGGCGGTCGTGGACGGTGGTGGCCGCAGCCTGCAGGCAATAGCTCGGCACGAAGACGATCAGCCTGGATACTTACGTTCGTGGCAACGTTGAGCTGGCCAACTCGGGATCATTGTCAGTGGCATGTATAAATTATAATTGGCAGCGATTGTGTTTGTTGCATGATCGATCTGCCAATAATCGACGTAACGTGTTTCATGGTGTAATCTGTAGACGTAAGATTGCTCTTTTCGGCCTGTATTCTCATTATTCAGTTCAGGAGTTCATGGAGTTGGGCTGTGGATTCCTGCTACTACCGACTAGGCGTGGTGGGTTTCGCTGGCATTCGCATGATGGGCTGGGCCCTGCGTGCAGAGCCGGGCTGCACCGGGCCGACGAGGAAAGGATCACCTCCAAAAGAAAAGGAACAGAACAAACATGATATTGATCCTGACCTTCGCGACAGAATCACCTCCTTGCGATAATTTCCCGGTCTGCTAGTGCATATGGATTGATTGATTCGTACCACCATGTGCCAATGTGCCATACAACTATACAAGTGATGACTACTCCTGGAACCTGAGTGTTTTTGGTACGATTTCCATTTCGCATCCCTCAAACACTGCAATGTTGGAACTTGGAACTAGCAGGAGCACTCCTTTCGGTCGAACTAGCCTTGCAGGTTGCATCTGTGACTGGGAGGAATCATGAAGATCCAAACTTTTCCCGGTCCGAGACTGTAGACTGATCTTTTGCTGGATGCCTTCTTTTCATGTCGGTAGTTTTTATCTGTTTTTTTTTTGAAATGATAATAGACAATAAAAACACTGATACACTGATACGAATAGCACATATAAATTTTGAATTCGTTTTAAAAAACCGACCGTTTGCCCAAACACCAAAATAACTAACACACTGATTGGCGCTCCGTTCTTGCTTCTTTCTCAGAGAACGACAAGGGAGCAAACAAGGACGACGCTCGCGCGTCTGCCTGAAGCCGTACTGAAGCGTGGTGACATCCATGGCATCAAATATGATTTTGGTACGTAATTCCTTCTGACTGGTAGATGCTGCTCACATGGGCTACACCGTGATTGTCTTACTCGAATTGTATGACTATCCGTAGTCCGTTGGCGCGAACTTCCGATCTTGGAAGAGAGAACCCATTATCACATGATCTGGCCACCAAGTTCTGCTACCCAAGCCCCCAGCAGGCAGCAGCAACGATGATCTCCACAGGACCAGCAAATTTGAGCCACTGCATACATGAATGAGCAGCAGATGACGAAGAGGCCAGGAGGGCATCCTTCTCATCACAACGGACAAAGTAGTAGTATGCCACGCGCCCGGCCACGCCGCTACGGGACATGACAGCGGAGCATGGATCAGATCACTCGTCACTGGACAAGCCGTAGACTTTTGGAGCAACCAAAAACAGCACCAAGGAACGAAACGCCATCGTTCTGAAGGGAAAGAATGGCAGGACATGACAGCAGGCACGCAACGTTTAACCTGAAAAGAGGTGCTGTCGTGAAGCAAGATACTGTGCAAGTAGGCATTGATCCACTGAACAGGGCAAATGGCGACATCTTTGATTCCAGAGCTTATCTACCCTCCGTATCTTCTTTAATGCTACTGAAAAATCTAGAACGAGATTTGTAGGGTCTGTTTGGTTGCCTGTATGGGGTAGCTCGCACCAGCGCATACAGGGAGATGGTGTTTGGTTGTCTGTATGGAGGAGAGAGCCTGCACGAGTGGATGTAAAAAATCAACTGAAGCCAGGCTGAGGAGCAACGTGGCTGAGGAGCTTCCCTCCTTAGTCTGACCACGCTTATGCAGCTGTATGAGCACATGCAGGCAACCAAACAGCCCAGTAGTGAATTTGTCTTTGCTCTTACCGTCTTACGACCGCCAGCACCAGACAAACTATACGTCGTGTACAAAACATCAGGAGAGAAAAAAAAATTCTCATCAAGGGCGATGAGACAGGATAAGGAGGAGCTTCCAGCGAAACACAGCAGCAAAACGTCCAGAGACACTCACACTGAATTTTAAAGGCAGATAATGGCTGTGCAGGACCTACAGGTTACTGTGGGCCGCTCAACGAACACGACTTGTGCGTATGTTTCCAGCCCCATCATGCGTAAGCTCGTGGAAGAACTGTGTAAACAGATTGAAAACGAATAAATAAAGGCACTCCAAAAGGAAAGCGACCGCCAAAAATGCCTATGCGCAGGCAGCAACGCGCACCTGACAAATGCAAAGTTTTAAAATTTGAAACGTGGGATTGGAATTCATGAGTAGAAGTGGCAGGATAATCTCTGCACGAGTGTAAATGAAGTGATGCCCGGGGGGACAAAACTTGAAAGAACGCACACCTCCCCGAGCAGACAGCACGAGGACAGTCTCCCCCAGTTTCCGTGCCGGAGAGGAGCATCCGAAGCAAAAAAAGGCACGGAGAAAGAAGAAGAAGAAAAACCGACAAGCTTCACGTTTTGGATTAATGGCACTCAGGCGAGACCCCAACGGCATTTACGCCCAGCTACCGGCACAGTAACAGTACCAACAGTGGCAGCAAAGACACCACAACTTTGAACGGCACATCAGGTCTACGATAGAGGAGTCCGTGTCCATAAATTGGACAGCATTGCCCGCGAAGTTTTTCCATGGGCTCTTTTACAGTCCCTTCTAATTGATATCTGATATTCTTAAGACAACCAATCAGATTTGTCAGAATTAAGTTATAGTTTTCTTGATATATTATAGGTGTAAATTTCATGAGAAAATTGTAGTTGTTGAAGTGAGTTTGAAATGAATGCACATAAACAGACTAGTAAATTCCACCGTTCTATAATATTCTCATGAAAAAAATTAGGTTACCAAATCTATTATACCCTTAACAAATCAATGATTAGATTTTATTTTTACTTACCGGCTAAATACTCCCTTTTATATATGCGTCTTTTGTGGACTTTCTGGTTCTAGGGAGCATCTTCTTGAACAAGTCTTGCACATCTCCTACTAGTTTATATGTCAGTCAGTCTCGGTATGTGAAGTATTAAAAGCCGATGTCCTAGTTTAACCAACCAGTCGGCATATTTGTTTTGGTGAAATATCTTTCTGCCCCCTTCACTGTTTGATCGATTTACTGTCAGTTTGAACAAATATTGATAAGCAGTCCATCTTTCTGTCAGAAAGGGCAATCCACAGTGTCTATTTCCAGCCCCTCAATGACATAGCAATGAAGCATGGAAGAGTACAGCATTGACTAACAAGATGTCCTTGCTTTCAGCTCAGAGAATTCTGGAACGCGTGTGCACGTCACAGTACACGCAAAACATTGACAGCTCCTAATAATAGTTTTTTATGGCATCCATAATGCGGAGTGACTGTACCGGTGCTAACAATTGCCACATCACACACACTAACTTCTCTTCCCCTGCCATGTTTTAGTACCTCATCTCTCTCTCTCTCCATGATTGTTCCACCACATTAAAAAAAATTGAAACACCCCGTCCCCTATCCTCTCTCCCCTCCCACATCGGCCTCCTTTTTCTCATCAGCACTACCGTTTTCGTGCCCGCCTCCTCCCTCTCCCCTGCCTCCCACTCAGCTCCTGCCAATTTTCCCCCCAAAGGAGGTTGGAGGTGTACAAGGAAGAGGCGGCCATCCTAAGGTGGCCATGGCAGCTTCGCGGTGGCAGCGACCAGGAAAAGCCTCGATCCGGTGGTGGTGACACGCGGGAGGCCTCGATCCGTAGTGGTATGGCAACAGCCGGCTTCCTCGTCATCCTCGATCTCGCCTCGACCTCGGCTGGCTTCCTCGTCTCGACCTCGCCGTGACCTCCTCCCTACTCCGCATTCATCTCCTTCAGTGGTGACAGCGATCTTCTCTCTCTTCGTACTCTCTCTCGCGAACAATAAAAATTTAAAAACCAAATTAAAAACTATAAGCTATACTTAAAAAAACTCACCCTAGTTTTGCCCCAATATGCGGTACCAGTGCTAATGTCCTCTCTCCCCTCTTGGTACCGGTGAAAATAGCACATTGGAGAGCTCTTATGGACTTATACAAAAGTAAATAAAGATCTCATTATTAGATGGGTGATGAGCTGAAAATGGGCCAGACAGCCTCATTTCCTTCTTAACCTCCACTCCTTTAGCCAGCAATGCATCATTTACTGAGAAAGACACCGTAGTGACAAAAAGGAAAAAGGGTATTCTTACCAACTTCCATTTGCTTATATTCTAGATCTGACAACTATTTGAGACACAAGAACACAGCTACATTTTCAAATGTTTCTTGCCCCACATTTGTTATAAGGTTATTTTCATATGTTAATTACTAACACCAGGAAGATTCATATGCTAGCATCTAACCAAAGGAGATATATCACACAGTACAAACTTTACATTGTAAAATATCTATGACTGGATTAAATATTAGCATTTCAAACGGAAGAAATAATCATAAACGAATGATGTTCATGTCCGCTAACTATACTCTTTTTAGAAGGAATATTATGTATTAGTTGCGAGATTACTCGGTTCCAATTGAACTCGTTAACATTTAAGTGATGTATTATGTAAGGCAACAAATACATGGACAATCACAAATACACGCATACCACTTTCATAGTATAAAATCCTTCACTGTCAGCATACCACCTACCACAGCAGATTAAACTTCCAAGCAACAACTAGCGTATCGCTATCCAAGGCCTTTAAAATTAACAATTGCACTTGGCTGAACGTATGCAATATCTTTTTTATTACAATACACCCTTTCATTAGCATACATGGATAACGAGGTAGACGAACTGAAAAGGAATCGTCTCTGCAAAAAGGAGGATAAGTTTCAGTTATGGATGTTCCTTTCTTCAAACCTAACGCAGAAACAGACATATACTATACTAATATGCATACCATCTGCCTGTTGCCTGTTGTAGGCTGCCATCCCCAACTATACCACTGTGTTCGACAGTGATGGTAACAATTTTAGGACTTGCTTTTTCACGGGCACATAAAAATTTGCAAAATCATAGTCAATTTTCTCACGTTCGGATCAGCATCGAGATTTGTACTCGAGCGAGGTCGTTTTCCTCCTCCGGTGCCCAGTGGTAGTGGTGGCCGGCAGATTAGGATTAGGTTCACCCATTTAGGTTTTGGATTCATCGGTGCCACCTAGGCTTAAATGGGAGGCTGGGGTGGTGGTGGATCAGTAGTGGGTAGCGGCGGTGCCGCCGAATGCAGGCGAGGAGGGTGGTTGGCGGTGGGCAAGGGGTGATGGCGACTAAAGTGGTTAGAGGCAGTGGGAGGTTGTGATGGATCCAGCAATAGTAGCTGCTGGAGATGAGGAAGGAGGCTACGCAGAGGGCCTCACCAGAGAGGAGGAAGAAAGGAAGCTGTAGTGGTGTGAATGGGGGGCGAGGCAGTGGGAGAAGGCAGCGGGGCGGAAGATCACCCAATACCCGTCGACGTCGGAGGTAGCACAGGGGTGGCGGCAGGATATGAGTGGGTTAGGGGGTGTGGGTGAATTATATAGGTAAGAGAGAGGACCAAAGCCACGGGATCTTGATTCAAGGGTGGAAAAAGTCGAGTGTGATTTTAAAAAAATTAGTAGACCGTATAAGTTGCCCCAACAGTTTTTAGGAATTTTTCCATACATAGCGCATTTTCAACACATATTTTTACAAATAGCCATATGGAACTCCAATAATTGGAGTGGCGCAGTTATACGCCACTCCAAGAATTTTTAGAACTAGCAAATAGCCTGCTAGTGGGACGGCAGGCTGGGCGGCAAGCCCATGCATCAGCTTTGCGGCATTGCCGTCCGGTCACCGGACAACAAAAGCGCTATTTTGGTCAATCTGGTCTATGTACTGCCATTTTTATAAATACAAATGTAAACAGTGCCATATATATGCCAAAAACTCAATTTTTAGTACTGATGTAGATATACCAAGAATGGCAGCTCCAGATTTCTCAACTCCAAGAAACCAAATAAAATAAAGAAATTGAATCACCTAAGATAAGGATGGAAGCATGCTGATCATCAGCAGATTTTATAATAGAGCAACGAGAGAAACTACTGGTGATGCAATTAGCACAAGAGTAACACACGGAAATATCCATGATGGTGATTTTGCATGGACTGGATAGGAAATGTAGTAAGCTAAGGAACACGGAATATGAGATTGGAAACCATAAAGCAGTAAACGAGTTTAGTTCATCAAGTTCAATCTCACATCACATTGGCGGGGGATTGCCAAACCTCCTCCTGAGTGCTGACATGACGCTCCTCATCCGACTATTCGCCTGAGCAGCAGAAGATTGTGCACCAGCAGCGTTAGTCGGAATGTCCATGGCCGCCATCTGATCGGTCAGCTCTGTAATCTGCGTTTGGCCAGTCTCCTGCGCACCATTTTCGCTTGCACTCCCTGCGTCATGCTCCAAGACGATATCAATGCTGATCGAGAACGACTCCCCCCTGGTCACCTTCAGGTGCTCAACACATTCGTATGATACTCCACGGCATCTCTTCAACTTCACCTTGACCAAACTGGGGCAGCCCCCATTCAGTGCCCCTATCCCACGGTCCGAGACTGGGCATCCCTTGATGCAAAGCTTCTTGAGTGCAGCACAGCGCTCGGCCAGGCAAATGATCTCAGCATCACCCACAGTCTCGCACCCACAAAGCGCGAGACGCTCCAACACACGGCAGTGCTCACCAAGCATCCGGAGGCTCTGCACCGTGGGGTTGACCCCAATCAAGACGAGCTCCTGCAGCTCCGGGCAACGTCGTGCCACGGCCATGAGCCCATGATCCCCAATCCGGTTTGTGCGCCAACCATCGATATGTAGCTTGCGGAGTTTGTGGCACTTCTGTGCAACACTGATTATGCCTGCGTCTGTACACTCAGGTGTCTTGACAAGGAACAGCACCTCCAGATTCGTGCATGCCGAGACGGCAGCGAGGCCGCGGTCGCCGATCTGCAGCTTCTCAAGGTGGAGCTCAACAAGGCCCGGAGCACGGGCGGCGATGACCTCCAATGGCAGGTCCCAGGCGCCGGAGCACCGCAAGATCTTGAGGGAACGGAGGTTCGGCGAGGATGCAACCAGCGGCACGAAGCAGAGGGCGCTGTACAGATCCTTGAGGCACACCGACCGCAGCGACGAGGCGGGCGGGAATACGATCTCCTCGGTGATGGCGGTCGCGGCGCCGGCCGTGTCTGGGAGGCCGCGGAGGCGCTTGACGGAGAGGTCCTCGAGGAGGGGGCACGAGCGGAGCACGGCGACGAAGGCCTTTGGTCCGAAGGTGCACGACGCGACGGAGAGCTTGCGGAGCACCGGTGCAGCCGCGGCGAGGGGCGCGAGCCCGGCGTCGGACAGCTGCCTGAGCCCCCGGAGCTTGAGCCTGGCGAGGCGTTCGGAGGGCAGCGCGGCGGCTACGGCTGCAGCCCCGTCGTCGGAGAGGCTGTCCGCGCCTGAGCCGCGCGCGCAGCGGAGCGCGAGCTTCGTGACGGCCGTGAACCGCGCGAACAGCCTCGGCGCAGAGGAGCCCAGCGCGGCGCGCGCGTCGAGGGAGAGGCGGTGGCGCGTGGCGGCGTCGACCTCCTTCCATCTTGCGCAGGTGAGCGAGCACGCGTTGCGGTCGGCGGGCGAGAGCGACGCGAAGACGAGCGTGAGGATCTCGTCGGGCAGGTCCTGCGTGTGGTCGCGCGCGGGCAGGGGCGCCACGAAGGGCATGCTGCTGCTCCCGCTCCCCGGGACGGGGGGCATGGGCATCGGCGGCGCCATGGAGGAGAGCGACCTGCGGCGCGGCGGGGAGGAGGAGGAGCTGGACCTGGAGGAGGAGGGGGATTGGCCCATGCTACGACGCTATCCCCGGGATGGATGGAGAGGCGCTGGCCATGCGGGTGGATGGGATGGATCTGCCGATCTGGGGCTGCGCCGTGCGGAGACGAGGAGGGGATGCGTCTGTTTAGGATGGGATGCGAGGAGAGGAGAGGAGAGGAGATGGGGAAAGTATGCGTGAAGAGTAATGGGGAGGGGAGGACGGCGTTTTTCAGGTGGTTGTGGTGGTGCCGTGATTGCCTTGGGCCGCGGACCAGGTCGTTTGTTGACGGACGGGTTTGCAATTGCATTGCACTTCGCAACGCAAAGGCTGTGTGTATTTCGGGGTTGTTGCATGCAGCCTTCTGGCCAGGCTGTACATGTGCGGATTGACGGGCTAAACAACGAGTTTTTTTTCTTCAAAAAATTAGAAAACGTTGGTCTAAAACAGATATCATCAGATAAAGGTGGTGATCGGTTCGGCTGAAAAGCTCGTGGTTTATGGCTGAAAACACTGTAGCTGGCTGAAAAAAGCACTGTAGCTGACAGAGGCTTATTTAGCATAATTAAATTTAAAAAATTTTAAAAATAAAAAAATATGTTAGCCCATTACGTATAATACAAACAAATACGGGGAAAAAAGAACCGGCAAAAAAGCTCAATAAAAAGTCAAAAGTTCAGAAAAAGACGAAACTTATGAATAGTGAAAAATAAGCCAGAAGCCAGAAGCCGAAGCCGAGTTGATCAGGGTCAAATACTGGATTTATTCGGTATCTTATAAAGCCTCGGTACGTATTTTTTTTACTAAATACATGTATAGAAGGTGAGATACCGAGCCGATCCAAAACATCGAACGCCGTTTTTGACCCGGTTTGGTTGAGAACGGTTTAAGAACATGTAAGGGTGAAGGTTTTTTTTGTATGAGACGGTAGAGTGATGAAGTTATTGGGGGAGGCCATGCGACGGAACCAAAAAATGGCCATTTATTTGGAGGCTCAGAAATGAGGCGAGCTACCAAGCTTACCAAGTTACTATTGAGCTTCTTTCGAAATTACCATAGTTTAATATAAAATTATTTTATTTGTTGTTTAAGTGGTTATTTTAAATTCGAGCTAACGAATCACTATCGAGCCAAGTATTATAAATCTTTTTTCACTCGGAATGAACTTATTTCAGTTTTAAACCCAATAACTATTTTAATCAAAACGAACCACGTAGCTTGACCTAAGCCTAAATGAACGGAATAGGCTGAGTTGGTCTAATTCAATAGGAAAATTGACTTGCGATCAAGTTCACTTAAGTTCAGTTTGGTTTGAAAGAGAGCAGACTTCTGTTACGTGCGTAACATGGAAGACATCACCTATGGCTGGGATACAAGTAAGATGTGTTGGCCTAGTCTTGTAAGGGCATCTGCAGTGTATATAATCCAAAGGGACTTAAGGTGGGTTCCATCTAAACCTTAAGGCTGACTCCATAGTGTATATAACTCAAGGGGCCTTAAGACGATCCCACTTGGCAGATAAAGAAAAATTGTATTTTAATGCTTGTGGCCAGGTCTTTAGCTTGAGGACCAACTTTAAGCTTTTTTTTGCTTATAACCTGTTTAAGGTCACCCCTGTAATGTATAAAGTTGACCTTAAGATGACTTAAAACCCTCTATTTTCATACACTATAGATGCTCTAAGAGGAGACGAGGGAGGGCCGATTTAAGCCCAGTGGATTAGTGCCAAGGAAAAATGACAATAAAACCCTTGCTTACTTTTACAGGAGGGAGTTTTTGTGTGTTGCAAAATAGTTTGTTGGGAAGAAAAAGAAAAGCCACGTATGACGCTGCAACACCACCGAATAAGCGTGAACCAGCCGAAGTTCCAACCACAAAATGTACGAGCCCCTTTAGTTACAGCAGCGTATAACTGGCTGGACATGCTGTATACGCGTACGTACTTCGAAATCCTTGTACGCAGAGCCGGATCCACTCAAGCGTCCCGTCGTACGGACGCGTACTGGACCGACGATCCCTAAGCTAGTTGAAATTTATGTCTTTTGATTATGTCCTATGACTTTTTGTTATTTATGTGAGAGATTACAGAGTAATAGAAACTCACGTACGATTTTTGTCGATACAAATGAAGTCGGTACAACATGTATTACAATAAATTAGTAGATCATATTTTGATAAGATATTTTGTTTGAAAGTTACTTATTATAGAAAAATCGAAAAATAGTTTTTAGAAGCTGAAAAGAACAGCTCCTCTAATTCGGACGGGTGAACAGCGCTCGCGACTCGCGAGTGGGACGAACGGCGCGGAGCGCGGACAACGTGGAGCGTTCGGCGCTTGTTGTTCTGGCGTCGACGGACGAAGGCGTTGCCGGATTGAAGGGGACGGGAGCGCGGAATAGTTGCCGCGGATCCGCGCGTTTCCTGGTCTCCTGTTCGACGGGTTGAAGACTGCTGCTAATGCTAGCTGCTGAAATCGGACCGAAAATCACATCACATCGCGACCCTACAACCATTGCTCGTTTTTTTCCTACACCGTCATCATCGTTCTGAGGTCTCTGTTGAACTGCTGAGGTAGATATTTTGGAGTTTTGGGGCCTCTTCAAATACACGTGAGTCACCCCTGGAGTAGCTTTCAGAATCTTCACCTCTTCAGACAATTACAAGCCTCAACCTAGACAGAGAAGTGACCCAGAACATGCTGGCTAGCTTTGGTTCAGAAATTCAGTCTACTAGACTACTAGTCTGCGCAGTGATCTTCATCTTACTTCTACAACTCAGGCGAATACAAACGTAGTATTCAGTGGAGTCAGATCTAGATGGATCTTTCTTTGCAGTCAACTACGCATTCTTTTGCTCCGTGCTGAAACTTTACTGAAAAGAAGAGCTTCTCGTACGTACGTAGCGGGGCGCACCTGTCCCAGAAGAATAACAAAAGCAATAATATAAGACGATATGAAAAGAAGATCGTAATCATATAAGACAAAGATGTTACTTGTTAATTACTCGATGACTGCTCTTAAAAGGAGACGTCTATAAGAAAAGGAGGATGTCCTTGGTTGCTTTCAGCAGAATACTCGTCAGTTTATCCTGTCAAAGAACAACACTCGAGTAATCATTCACCAGGAACTTTGTAGGCATCCTAACGGCAACCTTTCTGAATCGCCTTGGCGGCCTCTGATCCTCAGAGTGTAAAATACAAACTGTGTCGTTCTAAGACCAAAGTAGTTCTTAGCTTCGTATCCGTATTATCTGATGCCATTAGATGGGTTTCCTAATGTAAAATCGCCGAGTTGGAAAGGTGGTGCGTCTACACCACCGAGCCAATTTGCATATCTTGTTGCGTTGGGTCGCGTGACTGAGATGAACACTCCACATTAAGGACTACTACTACGCAGTGGCGGATCCAGGAAAATTTTTTGAAGGGGCTGAAGTACTTTCAGTTCGACCTCAGACTCTTCTACATTATATATCCATAGCTAAAAATTTAGAGGGGCTCTAGGGGGGCTCGAGCCCCCCGCCCCACCGCTGGATCCGCCCCTGCTACTACGAGACTTTGTTTGTGCTATTGATTGATCATCAGTGATACAAGGAGACAGTTTGGTTTTGAAGAGTGACCATTCATCATCTGTTGCATTTCGTGCTGTCTTTTGGGACATAAGACATGATAAACCGCACTACCATAGACACTTAACTGATTGGCGATATGCTAAGTACGCTACCTGCCTCATCGTTCATCCCTACAGAGCTTTCCACTCACGGAATCGGAGTTTGGAAGGAACCCAGTTCCCCTTCTTTTGGGTATGGCACCTAGCAGCTTCGAAAGCTAGTACGTCCCAGGTGGCCATGGTTTAGGCAGAAATGTGCCACTCTGACGATCGCATGTTTCTTTCACTGGAAACTAGGGATCCGTTGGGTTTAAGCAGGGGCGAAGCCAGCATATAAGCATTGCTGTCCAGTGATCTCAATGAAATTTAGCAAATCATATAGAAAATTACTGTTTATTACTGTTCATCAGTGGATGAGACACCATCCTGCAATAGAGGTGATCTCAATACTCCTATCGTCTGACTTCGCCCCTGGGTTTAAGCGTCCCTGGAAAAGGGCTAGCCGGTGGAAATTTTGAGCGGTCGATCTCGTGATATCCTTGTCCAACTTGACGGAGGCGGGCGTAACCCTTAAGCATCGGATGTAACTAGTCATGCTTGCAAACAATGTTGCTTTGCACGATTTCAGCAAAATCTTCACGGGGACTCTGGACTACAAACAAAGAGGCAGTATACCTGTGGCTTTCAGGATTGACAGGCGCTTCAGTTTTTGTTAGGGATAAATCAAAAGTTAGTCAAATTTCCATCGATCGGATCAGCGTCCAACAACTAAAGCACACACACACACCTCTTAGCACGTCTAGTGGCCAGAAAATCTACCTCGTGTTTGAAAATATCATAAACTTAGCAATTAGCACAAATTGATAAAATCGAAGTGTTAAGTTACCCATGATTTATAGAATAATTCGTTTGTCTTTTCCAAAAGCGTGCACATGGATCACCTTTCGGTCTTGATAGTTGGAAAGCTCCCCAGACAACTTGTCAGACAAGTGGCCCGAAGTGGAGCCCAACAAAAGAGCTTAATGTGGGTTGCGAAGCTTTTGGGAGTTGCTAGTGTCCAGATGTTTGATCTGGACATTGGTTTGTACGGTCGGTCACAACATTTTTATTATTTATATAATATTTTTTTAGCCATGTATACAATAAAAAAAGATAATAATATTAATATTGCAGGCATGAAATCAAATTATTACATAAATGAAATCAAAATGTTACATTCATAAAATCAGAAAATGGATAATTGATGATTTGCCCTGTCTTTTATTGGTATCAACTCATGTGGAGGTACCCAGAGAACCCAGCATAAGGATGGTGTTGTGCGCGATGCCGCAGCCATCGCTGGCGACGGTGGGTATGCAGAGCGTGAGGTCAGCGACGAAGCCAAAGAAGTGTTAGAAACTTCGACCACGACCACTATGACTTCGACCACCATCGTTACGACCACGACCGCTACGGCCACAGTCACTTCGACCATGGTCGAGGTCGTAGTAGCAGTGGTCGTGGCGGCCATGATCGAAATGACCGTGGTCATAGCGGCCGCGGTCGTACAGTCAATCACAACATTTTTATTCTATCTATGTAACATTTCTTGGCTATATATGCACAAAACAATTGATAAGAATATCAGTGTTGCACCCATAGAATCAAAATGTTACACACATAAAATTAAAAAAATGTTACAACAAAAAACGTTACAACAAAAAACATCTACCTCCCTGGCAGGCGGCATCGAGGCCTCGGGCGCGGCAGCGGCAGGCGGCGTGGATCCAGCGCCGGTAGGAGAAAGCAGCAGAGCTTGTGCAAAGTTCACGAGGCCACTATCGGCGATCAAAGTCAGGATGCCATGGAGCTCGCAGAAATTACAACTGACTTTGCCGAACTCCCAGGTGGCAGTCGCAGCCATGAAGCCTATGCCCCCCACGTGGGATTTGGGGCTGGCGGCGGGGGCGGGAGCAAGAGCTCTAATCGGGGCCCCGGCGCCGCGGGGGAGTAGACGGAGCTGAGGGGGTGGGAGGCGTACTTGCGGATCCACATGAGCAAAGTGATTAGACGGCGCACGGCCGTAGGGGGATGGGTTTGAGGGATTTGGGATTGGGGTGGGGTGAGAAGGTGGGAGAGGAGGCGAGCATGAATGGAGAGAGATGGCTGTGGGGTTTGGGAAGGAGGTGCGTTTAAATAAAGTGACCGAGTGAGGTATTTGTTGGATTTATTCGGTTAGACATAAGAGCCGTATCAATTCCTTTAGCTTTTTTGCTAAGCTTTCGCGGTAGTCTTACTGAGTGTTGTATAGTATTACCTTTGACTCAATGGACAGTGCTTCTCCGGTTGCATCCTTTGTGGATTTGGCGACAGCATGGGGCTGCATCATAGACCTATCTGAGGTTACCAAGAGTCAGCCAATTCAGCCCGATTTTGTTGGATTTGGACTGGTTGAGCTTTGTGGTCCGAGTCCGACTATTTTTTGAGAACTGAGCCTAACTTGGTTGGTTAGGACTGTCGTTGAGCATTTGGCCTGCTCATGTTTGAACCCTAGGTTCGACTAGTGCACTCACCTTCATGTGTATATACGTTCGGTGAAAAGCGTGTATCTATGCTTCGTAGGTTACTGGATAAATTTTAGAATTTCTCTAGCAATCCTTGCTCTAGAGCTAGCATGTTTTTCAGTAAAGCACACAAGCGTATGCGCCTATGGTGTGTGTGGTGAGCGTGAGTATGCGCCCTCCTTTGAAATCTAAAAAAATCCGACAATACAGAGATTTCTCTACTCCTTAAAAGGATGAGTTTAAAGTGATGGTGCATCCTACACTTGGCTGTCCTTCCTAAAAAACTTGTGCCGACGCGTGGGCCTCCTCCCGCTCTCCTCTCTCTGATCCCCCCCTCGCGAAACTTCTGCCTGAGACGCTGCTCCCCCCACCTCCCCTCCTCATGCACCGCCCTCCTTCTCCCACCCCGTGCCGCCGCCTCCTCCTCCCGACCTCCCCCCACCCCTCCGCTCCGCCTGCCGCCTCCTTCTCCCCACCTCGTGCCACCGCCTCCTCCTCCCCCCACTCCTCTGCTCTGCTTTGCCCTCCTCCGCCACTCTTCCTCTCCGCCTCCTTCTCCTCCCCGTCCCACGCCACCGCCTCCTCTCCCCCCACTCGTCCGTCACCAATTCAAAATAGTACCCAGGCCCTTCGAGAAATGTCCAAATATCCCCATGCCACCGCGTCGTCCTCCTCCTTCCGTTCGGATCAGGCGCCTAGGGTTTTGTGGGTTTTGGTGGAGAGGGAGAGGGGAAGCGAGGCAAGATGCTGCGGCGGAACACGCAGCTGCGGCGGGAGTACCTGTACTAGAAGAGCCTTGAAGGGAAGGAGTGGCAGCACTACGAGAAGAAGCGCCACGTCCGGGAGGCGCTCGAGGAGGGCAAGCCCATCCCCATAGAGCTCCGCAACGAGGAACTTGCCCTGCGCCGCGAGATCGACCTCGACGACCAGGACAGGGTAGGTTCCACCTGATCCGATCCTTCCCCTTCATTCCATGTAGTTCTTGTTGTGTGGCTCTGCTGGTACAAGCACATGTTTCTTTGTGTTTCCCTATCTCTTCTCACGATTTGTGGTGAATTGGTGAAGTTCCAAAAAGCCTCATTGATGATGAGTGCGCCGGCGCCGCACTCCGTGAACCCAAGATCCTCTTGACCACGTCTCGCAACCCGAGCGCACCCTTGACTCAATTTGTTAAGGTGTGTTTGTACCGTGACTTTGATGATTGTTTCCACAAGTTGGAATTGGAACTTGCATGAAGCTAACCGACCTTTCGTGTTCATTTTGTAGGAGCTGAAGGTCGTGTTTCCCAACTCACAAAGGATGAACCGTGGTGGTCAGGTATGATACAGCAGCACTCAATGTTTCTAATGTTTACTTTGGTTATCAGATATGCATGCACACAATGTTTTGGTGATTAAAAAGCGAGCAAAATGCGCTAAAAAATGTATTTTCTTGGAACATAAAATTCACTCACAGCTTCTTGTTCGTCTTATTGATCTGGATTTTCATTTCGGTAGGTTATAACGGGGATTGTTGAGTCCTGCCGCTCACATGAGATCACTGATCTTATTTTGGTGCATAAACATCGTGGTCAGCCCGATGGTTTGATTGTCTGCCATAATATGTTGTGTGCAGAAGTGCTCACATTGCAGTTAGTATGCTTATTATATTTGGTGGCTGCGATGATTGTCTTCTCGTTAACCTGAGACTCTTATTTTGAGGATAATATCATCCATTCAAACTATATAACTGAGCAGCTTTGGTATTATGCTGGGTGTACCACATTTCTGTATTAATCTTTTCCTTCTTTTTTTCTCTTTTGATGCCTTGCATCTCAGCATGTGCATACGTGTGTTATAAAGTTGGAGGCTGCGATGATGTCTTTCTCGTTAACCTGAGAATTGTTTCTTCTATGAAAGACACTTCAACCCATTCAAAACTAGGACTAAGCATCTGCACTTTTACTTTCTACATGTCCTTTTTCTTTCTTTATTGTTTGGGGGTGGGGGTTCAAATTCCTTTTTGTTCTGTTCCTTGCTGTTTCTGATTTAGGATTTTAAAATTTGGAGGCTGCGGTGATGTTTTCCACGTTAACCTGAGATGTGCTTACTACTACGAAGACAAATATCAATCCATTCAAAACTACTAAACTGAGCACCTCCTTTTACTTTTGCTTGATTTAGGTTGAAGTCCATTTTTAGTGAGTTATGCTGTTGTATTTGGTTTTGACACTTCTAATTATGTCAGATAACTATCTCTGCTTGATACAGCCTATAGAAGTTAAGTTTGGCTACTGGCAATACTGGATATAATCAGTTTATCTTCCTCAGGGATTCCTTGTCCTGGTTGCCTTAGTATTGTAGATTGAAACAGATCAAACTCTCGTTAGAGTTTCACTGGAGAGTAGCTTGTTTATCAACTGTCTTTGCCATCTTTCAATTTGTACTTTCTGGAGCAATGCATGTTCTCTGTGCATCACCACAACTGTTTGATTACCTTCAATTATTGCAGACTGGTGAAAGGACTGCTAATATAATAAAGCATCTATTTCCTATGCCAAAGCCAGACTCAAAGGAATAATCACTTTTGCCAATAGAGATGACTACATCTCTTTTAGGTTCACATCTCACTGTGTTTATATTGCTTTGTTGGTATTTTGTTGATGCCAATAGTTTCTTCCATAGGTAAATAGTACAAGGCATGAAACACAGCTAGCTGATTTGAGTCTGGTTGTTCAGAAAATATGCTCTCTTCTTTTCCCTGAAATTTCTTTCTACGATACATACTGTGATTTGACACTATTCTGATGTTTTTTTGTTATTTTGTTATGGAAGGCATCACGTCTATGAAAAACATGGCGGCCCCAAGTCTATTGACCTGAAGGAGGTTGGTCCCCGTTTTGAGTTACGACTTTACCAGGTGAAGAAAGGCCTCCATCCAGCCATTATTGTTACACTGTTTGAAACTTTTTTATTGGCCTTGTTATGCTTACTGCATCGGATTCCTTGATGTTTGTCGGGTAGATCAAATGAGAAACCATGGACCAAAGCGAAGCACAAAACGAGTTTGTGCTTCGGCCATACATTAACACCGCTAAGAAGCAAAAGGCTCTTGGGGTTTGAATTGAATTGATTGGGCTGCACTGTAGTACATCAATGCCGGCTGTATCTATAACATTTTAGCCTGATGTTTTTGGTGCATCCTTGAAATATTCTTCAAATTTGGAGGGTGTCCAAAGCTATCATTGTTTGAGCTGTCGAAATGATTTACATTTCGTTGGTTAGCTTGTGTTGCAAAATATCCTTCTGCCTGTGTAAGGCCCGCTTAAGTTTAACTGGGTTGGCCGATTTGATGGTACGTTGTGTGATTGACGGTTTGATGGTACGTTTTGTGAAGGGAGTTTTCTCAAATGAAATGCTTGGTGAAGTAATATTGTACTTTTAAAGAAATGTTGTATGAAATATATGTTTTTAGTGGTTATAACTATATCTTCATGGACAATTGTTACTGTTTGATGGTTCTTACTGTAAAGCAGTTAAATCTTTCAATTGCCCAAAATTTAAACCTTGTTCAACTAAATATTGTTATTCATGCCCATCTTTCTGAAAATTATTTGCATAGATTTTGAATGATAAACCTGAATGATATTTTCTTTGGGCTAACTGTTGTTCTATCATGCTTCACTAATATGGTGCTTGATTTATTTATGAGTGTGAACATTTATGCTTTGCATGATACATGATGATGTAAGATAAAATTGATATTCAATGTTCAGTTTGAGATTATGTTTAATAGTATGAATCACCTTTATTTGGTACTCCGTTGCAACGCACGAGCACTTTACTAGTACAGCAAAAGGAGACACATCAACTTCCATCTATCACCGCACCAATCTCGAAGCGGACATCTCAACAACGCACGGACGTCTCAACGCATCTGAGGAACCCCTCCAGGTTCGCCGCCGACGACCCGCGCCGCCCCTCCCACGCGGCCGCCATCGCGCGCGCGATCGCCCCCGCGTTCCTCCTCATCTCCTCGCCCTTCTCCGTCTCCCCCATCACCGTCCCCACGGCCTCGGCCACCGCGCCCCTCGCCACCGCCGAGCTCTCCAGGTTCCCCCGCGCCACCTCCACGCAGACCCCCCACTCCACCACCAGCCTCGCGTTGAAGAACTGCTCGGCCCCCAGCGGCCACCCGATTAGCGGCACGCCGTGGGATAGGCTCTCGAGGATGGAGTTCCACCCGCAGTGGCTCATGAACGCGCCGGTGGATGGGTGTGCCAGGATCCGCAGCTGCGGCGCCCAGCCGCGTGCCAGCAACCCCCTGTTTGCCTGCGTCGTCCGCTCCTCGAAGCCGGCCGGGAGCCACTCGGGCTTGAAGCCGTCGGTCGCGTCAATTCCCAGCGGCGGCCGGACGGCCCAGAGGAACGGCCGCCCGCTCGCCTCCAGCCCCAGTGCCAGCTCCGTCATCTGATCCGCGTTGATGCTGTTCTGCGACCCGAAGGATATGTACAGAACCGAGCGCGGCGGGTGCGCGTCCAGCCATTTGATGGTGCTGGTATCGTCGTCGTGCGAGCCTGACGGTGTCGGCACCGCAAGAATTGGCCCGATTGGCCATGGTTGGACGCCGAAGCTTGTTCTGAGCATGTCTAGCCCGGAGGACTCCAGCTCTTGGACGGTATTGACCAGGACCGCGTCGGTCTTGCGGCAGAACGAGATGACCCGCCGGAAGAAGGCCGTCCAGGGGTCGGTCCCCGTCGCGGCGAGCATGTACCGCGGGATCTGCGTGCGGTGGAGGACGACTTCCGGGAAGTCGGGCAGCGGGAACTCGTCGCCGGCAGCGAGGGTGTGCGGTAGGTGCGCCCACACGGAGAAGAACACGGCGTTGCCGAAGGCGCCTCCTGGGAGGAACACGGCGTGGGACGCGCCGCGCGCGCGCGCGACGTCAGCCGTCCACGCGAAGAAGGCGTCGGCGATGATGCAGACCGGGGACCGGATGCCGGAGACGAAGCCGTCGAAGGCGGGGCGTAGGGACTCGGAGGCCTGGAAGAAGGTGATGAACTGGTGGACGTGGAGGTCGGCGAGGGACTCGGCGCCCGGGGGCAGGCCGTGGTCGGCGGGCGCGAAGGGGAGCGCGTGAAGGCGGATGGGAGGAGAGCTGGCGGGGAGGGAGAGGGAGCTGAGGACGCGCGGGGTGGAGACGAGGGTGACGGTGAGGCCCGGGCGGAGCGCGTGCAGGAGGCCGGCGAGGCGGAGGAAGGCGGGGATGTGGCCGCGCGCGAGGAAGGGGAAGAGAACGACGTGCGGGCTCGCCGCTCCCTCTGCCGCCATGGTGATGGGGACGGCGTGTTCGGTGGATTGAGCGCTGCCGCCGAGACGAAAGGGCTGATGCGCTGAATAGTCTAGTTGGAAGGCTGCTCCATTAGTGTCAGTGTGTGATGGACTGATGGTGACGTGACCGCCTCCTTTTTTCCCCCTACTTTTCCATGTCGTCCAACTGCAATGACGCCATGAACAAGGTAAGTTTAACAGCAACAAAGGGTTGCTCACTTGCTCTTACTCGTCGCGCAATCGGAGTTCGTCACAGCAATGCAATGTCTGCGTTGCACTGGACCATTGGTGAAAGGAGCTCGTAGTTCCTTGTTTTCGAAACAGAACACACCAGTTGGTCTTGTTACTCTTGTAACGATACATTACTCAACGGGAAAGGTCAACTTTTCAATCCAAATTTTGACCTCGATTCGATTTTCACTCTTGAACTTCTAAACCATCCAAATCAAGATCAAAATCGTTCACTTTACCTCCTCGACCGAAACCTAGATAAATTTTAGTGCCTCTTCAGTGACATGTCTCCAACGTTGATCCATTCTGCCAACTTAATACTCATCACCGCCCGTAATCTCCTGGGTCCACATATCATACTAAGACTTAACTAGTATAGTGTCCGTAATTACATGATTTACCACTAATTTATCACATGAGCCTACACGTAAGTGGCCGAGTTCCATGAGCCTACTATGTGCGTTGGGCTTTAAGGCCATGTCCAATGCGATGCTTATACCAAGCGCTGAGGCAAAAAAAACTGTCTTGATTGCCAGGTGGACTACATTGCATGCAGTAAACGTCTGAGGCGCTGCCAAACTTGGAGGCCGGCGCTCCGTGCGGTTCGCTCGCATGGAATGGAATCGGTGCTTAGGCCAGGCGCTTGTACAGCTGAGCAGTTGAGGTAGTTGAATCGGTAACTAACCGGTTAGTTTAGTATTTTACGGTGATTAGTTGAGGCATGTAGACTGAGTATTCTATGCTACCTTCTTGCTTTCTATATAAGCGTCGAAGTAGTGTATGCAGATAGCACTCCAAACCACAACCTTTTGCAATAGCACTCCAAATGGATCCTCCCCCAAATGGCTTTGTAAATTAGTTAACTTTCCCCAATTTCCCATACGAAAATCCAGAAAAGTACTCACATTTCACATATCCATTGAACTTATCCCAACCCCAAATGTCCCAAGACCACCAATCATCACATAATTTCTTTTCTGCTGGTTACACTCCATACTATGAGAGTCCTTCAAATCCCAAGACCAACCCAAGAAACAACAAACTTATATGTGGTCCAGGTACTACATCTGAGACTCCACGCACCGCTGGCAATGGGCAAGGAGACGGTGGCGACGATGAAGACGACGAAGAAAACCGAGGCCGACGCCTATCCTGGACACAAGAGGACAATATCAGACTGGTTTGTACTTATTTTATGTAATAAATTTTTCTATTGCTTGGGTGAAGAATCATGTACCAATATAGTTGTTCTTTGGATGCAGATCAGCGTTTGGTTAAATAATTCAATTGATCCTATTGATGGGAACAACAAGAAGGGAGAAGTGTACTGGAAGAACGTTGCTGCAGACTACAACAAGAATAGTCTGCTCAATCGAAGAAGACTAGCCAAACATTGCAAGGACCATTGGGGAAAGGCCAACAAAAAGGTTGTATGTTTTAATGGTATTTGGTGCAGGCTAAAAGAGGTATATGTCAGTGGGCAATCCGATGACCAACTCATGGACAAAGCCCACGAAATGTACAAGAAGGAAACAAAGCAGTGCTTCACACTTATGTACTGGTGGAGAGAGGTCCGAAACCAGCCTAGGTGGACTAGGAACTACGAAGAGGCCAAGACCAAAGAGAATGAGTCAGTCCAAAGGCAGATCGCAAAGGAAACTCGTCCACTAGGTACAAAAGCTACGAAAGCAAACAAGAAAGGGAAAGATGTAGAGGACAATCCTTTTGGTAGTATATCACATGATGATATCCAACTGTACTATGATACACAAGCTTTACAAGCTTCAACAGCAAGCAAGATGGCAGATGTGCAGCTTAGGCTCTCAAAAGAGAAGCTTGAAGCAGCACACGCAAAGGAGAGAACGGCAATGGCGAAGAACTACAAGGAACTCTTAATGGCTGACACTACTTGCTTCACTGAATTTCAAAGAATGGAGCATGAGAGAGCAGTCAAATATTTTAGTGATAAATTATTTGGAACAAGTAACACCAATTAATAATGAGTTTAGCACTTTAGCTTTCACATCACTTTACTTTGCAGAAATAAATGGTATTAGCATACCAAATTAGCATTCAACAAATTAAATTGTAATTTTGTACTCCCAAGTTAATGTTTACCTTCCAAAATAAAATTGTTCTTCATGCAATGTTGTACATCTTGCTTATTGCTTCTACTCATAAACATGTTGTGCCTTAGTTATCTGTTGCATGGAGCAGAGCATGGAGCATAAACTTCTCCGTTGCTTCCATTTTTTTTGTGGGAAAAATAAAGAAAAAGAAAAGAGATAAAGATAACTTCTTGCAGCTAATCATGCTGGATTGCATGTTGGTTTGTTGGTACGAACGTTCTGTTACACAGATCAGAAAAATACGGGCATTCTCTACTTTGTAACAGAACGCTAATGCCCATCAGTGTACACCGGGCATGTTGGTTTGGTTTACTTTTTCCACAATGCTCAGATGCAAGTTTGGTTTGGTTGGGTGACTTTTTCCAGAAAGCACACCTCAGATCAAGTTGGGTCATCCTCAGACCAAGTTGGGTTCGTTGATGATTTTGTCCACAAAGCATTGTGTATATTGAAAGTAGTACTCAAGGTATGTCCCAGTCTACCAACTCCACATCTGATAGCTCTGACGATGATGCCGCATTTGGAGTTCTACAATCTCGTTTTGCCATTCTACGTGGTCCAGCCCGATTTTGGCAACGATCAACCCTTAGTAAAATCATGTATGCTTGCATTATAATGCATAACATGATAGTTGAGGATGAGAGAGATTCATACAGTGTCCAATATGACTTCAACTACGATCAGGGGAGAGATCCAATACCACCAACAGGACTCACCCATGGACCAATTGATGGGTTTGCTGGTCTTCTAGACAGAAATGCTTCTATTCGTGATAGATCGAAGCATATCCGTTTGAAAAAAGATTCAGTCGAGCACATTTGGCATCGATTTGGAGATGGTCAGATGAACAGTTAGCTATGTTTATTTTACTCAATAAGATATGTTTTAGTTTTCTTAATAATGTAATGGTAATCCATGCACTTGCATTGCTATGTACGCATTTTTTTATCCAAGACATTTTCAGTAGCCAGATCTTGATTCTGCCATACCCTTTGCCAGATCTTGATACCAAGTTATATACACTAAGTTGGCTTTATGTCAAGAAAATAATAAATAGACAATGTACTCTGGGATGTACAGACAGCACTACAGAGTGCAGGTATGAGGTAAAGACACAAGGGCAGGGAAGCTGAAGTGTCTTTACTTTTGCAGTCGAGTTGGCTTGAATTTTAATCGAAATGTCAAGACAGGGAAGAAAAACCTTTTAACATATCTAAACAATTGAGTCTTTTTCTTCTAAATTTGTATTTTATGTCACCTATATATTTTCCATTTTGGAAATTTTCAAATCGATGCGTCAATTGTGCATCTTCCAATTAATACAAAATATTTATACACTGTTGTTAGAATTATGCCAATACCCAAAACTAGTTTATTCATAGAATTTGACATGTAAAAGGAGTTTTGTCATATCCTCCGGTAGCGCGAAGCTTAGTGTGGACACATCTGACAAGTATACCACTCAGCCACCAGAAAATAGTTTAAGCCTTAATATAAGTCTAATCCAGTTTCTGGATTGTTGAAATATTTGCGGTATAAGCATATTTCTTAATTTAATTCCAGCAATAATTATAATAATAGTCCAAACAAGATAATCATGGCATAGAAATGACTTAACCAGCATATTAATATATGAATCATTTAAGTCATTGGAAATAAAACATATGCCCAAATTAAATGTCATATAACAGTTCATGATTAGCATAATCTCAAGAGAATATGTGCAATAAAATGCTAACCTCAATAGCTCAACATATATGACTTTATGTAGCATATGTTCAACAAATTTAATTTTATTTAGTGCTCTCAGAAGGCTAGTTGCACAAGTTTTATACTTGGCCCTCTCCGCCATGACAAATTCACTCTTGATTATATATGATAGTTGCATATTTAAATCTTGAGCTAATACTAAACTTTGCTATTGCCAAAACAATTAACAGATCAAGAAATCAGTAGGTTTATTCACTGCAGAAGCATTTGTAAATCACTCTATCAATCCTACACAGAGATCATCAATGATTTAACAAAATGATAGCTTCGGAACAGACCAGAACAGGGCACAAACTGCACTGTCTAGAACAAGGACAGCAGTATTAGCTCAAGAGTAATCTACCGTCTCAATCATATATAATTTCAGATTTGTCTTAATTCATCACAGAGCAATTATATCACAACATCTATCTTTGCAAATTCCCACTAAACAGTCTTCACAGATACATAGAATATATCACCGAATTGCAAAGAACAAAAATCGGAATACTCACTGTAGTGGTGATACTCAAAATCACCGTGAAGATAACAAAACGGGCAAGGCACTCAAAATCTAGTGTGGATTGCTAAGGGTGACAGCGAAAATATTGGGTCTGCACAACACATCAAAACCAAGCAATCAACTATAGGATCTAACAGTGTGTAATTTTCATCCAAAAAGTAACCAAGTAGCTAACTTACGGCCCATTGAATCATTAGCAAAGTCGACAAGTGAACCAAACGGATATCCAGTACGTCGATGATGCGTGCCAGACATGATAGTGCACAGATCAGGCTCCATAGGTTTGTTGGAAACAATTAGGAGAGTGCACAATGCAAGAGTTAGATGACGACGAGGAAAAAACAAATTTAAATTGATAATGTACACAAACCTACGCTGAGGCAACTGGTTTTGGACTTCACCCTCCATCTTCAAGAGGGCCTTAGAAACGCCCTAACTCTTCTATTGGTAAAAAAACTAATAGTAATTTCTTTTCGTCTAGCTGCAAATGAGAAACGCCCTGAAATCTCAATCTACCCATAAACAGCATTTCTATCTAATCTAAATCAACTTAAGACCATCATAGTAGTACAAAACACTAACCCAACATTCCCACTCTATATATAATAGGTGAGAAATCAAGATCCCACTGCATCGAGACTAGTTCGGTTCAAAAGAGAGAGCAAGCAATCGAATCAACCATGCGAGGGCGGGGGGGGGGGGAGAAAGGACAGGACGAGAGATCCTCAGAACCATGAGCAAGCCCTCACAATAGGGAGAATCAAAAGGAAATAGCAGGTGTTGCTGGCGCAAATCGGAGGCAAGACGAGGCGGCGGAGCGGAGACGAGAAGCGAAGGTCTGCGTCGCATCTCTCTCCGTCACAACGTACCCGCCTTGATCTACTCCCTCTTCTCCTCCCACCGTGGTTGTTGCACTGGGTGGAGCACCACGGGTGAAGACCCGCTCACCTGTTGTCGCCGGTGAGGAGGCGGGCTGCCGAAGGAAGGGGAGGGGAATGAGTGGTGAGGCGAGGCGATGCGAGCGAGGAGGGGATGCATCTGGAGAGTTGGTGGACGAAAGTGGCGAGCGAGTCGAGGCGAGGGGATGCATCTGGAGGTAGCCAGGTAAGTGGAGAAAAAGGTAGGTGGGGAGTGTGGACAGAGTGTCAAGCGGTAGTTAAGTATGTTTTGTTGCTGTTGTTTTGTTGCATGTATAGTTTGCATTGGAACAAGTAGACGCTTAAATAGACTCTTAAGCTTCCTAAATTAGTCAGTATTATTGATCACGCTAGAAAATAATGACACAAATGGATGCAGACTCCCAAAATTCCTACCGTAAGTAACAAGGAAAAGGGAGCAAAAGGGTATTGCCTTGACTGATTGAACATATATAAATACATCATGAGTTATTCTTCTTTGAAGAATGATCAGAAGCAGGTGAGGATGCAGAGCTCACCCTGGCCCTATCTTTAGACTCGCTTAACATAACTACAACATGCCGCATCGGTGGTCTGTCGTATGGAGACATACTAGTACATAGCAAAGCAACTTTCAAGACCCCGATCATATGATTGACAGCGGTTTTATCTTCTAAATCCAGATTACTATCAAGAATCCCTGGACCCAAAGAATTGTCCCTGATGTAATTCTTTACCCATGTTACCAGATCACCCCCCAGTTCTAATGGTTGCACAGGTGCAAGCCCGGTTAGCAGCTCCAACAGCACAACGCCATAACTGTATATGTCACATTTTTCGGTAACCTTCATGGTGTATGCATATTCTGATCAAAGGAAAAGAACAAGGTTAGTACTTTGTACACCAGCAGACCAATACTTTCGTGTATGTTTAAGCAATTGGAGACTGGAGTAAATTACATACATCACATCTATTGACCTTAGATTTGCCTAACTACAGCTTCAAGTAAAGCATAAATGAGAGAAAAGCAATGGACATGCAAACGAAATTCATGAAGTAGGATTTCAAGAACAAAGACTCACCAGGTGCTATATAGCCATATGAACCAGCAATTGCAGACATTGACTTCAAGTATGGCATGTCAATCACCTTTGCCAACCCAAAGTCACCAACATGAGCTTCAAAGTTCTCATCAAGTAAAATGTTATTGGATTTGATATCACGGTGGATGATGCAAGGCTTGCAATCGTGATGCAAGTATGAAAGCCCTTCAGCTGCCCCAAGGGCTATCATGAATCGTGTCTCCCAATCAAGTGAAGATGAAGATTGCCCATGAAGTAGCTCTCCAAGGCTGCCTCTTGACATGTACTCATACAACAAAAGGTTGGAACCCTGGTGATAGATGAAACCATATAGCTTCACAATGTTACGATGCCTTATCTTTCCAAGAGTCAGGATCTCCGCACGAAAGCTCTTGTCGGTGTTGCTTCCTTCCCTGTTAGAAGCCAACTTCTTTACCGCAATTATCTGTCCAGGCTTCAGGATGGCTCTGTACACTGTTCCACAAGCACCCCTTCCAATGACACAACCCTCATCAAAATTATTTGTAGCACAGACCAATTCCTGAAATGTATATGCATCCTTCGCAGAAACATGCATGCTAGACCCAGGAGAAAACATTTGCTTGTCTTGCAAAGGAGCAACTGTCTCTAGTGGTTTTCTCATATGATACACAATTACAGCAATAAGAACAAGTGAAATTCCTCCAATAACGGCAGCAACAATTGCTATGATCTTGCTCAAAGGGGGCCTGACTGAATTGGATGACTGGGAAGAATAGGATGACTGAGACCCACACTTGCCAAGTTGTCCACCGCAGAGTCCTCTGTTTCCAATAAAGCAGGTCGCAGCCATGTTATCAAAAAGCGGTATGGGGGGTAGAGCACCAGTGAGATTATTGTAGGAGACATTGAACTCAAACAAACTGGACAGATTTGCAAATGTAGCTGGGACTTCACCTGTCAGCTTGTTATTATTGAGAAACAAATTTTCCAATAATGCAAGATTACCAAGCTCTGATGGTATGTTGCCAGAGAGATTATTATAGCTCAAATTCAAGGCAATCTGCAAGCTTGAGAGCAAGCCCAGCTCCTGTGGTATTCCACCAGAGAATTGATTGCCACCAATCTGCAGTGCTGTCAAATGTGAAAGTTTACCAAGAATAGGTGGTATCTGTCCAGATAGCCTATTATCAGCAAAGGATAGAAGCTCCAGCTGAGTCAGTCTGCCAACTTCGTTTGGTAATGAACCTTCAAAGCCATTCTGGCTGAGATCAAGACGTTGCAACATTGTACAATCGAAAATTTCCAGTGGTATGCTTCCTCCTAGTCTATTAGATGAGATATTGAAGACAACAAGCTTTGACAAATTACCCATTTCTCTGGGCAACTCCGATGTGAAATAATTATTTGTAAGGTCAAGCCTTTGCAGAGCCTTGCAATTCCCTATCTTAGGAGGAATAGGGCCATTGAACTTGTTTCGAGCCAACTCAATTGTTGTCAAATTCACCAGATTGCAGAGATCAGTGGGGAAGCTTCCTGTCAAACTGTTGTCACCGAGACGAAGCTGCACCAAGGATTTACAGTTGGTGATCCCATGAGGAATGTTCCCAGTCAACTTGTTAGACCCCAAATTCAACAAAATAAGGTTTGACTGCCTACAAAGATCTTGAGGTATCTGCCCTGTAATGTTGTTATTTGAGAAATCCAACACCCAAAGTCGGCTATAGATGCCAAACCTTGGAGGTATGTCGCCTGATAGCACATTGTTGAATAGTTGCAATTGGATTAGTTTGGTCATGTACTGAAATCCAACTGGAATTGGGCCAGTGAGTGAATTGATCGAGAGATCAAGCTTACTCAAGTTCCTCAATCCACACAACTCCGTAGGAATAAAGCCAGTAAGCTGGTTTTGGAAGAGGTAGAGTAAATACAAGTCTGGTATGTTGCCTAATTCCTTTGGTATCCCTCCAGTTAAGAAATTCTCTGAAAAGTCAATCTCTCCTGCACGAGAAAGGTTCCCAATTTCAGATGGAATTGTACCATTTAATGAATTCCTGTAAAGGTATAGCTTCTGAAGATACTTGATGTTCCCAATTGTCGCAGGTATAGGACCAACTAGATCATTATCATAAAGGGCAATTATGCTAAGATTTGTACAGTTTCCAATCTCTGGAGGAATAACACCAGAAATCTGATTTCCCCATAGAATTAGGTCTGTCATGAGACCCAATTTCCCGATCTCTTTGGGTAAAGGACCTCCTAACTTATTTTGTGCAAGACCAAACACGACCAGGTTTAGGCATTCACCAATCTCGACAGGAATGTTACCAGAGATAAGATTCTGACCCAACCGGACAGTCTTCAGGTTCTTGAGCTTCCCAATAGTATGAGGTATAGAACCAGAGAGATTATTGCTGTACCCTACCAAGTCCTCAAGTGATGCCATATTACCGATCTCATCGGGTATTGGACCATGGAGCTTGTTATTGCACAGGTTGCATGTGGCCAGCATACCCAGCTTCCCGAGCTCAGGGGGGATCGTACCTTGGAAACTGTTGTTGTTCAAGTAGAGCCCCACAAGTTTCGAGCAATTCCCAATCTCTGCAGGGATAGTACCAGAAAACCCATTGAAGGATAGATCGAGGCTAGTCAGCTCAGCCAGACCGCCAATGCTCGGGGCGACGGTGCCCGACAGGTTCATGTTGCTGAGGTTGAGGGACACCACCACCGGCCTGGACGCTGACGAGCAGTTCACGCCCTTCCACCCGCACGGCGATGGATCCCTCCGGTTCCAGTTGTTAAGGTGGTGGAAAGTGTCATTCATCTGGCTCTTGAGCACCAGGAGAAGCCAGCCTTCATGGTTCAGCCCCTGTGAGCCGGAGGCCAGCAGAAAGGCCAGCACCACGCCGAGCTGAAACGCCCAGCGCGTGGTGGAGGCCGTCCCGGAGCCCATCCTCCCTTCACAAATCCAGAAATGCTCACAGCGGAACAGGCGCCAAAACCGTTGCTACAACCTTGTGCACTCCCACCACATCTCCGCGCCTTGTTGGCCTCCTGGAATAGGATGCAGGCAAAGAACTGTAAGAACATGCTGCAGGAGAAATGCTTCTGAATTGGAAAGATTCTAATAGCACAGCTATCTGCAAACAAAGGAAGTAAGGAACTACTTTTGCATTGTCTTTTTCGACCAATTATTCCTAAAAAAGATCAAGGCAAGCAATATCAAGCCAAGACAGAAGAATGAAGCCAAAGAATGAAACTGGGACCAAATCAAGCACCTCCAAATCAAGAATCTCACACCGCGAAGAAGCGCTCAAAGCAACAAGAATCCGAATCCCCCGCCTGAAATGCTAACTCAGTTCAACTACTGAAGAAGGAAACAGGAATACCCGACCACCGATCGCACCATTCCCAGTAAAGAAGAAGAAGAAGAAACACGCAGGGAACCCCCAAAAAGAAGCGCGGAAGGAGGGACCGAGACAAAAACCCCGGCTCAAATCACGGGATTCCCCGACCCATCGGAGGGACCCAGGAACACACCGCCGCGCACCACCACCCGTCCACCCCCAGAAACAGATCTGTAAAAAGGAGCGAGCTTTTGACTCCCCCGAGCCGAGCGAGCTCCGCACAGTACCGCGAGAAAACCCCAAATGGCAGCACGGGAACAGCGCAGAGCACCAGTGGCACAGTAATGCGGTCGCAACCCACGCACAGGAGCGAGCTCCAACTCACCTCGTTTTCTCCCCCGCTGCCACTCCCGCCGCCGGGTTGCGCGCTGTGCTGCCGACTCCCGGACCTTACGGCGTGCCGGCCGGACGCATCCACGGGCAGGAGGAAGGAACGGGCGAGGAAGATATCGATGGACGCGTCGTCGTGGAGTATGGAGAAGAGGAGGAGAGATGGTGGGACGGAGAGGAGGGGGGACGGAGATGGGAGGGGGAGGAGGAGGAGAAATTGGAAGGGGTGGAAATGGCAGGCAAGCACGCGTTCAAGCTTCCGGGGCGTAGCAATCGCGGGCGGTCCCTCCCCCTCGATCTAGCCTCCTTTCCTTTCCATTCCTTTGCTTTGCTTTGCTTTCCTTCCTTCCCCTTCTCTCTCTCGCTCTCGCTTTCTCTGCTTTGCTTTTCGTCCTAATCCGCCCGGCCCCACCCGGCACTTTTAGTTTCCATGGGTTCTCTTCTCTCCTCGCCCCTTCGATTCGTTTTTTTTATTTTGATTTTTATTTCTCCAAATATTAAAATAAACAAAATAATGCTTTACAATATATTCTTCTAATAGCTCTTCGGATCTAAAAATATATACAGAATCTATATCGATGTATACATCATCCGCTACCGTCTAAAAACACAGCAAAAAGTCATTAGCTGTAATCAAAAGGCAGGTTGATTGTGCCTTTATTTTCTCACGTATCTTGGTTTTAATTTCTGTTGAGTTTAGATTTTTAGCAGTAGGCTAGCAATTAGCAGGGAAAGTTGGCAGCAACAGCACATTGTTCTCCTGCAGTGAGGGACGAGGCTGAAGGTCATGGCCCTGCTCATTTTGGCTTCTTCATTGGACTTTTGGTTTCTACCTTCTAGTTTCTTAATTTTATTTTTTATTTTTGACTTTTGGCTTTTTTGTCTTCTCTTTTTTCTCGTATCCTTTGCATTGTCTGCGATGGACTAATTTATTTTTCCATTGTCTGTGATAGACTAATTTATTTTTTCTATTTTTAATTTTTAAAATTTAATTATATCAAAAAGTCACCAGTAATTATAGTATAAAATAAATTAATATAGTATAAAAAATAAATCATAAACTAAAAAAGCCCACGAGCAGGACAAGATACTCTACTAATAAGGGTATATTCGTATGGGCGTTCGGTTGATTGATTGTCCTGTCATGGCTCACGAGTGGGATCAGCTATTGCGTAGTAGACTAGTGCACGGGCTTCTGTGATGAATGGGAGAAAAAGGCAGGCAGTGCTGAATTTTTTTAATAAATAATCTATTTTTTAATCAAAATTACTAAAATGTACCATTAAAAAAATTACAGAAATAACTTTCAGTCGTCGAACAGTTGGACGACTGGACCTATCGCCCAATGCCCGCGTGACACGAAGGCTATCCGTGGACCGTTGGGTGACATAGTTGCAATCGCCAAATAGTCATGCGATGGTGACCAGTCGCCCAACCGTCGGGCAACTGCAAGTTCCAGTCGTCCAACCATCCAGTGACTGGAACTCACCTAATTTTGTAGGTAGGTAACATTTATTAAATTTTGTTTATAACTTTTATTTTTTGAAAAAATGGGAGACAATATCGGTTGACCCATTTGTGATTTTCGTAGATTATGAATGGTAGGAAATCCGTTAGATTGGCAGTAACAGATTGCAATCGTCATACGTTATTGTAGTGCAAGAAAATTTGTAAAATTTTATTTGAGATTGATTGGGATAGTAACAATTGATAAGTACGAAGATAAGTGATATTGTTATGCAACCGAAAATTCATGCATGGAGGATAACTTGTTTTTTCATGTTGTTGGGTGCCTTGCTACGTGAAAGAATTGAATGCAAAAAGACGAGGACAAGTGCTTTTGCGAATTAAAATAGACTTCATAATAAAACTGGATGTAACAGGCACACAAGGTTTGGTTACATGCATAAGAAAAAACATCATGCACGATGTAACAAACTAAAGTTTTTCTATGATACATATGTGCTTTTTTGGAACAGAAATAAATTCGATCATGGAGACTAATGCGGAACGCCCCGACCTACTGCATGGCCCGGGCTATGTTCTCTTTCTTGCGAGCTCGGCGTTGAACTTCTCGATGGCCTCTTTGGCCTTGGTTGTCATTTCTGTCTTTTTCTCGCTCTCCCTACGTGTGCATGTCTCGAGATGAGCTTTTATCTCCCAACGTATACACTCGATTTGCTCGTCGTTGCAGCACTCCTCTTCCCAGATCTCACATGCCCTTTTGACATCCCACTCCTCAAAGTCAAGAGCTCACTGGTCATGTGGGTGGATCTCTAGGTCAATGAACTTGCGGTAAACTACATAGCAGTTCTGGGGACTACGAGTAGATGAGAGAGGTTGTTAGTGCATACTTTAAAAGAAAAATAGTAGAGGGAACTCACTGTAATTGGTTCTCACTGGGTGTCGATAGCTGCTCATGTCCCGACGACGGTTGGGATAGTCACAAGAGTAGTTTGTGCAACTCCAATAACTCATGCCCAGGCTGAGCCGCTGTTTAAATTTGAAAAAATTGCATGGGTCCCTGCACCAATAGAGGAGCGGCGTCTCTCCCTCGGTGGGTGTTGCAACAAACACTCGGTTGGAACATTTATGATGAGGTTGCTGCTACGGGGGGCATCATGTGGGTGGATCTCTAGGTTATGATGTCTCGGCAAAACACTACTGAGAATGCAGGAGTGTGGTTCCACTTTTGACACAATCCAATGAGTCTCATACTTCAGTCTACATGCGCACATACTCCAAGGACAACCAACCTGCTCGCACTTTACGGTGTACTGCTCCTGGGTAGATTTCATGACCCAAAAAGTCCGCTGCATGGATAAGACCCACAACTTGATGGAATCCTATAACGATGCCTCGTCAGTAAACATTGAATGCAACCGAACCTTTGTACCATGATACCCCCACGATGATTCGTGCTCTTCATGCACAACAACACCATCAGCATCAAACCGATTCCATTCCTACGGGATGGGAGCTTCGTCCTCATTGGAACTGTCATCATCGTCCTCCTGTACACCTTCCTCTTCAGCTCAAGCTATCCGGTTATCGCTCTCTATTTGATGCACAATGTACTCCACATGCTTCCTTTCAACAGTTTGTCATCTAGGCTCACCAAGCCGTGACTCTTTTTTTCTCTCCTTCATGTACTGCATCGGCCTCATCATGAGCAACTACCTTCTCTTGACCAACATGATGGGCACCCAAACTGCTCACTCCTCCCAGATGATAGTTGTTGGCACGACCTTATACAACTTTTATTGGGCTCACGCACTCATATCCATGGCGCCGGCACCCTTGCAGAAACCCCTTCTATGAAGCAGTGTGCATCAATGTTCTTAACTTCCATCTAATGCCCATGGGATACCAGCTCCAAAGCTCTTGTATGGTCACATTGTACACTTTAGGGCCCAAAGAGAAACTGCGGGTCAGCCAGTACACCTTAGGACCCCAAGGAGGACAGGCGAAGTCTCGATGATGAGGCGGTCGGACGAATTCTCGACCGCAAGGCGCTCGAACAAAGTGTTTATGACCGCGAGGTGGTAGGACGAAGTCGCAACCACGAGTCGATCGGACGAAGTGTCCATGACCACGAGGTGGTCGGACAAGACATCTACGGCATGAGGTGGTCGAACGCAGTCTACGAAGCATGTACGAGTGCGAGGTGGTCGAAGACGACATCTGCGCGTGGCTCGGCGAAGACCATGCAAAGTCTCACAGAGACTAGGAGAAGGAGACCGTGCGAAGTCCCATGAAGTTTGTTGAACTCCCTTGTGCCGAGATGACAGCGTGGACACCGCAGTTGATGGTCGTACCTGCGCAGGCGTCATAGTTGACGATCATAGAGAGGCTCAACATTCGCGGGTGTTGTTCAGAGGGTGACTCCCTGGTGCTGAGATGATAGCACGGGCATCGCGGTCGACGGTCATACCGACGCGGGCGTCGTGATCATTATCATTGACATGGGGTACCACCAGCCGCCGTGTCCTGGACTCGACAGTCGCTACCGCCGTACCTCTCTTTCGCTTGGTTGTCATCGCTTTCTAGCGCATTCTCTTGCGCAGCTTCTTGCGCGTTCCATATGGACGGTGCCAACTGTTGTGGTAGCTGACCAAACAACATATGAGGGGACTAGTTAGAGAGAGCTAATGACAGGAGAGAGAGTGCTTGTGTATGAAATAAGTGGATCTCCCCTCTCATACCCTTATTAGGCGTTTATATACATGAATAGGGTAGAATAGGAAATTTCCATCCTACCCCTTTGATAATTATAAGATGTGAGGGTACATTGGTATATTTCTCTATATTATTGGGCCTAGTACATGTTAGGCCAGTCACAAGGGTTGGGCCACCCCTACAACAGTTACGTATTAATGTTTTGCACAAAAGTGAACTATTTACTTCGTACAAAAGTATTGACTAAATTTTTAATAACTATAATTTTTTATGAATGTTTATTTTGTACATAATATTGATTAAATTTTCTACAACTATAATTTTATATGGATGCTAATTTTCTACAAGTATACTCACTAAATTTTTTACAACTATAAGTTTCTATGGATGCTAATTTTTTTACAACTAAATTGACTAAATTATCATCATATATTTACTTCATACCAAAGTTGAGCTATTCTTTTCTATAGCTATAATTTTCTACGGATACTAATTATACACTAAACAAATTATTTACTTCATATAGAAAATATTGACTGCAATATACAAAAATTTTACCTCAGAAAGTAGCAGAACCTCTCATTCTTCCTCTCCTTCTCCTCTCCTCTTCTCTCTTTTTCTTACCTCTTCTCTTCTCTTCTTTGTTTCCCTTCTCCCTTTTCTCTGCGCGGCGACATCGCCAGATGAAATGGCCAGGGGCTTGGTCAAGGCGTCAAGCGGTTGATTTATATGCGCCTCTAGTCGCCGAAGTGTTGGGTGACTAGTCTTGCAGTCGTCTAACAGGTGGGTGACTGGTCGTAGTCGCCTAATTCTTCGATTATTGCAATTATGTCGCCCAATGGCCCACAAACATCCTGTGTGTCACGCGACCGTTAGACGACAAGTTCCAGTCGTCCAGCGGTTCGACGGCTGGATGTCATTCTTGTAACAAAAAATTATATGGTATATTTATGTCATTTTGAATAAAAATATATTATTTAAAAAAAATTGTGCACACTGCACAGGTTTTACAGTGGAACACGTGGTGATACCGTGAGGAGGCTTGGAATTTGACTGCGTACTGCTAGCGCCGTATCAAACTGTAATCCCTCCCTGGTACTGCAAGAGGAGAGGGAGTGGGATTGTTCAAAGCGGACTCTAAAAGCGGTTTTTAGTTTTTACAACTGTAGCTAACTTATAAACGAAGTATTTTTTTAAAATAAGTCCTTAAATTGATTATAGTACATACTATAGTGACTTGATTTATATCAGTTAAACCATATATGAATTTATGTTAATCTATATTCTCTTTTGTAAATAATCTAAAAGATATATGATATAATTAAAAAATATCAGCTACATAAAAAAAGCCTCGCTGGCCGCGACCCGCGCAAAAAAATCGAGGCTTCATCGTGCGTGGAGCAGCAGTGCTCGTAGCGCTCGTGCGTGGCCTCGGGGCGCGCGAGCGGTGGTAAAAAGGACGCCCTCACGTGCGCGCGATGCAACTCTCTAGGGGGAGCACACGGATGGGTGACTTTTTTGAAGTCTCTACTCTTCTTCTCTTTTACGTGGAGAATCAGTGCGACGTCTAGTAGTAGTAGTAACATGTGTGGGGCCTACCGGGTTGGAGGGATACACCGCGGGAATCCATGACACGTGTATCGATCGGCGTTTTACGTGCACTGGACTGGACTGCAGGCCGGCGGTTCGTCAGACAAGCTTCTCGAAGTCACTCTAAAATTAGCCGCTAGCTATTTTTTTTTTCAAGTTTACCGTCCAAACATTTTTTCAAAAATAGATTCCTACATAACCTTACCACGCTCAGCAGCGTAACTCAACCAGTGCACTAACGAGCTACAGTAGCTCGTATTATTGTTCCTGCTGAGCTACCCAGCCTGATAGGTGATGTCGAGTGCGGTAGGTTTATATAAAGAGTTATTTTTGAGAAACGAACGTTCAGTTATCAAACTTTTTTAAAAAATGGTTAGGGAGCTATCCCGCTCGTTTTGACTTGGGCTTCTGGTTTCTAGCTTATTTTTCACTATTCAATAATTTCGTCTTTTTTTGGGTTTTTTTTGCTTTTTTTAGTTTTTTTGTCGGTTCTATTTTTCCCCGTATTCGTTTGTATTGTCCGTGATAGGCTAACCTATTTTTTCTTTTTTTTAAAAAAATTTAATTACGCCAAATAAGTCACCGTCAACTACAGTGTTTTTCAGCAAGCTACGATGATTTTCAGTTAAAAGCCACTCAAAATAAGCCCTTTTGAGCAGCTCAATTCAAGCTTCTGTTCTTGACGAGTTCCGGTGAAGATGTGACTATTATTTGCCATGGTATGGTCCTTGCGGGAATGAGTGTACTCCTATGGCGCTGTTAAAATTGGCTCCAGTTTCTAGTTTTTGTTTGGATAAATCGGAAGTCGATTTAAAGTCGGTCCTGCTCGTTTCGGCTTGAACTTCTAGCTTCTGGCTTATTTTGTACTATTTATAAATTTTATTTTTTCTATACTTTTAGCTTTTTGAGCTTTTTTGCCGGTTCTTTTTCTCGTATTTGTTTGCATTATACGTGATGGGCTAACATGTTTTTTTTCTATTTTTAAATTTTTTAAATTTAATTATGCTAAATAAGCCTCCGTCAACTATATTATTTTTTCAGCCAGCTACATTACTTTTCAGTCATAAGTCACTTAAAAAAGTGGCTTCTCTTAGACGCTTTCAAAAGCTACCAATCGGTTTCCGTTGTCTCATCTGTGTCCATGCCGTTCAAAAGTTATTTTTCAAAATTTTGTTTGAATAGCTATTTTTTCAATTGTTACTATTTTATTTCAGTAAAAAAACCAAAAGCATCAGTCAAAAACCATCCATTCCACTCAATTAAAACACCCCTACGATTCTTTGTATTTTTTTTTGTGAACTTTAGCTTGGAAAAGGCTTGTCTAGGCAAGGAGAAGGATAGGGCCTTGTTGGAGCGTCAAGAAATTCCGTCAGAAAATCGCTATACAATTCCATTGGCGCGCAATTGCCCTTGCGTCCAACAACTCGTAGTCCGATCATCAATTGACCATGTTAAATGAATTAGTCAAAGATAGGTGTGGTACTGCGGTTAGTACTTGTGGGTTTTAGAGCAAGTACAATAATGCTGACTAGGTCGTCTCTAGCGAAATTCACGTCAACACAATCCTAAATGGAAGAGAGAGAAAAGAGGAGAGAGATACAAACTACCCCTCATGCAAGAGATGACATCTAACACATTATACGATGAGTTACGGGCAGCTTGGAGGCGATGCTAGTTCTTAGAGCAAGTACAATAATGCTGACTAGGTCACCTCTGATATATTTATGCAAGTATTAAATATTTGAGTGTTTTAGTAGAGGTAACCTATACTCAACTTATTGTATTAGCTACCTCTACCATGAGCCACTTGTACTCTTTTTACTTATTTAGCTAGTCTTAGAGGTGACAGCTACCTATTCTATTAAACTTGCTCTTATGTCTAATTTCGAGCAAGGCTCTCGAGAAAAAAAAACCTTAACAAGGCTGTCTTGTTACATAAAGGGCGATAGTAGAGGGGCGTCTGTGAGCATGGAATTTGGCGAGTTATTTGCATGCTGTGAGTTTGTGACGTATGGAAATTGAAAAGATATGCGTGTTATATTTCTTTGAATTATTTCAGATTATAGTAGAATATATGCTAAGCTATGGTAGGAGTAGCCGCCTAGTTTAATGCTCATTTGAGCTTTGAGCTTCAAAATTTTTTTGGCATTATTGATATTGTATGAGGCTTTTTTACTGTAGTTATTGTAAAAATTTTAACGTAATTAAATTTAAAAAATAAAACGAAAAAAGTTTATCTTATCACAACAATGCAAAGAAATAAAAAAACTAAAAAAATGAAAACCAGAAAATAACGAAATTAAAAGGCTACAGGCTTAAAGTAGAAGCGCACACGAGCCGTGCCCATGAAGGCATAATCTGTACGGATTACCGAATGAGTAGTATTTTCTTTTCCGAGGAATAAGATGTCATGTCAGCATCTTTGACAGCATTCGCTGGATCCGGATCTTGAAACCCTATGCTGCTCTACATAGATATTTTTTTCTACGGCGAAAGTTTGTTCGACCAACAGATTCACCAAGCAACACAGAAGAATCGATCAAATCATGCGATAACCCTGCGCACTCTGATTGCTTTTTTCCCCCTAGGAAAGAGAGTCTCCAGAAAGACGAAAGCATATGTCCCGATCCAAACCGCAAAGTTTACAGATTTCATACACACGACCGACGCTCATCTTACATTCACATTGGACTGGAAAAGAATGCCTTTTGCTAGTATCTGACTTTTGCAAGGTGGGAAGCCGAGAACGCCGATCGATCCGGCCGGCCGGCCGTGTGCCTCCAATTATTCCGTTGGTCTCTTCGGGAGAAAGGTGAGAGCGAGCGGCGCAGAGAAAAAACGAGAGGGGATGAGAGGGATAGAGAGATGGGTCGGACCATTACTCGACTACAGGGGAAAGTGGCGGGCGGGGTGGTAGCGACGGAGCTAGCGGGTTACAGTGGGAATCGGGGTCTACGCGTGCGTAGGGAAGACACGCATCGCATGTGTACTACGAGAAACAGTCGTGTCGGCTCCGTGTGGGTCGACGGGATTTACAGGACGCTCCCTTGTCACCCTCCCCGCTCCTTTCGCGGTACGCGTTTTCTCTCGTGCGTGCGTTTAAACAGGGCGACGTTTATTTATTATCAAAAAACGTTACGATGCCAAATTAAAGTTCAGAATCTTGGCAAGAAATTGGGGTCACTCACCGTCTTAAACGTTGAGTCCAAACGATATATTGCATCTCTGCATAGACTATTTATATTGACTTCTAAAAACTACTTTTTTATATAGTATTCAGTTTTTAAATGGAACATTTTTTAAGGAAGAGTCTATTAGTCGATTGTAGTATACACTATAGTGACTTCATTTTATACCGCAAAAATCGTACGTGAGTTTCTCTCATCGTACGGCTCTATACAAACTATTACTATTCATAAGCTAAGCCAAAAGCTATTAACAAAAGTCCATATGAACATGCCTATATTCAAGATTAAGGATCCTTAAACTCTAAAACTTGGCATTTAATACTCTTGAGTATCGAAACTAGTGCAAGTTAGCATCTCCAACAGTATGAGCTAGTTCCTAACTCTAAGACAACTTCTCCAATAATACTAACTTTTAGCACATAGTTCATAACATAAATAGTCTCACATGACACTCTCACATAATCTTGGAATGTGTGTATGAGACTAGCTCTTGATCAAGAGATAGCTTTTCTCTCTCTTCTATTAAAATATGAAATAATATGCTTAGAGCTAGCTCATAAGTCACTATTGGAGATGCTCTAATAACATGTGTATGCATGTCTGGATCTTCAATAGTATCGTCATCAAATTTCTATATAAAGGAGAGCGGAGGGGAGAAAACAAAATATGCTATCCCTTATACAAAAGACAACCTAAGTACATAAACCAACGCAAATAATAATAAAGTGTGAGGGGGAATATGATGAAAATAATATAAATTAATTAGATAAATTAATTTTAGAGATAAATTATTATAGATATTGTATCTAGCGCTGTCTTTAGATAAGATAAAGGCCCTAGAGATAATTTTAATAGATAGATTATTATATATGTCTTATATAAACATTTTTAAACTTTAAAATATATTACTTTCTCAGTCCTCACAACCGCATCATTGTAGGAAACTATAAAGGTGGTGATCGGTTTGGCTGAAAAGCTCGTGGCTTATGGCTGAAAACACTGTAGCTGGCTGAAAAAAGCACTGTAGCTAACAGAGGCTTATTTAGCATAATTAAATTTAAAAAAAATTAAAAATAAAAAAATATGTTAGCCCATTACGTATAATACAAACAAATACGGGGAAAAAAAGAACCGGCAAAAAAGCTCAACAAAAAGCCAAAAGTTCAGAAAAAGACGAAACTTATGTATAGTGAAAAATAAGCCAGAAGCCAGAAGCCGAAGCGAACAAAGCAAGAAAATCTCGTACTAAAGATTTGGGGTTTTTGTATTTGTATTGGTTTCTAAAACTGTTTTTTACAGTAAATGGTATTTATACAGTATCTAACTTTCAAACAAACCGTATTTTTAAGATGTAGTCTACTAGTTGATTGTAGTACATACTATAGTGATCTCATTTATATCGGTCAAAATCACACATGAGTGTTTCTTTTTACAAGTTTCTCTATAAATTATTACTATTTATAAATTAAAATCAAAAGACAATATAAGCAGGCTGTTATGCACCCGCGCGAGCTTAAACAAGTGGCCAAGAAATGCTTACGTGCAGCAGTTCACGTTCAAGAGGATACCACTATCTCACACAACACCGATTGAAGTGGACAAGTGCATGCTGCCGCCTGCCTCCTACCTTTCCTAGGGATATAGTTGAGACCAGCCTACAAGACACACTTGGGACGCTTTATCTCACAATATTCGCCAACGATTTGATCCTATCATCGTTGGCTTCGCTAATGGATCGGTGATAAGTCTTTGACGTAATTGGACTTCTCCAAGTTCGGTAGAGCAACGATAGCATATATCTATCCACGTACGGGCTTAGGGTGCTTTGGTTTCGGCTTCCGGCTCGTTTTGGCTTCGGCTTCGGCTTCTGGCTTCCGGTTTTTTTTCACTATTTCTAAATTTCGTTTTTCTAATTTTTTTTGGATTTTTGGAGCCTTTTTACCGATTCTTTTTTCCCGTATTCGTTTGTATTACACGTGCTGGTCTAACCTATTTTTTCTATTTTTAATTTTTTAAAATTTAATTGTGCCAAATAAATCATTATCAGTTATAATGTAATTTTAACCAGCTTCAATAAAATAAACCATAAGCCACAGCCTAACTGGAATTGGTACAGTTGAGTGTATTGCTGTGTCAGGTCATATATGCATAGGTTTCAAGAATAGACAGCAACGGCACAGTGTTCGCATGTGCCATTAGAGACACAAGTGGCGAGGAGATGCTTTTTCAAGAAGAAAAGCGATTGGACTCGTGTAAGAAGTTGGGGTGTGCTGGTCCATGGTTTGTCGATTGATTTTAAGTACAGTACGAAATCTAATTTATTGTGGATTGAAGAGAGGGGGTTTTGATCAATATATAATCGAGTATCTTAACAACGCTCTTAATTGTGAAGAACGTGATTAGTGAAAACCATGAGCATTGAAGCCAACTTCAGATCATACACCGACTCGTTTCTGTTCAAGCTCCACTAACGATCGACGATAAACACACTAGCTAGCAAGTCTGGCAAGACAACCGGCAAATGATCAAGCCACCTTTTCTGGTGATGAGCAGGAGACAACGAAGATCATACACTGCATGTGACCAAGGGTCACTGTAGCACCGATGTTAGCAATCAGAGTGTAAATAATTTTTAAAACTTTTTTCTTTAGGGTATTTAAAATCTTCATGTGAGTTACTATGATAGTCACCAAGTTCAGATCACACCAACACGACGAATCAAAACAAAGCTATTAAGTAACAAGAGCTAACAAAATCAGCAATCTTCTACACAGGGCTAGTTAGACCGGTCACACCAGCTAGCCGATATGACCACAAGTCTGGGGCGATCCAATTAGTCTCTGTTTACAAACCTAAAAACCTATTGGGACAAAAGCGCAAATCTCAAGAACTTATCCTATTCTCATTCAAACATATCTAGGTTTTGCATGAGACTTATTCAGGGCAATAGAAAGATAAACCAATCAAGAATCACAAGTTTCTTAGACTCGAGTTCACTAAATTGAAGAGAATCAAATCTATTTCACATGAACATAGAAAACCTAAGTCTCAAATTATTTCTTGCTCATGAGAATCTAAGATACAACATCTTACGGATATATTCTCACATGTCCTAGTAAGGTAATTCAAGAAATAGATTGGGTTAAAACTCCCACAAATCCAAAATCACAAATCTCGTCCAAGAACAACCAAGTAAGAACATAAACAAGAATATGATTGAGACAAGACTTTGATCTATTTTAATGGAAGATGAGGTTTATATACTCATGAATGATTACAAGGTGTAGCCAAGCACAACTTTTTCCACTCTCAAGATCTTTCTCACACAATCAAGGAAGGAGACAAGGTGGTAGAACAAAAATAAAACCCTATAATCCTTAAGGCTACCATCTTGTCTTCTTTCTTTTAAATAACCAACACAACTTTAATGGGTTCAACCCATTAAATTTACCAGAGAAACCCGTCGATCTCATTAACATGAGTTTTACACACTCGTATACGTTTCTTAAAACGTTTACAAGACTCAATCCGCTAACTCTTTAGTAATAGATTCACATGTCTTGAGATTTGCGCCTCTGCGCGCTCTAATTTTGATCAAGACATGCTGGTCCGACTGCTTTCTTCTAGCGGTACGGTTGGTTCCACTGACCGGTCCAACCGAGAATACTGATAATAAATCTGAATTTTTTAAAACTATTACAAAGTTCAAATTTAACTTAATTAAAATATTAATTATTCGCCAACATATATATTAGACATAGTGCGTGATCCCTCAGCCACAGTCCTCGTCGGGTCGGGGATGGCGACGGCGACGGCGACAGCCTCGCCTCGCGAGAGACAGCACGGCTCGCCAATTCGGCATGTATGTACGAATGAATGTGGTGATCGATGCTGGCCCGGCCGGGGGATCCTGCCCACCAGCGGGCACGAAAGCAACCCCAGGAGCACGCGCCCAGCACCGAGGAGGCGCAAAAGGCACGCGCGGGCCCAGCCAAGTTGCGCGCGCACTCACAGCGTACAGGCCAGCCTTTTGCCGCGCGCGCGCGCACACCACTTCACCAGGAGTAGTTCAGTTTAGCTTTTCTCCGCTCTCTTTTGTGCGTGTGATACAGTGAGAGAGAGAGAGGGGGAGAGAGATGCTAGTGCGCTGTGGCTTATTCCTATTTGGCACGTGAAAGTAGGCAGGCAGGGCCTCGTGGAGGGCCGCACGGAGCGACATCTGGAGACCTTAGCCGTTCTGCCACATCTAGTATAGGAATATACGGCCAGGCTGGTAACCTGTAAGCCCTATCCGAATTCAATTCTGATGCTATGAATGACTGTCTTTTCAAAACAGCTTTTTTATTAGGTGGTGATCGGTTCGGCTGAAAAGCTCGTGCCTTATGGCTGAAAACACTGTAGCTGTCTGAAAAAAACACTGTAACTGACAGAGACTTATTTAGCATAATTAAATTTAAAAAAAATTTAAAAATAAAAAAAATATGTTAGCCCATTACGTATAATACAAACAAATACGGGAAAAAAAGAACTGGCAAAAAAGCTCAACAAAAAGCCAAAAATTCAGAAAAAGATAAAACTTATGAATAGTGAAAAATAACAATATTTTTATTGTTATTTTTGTATCGCTATACTCTGAGAATAAGTCGAGAGTTTTAAATATATCATGTACCATATTTCTCTCTCTTGTCTCGCGTACATATTTATTCCTTTCTTTTTGCACAACTCGTCTACTTCTTTTGAAAGTTACCTCTTTTAGCTATAATTATTTATTTTTAATAAAAAATCATTAGCAGAAGCTAATAAGAAAGTCCTGTCAACTATTGCTGCTGCTTGTGGAGTTGTGTTTGGAACGTAATGTGCTACTAGCCTACTACCACTCGTTGCTCGCGTAGATGGATTTAGAGAAAAAAAAAACACGGAACAGCTTTGCGTGTCATTTTATTGGAAAATAACACGCTAGATCGATTTGGATGGTTCTTATCTAGTTCGTGGTTGGTTTAGAAGATGTGATGTGGAGGTAGAGTAGGAGATGGATGTGAGGGAATGTTTGGTTGATGTCCACTGGATACAATGAATCGAAGGCGTGCAACCACGGTTCTCTCATAAGAGATGGATGTAGCTACAGGTACGGAAATTGTATTACAGTAGAAGAAAGTTGTCGACAACAGGATTACATTTGATGATATCGGCCATAACCCTAATTGTGTACTGAAGTCCCTCTCAAACTAGTGTACTAGAATCATGGTCTCAAGGGTTTCTTTAATTGTAATTGACTAGGGTGATTTTTTATAGGCGATTTCCGATACTACGAACAGGTTTATTTGATTTTGCACTAGTGAGAACTATTATTTCTCTTGTTTCAAATTCAGTGGAAGAGAAGCAGGAAAATTTGTCAACTCACCAGTTTTCTAGGTTGTGCCGGAAAATAGCTCTGTAGGTGGCTGACCAAGTATGACTACCCCTATCATTATGCTTTATCCATTATTCATGGCGGGTTCGGCTTGAACTTCTGATTTATTTTTCACTATTCATAAATTTCATTTTTTTCTGAGCTTTTGGCTTTTTGTTAAGCTTTTTTACCGGTTCTTTTTTTCCCCGTATTCGATTGTATTATACATAATGGGCTAACATATTTTTTATATTTTTAAAATTTTTTAAATTTAATTATGCTAAATAAACCTCTGTCAGCTACAGTGTTTTTTTCAGTCAGCTACAGTGATTTCAGCCAAAAGCCACAAAAAAGCCCAACTGATCACCACCTAATCGGCTAGAGAAAATAAAGTTTCGGCCACCTAATATCTGCGATCACTTTAAGACCATGGTTAATATCTCAACGTGTTCTCTCTTCGAAAATCATGGTGTGAAAGTACGTAGCCAATATATGAGTATCATTCAATTGTTCGTTGGACACTTGGACCGAGCTGTCCAACTCACGCAGATTGGAACCCTAGTGGTTTTGCCACAACCTTCTATCTTTTCATAAGACTAGTCCCGTTGATATGTCTTAGATGTGTATGCTAAATTGCTAATTCAAGCCCATGTTTTGTAGATTCTGTGAATGCTGCTTTTAATCTGTCCTGTCCTGGCAGTGCATTTGCTAGCAACTTACAGAGCATCATATTCTACCTTTTTTTATTAAAAAAAGAGAGACTATTTGGTGACAAGTTCACGTTATCGATATGATCTAAGTATGCTGCTTATTTTCTCGAGTTTGTCAAGATCAAGACGTATACATACAGACAGTATAAAGCATTCTAATCTAGGTCAACAAGTTTTGCGTCTGACTTGAGCATAGAGTTTCCTGCACCATATCATCTGCGAGCCACTAAAGATAGAGGAAGAAATCGAGAAAAAAAAATGAATGGAGCCAGACCTGTACGTGAGCACTGTCCTTAAACTTCTTTGCTTTGAAGAAATTGCGTTGTATCAATCGAGACTACATCGACATTTATCCGAATGGGGTTTCCCTATCCCCTCTCCTTATTCCCCTCCCTATTCCCTCAATCTAAACCACTTAAATCTCATCCAATGGCTAGTTTGTTTTTATATTTTCACCATTTTCCCATCCATCATAAATAATAAAAAATACAGAAAAAAATAAAAATACAGGAAAAATAAAATTTATTTTTTATTATAATTTTTTTTACAGAAATGGTGAAAATATAAAAAAATAGTCATTGGATGAAATGTGAGTGGTTTAGATTGAAGGAATAGGGAGAGAGGATAGGGAAGTCCCATTCCTATGTACTGCTGACACATATGGCCCACACAGTGACACGCAGAGACGGGTTCATGGGGCTGGTCGATATGTCAAGAGCCACATACGTGTACTGCAAAATGCTTAAAACCACACGGAGAGAGATCGCACTCATGTGTGAGGGGCGATCCAAGTGGCGGTCACACTCAAAAGCGATGTCCCTTAGAGATTGATCAAAAGGGCGTGATCGAGTGTGCGAAAATTTATATATGGTCGGCCAGCGTAATCCAAAGCATGTTTGTCTGTAAGCACTCGACACATCACCCGCTCTTTTCTACAGAAAAATCCGTTCCAGCACGCAAATACACGGACCACCCTAAGCAAGTGGCAGAGCAAAAGCATTACGTACTCTCTTTAGCTCCCAATGAGTACCTAAAAATTTAATATACTGTTCAATTGCTAATTACTTCTCCGTTGTGCTTAACTTATGGAGTGCATTATTATTAATCGGCAGGGAAAGCAAACCTATCATTGGGTGAGCAGACATTTTTTTTTACTCAGAGGGAAGAACCCCCCAATTCATTTGTTGAAACCAGAGTTTTTAAAACCATTACAAAGTCTGGTACTTTAACTTTGTTTTTTCCAAAGAGACAATTGCGAGCGTGAATAGAAGGACTAAGCCTATCACACACGCCAAACAACTGCTACTAGGAGTGGGAAATAGTAACGGATAATCCGTTTTATTCGATATTCATATTAGAGAAAACACGAATATAGTAATTAAAATCTGTATTTGAAAATGTTCATATTCGTATTCGAGAATATTCGTATCCGTATTTGAGAATATATGTATTTGCATTTATATTCGAGAATATTCATATTTGAGACTACTTGATTCATATTCGATCCATTTCCTATACCTATCGTCGGTAACCAGCTAAAAATCGTCAAAACCATTAGGAATTTGTTCTACCGAGATTTGTTACAGAAGTTGTAGGAGGATATTCGTATTCGACCGAAATAAGTATATATTCGATTCGAATTCGTATCCGTTACGACATTTGATTTATATTCGTGTTTGAAAATATTCGAATTTGTATTTATATTTATTTTTAAAATATAAATTCATATTCGTATTTAAAACTATTCAATCATATTCGATCCGTTTCGATCTCGAACTGCTACCAAGAAAAGAGATGCTAAAACAGTCTGAAATTAGCCATGGAAACAATAGCTCTCATGAAACTACGCACAAAAGGGAAAGTGGCATACGTTGAAACCGAAGACGTTCTCCATCGTCAAACAATCACTGCAGTCTTCTCGCCAACGGCCTCCATCCATACGCTCCCTGCAAGATATCCATTGTAGCCCGACGAAGGCGTTCAGCACATTGCTGAAGCAATTCGCGCCCCTCCTCTTTCTGCAACAGGGACCAGTAGTCAATCCAATAACAAATGTGATACATCAGCTCAGTGGGATCCCGAAGATATTTGGCCTGAAAACATGCTGCATTTCTAGTTTTCCCGATGGACCAACATAGTGCAGCACATCCAACCAGAATCAAACTCTTACGCTTTTTCCCAAACCTTTGTAGCCAACCATGCAGCAAATCATGAATATTTTCAAGATGAGATGGCAATCCAAAAGCGCAAGTTACCACACTCCAGTCATATGGACGTCGACTTTACCACTTGAAAAAGAAGAAGATTATAATCAGCAGAGATGTAATTTTTGATGAGAAGGCTTCCTGAGATTGGGAAGCAGGGAATGTTCAAAACAATCAGTTGATACCGACAACGATTATCTCACTTGGCTAACCATAAGTTTCGGTTGAGCAAGATAGTGCTTCAAGTCAAGATGGTTCGAGCTCAAGTTCTAGCCCGAGTGCTACCGAACGGTTGAGTACGTCAGAATCAGCTCCATGGTAGGTAAGGAGTCTGGTAGAAATATACGAGTCATGTGGTTTCTCTATTGTTGAACCACAAAACTTTAAAGAAGCAAAAAAAAACACTAAAATTAGGCAAAAGCTATGAAAGATGAGATCCATATGATTGAGAAGAACAACACTTGAAAGATAGTTGATCGGCCCAAGAATCAAGAAATTATTGGAGTCAAATAGGTTTATAAGACAAAGTTAAACCTCGCTGGCTCAATTCAAAAATATAAATCAAGACTTGTGGCGAAAGACTTTAAACAAAAGCCCGACGTTGATTACTATGAAACATATGCTCCAGTTGCAAGGCTAGAAACAATACGGACAATTATTGCTCTAGCAGCTCAAAAGAAATGGAAGTAATATCAACTTGATGTTAAATCGGCATTTCTAAATGGGTATCTTGAAGAAAAAATTTATGTCGAGCAGCCAAAGGGCTTTCAGTTGGGGAGGGGGGACAAGGTGTTCAACCTTAAGAAGGCATTGTATAGCTTTAACCAGGCACCGAGAGAATGATATAGCCAAATCGAAAAGTACTTCATACTGAAAGAGTTTAAAATAAGCTAGAGCAAGTCTATCTTGTATGTCAAGAAAACAAGTATAGGTATACTAATTGTCTCATTATATATTGATGACTTTATATATACAGTCAATTGTGAAAAGATGATGCAAGAAATCAAAAAGGATATGATGGAGACATATGAACCCCCTTGATGCTGAATGAGAAACAAAAGATAGAGCAAATAAAGTAGATTGAACAATTTTTAGGAGTTTAGTTGAAAGTTTGTTATACTTAACTGCAACATGACCATGTATTATGTTCACAACTAGTTTATTATCAAGGTGCATGAGTAGCCAAGTTAATTGAACTTTTTCGCAGCAAAAATAGTTTTACAATATGTCAAAGGAACTACAGAGTATGGCATTTAGTACAAGCTAGTTGAAGGATCAAGGTTAATTGGATATACAGATAGTGATTGGGCAGGATGTCTTGACATGAAAAGTACATCAAGGTATAACTTCTCGCTTGGTTTAGGTATATGCTCTTGGTCACAAAGAAGCAAAATATAGTAGCTTTATCTTCAGACGAAGCGGAGTATGTGGTAGCAACCCGAGCTATCGCACAAGCAGTCTGGTTGAGAAGAATAGTTGAAGATATTGGCTAGAAGCAAGATAGACTGACTATAGTTTATTGTGATAGTAAGTAGGCAATTGTGATAAGTGAGAATCACGCCAGTCATAACAGAATCATGCATATTGTAATTAAATATCACTACATTTGAGAAGCAATTGAGCGCTGAGAGGTTAAATTGGAATTTTGTCATACAGATTAGCATTTGGCGGATATTTTTACAAAGGCTTTATCTAGAGAAAAATTTATCTATAACAAAGAATTAATCGTGTACCAAGAAAATGAATTAAGGAGGAGTTTGTTAGAATTAATTCATTTTCTAGGGATAATTATTACTAAGTAACCGACTTAGTAGCTGAACAATCTAGTTATTGAGCTGTCATTTTGGTCCATGAGTTGTCTCTGGTGAGTAGCACAAAAAGAAAATTGAGCTGTAAAGCTAGTCGGTAGAAGGATGTGAAATGCAAGTTGATTACTTCACTGAACTAGCCAAACATTAGTTGTACTAGAATTTAGAAAACTATTAGTGCGTTAGTCGGTTGGGTCAAGTCGGTTGTAATGCCGGTTCTTTGAGTTCTATAAATACTCAAGCATGTAACATCCTTAGATAAGAGTTTGACAGATAACAATATAGTAAAAATAAAAAGTCCAACTAGCACATCTTTATCCCTTGCTTCTTATATGTGTCCAATTCCCAACAGTTCTCTCATATGCCAATCCCACTTCCAAGGAAACATGATCTGAAAATCATTTTCTAATTCTTGAGCAGTCATACTACCATCCTTGACCTCAAACAAAGCCATCACATTATCCCCAGCTTTCCTAGTCACATTCTTACCACCTTGAGCCATAAAAAAAACCCACCATCTTAGCTACAGGTTTGGCCTGCCATAACCATATACAGCCTGTTTTTTTTTTCAGTTTATGACTTCACTCGAACAACCGTTTTGAAGCAGCTTATCAGGATAGTCTTTTTGAAGCGACTTATCGACATTTAATTCGTTCGTATAAACGCTCACGCTAGAACTAAAAACTATAAACCGTAACAAAAAAACGCACCCTACATCACCATAGGCTTCACATAACACTGATTGTGTGCAATCTTTTCAATGATGACCTTCTACCCCACACTTATACTAGGCAACGGTTCCGGGTGTGATCGTTTCGGCTTCAGCTTCTGGCTTCCGTCTTATTTTTCACTATTCATAAATTTTATTTTTTTCTGAACTTTTGGCTTTTTGTTAAGCTTTTTTTGCCAGTTCTTTTTTCCCGTATTTGTTTGTATTATACGTAATGGGCTAACATTTTTTTATATTTTTTAATTTTTTAAATTTAATTATGCTAAATAAGCATCTGTCAGCTACAGTGTTTTTTCAGCCAGCTACAGTGCTTTTCAGCCATAAGCCACCAAAAAAAGCCCAAATGATATATGCTACTGTATCAGAGTTGGGTTCTTTGTTTACCTCAAGTCTTTTGGGCGGTGGGTTCTTTTTTACTATGGTTTTGGCCATGCGATTGTCTCTTTTTTTATAATCTCTCTTATGAACAGATATAATTTAAAAATTATAAATCAAAAGTTATAAACTATAATTCAAAAGCATCAAAATTTTACCTACACATGGGTTGTTGATTGGATACGGGTTACACGCATGGGTGCATGGAGTAAAAAGTTGTGGATGATTTGTGTAGCTTCAGCAATCCAAAAGGACTAGCGCGTAAAATATCCGGAAAGAATGTCTTGACATGACAGAAATGCAATTGCACAAAAGCAAACATGTACGATGTGTAAAGTAGCAGATCTTGTTGGATGGTCGACGAGTCACTAGTTCTGATTGATCGATTCCTAGTTTTACAATTTTGCCCTGGCTATATTTGGAATAGTACGTGAATTAGTTCTTGTTTCGATTTAATTAGCTGATCTTCTTTTTTTAGTATTTGCCTCCGATCATTCATAGGCAACTCATGATCTGGAGCTCTGGACTATCAACTCTGTTAAGTCACATCATAGAGAGAGAAGGAAACAACAATAGACGATCATTTTAGACAGTGCTAGATCCAAGATTTTCAAGATAGATGTCCAGAATTAATAAGATATTATTTTAATGAAAAATATAGGTCAATCTGTAGTAGCAAAAATCAAAGAATAATTTGTTTGTATTAGAGACAACATCTCAAATAATTTTAGAGAAATTACAAAATAATTAAGAAAAATTTATTGAATTGGGAATATGGGATATGGGACTTGGAAAGGGAGATGAGCTTGTCTAGTTGTCGTCGTGCATTGCTTGCCATGTTGTCCCCTGGTGGCCCAGCTGTCGCGCATTGCGTGCTCCCTCTCGGGGCCCTAGCTCCTAGGTGGTTTGGCTAGGCCCCGCTTGGCACTCGCCACCGCTCGCTTACTACCTTACATTTAAATTTGACATAAAACTCAGTTTTGATTAAAAATTTTAACCATTTATTCACCCCCTCTAGTCGGTTGATAAAAAAGTTCGTTTGAGCTCGAATCAAAATTGTTGCGATTACAGTAGTTAATAAGTTCATAATTGAAATAAATCATTTTGAGTGAAAAATGTTAATGAGGCTCGACTCGATAGTGGCTCATTAGTTTAAATTTAAAACAACCATTTAAACTAATATAAATATGAAGTATTTAGATTAATTTATCAGTATATATGACTATTATATCTACTAAATACAAGACATTCTCTTAAAAATTTGGGTGTTCAATGCAACATCTATAAACTACATTAGGTCCGCCCATGATGTTAGGAACGAATCATAGCCTGACGGAGTATTTTGTTCTTTGCCCAATTCATTCCCAAATCATAGATACTACGTCTCAGTGTTGGAACAGTTAATTTTTTGCTTGGTATCTACCTACCACCATTGCATGATCCCAATTAATCAAATGATTGGACTCGCCAGGCTTTGATTAGCCATGCCTTTAATTTATCTTTATTAGCTTGTGCCGTAGATATTGAGAAAATCATACGGTCGGGCCGGTCGGCGCACGTCCAGTGGAAAATAGCACTTGCCTCAAACTAATTATTTTCATTCAAAGATGTTTTTCTTAAACAAAAAGTACTGATTCGATAAAGCATGATTGGTCAGGTGATCAAAACGGGCATTTGGCTTCTGCCTTTTGGTTTCTAGTTTCAAAGTTTGAAAGTCATTTTGTATATGTCGGTTTTTTAGCATAGCTTTTTTTCTCTTTTTTTGCGTTGTTCATAGAGATATAATATTTTTTTATTTTTTCTCTTTTTTATTTTTCTTTAATTAAATGTCTTAGTTAAAAACTAACAGCTGTTACAAAAGCCGTTTCATAAACAAAAATCTTAGCAGAACGTCAAAGTCTAAAGTTTTCTAGTTTTAGGAACTATTGGGCAATGGTTAGGTCTAGCTTATGGTGTCGTGGATCAAGCGCGAATAGAATTATCCTTTCCTCGATTGCTTCCGATAAATTGTCTTATGCATGAAACAAGAACCAACTGGCAACTCCAGAGAGCTCGGCCAAGAAGTATGCTGGTAAAGATGACACGATGGACGACGAGGATTAATTTGTCCCATGGCGAAGTGAAGGATCATGTGAAAAAGTTTATGTTTTATTGTAATAAATCATTATCAATTTAGAGGATTTGAAATTTGGATTTTGTAAATTTGTGGATTTCAGAGCATCTTGCAGACTTGGCGGTCTCACCAGCTAGAAGCGGAGGTCAGACCGGCCACCGATCAGACTGGCTGGCTCCAGCGGTTTGACTGGCTGAAGGCAGTGATCTGACCGGTCAGGCGGTTTGCTTGGGTGAAAATGGGATATTTAGGTTTTTTGAGTCGTGGTCGATTTGATTTGACCTAGTTTAGTGTATATTGTTGTATGATGCAAGTTTTAGCTAACGTGGGTTAAGTTGTAAAGAACTTGTGTCTGAAAAATATTTCTTGATCTTTGGATGTGTAGGGAGGCTTGTAGTCAATTATAGTCAACGATGAGGACCGGGGCTACGCTCATAGAAGAGCTGAGGCCCAGAACAATAAATGATACCAGGTGAGATGGCTGAGCTCAAACATAGCATAAGGAAGGCGGAAAATATTGAAGAAAAATTCGAGCGATGGGTTGAACCATATGACTTGGTCGGTCCAAGTGAGGCGTGGTCCGGTGGAACCAGAATGAGAGAGACTTGTTAACACGTGACAAGCCAGTAGTGCACCTACATGTGGCAAGCATGGCTATTGCTTGCAAGGGAAGATGAAGATTGGGTCAAGAAAGCGTATTTTGATAAGTTGATCAAAATATCAAAAACTATTTTAGATCAAAATCGCGGTGCTTCGAAAAGTGGTTTAGCTTAAGGAGAAGATGAGAAGATCAAGTTGGATCAAAAGCTAAGAACTTAGCGGATTCAAGCTTATGTGCTTTGAAAAGAGTGCATGAGTGCAGTATATGCGTAAAACCCATGTGGTGAAGAGTTAATGAGTTTTCCCATTTGTACTATTGGATAGTACCCATTAGAGTTAGATATGGGCTAGTTGCTTCATCTATTTAAAAAGTTGGGTTGGACACTTGCTAGTGAATCATCCAACCCCTCCTCATTCTAGAGAAGTGTTCTATTGTGCTCTCTTATATTTCAGGTGAAGTGGTTGTAAAACCTTTACCCTTAAGTAGTTATACATGTAGTTATACATCAACTTTATTCATTTATCATGGATTTCTCTTGTTTTGGTTGATTTACTCTTAATCTTGTTGGTTTTAATCTTCTCTCTCCACTTCTTGATCTTGTGTGCTAAGTATGTGTAAGTGATGGAGATGATTCGTGGAGATCAATCTCTATCCATCTAGGCATCATGACTTGCAGGTTTTTAAAGTTATCCGGTTTTTCTTGGATTTGACTTTCTTGGGAGATTTCTTGATCCAAGTGTTTTTGGCTCAAATCTTTGGGAGTTCTTATTTGCTGTGATATGAGAGAATACATTTAGAGCCATCTTGGCCATCATCCACTCATGAGCAAGTCATATATCTCGTTTTAGTTTTTTGACCGATTTTGGTGCAACATTGCTTATTCTTGAAAAAGGTCTTAGTTTTGATAAGTATTCTTATAATCCTAGGATGGAATAGATTACTGAGGCCTTATTCAAGGTGTGTGCAAAAATATTATATAATTCGGACTTGGATTTTTAGAGTTGCACTAAAAGTTGCATCGGTATAAATTTTTAGTTCTAAAATAGTAGAGTAGTTAGATCGCCCCCCTTTCAGTCAGACCGTTAGAGGCCAGTCAGATCACCAGACACTGGTCAGACCTTCCCTGGTAGCCAGTGTGACCGCCAGAGCTCTTAGTTCTTTGATTTTCGGTTTCTTGAGTTACTTACTTTGATGTTAGTTTGTAATCATAATATTTATAACTCAGTAGCTATTGGAGTGAGGTTTTTTTTGTAAATAATCTAATTTTTAATAAAAATTACAAAAATATATCCACATAAATTTTTTTACAGGAATGACCTCTAGTCGCTGAACTGTTGGGGGACTGCAACCTATCGCCCAACGGTCGCATGGCACGGAGGCTATCCATGAGCTGTTGGGTGACATAATTGTAGTCGCCGAGCGGTCGGGTGACTGGGACCTGTCGCTCAACCATTGGGCGACTACAGTTCTAATCGCTCGACTGTTGGGCGACCGGAACTCGCCCATTTTTGCAACTGGGCCCCCGACCGTGCAATGGGGTAAATAACAATTGTTGTAGGTAGGTAACATTTATCAAATTTTATACATGAGTTGTCTTTTTTTGGAAAAAGGGAGACAACATTGATTGATCCATTTGTGATTTTCGTAAATTATGAATGGTAAAAAATCTGTTAGATTGGCAATAACAGTTTGTGATCATTGTATGCTGTTGTAGTGCAAGAAAATTTGTGAAATTTTATTTGGGAATGATTAGGATAGCAACGTTGGTAAGTACGAAGGTAAATGATATTTTTTACACAACTGGAAATTCGCATATGTACGAAGGTACCAGAGTGGATTGCGCAAAACTATTCAAGTCAACACCACTCGGACCTTCATGAACGATGCCCACACCGTAATGCATTTTCAATATAGTGGGTATCGGCATTACTGATGTCTGCTTGCAACTATTTTCAATGTTCCAACTAGTCAATTCGCATCGCAGATTATAGAAGTATTTCTATATTGTAATTTATATTTCTATGACCGTTCGTCTATCATGACCAACTACACTATCCTTATAGCATAACCCATCCTCGTTCGCACCGACATCGCTCCTTTTCTTTTGACTTAATAAGCATCAACTCTCTATCGGCTCCCACGTGCACCGACGTCGCTCTTCTCTTGTTGCTCAAGCTCTCTCTTACTGTAAATAATTCCTAATGGGTTTCGATAATTTACATGACATATTGATTTAAATGCCAATGTATCAGTTCTAACGGTACACATTAATTTGCAATGCTCAAACGACATTACATTCATTCGTAATTAATCATAAATGTTACGTAATAATGTTTTTCACAAAATGAACTATTTACTTCGTATAGAAGTATTGGCTAAATTTTGAACAACTATAATTTTCTATGGATGATTATTTCGTACATAATATTCATTATATTTTCTATAACTACAATTTTCTACGATTCTAATTTGCTACGGATGCTAATTTTCTACAACTATAATTCTCTACAGATGCTACTTTTCTACAACTATATTCACTAAATTTTCTATAACTATAAGCTTTTATGGATGCTAATTTTCTATAACTATATTGACTACATTTCCTATGACTGTTTACTTCATACGAAAGTTGTACTATTATTTTATACCGTTATAATTTTCTACGGATACTAATTACATACTAAACATACTATTTACTTCATACATACAAATATTGACTACAATATACAAAAATTTTTATCTTGCATAAGTAGTGAAACCTCTCCTTCTTTCTCCCCCTTTCCTTTCCTCTCCTCTCTGTTTCTTCCCTCTCCTTTTCGCTTCTCTCTTTCTTTCCCTTCTCCTTTATCTCTTCGTGGCACAGCGTCGGCAATGGAAATGGCCAGGGGCTCGGCCGGAGGCCGATTTATATGCACGTTCAATCGCCGAACAGTTAGGCAACTAGTCCCAGTTGCCTGACCACTCAGCGAATGTAATCATGTCACTCAACGCCTACAGATAGCCTTCGTGTTGTGCGGCAGTTGGGCGACATGTTCTAGTCACCCAACAGTTCGACGACTGGAGGTCACTCCTGTAAAATTTTTTTGTGCGGGTATATTTTTGTAATTTCAATTAAAAAATAGATTATTTACAGAAATATTCATTGGATTGAAGTATCAGTGAATAAAATTTTAAAGACATTATTTATCTTTCTATTATCATAGCGGTCCTACACGGAGGCATGTGTTGTCTTCTCGCCCTCTGCTTTCTCGCTGCCATTTGCTAGTGATCTTTTCAAATGTCAGTATTGGAATGTAATGATACTTAGCTTTTTTTTTGTTATTGGGGGTTGTAAATGTTGGTCTCTTTGGCAATTGTGGAAGTGGTGGCATTTCAGATGGGACATGTCTCAGGCTTCTTTCAGGCAAACTCCGCGCCACTTGCAATGAGTTCGTTGATTCACTATGTCCTGGTGACATCTGTAATTCTAACATGCAACCAAGCTTAACATTCTATAGTAACATGGATTGCTACTTAATTATATGGCGATTTTAATACGCCGTTAATAGAACGTTCTGAATGTTAGAAGGGGATGTTTCTATGCTTTCTTTAATAGTAGCTTATATAATTTTAAAGTACGGTAAATGATAGATAGATGTTATTTAACTCTTTATTTATTTTGAGATTAATATTACTCTTACTAGAGAGAAGAACATAGAAGCGTTCCTCATATTAGAATCTTGCACTGGTACAGAAACAGTCAAACACGTCCTATAAACAAAACTAAAACAAAAAAGAATATAGAGGGAGTAATATCATAGTCCGTTGATAGATCATAACGTGTAAGGTAGGTACAGTAAGATATAACCAATGAATTTCTAAGAAGATTAGATTAGACGTGACTGCACTCGGGATCGAATAAGAAATGTATTAAGCTTCTGAAGAGGACAGCTTCCCTTGAGTGTATACGGCAGTTTAGGTAACCAAACCGGCTATTGTTCTTGAGAGGTTGGGCTTCCTGCTTTCCTGAGCCAGTCTGGAACTGCATACATCATGCAGTAGAAACCAAGCAGCACTCAGCTCGAAGTGTCACCACTACATGTGCAGCTGCTTCTGCACATGCGGACAGTATAGATCTAAGATCTCTGAAAAAGGTGTGACACGGTTGAGCGTGTTCGTCGAACAAATTGCCATAAACTAATCTTCACAGCATGCAAAATTCAAATGCAGCAGTTGATCAGGCCACGGTTTTCGAGCTATCAATTAGGTAGGTAGTAAGTGCAGTGTTTCATGGACAGTGATGTGGTGAATATGTTTTAGCTGGGAGTGCCTACAAGGGAATATCACAAACTAGTCCGATTCTCTTCAGAATTAATGTACTAACAAAGTACAGTACGTGGCTGTGGTGAAGGTCAGCGTCAGGAACAAGAGACATGTCTCCTTCACTTGCAAATATTCCAGCTCACACGTGCATGTGATTACCGTTTCCAATTAAGCACCGCTGCTGTAATTGAAATGCTAGAAGCTACGAAGATTGCAGAGCACTCTTCCTTCTGTCTGCTATTATGGTGGCCGCTTTGGCCGGCAAGATGCTAGAGTTAAGGGCTGGCATTCAGCGGTCAGTCCTGCTGAACTGTTGCGTCAGACTTCTTTGCTTACGTGACAAACATATACTAGGCTTCTTCAGAAATTCATAGCCGAGCAGAATTCGAAGATCGATTTACATGTGAAGGTCCTCTCGTCAACTCTTCCGTTCATACCATTGGAAAACGTAGTACAGGCCTAGCCATCAGTGCTTCTTGCTGTTTTCTCCACAGTTCAGACGTACTAGCACGGTGGTTTGGTCACTGTCGTTGTTGCTTCACGTCAGTCTAAGCCTATCTGTGAACCTACCGGAACCCAAGACTAACGATGGATCGATCATATCCAAGAACTTATTCAACAGGAGGTAGCTAGGTGCTAATGTTTACGCAAAAGAAACGTAACATCTGCTGGTTAATGTGGAACGAATCGATGCACTTCCAGCGTGGTCCAGTAACGGGACAGCGCAGAGGAGGCGACAATGGCGCGGGGCGACGCGTAAACCGAGGCACGACCTTGCATTTTCGATCGGGGGCACTGATGATGGCCAGGGTAAAGCGATGAGGCCTGAATGATGACGCTGATTGATTGATTTTCTGCCTTGGCGTTTATGCTTTGCATGACTTGCAAGAAACTAGAATTTCCCCCCTTACTTCTGTATTAGGCCATGTGTATCCGGATTGGGATTGCAAGCGTTAGAGCAACTCCATCCTATTAGTCATTTCTCCCTCTCTATTTTCTAGGATGAAGAGGCTAGCTATTATTTTCAGCTCTCTATTTGAGTTAGTATTCCAATGGCCTAGCTATTTGAGAAGCGAGTGAGGAGGCGCTCGCCAAATCTAGCTAGCGGCCGGGAGAAAATAGCGACTCGGTAAAAATGAAGAGGAGGATAAAGAACCGGTTGGAGTCCATTTCTTGAGTCATACTAGGTAAATATACAATGAAGAGCAGGATAAAGAACCTGTTAGAGTTGCTCTTAGAGGCGGCAGAAACACGCCAAGTCCCATCAAGGTAAGTGTTTTTCCCCCGTGAAGAAGATAAAGATCTTCAGATAAGACCTCATCTTGCCTAAAGAGCCCATGAGGTAATTTGGCATGACTGAGAGCGGCCCATGCGGCCTTTGCAGAATTTTGCGCACAAAGCCCATTCAAACATTATGTTGAGACAATTGGTCTATCATTTTGTTCTTGTTTTGTTTTTGCGAGGAAGTTCTATTTTCAGTTGACTACCAAAGCACTGAGAACTTTTTCTCTGTCTAAGAAAATCCCTGGAAACCTCATGTACACTTCATATATTTAAAGAAAAAAATAATTTGACTTAGAGATGCAGTAAAATAAAGTTGGGTGAAGTCACGGCCTTGATCATGATTTGCAGTACACGTTGGCGTACTTACAAAAAATTTCAGATTCATTTTGTATGGTTGCAATATAACTGTGAATATTTAAAGAAGAATACATGTGAGCATTTCTAGCTGTATATATGCATAACATAATAATTGAATTACAAAATGTAGACAGTGACACAATTGCCGTGGTTTTATAAATCTTGGACTATTTTCACAATTGCCACCCATCAGTCTTTACGAAGATGCGACGTCCAACAACTTATCGCCAAGATTGTGTGTCTGCTCCGAGACTGTCACCACTTGAAACACCCGAGTCATATGATACACCACATCACACCATAGTTTATGATACCCAATTACTTACCGCTAAGATCGTATGTCTACTTCGAGAACTGTCACCATTTGAAACGTACAAATCCAATTGGTATATCATATGCACGCACTTGCCTTCTCATGATTCTTGTCTTTCTCCCATGCTTCTCCGCTTGACATAATGCTCCATCCAGACTTATATGACATGCCATGGCCACCAAGTCTCGGTCTTACCGCTGGCCGTAACAATCATCAAATACCTGCATATCAAAGAACAAATAATTGATCCAAGTACAAATAACATGCACTTGACTCTTATTAGCAAAACCCATGCATGGACCTACGCTATGACTCACATTTGCATGGACACCCAATGACTAACACTTATATGGACACCGTCATAACTAATACTTGCATGGACTCCATCATGACTCACAATCAGAACCAACTCAACTTGGCACAAAAACCACAAAGGCTAGTCTGACCGTGACATCCATACAAGTCAGACCGCCAGAACCGACTTCAACATCTCTCAGTAACAGGGGGCCGGTCTAATTTGCAGCACTCATGTCGGTCAGATCGTACAATGCCCACCGATCAGACCGCTATGTACTAGTCGGTCAGATCACCATAACCAAAGGTCGATCCGATTGCAAGCCGGTTACATAGCCGGTCGGTCTGACCGCCAGCCATAGGTCGGCAAGATTGTCGCCACTCTAACAGCAAAAGCTAGAAAATTAAAAACACAAAATCAAACTCAACCAATGACAACATAGGAAAAGTAAAGTCACATACTTGTCCCTATTATGGAGCTGTCATCACATAGCCTTACAGACTGCATCCACTATCTTGAACTAAAATGGAAAAAAAGTGTGTCCACCAAGCTGGGCACGAAGCAGATGAAGAAAACGAGATGGAAAAACAATGGGCTCGAAGTTCAACGGTTATTCCCAACCAAACAAGGAAACGGCTTGGTGGCATGATTTGGTTATTTTGATATAACCTTCAGAAGGAATTAATTAAAGGGTGTTGCAACATAACAGGCTGGTTGTTGCAAGTGTAATATTTCCTACTCAAGGAACGAGAAGGAAAACACTTTTGTGAAGAGCCAGAGCTGAGAGACTAGACTGAAGCCTAGCAAAATTCAAGTCTTTGCGGGCCGTATCTTCCATTCTGAATGGCAAATAATGACGGTGCATCTGGCGGTGCTGCTGTGCATTTCGAACTTTCCCTCTGCTGTTTGCGCATCTTTCATTTATCCTCCTATTTATGTATGCGGCTTCCTTTTCTTATTTGAAATAAATGACGAATATCCCGACCGATTTCATAATGACCCAAGGCCAAGCTCACAACAACATTTATTAAACGTTAATCCTTTCTTGGCCCAAAAGGATTAGCATGGCTGGTAGCCTGGTATGAATTGGCCTTTTAAGTCATATGCTGGCCAAACTCAACCACAAGTACTGCAGTCTGATATTATCAACGGCGTGACCATTCAAAAGAAGATCTAACTTTGGAGTTTTTTACGGCGCACCATCTACAATGGTAGTAACCCAGTCACCATCCTTGCCAATTTTCATCCGAGAGTGGCACTTTTCCGGTTTGTGTTTCACTGCACATTGCAAGGCATGGAACGAACATTATAGAACTAAATCTTAAAACGCTATGCTAAGTAGAACGGTAAATGAAAGAAATATGAAATCAAAATGCTCCGTAATATCGAAGTAGGAACTTGTTTCTTGTTTGTAGAAGGCCAGCCAAAGGATAAGATAGTAGTACCTGTGGAGTGCGGACCAACAGAGGAACACAATGCCCATGATTCCAGAAGATAGAATACGCTCGTTAACCTTCTTGGCAAGCAAAGTAGATTCAGATCATACACCTCATATAGGTTGAAGCAGTGCCAGGCGGAAAAGCCAGCGCGAAACATTTTGCATATCAGTTAAACATACAGGTGCAGCATATCAGTGACAGTTTGGACAATACACAATAGTACACTTGGTACTTCCTCAGTTGATACTGTTAAGTCGAGCATGCCATGTGTGGCATTCTTTTACAGGCCTATGATCCTAAGCAATGCAATGTTCTAATGGCCACGTTGATTGCAGTTGCAGGTGAAGAACAGTAGCACAATTACAAACAATGTCTGTTTAGGTTTTTATCCAAAAGTCGCAGCATATGGCCATCAGATTGCAAAGCTTTGTTGTCTTGAGCTTCGTAGGCTTATAGAGTGGTGATTGGTACGGGACGAGAGGCAGGCGCCCCGTCCGGCGGCGACGGAGGGCTGGAGGGCCGGCAGAGGTGACGTCCGGTGTTAGGACGCAAAAATTGGGAGGGCGAGGTGTTAGCCGGGGAACAAGAGGTTGCGCCACCGATCGGCGGGCCGGGTAGGATGCACCGCGGACGGTGGAGCGGCGCGAGAAAATTATGGAGGTGGAGCGGACGCCACGCGGGGGCAGCGGTCCATGGTGGGCTGGGCGGTTTCGGAGCTTCGTGCGGCTGCGGGATTCGTCGGTTGAGTCCGTGTGCCCTCGGCCTCGGGCCACGGCCGCCACCGCCATCGTCAAACTTCGCCGAGTCGGAGGTCCCGCTTTTATCAACCGTGGCCGGGGCCGAGGCCGTGGGGCGGCCGCAAGCCCGCCACTCTGCAGCGCCGTTGTCGCCCACTTCTGTGCCCCTCTGGATTCTACCGCGCAAGTTTGAAGGCCAGTAGTAGTGGGTAAACCCTCTTCGAAATAGCAGCCTTCTTCTTCTATTTGATTGTCCAAATTTCCTACGAAAATTGCGTATTCTCCAGTTCTATGTTTTGCTAAATTTTCTTTTCTGTCGAGATTTCCAACCCAAGTCATTTTTTAATAAAATCAAGTCAATTTTTCTAGTCGAATAATGGATCGCTGACTACTCTACAACCAAGCAGTGGTCTCATTACCAGTCGATTTTATCGGTGACCTCTTGTAAAATTTTAAATTGGTTTTGAAAAAATCTGTTTTGCACGATTTATATCAAATTTAGAATAAATTTTTGCTGAAATTTGTTTTCAAAATTTTCAGCCAAAAATCGGCCATTTTATAAAATTTAAATTTTGATTTGAAAATTTTGGTACAAAATCTTTCGGATTCTTTCAATTATCGGTCATACCGGTCTTACCAAACCCTGGTAAAATTTTAAAACCGCGGTTTCGTAAAACCTGCAACCAAGGAAGCACCATCATTGACAGTGGCGGATCCAGGAAAATTTTTTGAAGGGGCTGAAGTACATTCAGCTCGACCTCAGCCCCTTCTACATTATACATCCATGGCTAAAAATTTAGGGGGGCTCCAGGGGGCTCCAAGGGTCCGGTAGCGATAGGGGAGCTCAAGCCCCCCCCCCCCCCCGGCTGGATCCGCCGCTGATCATTGAGCTCCAGTATCCCCGTACCTTTGAGTGTAGTGACACCACCATTATTATCTTACCAGGATTGCCGTCCATATCGTCCATAAAACCACAACAATTCCGGCAAATGAGGCAATGAAGGAGATAGTTGATAAGAACAATCCGAACAAGCCGCTGAAAATCACACAAGTTCATCCGCGTCATGGCCAGATATAGTTTCAACACTTCGAGTAATTGGGGCACCAGAACAAAATCAACTATATTCGAGTATTTGAATAATTATGTACCATTGATTTGATCCAGGGGCTGGCATGCAACGCTTATTGCACCATGGTATGAAGTGGAGCATGCTTATAAGCTGGAGGAGGAGAAATATCCTGGAGGGACCATGAAACATAAATTAACTATAACCTGCAATGTACGGTAAGTTTGATAGCAGAAAAATGCGCTAAGGCAGAATCAATAAAATTACCCCGCACCCATTCGAGCAATTTCACCTGCAGAGGAAATGGAATAGATTTCTTTCAGCCCACGAATGTTTGGCCAGTTCAGGCTTATTTACTCAGGTGGAAAGTTATAATGGAACAAGTACTACAGATTGATTCGAAAATTGTTGTTCATGTCAAACCTTTTCTCTCTCTCTCTCTCTCTCTCTCTATATATATATATATCACCATGGTGCCTAGGCACCAATATCAATACCCGTTGATTTGCTTCGAGATTCACAACGTTTGATGTGGGTATCTTCATATACCCATAAAAAAGTATATTTGAGATATCAAACTCCGAAAAAATTTAAATTCAACTTCAGTTTAATTAGTTTGAACTATTTTTATGGTATATACTCGCTGTAGTTGTATTGAACTCAAAAGTAGTTCAAACTAGTTTGAACTGAGTTCAAAACTAACTTACCATAAATATATCAAGGGTATAAAACATTTTCATACCCAAACTCAAAAAAATTATCAATCATACACGTGTATCGGATGTTGGTGCCTAGGCACCATGGTGCATTACGTAATTTTCCTATATATATATATATATATATATAAAGGATCTGTGAGTTGTTGCCTTGGCCGGAGCGGATCGCCCTCCCGCGCTACCGATGGCGCTATTTCTCTCGTCTCCCGGCAGTCGAGTAGCACCGGCGGCGAGGAGGACACCCAGTGGCGCCGTAACACCCTTCTCCGTAGGCGGCGGCGAAGGCCACCTACCTAGCAACGTCTCGCCCTCTCCCGTGTTTCCCAGCAGCCGGTGGAGAGAGCGCGTGCGTATCACCAATCCTGAGGTGCCTTCAAGGTAAACGCTCTCCAAGAATCGAAGAAGTTTTGCACTCCATAGCCACCCTAGTAATTTAACGCAGACGTTTTCCCCCAATTCACCTCTATTTCTAGAGAACACCCAATTCACCTCTATTTAAAAACGCATCAATCATGGTAACATGTCAGTTGTAGATCGTGCTAGGATTATTTTTTGTGAAACTTTTATGTTACATACTTACATCCTTGTCAAATTTGCTCAAAAGGATCAATTTCTTCGGACATGGAAAATTGGCTTGGACAGCCTACCAAAGCGCCTCTCCTCTTTTATGACTTATGAGCCGACGCTGACAAGTTTTGAGATTTCCATGACTACTGTGTGTTGGCTAATTGACAAATGATCTACAGTTAGTGTGAGAGAAATGTTCCAAGAGTAGTTTGCGGTCTTCGTTTAAGCTGTTAATGTTCCAAACCTTGTCAATAGTCTAGTCTGATGCGCACCTAGAAAGTTGCTGAGAAAATGTCGATGGATGGTGGTGCTTGACACCCGTGACGGAGTCAAATTGCGCATCAGTGATGCTTTACTGGTTCATATTTAACAGTCACCTCGTTTACGTCAGGAATCTGAAGAAATGGTCCCTCTCTTCTCCATTTTCCAACACAAAATCCTGTATAGATCTTTTGGACTGCAAGGCTTAGTCGTACCATCCTTTCTCTGAATAAATATGCTTCTCTTCCTAGAGATGCTCAGTTTGACCTCACAACTTAATGACTTATGCAAACCTGTCTTATTGATCGTTATGGCACTCCACGTAGCCAAGTAGTTTCATTTTTAGGCATCCTGATCACTGATTTGCCCAGTCTATGGCAAATCTACTAATCCTATAAAGGAGTTTGAATATTTTGTTCCTTCCCAGTTCCAATTTCCAGTGGGACACAGCAATACACCTTTACAGACTATTATATGTATGTTAGATTAGCGAAAACATTTGGTGTATCATATATCTTAAGTCCCACCCTGGCTATGGAGTTATTCACCACAAAACCCATCTCAGTTACCATACTAGTACTGGCCTAATTTCTCTCAGCTGCTACACTGCCATCACTATACGAACAAGCACTAGTCCTCAGCTGGAAGGCCTCTCTCCCAAGACATGAGGCGCTTCAGTCATGGGACATCAAGACATCACCATGCCAATGGCTTGGCCTCAGATGTTGTTCCCAGAAAAGACATTTGGTGATTGCGAAGATCTATCTGCCAAAGATGCGGCTTGAAGGGGCACTTGGTGGCCTCAACTTGTCGGCTTTGTCAACCTTAGCCAGCCTTGATCTCTCAAGCAATGGGTTAACCGGGAGGATTCCCCTGGATCTTTCCTTCCTCAAAATGCTCAAAATGCAAGTGAAGTTTCGCAGGCAAATGCATTCTCTATCTGGAGCTTTGATGGAGGAGATGCCTATAAGCAAATTATTGAAGCAACGCAGAATTTTAGTGAAAAATATTGCATTGGAAAAGGAGGTTATGGATCTGTGTACAAAGTTGAACTACTAACAGGTGAAATTTTCGCAGTGAAGAGGATGCACCTAAGAGACCCTGACAGTTCGATAAATGAGCTGTTCAATTGCGAAATAAAGGGCCCGTTGGTTTTCGCTTTGATTAATGAATAGTAACATCTTGTAGAGAGGCTTGTAGAGAGGGAGATACTCACATGCGATTTTGGCTGATATAAATGAAGTCACTACAGTATATATTATAATCGACTAGTAGACTCTGTTTTGAAAAGATACTTTGTTTGAAAGCTAGATACTGTAAAAAAGTTATTTATTATAGAAAAGTAGTTTTTAGAAGCTAATACGGATGGGGCCAAAAGCTCTGATGCAAATACGATACTGGAACATTCTGAAGCTCTTTGGATATTGTTGTGCTGTTCAGGAGAGGATGTTTGTCTGTGAATACATGGATAGAGGAAGCCTAGAAGCAGCTCTTAAGGTCAACAGAAGTGCATTTGAGTTGGATTGGAAGAGGAGGCTGGGTATTGCTAAGGATGTGTGGCTCATGCTCTATCTTACATGCATCATGACTGTTCTGCACCTATAGTCCACCGAGATGTAACAAGCAGTAACATATTGCTTGACCTGGAATTTAGAGCTTGTATCTCAGATTTTGGTATAGCCAAAAATATTGAATGTTGATGCATCAAGCTGCACAATGCCTGAAGGAACAATAGGGTATCTTGCCCCAGATAAATGTTCTTATTTTTGTTTTTAAGAACCGTTTTCTTCTGTGGTGGTCTTGCTAGTCTTTTAACAATACACTGTGCCGCGCTCGTTTCATCTGCGGACTTTTGGCACTGTTGAGCATCGTAGCATGTTTATTTTGTATTGTAGCTGCGGTTAGCTTTTTCAGCGTAATTAAATTTTTAAAAAATAAAAAGGTTACGTCATCCCGAACAATTGCAAATGAATAAAAAATATAAAAAACCAAAAAACTAAAAACAAATAAAATTAAAAAGCTCAAAGCTAAAAGTTAGAAGCTGAGTCCAAGATCGTACCTTCTATTGAACTCGGGTTAGAGAGACTTTTTTTTTGTGTTGTCACACCTTGTAAAGTTGTAATATATGTATTTTGAAAGGTACTGTAATACTTCAGCTGATCATACGATATATACCACTTAGAGCAAGTATAATAAGAGACTCTTAATAGACTGTATGCTGAGGTGGAAGAGAGAGAGGAGGAGAGAGAAGAGAGGTGGGCTGTAAGTTTACAACCAGCTGAAGCACAAGAATCAAGAAACTTTGTGAAAGAAAGGGGTGGGTCATACAGCCTTCAGCTGGCTGTAAACTACTATATGAATGTGCTGATAAGTGGGCTACTGGGCTGTAAGTGTCCATACAGTCAGCTGAAGGCTGTATTATTAGCCTTGCTCTTATGATATTAGGGCTCGGTTACACTTGAGTGCACCGGTCATTTAGGCGTGTCTGCGTCTGTATTTTAAGTCTATTTAGAGAAGAATCTAGCAGAACACAAACCGATGAACAGTTCTGCCTTCATCTCTCTGTCCATCCCATTCTCTTGCCGCGCGACGCCTGTATAGGAACAGCCCCATCACGGCCTCGACGCAAGCCGCACGCGTCGGTCGTTGGCGGTAAATGCACCGCTGCACCCGGCGCGCGCCTTGGGGTGTCTGGTACGTGGCGTGGGCGACGCTGACTTGACGTCGAGTCGAGGTGGGAAATGCAAGCCGCCGGCAAGGCACTGCGTGGGCGGCCACCTTCACGGCTTCTCGGGTCGACGAGGAGCGCGGTGGTGGCAGAGGAGGACGCGCGATGTGGGGCATCCATTTTGGCCCCAGCGCTACGGCAATGCTGCATTTAGCCTTCTACCATGTGTTTTGTTGTTTTTGGTCTACTTGCACGGTCGAGGAGCGCGCGAGGGGAGGTGGTGCAGTGAGGGGAGTTGGCGCAGTCTGGGAGCACGCGAGTGAGGTGGCATGGTCGGGATGCGCGCCAGGGGGAGGTGGCGGTCTCGTCGTCGTGCTGACATCGTCTTCTGTGCGCTCGTTGTCGTGCTAACATTGTCATCTGCGTGCTTGTCGTCGCCATTGGCGGATCTACAGGGTATGCCGGGTGGGCCCCGGCATACCCTGTGGCGGTGGGACCCGGTTGAAGTACCGGGCACATGACGTCGTGACGCGCCGCTCAATCGATCGATCCTCAGCGTGACGTCGTGACGCGCCGCTCGATTCGCTGAGACGCTCGATTCGTGACGCGCCGATCGATCCTTCGCCCTTCGCGGCTTCGCCTCGCCTGCCGCACGCGGCACGCCGGCACGCGTGACGCGCCGCTCGCCCGCTCCGCTCGATCCTCAGGGAGACGTCATCAGGTAATCACTCGCCGATCGATCATTCGCCGCCGCCGCTGAGAGACGTCGTCAGGTAATCAACTTCTTCGTTTTTCAACTTCTTCGATCATAACCTGTAGATCAACTTCTTCGTTTTTCAGTTGTTGTGGTCATCGATCACATGGGAATTAAATCCATTAATTTCATTAATTTATTGGCTGGTCATCGTTTTTTAGTATGGATTCAAGTCGATTTTTACTAAAAACTACAGACACACTATATTAATATGCAAAAAAAATTAAGGTCCCTGTGCCATGTAAAAATATGCATTAAATCACCTGTACTGAATTGTAGTATAAAGCATAAAATGCAAACTTCCGATCACAGGAACTTTACATGCCCTTCCTTTACAAAAATATATAGAAGGGTAACTAATCGTGCATGGCTCTTAGTAATAGAAGCCTAAAATTCTCAACATGTAGTAAGTGCCAGTTTGTGAGGTACTTTAGAATAGTATGTAAATTTTCTTTTGTTTTTTTGTTCAAGTGCCGAGGTACTTGCATACTGCTGTACTAGTACCATAAGAACATAGTCACAGATCTTGAAGTCTTGCTCTTGTTGGAACCGCCCAGGTTTCACCTCGCGCAGCAACACGAGCTCCCCTCGGCTCAAACTCACACGTACACAAACAAGAGATACTTTGGAATGTTGGAATGAACACATGGAAGAATTTCAGCGACGAACGCCTCTTTTGCTTTACTCACTGTATTCAACTCGTCGGAAACGGAGGAGTACAAGGAGTATTTATCTGCCAGGGACACGCCATGGAGCAACGGCCTCCATGCCTCCATGCCTGGCCTCCACGCGCACGAGATCTGCAGGACCCGCTCAGTGACATCGCGAGCCACTCGCTCGATCGGATGACGCGGCTTCCTCCGCACGAACCGGCGCCACGAACTCCACTCCTCCTACGACTCGATCAACCCAATCCTAACCTGGTGCCGCAGCTATCCTGCAGGCACGCGAGCGCACGCCGCGACACCACGCGACGCCCGCGACTCAGACTTCAAACGCGCACGCCCGGACAGTACCCTGTAGCGTGGTTTATTCCTAACAATCACCCCCTAAACCACGACACCCCGCACGCCCCGACCTACAGGAGCGTGGGCTCGTCGTCGACGTCGGCAAGGAGCGCCCTTTCCTTCTTGTTCCCGCGGCAGTCCCTGGCCATGTGGCCGCGCTCGCCGCAGTCGAAGCACCGCCCTCGGTAGCGGCTCCCGTTGCGCCTGCTGAACCCCGAGCTCGTGCTGCTACCGTCGTCGTCGTCGCTGTGGCCGTCGTTCCGGCCACCACGCCTCTCGCCGCCGCCGCGATGTGCTTCATCACCGCCGCCGGACTCCTTGACAACGCGCTCGTACGCCGCCATCAGCTTGCTGTCGAATTTCTCCGGCTCTGATACCAAATGTTGGAACCGCCCAGGTTTCACCTCGCGCAGCAACACGAGCTCCCCTCGGCTCAAACTCACACGTACACAAACAAGAGATACTTTGGAATGTTGGAATGAACACACGGAAGAATTTCAGCGACGAACGCCTCTTTTGCTTTACTCACTGTATTCAACTCATCGGAAACGGAGGAGTACAAGGAGTATTTATCTGCCAGGGACACGCCATGGAGCAACGGCCTCCATGCCTCCATGCCTGGCCTCCACGCGCACGAGATCCGCAGGACCCGCTCAGTGACATCGCGAGCCACTCGCTCGATCGGATGACGCGGCTTCCTCTGCACGAACCGGCGCCACGAACTCCACTCCTCCTACGACTCGATCAACCCAATCCTAACCTGGTGCCGCAGCTATCCTGCAGGCACGCGAGCGCACGCCGCGACACCACGCGACGCCCGCGACTCAGACTTCAAACGCGCACGCCCGGACAGTACCCTGTAGCGTGGTTTATTCCTAACAGCTCTTGCATTACTTCTATAACAGAAACATACGGCCAAGAAAAGTTCTGGCATTCAAATTTCAAAATGATATATAATATTCTTTATTCTCTTGCAGGGCCGGAGCAATTGTTTTTTTTGGAATTGTTCAGTTATGAAGAGAAGCGGAGACATTGCATCTCTTTTTCAGAAACATGCAGCCAAGAAGGCAGCGGCTGCTACTTCAAATCCTGCCCCATCTCCAGTTGAAACTGTGGCGGAAAAGCAAACTCAAGAGCAAGAGAGAGTAATTGATAAAATTGTGAATTCTATGCCCTCGCCCCCGCCCCCGCCGCCGGTTTATGACATCAATCGCCTTCCGCATGATCCAGGTGATAGACAGCCCATTGAAAGTTATTCTGTTAATGATCAAGATGCAATTCGAAGAGCATATATTATTAAAGGTCCATTCCAACCTTATGCACATGATTTTCCAAAAAGAAAGATTGGAGATAGAGATCGTCAATTCAATTTTGTATGGTTTCATAAACATGAGGAGTGGCTTGAATATAGTATCAAGAAGGATTCTGTGTTTTGCTTTATATGCTACTTGTTTAAGAAGGGTACCGGGTCAGATAAATTTACTGTTGATGGCTGGAGAAATTGGAATATAGGAGAGAAAGCACTTCTCAAACATCTGGGTTCTAAGGCACATAATGCAGCTCAAGAGAGATACACTGGCTTTAAGAATCCCAAGGTAGCAATTGATTATCACATTGAGAAGTGGACTGATGAGGATCTTCGTCTTTACAAGAAAAGGTTGACTTATTCACTTAGATGTATCAAGTTTCTTTTGCATCAAGGATTGACATTTCGTGGACATGACGAAGGCGAAGAATCTAGCAATAGAGGGAACTTCATCGAACTTTTGAAGTTTCTTGCAGGAAATAGTGAAGAAGTGAACAAGTATGTTTTGGACAATGCTCCAGGTAATTGTACCTTAACTAGCCCAGATATACAAAAGCAAATTATTCACTATTGTGCCATGGAAACTAGAAAGAAAATAATTGAAGAACTTGGTGATGAGCCCTATGCAATTTTAGCTGATGAGTCTAGTGATATATCACATAAAGAACAACTAGCTCTTTGCTTGCGCTATGTTGATAAATTGGGAAGGCCATGTGAGCATTTTATTGGAGTTGTTCATGTAGATGATACTACCTCTTTATCACTTAAGGGTGCCATTGAAGCCTTACTTGTTAGTCATGGCTTGACTATGACTCAAATTCGTGGTCAAGGATATGATGGGGCTAGCAACATGAAAGGGGATATTAAAGGGCTGAAAACATTGATCATGCAAGAATCACCTTCTGCTTATTATATACATTGTTTTGCACATCAACTTCAACTAGTTCTTGTTGCTGTTGCCAAGAGCAATACTGATTGTAAGGGTTTTTTTGATCAAGTATCCCTCTTGTTGAATATTGTTGGAGTTTCTTGTAAGCGTCATGGCATGCTTCGAAATGCTAGGCTTGAGAATATCAAGAAAGCACTTGATTGTGGTGAACTTGAATCTGGAAGTGGATTAAATCAAGAGATGGGTTTGCCTAGGCCTGGTGAGACTCGATGGGGCTCTCATTACAAAACTGTGTGCAGCATCATCACTATGTATCAAACAATCCATGATGTATTTATCGATCTTGGTGATGATAATTCACATAAAGATGATTGGACCAAAATACATTTTGTGCTTGGAGCATTTGAGACCTTTGAGTTTGTTTTCTTTGCATACTTAATGTATGTTATTCTTGGATACACAAACGAGTTATCCGAGTGTTTGCAAAGAAGGGAGCAAGATATTCTTAATGCAATCTCACTTGTTAATGTGGCAAAAAAATAGAATGCAACAATTGATGTCTGATGGTTGGGATCAATTTCTTGAGAGGGTCACTTCATTTTGTGATAAACATGGTGTTGAAGTTCCTGCTATGAATGGTGATTATGTGCCTTATGGAAAATCAGCAAGATATGCTCGTGCCCGAAAGCAAACAAATGATGATCACTTCAGAAGAGAAGTATATATTGGTGTCATTGATCAAATTAGTCAAGAACTTGATAATCGGTTTGACGAGATTAATATGGAGCTGCTCTCTTGTATGTCAGCCTTCAATCCTTCCAACTCATTTGCTTCTTTTGATGCACAGAAGCTACGCAGACTGGCTGAGTTCTACCCAAAGGAGTTCTCGAATAATTATTTGCTAAAACTTGAATTGCAACTTGATAATTATATCGATGACATGAGACAAAATGATAGCTTCAAAGGTCTAGACAATATTGTTGGTCTCTCAGTTAAGCTTGTTGAAACACAGAGGCATAAAGTGTATGATATGGTTTACTTGCTTCTCAAATTGGTATTGCTTCTACCGGTGGCAACAGGTGTTGAAAGGGTATTTTCTGCAATGGTTTTAGTGAAAAAAAAGTTAAGAAACAAGATGGGTGATAGTCTTTTGGATGATTGTCTAGTCACTTTCATTGAGCGGGATATTTTCTTTGAAGTGGATGAAGATGATATAATCGAGACATTCATGTCCCTTAGAAAGCGTCGGCTAAAAAAGTCAGATAAGTAGTATTGTAAGTCTCTTACTCTCTTTTATGCTTATATTTTGAACTATCAGTATGACGTTTGAACTATTCATATTGTAATTTGTGGATGTTTTCAACTTAATCTTCAAATTTAAGACTTATCGTGTTATTTAGTGCATATATGCCGAATTACGTTGCAAATTTTACAACTGTTACCGAATTGCCAAATGGTTTTACCGAATTGTATATGAAAATTTTTTGGACAGCATACCCTTAGGTAAAATCCTGAATCCGCCACTGAGCGTCGCCCTCCTCATGTGGCCTTGTGCTGTGCCATCACCCCCTTGTTGGCTCGCGCCGTCCCGAACCGCGCCATCTCCCCTCGTGCAATCCCCGACTGCGCCACCTCTCCTCGCGTGCTGCCTGGCCACGCGAGTGGGCCAAAGCTAGCAAAACGCGTGGGAAAAGGCTAAATACAGCATTGCTGTGGCGCCAGGGGCCGAAATGGCCATGGCCTCGCTCCCCAGGGGCAGTCGCCATTGACTTCACCCCACGTCAGCGAGAAGGCCCGATTCTTCTTTGGGCGCAGCCCCGGTGACCGACTACTTTCCGATCAAACTTAAGCGGCCCAGATTGCCCTAATAGATTGGTGGACGGGCGTTTTTTCAAAGGAACCCTCCTTTGTCGAGTTATCCGTTATACCCCACCATCTCAGGTCACTGGTCACTGTCCGATTAAACTTAAGCGGCAGAGGTTGATTCTAACAGAGCGTTGGAGGGATGTTTTTCGTAAGAGACCTTGCATTTGTATGTATTATCATCTAACCTCCTCAAAACCAGATGAGCCACGCATTCATGGGTTCACGGAAGCCGTTCGATCAGGCCTTCACGGTCCAGATAGACTAAACGGCCGCGTACTTGTACTTGCAGGCTGCAGCGGCGACCTCCTAGCCCTGGACGCCGACGGCCGGGATGCGGCGGAGCATCCGCATTGGAGCAGGTGCGGCGCGCCAGCGCAGGACCTCAGCATTGGTGGCTTGTGCCGTGGGCGTAGAGCGCGCGCTGTGCTCGATCTACTTGTTTCGAACTTGTGATCAAGCTGTTTCTTTTTCTCCTCGTTTCGACGGCATCGGTTCTAATGGCTGCACGGAGGAGGACAACGGCGATGGAGAATAAGCCAAGGAGCTGCCGGATTTGCCAGGAATTCATTCTCTCTTCTTCTGCAGTTCTGCTGAATGAGCTCTGTCCGTTGTCTCTGCATTTGCAGCTTCTGCGGTTGTCCTCCTCTACCTGTTGAAGTTGGACACCAATCACCGTCACTCACTATGGCTGGTGGCGCCAAGACTGCTCTAGTCAATCTCGGGAAGTGGTTGTCTGAACTTCTACGAACGCACAAGACCGTATCAAGATGCAGTAATTATGCACAGCCGAAAGTATTTGCTGTGTGCATTGGAGTAGGAATAAGAGAGAGAAGGCAGCCCAATGGTAGCCTATCAGGGCCCAAAGCTGTATAAAACTCACGCAATCCAGGCTGGAAGAAAGGCATCAATGCCCGGTCAAATCACACAGGAAAACAAAATTGAGCATAAAAAACAAAAAGAGAAACATTTCACTCGTTCCAAACCGGTGTCTTTTTCCTTAGGCTGCACACTACGTGAACTTTTCTCCTTGGCCGTAATATACCCCGGTTTCACACTCATCCATAATTTGGAAATTTTGCTTGGAAAAGTTAGTTTGGATTACACCACAAGCTTATGCTACTATAGTAAAGTTGTGTTTGCGCTATGTAATAAGTTGCCATCAGAAATCCTTTCTTGTGACGTGCATTCGGTAAAAGCACAGGGCAACGCTGTCATCTATGACGCGGCGACGGCCGCGCCATTCTCGTGCAATAAACTTGCTCATCTTAGGCAGGCTACAACACGGGAACTCTTCTCTGGCCCAGTTCTCTCGTGTAGAAACCCTTCTGAGTGAAGTGACCATTTCTTTTTTTTTCCTTTCGATGTCAAGGTGGGCAAAATCAATGACTTTGCGCCGGGGGGGACGAACACATGAAGGTAAAATTCACTATATGAAAAGAGATTATAAACATGAAAAATGTTAGCATATGTCAATCGTACGACTATAGGATACATATATAGCCTAGAGTTCAGAGTCCCTAATGAAGAAAAGAATAAATTCTTAATCGACAATGAAACAGAGCCATATCGGAAATTGGAACAATAATATTCTTGGAGATAGGAATAGCATCTGCTCGGATAGTCTCAGAAGATGATGGTGTAGAGTTATAATCGAAAACGCCTCGAGTAGCCACGTCTGATTCTAGTCAGCGTAGAGTCTATTACGGACACAAAGATGATCCCAAATATAACATTCGATCAGTCCTCATTGCTTTGAGTGAATAATACTACTTGGACTCTTCAAGCGGTCAGAAAGACCAACAGTGATTGGACCTGACTAGAAGTGGTTGCATTTGAACAAAGCTGAATCACAAAATACAACAATCTCCACATTGAGCTGAAAAAATACAACAAACTCTTTAATGATGATCGCGCAAGTGATCCAAATTATAACATATCCAAATAGTGAATGAAACATCAAATTCAGTTATCCCCACAACTAACATTGCTTTTTTTTTCTTTAAAGCCTCCTCAATCAAGTGTAACTCAAATTGTGTTAAAAATCTGCAACTCCACCTTAGACTCTAGAAGTGCGGATCTTGTCACAGTAACCCATAATAGACAACAGATCATCGATGAAATCTCCAATGATAATTCCATATGAATGCCACCAATAATAGACACAATAGCTTGAATTACGATAAACTCCATCTCCAACAAAAATACGCAGAGCTGACAACACAGCTTTTTTGTGGAAGATGACGATCGATTGATACAGAAGATCGTCGATGGAGATGGCGTAATATGACGCCATGACATGGCGTCGGGCGGCGCAGACAATAATGTTGGCGAACCTGGCGCTGGAATAGTCATTAAGGTAGAGCGCCGGATTGATGCTCGGCATGGCGCAGGTTGGCGCCAAGCCAAAGTCAAGACGCTGAACTGAGTTAAGGCGAGTCGAATTGCCAAGAATGATAACCTCTTGGATGCCACTCTTGATGACGTGCAACGGCTGCCTCGAGAGTCTCTTCCTCCCAGGGCAGCGACTTTGAACTCAAACCTGGAGCTCTGATACCACTTGTTATAAAATGCATGGAAAATATAAAATATCAAAAAAAGGAGACACGAATTTAAGTGGAAAATCCTTATGAAAAAACCATGGATGCATGAAGGCAAAATTCATTATATGAGGAGAAATTACAAGTACAGAAAACTTCAACGTATGTTACAGGGGTACATATATAAGCTAGAGATCAGTGTCCCTAATGAAAAAAGAAGAGTCCTAGTTGACAATGAAACAAAGACCTATTGAAAACTGAAACAATAGCATTCTCGAAGAAAGAAATAGTACGCCGTTTGGAGAGTCTTAGAAGATGATGGTGTAGAGTTGTAGTTGAAAGCGCTTTGAGTAGCCATATCTGACTCCAATCGGCGCAGAGTCCATTACGGACACAAAGATGATTTCAATTATAACCTCCGACCAGTTTTTATTGCTTTGAGTGAATATTGATCAGACTCTTCAAGCGGTTAGAAAAACCATCAGTGATCGAACCCGACTAGAAATGATCGGATCCGATCAAATTAAATTCGGATCACAAAATACATCCAACATGATTGCCAGAATAGAACGACAAATTGGGCGGCTTTAGGGTCCACGGGTCGGCTTCCATTCAGCATTTAGACAAGGGGATCTATTATTTTCACAATATTTGACCTATTGGGTCATACCTCAAGATTTGTACTTAGCTAGGGTTAGCTTATCGAAGTTCATCAGACAACCCAACTATAGATTTCACTAGACAACACGTAGCGGCAAGGCACCGGAAGAAAGTGGGTGGGGCAACAGACGAGGAGGTTGCGATAGTGGCACGCCAATGGGCAATGCCAACACTGAAGCGATGGTAGGGAAAAATTCTATTGTATACCGGTTACATAATCCAGTTTGTGTAACAAGCAAATGAGGTGGTGACACGTGGCAAAATGACTGTAGCAGCTATTTTAAAAATATTTTCCATACGATCTGGTATTGTAGCAAAAAAATTAGAAATATTATTTTTGTACGGGCTAGGCATAGTCACACGTGTCACCACCTCATTTGCTCGTTACACAAACTGGATTGTGTAACCGGTATACAATAGAATTTTTCCAATGGTAGGGGCACAAGCGGTGGGAGATGAGGCTTTAAGGTTGCGGCTCGAATCTTGATGCAATTCTAAACAGCAAGTTGATGCTTACAAGACAATCACTTTGGACAATAGTAATCTTGATGCAATTCTAAACAGCAAGTTGATGCTTACAAGACAATCACTTTGGACAATTGTTATGCTGTGGATACGTGGCTATCGGGTTGCAGACTTGTCGATTATGTTTGGAAGGAGAAATTCCATACAAATCTTGAAGGAATTGTACTGAAATTCCTGTCAAATAACTAAAAAATCCTTGTATTTCAAATATTGGAGCCCTAAAGAAAAACTTCAACCTTTTCCGTTTCTAAAAAAAAACTTCAAGTTCGCGGGATCCAAAGAATCCTCCATCGTTCCAAACTGTAAGATGGAGCTTTCAGAAAATCTGTTCAGAAACAGGATGGAATGTCAGTCCGCCATCATAGACCACCGGTAGCTTTCCACCTGACGTGCCGGGGACGACGAAGCGCACGCGATTCCATCATCCTTCCATGACGCCGACCTCCCCAAACTAGTTGATCACTGCCAAGAAACACGGCCTCCTGGGGGAGGCAGGGCTTGGAACCTTCGCCAACCAATCGCACATCATCTGCCCCCACATGAACCTATCTCCACTTGCAAGGAAAAATTAATATTTGTTTATGCAGCCAGCCATTCAAAGCAAACAAAACTCTAATTAAGATGTGTACGTGGTGATCCCCGTCGTTAATCACGTACGAACAAAGTCATCCACGGCTGGCATTGAAATGAGAGAGAGAGCGAGAGAGAGAAAAAAAGATGGGTGTGTATAGGTATCACCTAGATGTTTTATTCCTAATAATCATCCAAATCTCAAACCGTTGGATTAGAGATCCAACAGCCTTTTATTTTTGGAGGGGGGAGATTGTTTTTTTGGAGGGAGCGGGGAGAATTCGTGACCGTTGGATCTGTAATCCAACGGATACAAATTTGGATGATAGTTACAAAGAAAATATCCGGATGATGTTTATCAATACCAAAAAAGAAATGCATAGATCGGGTGGGAGTTAATGGACGTGCATATCTTCAGGTTTCAGACGCTCTCTCCAATGTTGACGAGACATGGGTTACGCACTTACACGACAGTGAGGAGCTCATTGGACTGTACCGAACGAACCTCGAACAAACCATATGTTGTGATCAAAATGGCTGAAAAGCCCGTGGCTTATGGCTGAAAACACTGTAGCTGGCTGAAAAAAGTACTGTAGCTGACAGAGGCTTATTTACCATAATTAAATTTAAAAAAATTTAAAAATAGAAAAAACATGTTAGCCCATTACGTATAATACAAACAAATACGAGGAAAAAAAGAACCGGTAAAAAAACTCAAAAAAAAGCCAAAAATTCAGAAAAAGACGAAATTTATGAATAGTGCAAAAATAAGTTGAAGCCAAAAGCAGCCATTTTGATCACAACCAAAATGGAATCACATATACTCTTCGATACTGCAAATATTAGCTAGCAAAAGGTAAGCGTGGAAGCTTAGCTCGGCGGATACTTCGGAAGATACCAAGATGAAGAGGCATTGGAGCCATCCGTCCTGCAACCTCCTGCTCGTCGCCGTCTTGCTACTCCTCTCCTTCCGGTGCTCCCTGCGCCACTCCGGCCTCGGCGCCCAGCCTCCCCGCCGCGCCGCCGCTGCTGCGCCGGCCGATGATGTAGGCTACGAAGCGAGTCTCATGGAGATTGCGGCCGTCGACCCGGCGGCCTCGGCTGTGCTGCAGGCCGCCAAGAAGTTGCTTGAGGGGAACCTGGCGAGAGCGCCGGACGAGCACCGCGACGTCGCTGTCCGTGGGCTGCGTGACTGGCTTGGCAGGCAGCGGTTCGACCCCAGCGTCATGTCCGAGCTCGTGGACCTCATCAAGCGCCCCATCGACCGGTACAGCGGGCGGAGGGACGACGGCCGGAAGTACGCGTCGTGCGCCGTGGTCGGCAACAGCGGCATCCTGCTGGCGTCGGAGCACGGCGAGCGCATCGACGGGCACGACCTCGTGATCCGGCTCAACAACGCGCCCGCGGGCAACGCGCGGTACGCGCGCCACGTGGGCGCCAGGACCGGGCTGGCGTTCCTCAACAGCAACGTGCTGAGCCGGTGCACGTCGCGCAAAGCCTGCCACTGCCGCGCCTACGGCGACGGCGTGCCCATCCTGGCGTACATGTGCAACGCCGCGCACTTCGTGGAGCACGCCGTGTGCAACGCCTCCTCCGGCGCCGCGCCGGTGATCGTGACGGACCCGCGGCTGGACGCGCTGTGCGCGCGGCTCGTCAAGTACTACTCGCTGCGTCGGTTTGCGCGGGAGACGGGGCGGCCCGCAGAGGAGTGGGGGCAGCGGCACGAGGAGGGCATGTTCCACTACTCGTCGGGGATGCAGGCGGTGGTGGCCGCGGCCGGCGTGTGCGAGAGGGTGTCCGTGTTCGGGTTCGGCAAGGACCCGGCGGCGCGGCACCACTACCACACGCTGCAGAAGGGCGAGCTCGACCTGCACGACTACGAGGCGGAGTACGAGTTCTACCGTGACCTCGAGGCGCGGCCGGAGGGGATCCCGTTCTTGCGGGACTCCGGGTTTAGGCTGCCGCCAGTGGTTTTTTACCGGTGACCCAGCCATGATCGTGTCAAGTTGCTTCTATGCTGTACGTACGTAGAGCCCATGCATCAGTTGGTTTTCAAGACTTGGGGTGCTTGTGATTCTGATGATTCTTTTGTAGTTAGATGTTTCTGTTACTAAGGCAAAGGGTATAGATGGAAACTGAACATGTGTTCAGTGCAAACGAAATTACATGTACATGGACATCTTGTGCGTCAGGTCGCTAATTTTTGCCGTGCTTTGCCCGTCTGTTGATTTGTTTTCTTGAGACATGGTTGATTTCTAAAATTTCGATAAACTCGGTGTTAAAGATGATCCGAATTCATACTGTATCTATGTAAGACATTTTATCGTTTCTTGCCAGACGTGACATGGTAGGTGTATGCGTAGGTTGTATCAGACGTGGTATCAATCTGTAGCAACAAACTTTGATTCGGTTTCCTCTCTGTGTAGGATTCTTTTCCCTCGCACTATATATGTACCGCAGTAGTTCATAGGAAAATATGTGCTTAAGAGTAAGCGCTCCATTGTAAACTCTTTTTATTATAGCGATTTACCTTCGAGCGCCCGTGATTTTTTCTCGCAAGGGTTTTCTATGTAAAAATTCGTATATCTTGTCTATATTTTTCTGTGTATTATTTGTAACAAGTGGTATCAAAATACAGGAAATTGAAGATTCAGAAAAAATCTCTCGGATCGTCATCGTCGTCGTTCGTCAAAGTCGAGTTTGATTTCGTCTCCGAGTCAGCTTTCATCATGAGAAGACAAGCAAATAGCAGCGTGTCTTCGTCCCTATCAAAAGCAACGTCCGGTTTCATGCGTCGATCTGTTTTCACTGTCCGAGCGTCGTTTTTCATCCATGCCACGCAAGCCAAGAACGTGTTTTTTCCTTTGATTCGCAGTAGTAGGCGCCAGTACAACATCAAGCCGTGGTTTGATATTTTTTGGTGGGGGATGGATCATATATGCTCCCTTTAGTTGGGAAATTCAGTATTTACTCTCCCACCTTAATGACATGTGGGGTTATCATAAGTCACTGACGCGTGGGCCAGAAGGGTAAATCCTGAATTTCCATCTAAGGGGAGGATATATGATCAATAAAACCTTTTTTGGTTGAAATTGCTAAGTGCACATACAAGTGTACCAGGATTTTCAGATTGCGGGAATTTTGCTAGGTACACACAAATTTTGTATTAACAAAATTTGGTTTTCTTCTGTATGACGTACGTGATGGTTACACGTGCAATAAGACTGTTCTAGTCTTTCTTATTGAAGAGTTGTTCTTTCAATGAGCGTTATTTGCCGAGTTTTGTGTTTCAGGTGGAGTATATCAGATTCTATGATATGAGTTTTTCGCTATCTATCCAATGCCACAGGTGATGTTTTTGGCTTATGCCATTTGATGATTGAGCATTTGTTTCAGGAGGTCAGTTGCATAGACTCAGATTTTGCTGGGGTTATGAATTGTTGAAGACCCAGATTTGTTCGTCTGCTTTGTTGATAGCTATGTGTTCAGACCTGCTGGTTGTTTGCTCAATTTTGCTTCGCAAGAAGCGTTTCGACAAGATTGTTTCAGTCTTTCTATTTAAAGATTAGTCTGATGGACTTTCAACATACAAGGTGTTTATGCTAATTTTAATTGGAGGAGTTTATCACATTTTTCGACTACTGGAGGAAATTTGACTCAAAGTGGAGATTATTAAAGTTGATCTGAATTCGTACTGTATCCGTGTAGGACACTTCATCGCCTCTTGCTAGACGTGACATGGCAGGTGTATGCGCAGGTTGTATCAGATGTGGTGTAAATCTATAGCAATCGACTCTGATTCGGTTTTCTCTCCGTGTAGGACTCTTTTCCCTCGCACTATATATGTACCCCAGTAGTTCATAGAAAGAGATATGTTCAAGAGCAAGCGCTCCATTGTAAATTTTTCTCATTATAGTGATTTGCCTTCAATCGCCTGTGGTTTTTTTTCTGCAAAGATTTTTCACGTAAAAATTTGTGTTTCTTATTTCTATTTTTCTGTGCGTCATTTGCAACACTCGGCTATGCAGTTGTAGCTAGCTTAGGAGCCTCGCTCTCTTCCTTGCACATATTGTTTGACAAATTGACTAAGCTCTTGCTCCAATGAACTTTTGTTTCTGGTTTTTAACTTCTTAGTTTCGTTTTTTTTAATCTTTTGGTTTTTTGGGGTTTTTTTTGTCTTTTCTGTTTTTCCTATATTTCTTTGTATTGTTCATGATGATATAACTTTTTTAATTACATTATGTAGACAAAGTAACAATATTTACGGTGTTTTTTTAATCGCAACAATAAAAAAGGTAGAATACTATATTTATAAACCTTTTGAAACACTACCTAAATTACCCAAATTAAATCCTATCTGGACCCAGCATTTTCCAAGCTTTCCGCGGACAAGTGGACTCTGCCATTGATTCGGCGCCGGCGCGCGCGAAATTTTAGGGAAATTTTACGGATTAACGCGACTTAGTGGATTTACAGTCAAGCTGTGAGATGTTGATGTGAATCTACTATATTACATACGATGGAATCCAAAATCTGGAAGGGGTACGTCCTTGGTTCTACCGTTTGTTCTGCTAGGCCCTATTCTTTTCAGCTTCTAAAAGTTGTTTTTCAGTTTTTCTACAGTAACTAATTTTTAAACGGAGTATTTTTTCAAGATAGGGTCTACTAGTTAATTGTAATACATTTTTTACTGACTTCATTTATATTGGCAAAAACCGCACGTGAGTTTCTGTTACTCTATAATCTCTCGTACAAACAGCCCAAAAACTATAAACCGCAGCCAAAGGTCGTAGCTAAAAAGAACAAACCTAAATTTTCTCTCCGTAATCCCGTAGAGAAGTGGAGGATATGATGCACAGAGAAGAGATTTCTGTGTTGGGCTGGAATTGCTTTCCAGGCTTTAGCATCAACGGTTTCTTTTGAACCGTGCTCTCTGTCCTGGGCTAGAATCTTTCATTTACATGCAAGCCCAGTACTAGCCCTGAAGGCCCCGTGCATCTCAACTCTCAAGCGAGAGAAAAGACATTACGGTTCTCCCTTTTTCTATCAACTACTACTATTTATTAGTTATTATTTTTATTTTTGTATATTGTAACGTACTTTGTATTTTATTTATGTTACAATTTCGTAAGTCATATGTGATCCGAATGTTATAGTAACATCCCCTCCGCCCGTGCACAGACACCTCCTCGCCGGCCACTGCGCGTCTCCGCCGACCGCGCACGGGCACATGAGCGCCCTCCCGCCTGGGCTCCACATCCCCACGCACTCCTCCCTGGTAAGCTCGCATCGCTATTTTCCTCTCTGTGCATCCAGACTGCAGACCTTGTGAATGAATGGGGCAGAGCTAGTGTTGTCAGCATATTAGCACCATATCCCCATCCAACACCCATTAGTGTTGTCCAAGGTCTTTTACTGTTTATAAAGCATATTGCTGTGCAGATATCATCACTGTCAGCCGCTGTAAATAACCTACATAAGCAGGTAGTTTAGAAACCCTACAATTTTAGAACAGATATCCATCATAACCACACCTCAAACTTTATGTACAAGCATGAATAGGTACACTAATGCAATGACGTTACTGGATAAATGGGTAAATTAAGTCAACGGTATTAGAGTGCACAAGTGATCACAATAGAGGTCCCTGGTGTTGCCAAATTACAAATATCAACTATGATTGCTAATGGCTTAGTAGAATAACAGGTAAGAGGCAAGTTAACACTTACGCTTGACTACACTCTGAAATTTTCTTGCCAAAGTCATACTGCAAACATTTGCTACAGGGAAGATTTGAAGCTCAGTTATGTGCACTCATCAATCCATTTCCACTACCAAAAACTTCAATTTTCCGACACTCTCGCCATTTTTCAGTAAGAACAGTATAAAAATTTTTAATTTTTGTCCAGACAACAAGCCAGGTGGTTAGATTAGTAAATGTGCACTTTGTCTAGAATTGTTACTCAAAAGACGATCCACTACGAAAAGTACAAGTATGACCATTTCCACATACAGTTCAATCACTGTTTCTACCATTCCAAAATGAATTTGTGTTATTCTCTAGTAATAACACTCGCTACTCTAAACTTTTCTAGTCACTTGTTACACTTAAGTACTAACAACAACCGCTAAACTTTTCTAGTCACTTGTTACATTTCAGTACTAACAACCACTAGGTTGTATAAACAATAATTTGCCTAACCAGACTTCAGAATGGACAACAGTTATACTAGTACAGATGTAGCATGGACTTACGTTTCCACTGGCCATAAATCGGCAACGCCTGATATTTAGGTCTAACAAACACAGGCAACAGCAATTGAGAAGTTTAAAGTGAATTACGAAATATCAACCAGTGAACACTTACCAGTAATAACAAGCTTCTAGTTTTGCTCATAAAGAACTGTTTCTGACTGCTAAATGCTAATCATCTACTGTTTCTGACTGCTAAATGCTAATCTTCTTTTTTTTGACAGCCCATGTAACCAGATTGAGGAAAGTGATTGAAAGACTTCTACCTTCTAGGAAGTAAACTAAAGCAAGTACCTGACAGGTTTTACACAACTACAGGAACAGGTAACTCCCATTGCTTGTTTCACTCCAAATTACACATAATCTTGTTAGCAAGTGGCCTGAATTCTTAATTTTTGTTTCTGGATTGTTTTGTTTCAAATAGTACTGAACCATGGATGGTGATGGCTATTTTACAAATCTGTTATCAAATGGAAATAGTGAATTTTCTTGGGAAGGACTTGGCCCTGTTGAGGAGCAACCATCACAGAATGTGGATCATACACCCTCCTTGAGACCAAATCAAAAAAGGACAAAGAATTCAGCAGGCCGGAAGATGAGCTATTGGTGTCGGCATGGTTGAATACAAGTATTGATCCTATCCAAGGCACTAATCAAACTCGTGGAGCATATTGGAAGAGAATACATGAGTATTTTCATTCCAATAAGGAGTTCCAATCAGATCGCTCTGAAAATTCTCTTTTTCATCGTTGGAAAGCTATACAAGATGGCGTAAACAAGTTCTGTGGATGTATTAGTCGAATTAAGAGTAGAAGGCAGAGCGGGGTGACAATAGAAGACAAGGTTATTTTGCCTCCTTGTATATTTTACTTGCTTCATATGTATAACTTTTGAAATGAACTAACTAACAAATGTTTATTTTTTGTGTGCAGCTAGAGCAAGCAAAAGCATTGTATGAAGCTGAAGATATCAACAAGAAGTCATTCCTATTAATGCATTGCTATGTACTGTTGAGGACACAACCAAAGTGGCATGAAAAACAGAGATCTTTGGCTGAGAAGCCTGCTAAGAAATCTGCTCACAAAAAAACAAAAGACAGCCTCTGAATCAAGCCCTCCTGATTGTTCTTCTAATGACGAGATAAATGAAAATGCAACTCCAGAGTGTGAAGGTATACAAAGTAGACCAATGGGTAGGAAGAGGGCGAAAGAAGCACTGCGACAAGGACAGGTTGGCTACATGGAGGCATTAGATCATTTGTGGGCAAAGAGAGAAGTGAGTGATGCGGAGAAAGAGCGTAAGAAAGATGACAGGTTCAAAGAAGCTTATGCTTTACAAAGGGAAAGGATTCAGCTAGAACAGGTGAAGGTGGAAAATAAGAAAAAGAAGTTAGAACTTATGAGTGATGAGATATGTTTGAAAAGAATGATAGAAGAAGAAAGAATTATGACCATGGACTTTACTGGCCTATCAGACATACAACAACAGTTCTACAAGAGCCTACAGAATGAGATTGTAGCTCGATATTCCTCTAAGTCGGGTTAAATTTCAGAATTATGTTGTATGGTCTTCATTTGTTTTCAGATCAGAACAATAGTGTTTTAATTTAATTTCAGAACTATGTTGTATGGTCTTCATTTGTTTTCAGATTTAAAATATGGCCCATAAGCCCATGTAGCATATTTAAAATATTTAGAGGACCAATTTTGGGGATGATTGTTGGAGCAAAGGAGTTATATTGATCCCTAACTTTTTGGTATGTCCCTTAAAATAAGATTATAAGAGATCAAATTTAACCTATCTTTTGAAGCTGCTCTAAGAAACGAAGAACGACGACATCCATGGCTAGGACAGTGGAACTGTGCAAACGCTGGAGCATCCATGGCTGAGCATGCAGCGACAATGACCCGCATCTCTCTGCTCCACTGTACGTGGAACGTGGATGGATGGCATCACCAACGTAACGCAACATTGCCCGTACCAGAGTTGTTGTAGTTGGCTAGTGGGCTGAGGGCCAGCACCGGCAAAAGGGTACCAACCATATTTATCGATACCGAACGAGAGATTATAGCTTAGTTCCTAAAATAATATATTCTGGTATCGATCTACATCATCGTACTGTTTTAGATTTAATCTAATAATATAAATATGTTTTTATAAACATATTTTTATTTAATTATATATGACACCAAATTTCACTTATAATATTACTTCAAATACATAGTAGCACTATCAAATATAATATATAGTTTAATATGCAGTATTATCAATTCCACGGATATGACCAGCATTGATCGGTATTGAGACCGATGTGGTACGTAGGACTACTTTGTATCAGTTTAGGTGACGATACGATATGTCCATGTAAACTCAACCTAGTAGAAAATGTTAGCCTCTGCTGCTTTGCATTTTTTTTAAAAAAAAGATGTTTCATTTTTTTTATGAAGCTGCTTGTGATTGCACAACCAGCTCCATCAGTTTGCGATATTCCATGAACATTAAGCCCTGACTGTGTAAACTCCCTATTAGATCTGAGAACTGAACCTATAATCTTCACTTTAAGCCGTTACATACATATGGCACAAGACAACAACGGAAAGAAACAAGACGGTAGCCAATTAGCCATAGGTACAACCTTTTGCCTGATGCCTCAGCTGCATAGTTTATTCTGGTAAGCAGCTCTAGAAACAGGTCTTTTCCATTGGAAGCATCCATCTATATGGATTCTCGCTAAATTCACGGACATATGGACAGTACTCGCAATTCAGCAGTAGGAGAATAGACACTTCAATTCATTATGTGAGCCATTCACGGAGATTACAATGTAAGGTCTGTGTATTCTAAGAAGGATCTAGCACTCCACTGAATAGGATTTTTTAAAAATATTTCGAGGTTGGTCCTACTTTGACAAGCTTGCTTCTAATTTCTTAATTTCGTTTTTTTATTTTTTTATTTATTTGTATTATTCGTGATAATGTATTTTTTTCTTTTTCTAAATTTAATCACATAAAAAATTAACAACAGCTACAATATATTTTCAGCTGCTACATGCCAAAAAAAAAGCCAAACCCCTGATCTTAAAAGTCCTTGAGAGCGTGAACAGTAGGTTCCAAGACACCCAACTCCCGACCAGATTAGACTTTTTACTGTCTGCTCCAGTGCTAACTTAAACTGATGGTGCTACACATAATAACCAAAAGATACCATCCAGAGTAGAAAACCTCGACCCGGAGAATGTCCAGAGCCGGCAAGGGCTATCCATTTGGTTGATAGTTTATGACTTAAATATTTAAATTTTAATTATTTGTGAGAGATATTATATATAGAAAAATAATCATATATAATTTTGATTGGTACAGCTGAACTCAGAGTATTTTTTACTATAATATTTCTATTGACTATATTTTGAAAAACACACCGTTTAAAAACTAGTTACCGTAAATACTACAAATTTAAGCTAAAAAAAGCTGGTTGGAACCCAGCCAATTACCATGTCTTGATTCATGTTGTCATCTTGTTATACCAAATAAACCGTGCTAGACTGGCTCATTAAGAAATATGCTGCTCTTAATCCGTTCAGATTGACATAGAGCTCAAGACAACACGATGCTAACTGACACCAGCATGTTTTTCACTCTCTGATAATATATGGAGCAGTGTTCTGTTGCACCTTAAAGTCAAAGGTACATGGGCCTTGCATTTTTTTCTTTCCCAAAAAGTTACAAAATACCGACACCATGTGCTACTGGTGATGGCGCTATATATGAGAGTTCTGACAACTATTTGTTTTACAAGTTTTTGACGCGTGAAATCGCTCATGAATTTTTAGTTCTGAGGTTATAAGATACGGATGTGCTAGTATACTAAAGTACATAGAAATAAACAAACACAACAAAATATAGCGAAAATATGAATTTTATTCATTCATTTGAGAAGAACAAAATTACACACACACATATATATATAACAGGGGCATCATGGTGCCCAGGCTCTATATTAAGACTTTCCATCCTGATATATTATATCATTGCACTTGCACGCATCTAAAAGCAATCCAAATGCAGATATATGACGCTGAAATGGGGCACCATGATATCTGGGCACCAAGTATGCATACACACACACGCTCCGTAGTCTGCTTTGTATAGCAGATCTGATATAGACTATGTGATGTCCTGGTTTCCGGGGCCTCAGATGGCCTCTCGGTTAATTACATCCGCAGGGTAACCCACGAAAAACCTCCGATTAAGCTGCGCATTGATCGTCGTCTTCAGTCTTCGCTTTATGTTCCTCATGCAAGAGATGAATAATTAATGAAGGTATGGGTGTTGGCATTATCCATAGCCTCATCGGTCTATAGGGTCGTTGACTGCATGGTCATCACACTTGACTGCGCCAGCCCGTGCCATTCAACCTCATTGATATCGATCGAACACAACGGAAGTGATTTGAAGTATGCATGATTAACATCAAGTATGACCAATTTGACAACAATGGCGGCTAGAATCGGTGTCGTAGGTATAGCCTGAACGGAAAAATTAGTAGAGTAGGCCATGGAGGTCAAGTATCAATGTGATCGACAACCATCGGAAGCCATCCGTGGATGAGATTCATCAGAGTCAAAATTCGCCAAGAAACGTCTGTGGTCGAAATCCATCAGGAAACAGTCATGGTTAAAATCCATGGTGGTCGAAACCTATCAAAAGTGCTTAGTGGTCGAGCATCGCTGTGATTGAATTTGTTGGGAAATCTCCGTTGTTGGAAGTCACATCGTCGAAGCCCATCAGAAAACAGCCGTGGTCGACAGTCATAGTAGTCGAAACCCATCGAAAGACTGCCATGGTCAAAACCCACCTGAAACGTCCGTGGTTGAACAGTCACAGTAGTCGAAATCCATCGAAATACTACCGTGGTCGAAACATTCGTGGTCGAACAGTCACAGTAGTCGGAACCCATCGGAAGACTACCGTGGTCGAAACCCACCATAGTCAAAATCCATCGAAAACGTCCGTGGTCAAATAGTCACAATAGCCAAAACCCATCGGAAGACTGTCGTGGTCGAAACCCACCGTGGTTGAAACCCATTGGAAACGTCCGTGGTCGAATAGTCACAGCAGTTGAAACCCATCGGAAGACTGCCGCAGTTGAAACCACCATGGTCGAAACCCATCGGAAACATCCATAGTTGAACAATCACAGTAGTCGAAGGGAGTACTTGTAAAGGTACTGAAGCACCGTAATAATAGATCTGCGGCTGAAGAAGTATGCGTATGATAGGTGGTCAAAAGGCTCGACTCTAGCGCACGTCGTATGCGTCCGTCCTCGGGAGGTGGTCATAGGCGTCTGCCTTTGGAAGCAATCCGAGTCTTTGGCTCCAACAAGTGGTCGTAGTGGTTGACAGTCGTATTCGTCCTTGGAAGCGGTCGAAGGCGTCCAGCTCCAACAAATGATCGTAGATGGCTAATGGTCGTAGGCATTCTTGGAAGTGGTCGGAGTTGTCCGGCTTCAGCAAGCGATCATAGACGGTTGATGGTCATAGTGGCCATCTTTGTAAGTGGCCGGAGGCTTCGACTTTGAAAAGCGATCGTAGATGGCTGATGGTCATAGGTGTCCATCTTTGGAGAGTGGTCAGAGGATCCTAACTTCAGCAAGCGGTCGAGGACTTCAGCTTTGCGAAGCGATCGGGGACACGCCCGACTACGGCATCGATCGGCAATGGATGGGAACTTTGACCTTGCAAAGCGATTAGAGACCCGACTTCGGCAAGTGATCAGAGATACGCATGGCTTCGAAATCAATCGTCGGCAACAGGGGACTCTGACTCTGCGAAGCGATCGGAAGTGCTAACTTTGGCCAGTAATTGAGAGCTCACAACTTCGGCAACAATTGGCAGCGGTCGTGGTTGCTTGGCAACATTGTTGTCATAGCCACCACTCATTGTATGCATCTTAACTAGCTGCAAAAGAAAGATAGGAAAGACTATTTTTTTACTGTTCTTGACATTGGAGGCCATGATCGTCGCCTTAGGCTTTTCTCTGGCTCCTTCTCTGCTCCGGTCTTTCTCTTCGCCTCCGTGTCTGCATCCGGGGTGTTTGGCCTTGCGATTGCCTCCGCATCTGCCTTTATGTCTGCGTCCAGGGTGTGCTTTCGCTCCTTGCGATTCTCCTCCTCGTTCGCCTCTGCATCTGCATTCGAGGATCTACTATCCCCTTTGTTCGTCCATGTCTCTCCTTTTATAGGTTGGGGGGCGTAGGTGCCGTATATGGCTTCAACACGGTGTCAGTTACGTCATTTAAATCAGAGATAAGATTCCTGATTGGCTATGGATTAGTTACCTTCCAGGACTCTGCTTTCATCTCGGAGGTTTGTTGAGTGCTATCTCCAACTGGATGATGTTGATATTGATGTTTTGCGACCATGCTTTGCTGTTGATGTTCTACAACCACGGTTGAACTGCACAACGTGGCCGTATTGGTCTGATCGACACATCGTAACTGTGACCAAAGAATGTGCTTGACACCCAGGCGGTCGTAGACGTGGTCACAAGAACATGGTCGTAGCTGGTGCTCGAGTAGGCGTGGTTGTAACAACTGGTGGACACAGTGTGCCACAACGTAGTCATATCACCCGGTCATCTTAACGTGATCGAAAACAACCGCTCGATCCCCCAGTGATCAGAATGTAGCCGTACCGGTCTGATCGACACAACGTGGTCAATACGCATGATCAAAAGCAGTATTCGATACCCCAAGTGGTCGTGAACATGGTCGTACCGGCTAAATGTTGTCGTATCAGTCTAATTGACGCAGCGTGGTCATAGCCGGCCATTTTGCACAAAAACTCATCAAACAACAAGACTTCTACAGAACTGCACAATTAACATAATGTGTTAGACCATGTGGATAGGTCGTGAATATAGTGATGATGAATAATTGACTTTTGGGTTGCATTGAAATTTGTGTTTATGAAAGTTTTGATCGATACTCTTTTATAAAACTGGAATTGCAGGAATATTCAGGTTAAGAGTGTGGTTTGCGTGTGTAGACTAATGTTGGTCAAATTGGGAAGAACTTGTGCCGGGGAAAACATTTTTTGGTCTTTGCATGTGCAGGTTGGGTGTGGAGACAATCATGGTCGGAGATAAGGAGGACCGGGACTAGGAGGGGGAATCTGAGGTTCAGGCTGTCGAGGATGTCATAAGATGGTCGGGCTCATGCTGGAGCACGTGAAGATCAAAGATGGATAATGTGTGGAGAAGCTACGGGAGGTACGGCCCTGGAGGCTTTGACACGTGATAGATTGAAAGGAGTTATGAAGGAGTTCATAACTAGAAGGTTTAGAGATTTAGGAAAAACCCGTGTTTGGAAAGGTTTTAGATCCCTTGATTTTCGAAAACGGATATATTTCATGTTTGTGTTGATGAGGACACTGTGCGAGGCTCTAGCATATAAAAGTAGAAAGAGATTAAGTGTTAACCTATGATTTTTGTAGAGCTTTTGGGAGAAAGCTTTTGGAACTTTTGTGCTAAGATTTGAGGGGGGGTGTCTTGAGGGCATTTTGTAGCCACAGAACATGTTTAAAAAAAAATAAAAGATCAGATCTATTTCAGAAAAGTTAGTCGGCATCAGTGGCATGTCTTCTGGATGTTGTCTTCGACTTGTTCTCGTTCCGAGCAGAGTAGTGCGTGGCGAGATAGCTTTCCTCCATTAACTTGATTGCGCGCCGAGTCGTCCACTCGATCGCCGTCAACAACATCAGCATAGAGAGCGGATCAGAGCACGTCTTCTCGAAGGTGCTGTTCTCTCGAAGGCACGGGTGATCGAGAGGTTCTGCTCCCGATGTCGAAGATTTCAAGTACGTGCAAACCGCTCGAAGATCAAAATATGAAGTGGTCGTTGTTTATGACTGGTAAGGAGTTTTCGACAGCTGAGCGATCGGACGAGCGGTCGAAACCATCAAGTTTACAACATTTGAGCGTTGAGCACCAAGCGGTCGAAACCTTTATCGAGCACTAAGAGATTCCAAAAAATAGAGGGAATCATTCGCTCCCCCTCTAATTGCGGTATTCGATCCTACATGATGCAGCCAATAGAGTTCTACAATCTGTAGTGCACTACAGGTATATGCAGAAACAACCAGATGGACTTACATAAAGCTATGAAGATGCTGGAGAATTCTTTCATCACAACAATTTTAAGAGCAGTTCTCATATGATAGAGCATACACAGGGCAATTGCTTCCTAGAGATTTGGCGTTGGCATTGGGATACCTTGCTTTGGAAAACAAATCGCCAGATCCTCCACAGCATCTCCGACAAGCTCCTCCAACACACCACTTGCGATCTGTTTTGTGATCTCATCCGCTTCCGATCTTACTAACTTCACCCAACCTCTTCCTTCTACCTCCTGCTGCACAATTCTTTCCAACATTGCTCCAGCACTGTCCTCGTTTGCCAAAAAATTCCCTGATCCATAAAGCCAATCCCTCACAAGACTCCATACTTCTTCCCCCAAAGCTTGACATAATTTCTCCCTCCATGCTCCGGAGCCTGCTTTACTCCATGGGTATGTGCTTAGTAAGGCGTCCTGACCAATCTCAACCAAGGCCATATTTACACAATCAAAAAGAATCTTTTGGTTTGACCTTCGCTCCCTCGATTTAGCAGCCTCCTCCCTGCGGTCCAAGAACTTGTCACACAATACAGGATCAAGAGGGCAACCAGGCAAGTACCACCCTGTGAAAACCTTACTCAACTGTAGATTGCCTAATCCAGCAGACGATACTATCTTTTGTACAAGGGCATGACATTCTAATTCATCATCGTCATCTACATTGGAGAACTTTGGAGAGCCAGCTAACGGTGAACGTGAGTTGGTATCCTCCCATGATAATGAGCGGGCAACCGACTCAATTGCAGGGGATCGTAGGGCAACTCCTAAAGATATAAATTCGTATAATTAGAACATGTAGTTAGTATATAAACAAAGAGAGCAATGGCAAGCTCAAGAATCAGAACAGGTGCCAAAACTTACTCTCATTGCAGGAAGTAGTGCTGCTTGATGAATCAGGTTCGTTACTGTTGCTATCTTCAAATGATGCATCAAGAACTGAAGTAGGACTAGGCTGATCATGAATACATTTTACGCCACCATTTGATCTTAGTTCCCCAATATATCCGCTTGGACAGTCAGAAGATGCAGGTACTTCGATGGAACCAATATCCTGCTACATGTCTCTCCATCAGTTACTAAGAGTAAGAAAACTGGAGAATAAAGCAATGTTCTTTTGCAGGAAGAAGCCCCCAGAACTCATGGTCATGCTGGGAGAGAAATATTGCAGTAGATACCAATGCAACAGCATAAAAAACAAACAGTAAAGTATAGTTTGAGAAAAGTGCGTACTTTTGAAGAAACGATTGTTTCAGTGGTGGAATTATCAGCTTTGACCTTGCAAAATTCCATTTGTTCATCAGTACCAAGATTATGATCAGTCTCTGATAGCATGCTGCCAAGACTAGTGACTTCAACTCTCTCATCGGAGCTATCAGATGAGAGGGTGGTTTTCTCTTTTGTTAGCTTTTTACTTCTAGGGAAGAAAAAACTCGAAACTTTCCCCTTGAATGATAACTTTCCTTTACCTGACCTTGTAACCACCTTCAATGTTTTGCAGCCTTCAGAATTTGCTGAATGGGCACTCACTGCTACGTCATCAAAAATTGATGATAACACCGGGGCAGATTTTGATCTTGCTAAATTCCTTGGAGAGCTCTCCCCATTTTCATCCTCCTCTCTTAAAGTAGACATGAACGTAGCTTGCCTGCCCAACTCGTTTTCTGTGGCACACGACCGGCCACTTGAAACAGAATTTATCCCAGCAACAGCTTCTTCTTTCTTAGCTTCTTGTAGGGATAGCATCTCACCCAAAGTGCTTGAGCTCCTTGGCAACTCCACTTGTTCTTGACTGATCTCATTATATGCTACCATTGCCCATCTCTCTGAAAGCCGTTTTTTTGCTTCCCTGATCACAGATGACTCAGGTGAACATGAATGAGATGCCCTGCTAAAAGTAGATCCTGAGTAAGGACTGGTATATCTTTTGATGTAATCCCATGAATGTCGCGACACTGGACTGACTACCTCCGAGTCACCTAGGCTACCACCTTCTTCATCCATGTAGTCAACTTCTGACCTACCGAAAGAGCTCTCTTCTCCGCCACACCCATTTGAATATACAGAAGATAACAAAGACTCATCCCGCCGATGACGACCCTCTGGCAGGTGTTGAACCGAACCATGCAGTACTTCTCTAGATCCTAGGGTGGATGCATCATCTTCTAAACCTCCATAAAAGTCTGTCCTCACAGTCAGTTCAGATGGATCTGCTCGGGGAGTTAGCCTGGCATATGTTCTACTAGGTTTCCCAGGGCTAGGCTTTAGGACCACTATCCTAGTTGGCTGAGAGAAGGTATCTTCTGCCGAATGAGATCTCTGGTGATTCTTTCCCATCACAAGTTCATTTTGTTTACTAATTCGGTGTGTTCTGGTTTCTCTTACACCTTTATTCTCAACAGATTTAATTGGTTTCAGCACTGTAATGCGCTTTGTCTGAGGCGGTGCTGGCATTGTGTGAAGTCCATTCAGCTGCTTCGAGAAAAAGGAGTTTGGTTCTTCAAGAAATTTCAGAAACAAATCCCTATTTGAACTTAGAACCTCAAGAGCTTCTTGAAACTCCTTTGAATGAAGGAGATTCTCACTTGTGGCAAGGCGTTTTGCTTCCATGAACTTCTGTTGAACGACTTCCATCCTCATGTCGCTCTTGTTCTCAGAAGACCTTCCCGTAGGAAAAGTTTGGTCCTGAAGATGGTTTTTTCTAAATGGATCTTCACAAACTTCATACACATCCTTAAATTCAACTGTTTCCTTGGGGCCTATGTGTATGTCCCGTGTTGTCTTGCTGTGATGGTGCTGCTCTTGCTGCTGTAGGGGCCTGTTTGTTGCTGTCAAGTTGCCATGTGAATGACTTCTCAAATTTCTTTTAGCAGAATGTAATACTGGTTCATGATCAGGTAGATCATCTTCAAGCCCCATTAATCTGACAACGACACTAGGTGGCTTCCTCTTCCATTCCACTTCATTGGACATCTCTTTTGCCAGTAGCATCTTCATTGGAGATGCATTTGATTTGTTGCTTGAAGAGCTCCTAGTACTAGCTCCCTGCTTCAACGAGATCCATATTAGAACAAACAATAATCAAGACAGAGTGTCTGAATTTCATTAAATTTTGTAGGGACTGTCCAGCTATATATTTAAAAGGAAAAATCTGACCAGGAGAAGTTAGGCAGGGGACCAATGATAAATTGAAAGAACAAATGGTAGAGTGGGGTACATGACATGATACTCACTAGTTTGTCCTCTACGCAAACGTTAACAGGATCACCAGCTCTCTTGACATCTTGCCGACTTCTACGAACCGGAGAACCTGAAAGACCGAACCTAAATCAAATACACAGTTTCATGCCGCTTAAAATAAGCTAACACAAAAGGAAAACTGTCAATTTCGATCTTTAGACCAGTGTGTCGCAAAGAAATAGCAAGAGTACTTTTTGAATATTTTCAAAACTAAGAAGCGCACACCATCCAAAAGGAAAAGACAAGCAAAACATGTCATCGTCAAAAGGTCAAATGTCTAACATTATGCAAAGGAATCATTGTCCATACAATGCCAATGACATCTATCCCCACACAAACGAGGAGATCGACAACATTTGTGCCAGAAAATCTGCAAAATCTTACACCCCATCCGCATCAAGTACCATTACTAGAAAAATAGCATTTATCTCAAGTAGCACAGAAGTAGATACAAATATACACATTAGAAAAGCAAAATAATTGCAGATCACTTGCATTCAACAGCATTGCAAAGAATGACACAGAGTGGAAGAAATTTATGTACTGTCTCTGTGAGCTCGATCGGTGAGCACCTTCGTGCTGGCCATCAGGTCGAACAAGTTGATCATTGCCCTCTTTTGATCAAAAACACTGCCTCCGAGCATGACACCATTGATGTATACTGTAGAGTCCTGAAAAACATAGTCATGGCAATAAATTAAGTGAAATGAAACAAAGGGCATGAAAGATTGCCAACCATGCTTGTACCTGAGATCCACAAAGCCGCTCAAGCTAACTAAATCACAAGAGCATTATAGGTAGCTGGTACCGACAACTGGCGGGCCAGCATAGATAAGCATAGAGTGAAGAGTCCTGGGAAGCTTTTAGCATTTGAAGCCTTAAATTTGAACCTATGGGGCATGAGATCAGATTATATTACTGTAGCAAGATGCCGTCCTTTCAGGAAAACTTCAACACACACGCATGCCTAAGGCTGGACTTTTGCAGGCATTAGTAGGCCAGATTGGTGCAAGGAGAGCACAGTTCATGGCCTTGTTCTTGTTTAAAACCAAAAGAAGGAAAAATGGCACGTCCAACGAAAAGATACGATGGGGACTGAGCAACACCAGGCAAGATGGAAAAAGTAGAATGTAGCAACCAACAGGAGGTAACATAAAGCAAATGCACAGTGCAATTGGATGGAAATAATTACAGATCCATGATTACCATCAAAAGGAATCTTGCAGCAAGAATGGCTTTTAAAGGCTGCACTTTTCGGTCAGGTAAATATCAGTAAGACAAGTTCAGTAAGACAAGTTCACAGCTCACAGGAGAGAAGGTAAAAGGAGCTGGGCTTTTTACTCCATGGAACCAAAACTCGAGCTGTTAACTTCAACATGCTCCTATCAAGGACGCATATTTCAACAGAAAAACAAAATGAGAAACTAGTAGAGATAGCTACAGAACTATGCAGTGAGAGTAACGAGATTGTACGTATTTAGGGCTGGAAAGAATCTTGCAGCAGCGCAGTTTTTAGGGCCCCATTTTTCTCAGCAAATTTCATCCGTAGACAAAAAGAGAGAGACGGTGATAAAAGCGGAGGAGACGTACAGAGACAAGGTAGAAAACTACGAAGAATGATAAGAACGAGACGTAACGTACGCTGAAGTCCAAACGAACCCTGAAGCCGAAAGCAAAAGAAAAAGAGCTCTTGCTAAAGTCTGCGGTTTTCGCAGGGGAAAAGGATAAACACCAAGAACTCGAAGCTTTCCACGCGGAATGCAGCTGAATTTCCCAATTCAATCCGGGAATCGAGAGGAGCGAAGGCGTACGACGGCTAACCACACGGCTACGGAGGCGGGAGTTCGGAGCCGGATGGTACAGAGGCGAGGGAATCTTGCAGCTAACAGGTGGAGCATTTAAAGTGTAAAGGCCGCATCTTTTCTCAAATTGCCCATCAGAGAACACTGCGAGCTGCAGGAAACAGGCCCGAGACGCGCGTCCGAGCAATAAATTCTCGGGCGCGGGAGTGGAAAGGGACGGGAGGAACTGGGAAAAGGTGGCGCCTTTACGCCAGCATCGATGGGAATTTCGGTCTGAGGGATCATAAATTGAGCTCAGATCTTTACATGCTCTGATACTCTTCTGCACAGAACGGACCCCAAATTGCGTGTTGAATCGAATCCACCAAATGCAACCCAATATCGCAAACACCTCCCTTAAAAAGATCGCCCAAATCAAATGCGGCACGCAATCCATGGCCCAACACTCCAAAGCACAAAATTTGCGGAGAAAGTTCAAAAAAGTGGAACTGAAACCAGATAAGGAAGAAAAGATCTGAAGGAAACGGCATGAAATCCTCAGCGAGAAAAAGAAAAGGAAAGAACTCACTCATCTCGCTCATTCCGGGGAAAGAAAGAAGAGAGAGGATGAGAGAAGAGAACAAGAATCAGGAAGCGCGCACCTATGGCGAGGCGGGGCGAGCATTCGCGGGCGGTGAGTGCAGCGGGGACGGAGCGGTGTGCAGTGGGAGCGCCACGCTAAGCGAGGGGACGGGTGGGAGGGGGGTTGGTGGTGGTGCTGTTTCTTGTTCGTTCTTCCTTTTTTTTTTTATCTTTTTGTTTCTTCTCTCGCGTTTCCTTTTGCTTCGGGCGTCCACCACGCCACATCTCCTCGTGGGCGCAGAGGAGCACAGTGCGCGCCGTGCTGGGCTTGAGGCCCCCCGTTCCATTCTCATGATCGCACCCGCCGCCGGGCATCCCCACTCCCTCCCGTCCTGTGGGCATCCCCCGAAGCACACGCCGAGCGTGTACGTGTTGTACGCATACGGGCGGGACGCGGGGACTTTTTTTTTCATATATGGGACTGTTTGTATATGTAATTATAAAAATATTGATATACATCTTTGTATTAGCAAAAATAGCATTTCATCGCTTGGTCACCGGACGGCAACGCCGTAGGGCTAACTCATCTCACAGCAGGTAACCTATCGCCCGGCTACCGAGCGGTCAAAGCCTGCCGCCCCGCCTCTAGGAAGGAGGTGGTCTGCTGCTCCTCCACCGGGAGGCAGGTAATTAAGCCTACATTAATTATTTTATGTGTCCTGATTTATTCAAATTTTTAAATATACCAAATGAGCTCGAAAAATTATGAAATTTTACGTGCAGCCTTCCAATACAACATACTTAATTGTACAATTTTTTTGATAATTTTATCCACTGTGAATGTTAATAAAAAATTCGTACAATTATGATATTTGTAGGAGTTGTTACATGTAGCAAACGAGCTCTAAAAATTATGAAATTTTATGTGCAGCCTCCTGACACAATCGTAGTAATTGTCAATTTTTCGAGAATTTTATGCATTACGAATATTTTTAGAGTACATATAATAGTACAAAAAACACATCACACGGGATGCGATATGTCTCACTCATCTGAGCAACTACTATCTCCTCACCACATTTGCCTCTCTGTACATGGCCTTGTCTTCTGTTAAGCACGAGCATGTCCCGTGGGGTACGTCAGTCAGTCTAGAGTTTGCAGGTCGGTTCGGATGAGGTATGAAGACCGTTCCGTTTCTTGAGTGGTTGGTGGTGGTTCAGTAAGCTAAGGTACACCAGACCATGTCTGGTAGTAAGCATCGATGTGCTCCTGCGTTGACATGCCAAATTGGGTGTTGCCAGAGATGAAGTCGTAAACAAAGGACTCTAGGAATCCCCGATGTGCGGAGGAGCCCTGGCCGTCACTGTACGGTATGGCAGCAATGGTGGAGGAGCTTTTCCCACCGAAGTCTCCATACCCTGCATATGGTGTGAATGATGAGCTCTGCCCTGCATACGTTGCAAACCCTACACTGTGTACAGCTCCCTGGAAGCATCTGAGAGGCATGTATCGTCATTGGTGGACTCGACGTCACCCCCACGTTGAATTGAAGGCTGCAAGATGAAACGATGTTAGTCACAATAAATATTTCCGATGTAGAATGTTAATCTCGTACCTCTTAGATGTGCAGCGAAGATGGACGGCGGGGAGTGGTAGTATGTGTAGGTGGTACGGAGGCAAAAGTGATGAATCTCGATGACGGACCTACAGCGGGAGATGCCATGATGTTAGCAGAACGTAAGGCATAATTGAAAAACAAAACGTAGGTTTGTACGTAAGTTACTTTCTCGTCGGTACGACCCACGGATGATCGACGGATAGAACTACGACGTCGGATAGATTCGGTAGGTTGTGATGGCCGGACAGACTCGCTAGGTCGCGATGACCTAGCGGGTGAGCACGGTGCCCCCACTGGGTGGCAGATGTGCATGGCATGCTCCGTCGAACGGCCGTAGGCGGTCTCGAACGTGCTTGTGATGCGCTGCGCCCACTCTAATTGGAGTGACATACGAAACAGATTCAGTAAGGACCAATATGAATTTCGTAAATGAAACGATCAGAAATTACAACTGTCTTACGCTGTCATGGCACCGCAAAGCACTATGGTGATCGATTGAGCGTTGTAGACTATCGTCCTACGTGACTTGCTCAGGGCAATCTGTATCATGTTGACCCGTCCTCGATTGCCTATATTTCTGGAATCATCAAAGTTACAAAGTAAGACATACAAAGTGTAAACATTACTTGGATAGAGTTTGACTTACCGATGTACGACTCGTGGTAGGAACCTGCCGTCCAGTGGGGGCACAACCTTACTTGGATAGAGTTTGACTTACCGATGTACGGCTCGTGGTAGGAACCTGCCATTCAGTGGGGGCACAACCTGGTGTAAACCGAACCATCATATTATGCACTGCGGCGCGTAAGCCTCCACCATGTACAAGAACACCAGATGGCATGTCGTCGCCCATAGCTCTGCGTTCTACAGGCATTTTAGGGATAGCCTATACGGTGATACATGCTCTATGAAGTCTACAATTCATGTACCCAAGAAGATGTCTCTGTCGTGCAACAACTCAAACTCGTTGTACCACAACAGGTAACACCTCGACGATCTGCCCTTGGCCCATCATAGACAGGCACCAGTCCACCGAAAACCCATAGTGGGACCTTCTATCAGGTCGGCGAACTCGCTGAATAGGTGCACTGGCGTCACGATGGCCGAACGCTCGATAGGGAAGTGCTCCCAACTTCACAACTGCAGGAGCAATAGCAAACGGCTAGACTATGGGTATCAGTAGTGCCACGCTGGCAAGTGTCACACAACCCCCGATATGTGGTGCATAGGACGACTGATCCCCAACTGTACTGAGGCACCACTCCAACCTCCACGTCAGCCAAAGACTCGATGAGGCGTCAGGGCTACAAATATCGCCGTTTGTGGCTGAAAATATGCTCCAACCAAAGACCTGAATAAGGTACGTGATGAGGTGTGTCCTTACGACCTCAACCACTGCATCCTACGAGCACACACTGAAATTCTTCGGACATTTGCGTGGGACGCCACGAGCACTCCGGGAGAGCTAAGTTGAACTGGTACACCAGTCTCTCCTTCCAATCCGCTGGTGCAGGGGCTGGAACAAGTGCATCACCCCGGAGGGAAAGACCGGTCAAGAACAGACGTCCTGTAGAGTGACCATCATCTCACCCCACCAGTCCACCTGTCCACCAGTGTCGTGAGTAGGCTGCCATTGAGGGTGAACTAGCGTCCGATGGAAACCAGTCTTGCAAAGGGCAACAAGCAATGGTAGTTAAAACATGTTCTCATATACTATAGGATCAGATAGACAACAGAGGGAGGTGAATGGTGTCTTAAATTTTTTTTTTCCAAAGTATTCACTTATCATTTACTCCGATAGCTAGAAAGCTACGAAGATTAGAATAGAAATCCTACTTGAAAACAAGGGACTCACAAAGCAGAACACAATTAGTAGAGAAAACAACGTGGTTGAAAACTTGCACGTGGTCAAAAATCGACTACCAGTCAGAAATTCAACGTTGTTGGAAGTTGACACTAGTGGTCGACGGTCAGAGAGTGGTCGAAAACCAACATGGTCGTGAGCCAACAGGTGGTCTAGAACCGACGTGGTTGATGACCTAAAAGAGATTGCAAGTCCGAGTGTTCGAAGGAGGTTGAAATCCGGCCGGAGTGATCAACGACCATTGAGTGGTCAAAAATCAGAGTGGTCGAAACCTTACATGATCAAAACAAGTCAAAATATGACCATGAAGGTCGACGACCAGTGAGCGGTTGAAACAGACGTGGTCAAAACTTGTGAGTGATCAAAAGCTTTTGGATGGTCAAAAACTTCTGAGTGGTCGAAAATTTAGAGAGAGGAAGTCTCTCCATTGACCCAGTCATCACCAACCTTTGCAAGTAATCACCATGTTTGCCACGTGTAGGTGTGCCACTAGCTTGCCACGCGCCGCCAATTCTCTCCCATCCTGGTTCCACCGAACCATGGCTCACTTGACCCGTGCAAGCCACATGATGCCATCCCACCATTCGAACTCGCATTCAACATTTCCCGCCTTTCTCGTGCCATACTTGAGCTCACCATCTTACTCGGCATCTTTGATCGTTCTGAGTATCAGCTTCTCCTTGAGCCTAGCTCTGATCCTCGCTGTTGACCATAGTTGACTCCAAGCGATCCTGCACATCCAAAAACAAAGAAATCGTTTCCAGGTACAAGTTCTTCATAACTTAACCCACATTAGCCAAGACATGCATCATGCAATTTTAATCCAATGACCCAAGTTATTATAGCTCAATCTATAGCTCAAATCCTAAAATCCTCAAATTCAGCCCAAAAACAATCCAGATAGAGCGATATTTGCAAACTCACTTGATCACTTCACAAACATTACAATAGTTTATCATAACACTAATCTAGATCTTCTCATATGATTCTTCGTATACACATAAGCAGCACTGTAGCAGTGTTAGTAGTAGTACGGCTGGTTAGCTCAAGCGTAACATTCACCCGGTACGAAGATGTCATCATGCAAATGGAAGTTAAGGAGCGGCAATGATGCATATGCAGCTTCTGCACGTCACCATCGCGCCCATAATCTGCCAAATGTGGGGCGAGCGGGTGCCCCCCATGCCCGTGCATGTTCTGGCGAGTTGCTCTCAGCCGCATTGGATGCTGACTCTCACTTGAAGCCGAGGTGGTTTTGGATTAAATGCTCTAGTAAAAAAAAACTCGATGCCATTCTATTCTTTTCACCTTATATATTATAGTTTATCTTAAATAAATAAATAGAACTGTTTCTTCGTTACCTTTTCCAAATAATTTATTGAGATAGTCTTTTCAAATCAGTTTATCGGTAAAATCTAAAAACCATCAGCCGCAGCTGTATATTACAACCGAAAAGAACACACCCTATAGTCCATCCTCGTCCAAAACAACTCTTGAGTCATTATTTGTGATATGTGGGACAGTCTGGAGAATGGAGGTTCGAGTATCTCTCAGGTTACGGGGGTTGTATGTTAGTCCTGCGGTCCTGCCTCTTGGGAATCTGATGATGAGACGAGGACTTTCTGATCGCCGGAATTTGTTAGCGAAACATGAAGCTTTTCCTCAGAGAATATTTGGGATGTTGCTGAAAAGGTCCGGGAAAATGCCCCGGAATGTGTAACCCCACACCGATGTTTGGACCCTGTCGCCTGGAAGAGTAAACCAGCCTTGTTTAATATAGGGAATCATGTATTAGCTGCTAAACATTATCTCAACCAGACTGAGTCGCTGAAACAATTGTACTAGGGTCTCTTCACGTGCACGAAGAAAATCATATATTGCACTGCAAAAGATTTGCATAGTAAACCTTTCACGTGGAGGGGAAAAAAACTACCCCTACTATGCACAGAGCAGGCGCTATGACCAATTAGACAAAATTGGGGCGGAAAACATGGTATCAGCTAGCTCCTGCCTCCTTACAGTAGCCAAAAGAGATGAGGAGGCAAGATGAAAATCACTCCCTTCTACGACTTAAATTGAATTTTCAGTGGACAAGTTCAGTGGGCAGCAATGGTAGTTCAGTGGGCAGCAATGGCCTCTCCTGAGATAAGAGATATACCAAAGTTTCGATGCTTGCCATCTGCCTTATTGATGAGCTTGAAACCTTTCAAAGGAAGCTGGTTTATGAGGAGAGTCTCCAGTTGGCATGCAACGCTCTTGCCAGGAACCAAAATGTATAATATCGTGGCATCCTGCATACCTTCCTTCGATCTATGAGCACTAAGACGGCCCACAAGATCATCCGTCTGCAGGCAGTGGAGTAAATATTTCGTCCCTCGGAGTCGAGTAACATCAACTGAAGAATACAGGAATGCATGATCAAGGAAGTACCTGTCCAACATACAGCTTGTTGTCACGTCTGATAACTATATAGACGCTGGACCTGCCAACAGTTGAAGGTGGCGGTTGCTCCCTAGCACCTACAGCAACATAGACCACTTCAACCAGTTCTGGGAGGCTTCTTTTGTTGTAAGAGATCCAACAGTTTCTTCTTGCATATTGTGGTAACTGTGCTCTCGACTTCCTTTTGCAGCAGTCCGAAGGTACCAGATGGAAGTTCTAGTCCATTTATCAGAGAATCAGGCTTATCAACTAAGCCATTTGCGGTAGAGTTGGCAATGGAAGGCTCATGGTGGACCATTGATAATGTCTGCTTGTTCGGGCTCATAGCCAAATATAGCTCCTCAGCCCTTCTAAGAGCAACTCCAGCAGGAGCCATCAAATCAGAGCTCCTACTTTTGATTTGAGGGTTTCCCCTACTTTTGAGGGCCCTGTTTTTTGAGTTGAACTCCAGCAAAAGCCCTCAAATCAGGGCTCTCAAATTCAATCCAACTGAGAATGACATGTAGGACCCACTCGCCACTCTCAAATTTCTCTCCTCTCCTCCACCCGTGCGCTCCTCCTCTCCTCTCAGCCGCCGCGCCTCCTCCTCTCAAGCTGCTTCCCCCGGGTGCGCCGCTCCTCCGCCGATGTTCCGGGGGCCGCCGCCCTCCCGCTCCTCCGCCGATGTACCGCCGCTCCCCCTCGCACGCCACCGCCGCCGCATCTCCTCCGCCACGCCCCTCCTCCCCCGCGCGCGCCCTCGCCGCCTTCGTCCCCCGACACCCCCACCCCGACGGCGACCTCCTCAACCCACTCGTGCACCGCGCCTCCTCCTCTCCTCTCAGCCGCCGCGCTCCTCCTCTCCTCCACCCGCGCCTCCTCCTCTCCTCTCAGCCGCCGCGCCTCCTTCTCTCCTCCACCCGTGCCCACCGCTCGGCGCCGCCACTCTCCACCTTCTCCGGCCGCCACGCCTCCGGATCCTCCTCCGCGCCACCACTTCTCCGCGGACGGCACCACCACAGCGAGGCGGCGGGCGAGCCGAGGCGCCGGGCAGAGGCATCGGGCGCGGCGACGAGCGAGCGCCGGGCGGAGGCGTCGGGCGAGCGAAGGTGCCGGGCGGAGGCGTCGGGCGCGGCGACGGGAGAGGCGGCGGATTTTTCACCGAGGCGCCGGGTGGAGGAGGCGAGCCGAGGCGTCGGGCGGAGGAGCCGAGGAAGCGGAGGAGGCGGGGGGGCGAGCAGAACGGGAGGCGGGGGGTTTTTCACCGACGCGGGGAAAAAACGGAAGGATGAGAGCCAGAGTAGGGGGCCCCTAGGAATGAGGGCTGAAGGGGGGATTTTAGGGGCTCCTCAAATTTGAGGGCTCTAGTAGGGGCCCTGCTGGACCTCTATTTTTGCCTCAAGCCCTCAAATATGAGGTTTGAGGGCTCAAGTAGGGGCCCTGCTGGAGTTGCTCTAGTTATCAAGTCAGGCATACCTTCCTTCCTGGCTGTTTGAAAAGAAAGGCTTTCTCTACAGATGCCATCCATTAATCTCCATGTTGGCTGGATGCACCCAAGATTGAGAAAACTGGAACCGGATCAAATCCCGTTGTACGGGCGGTACCGGTAACTGGCCGGTTACCAGCCGGTTACTGGGAAACCCAATCGAATTTTGCCAAACGAAAATTTGGAAGGGAGCGGTTTGGGGCCGGTTACCGGTCTGAAATAGGGAAAATTGGTGAAAATTCGGAAAAACTGGTGGAAACCCAATTAATGGTAGTTAGATAGTCGAGTAATGTAAATATTAAATGGAAAGTATTTAATGAAGTATCAAGACCTCAAGTTGTACATAAAAATTGCTCATTGCTACCTTGATCATGTAGTGAAGCCCTCTTCTCCAAGTGTCGTGTCACATCTGAAATAATGAAAACACAAATTAATAGTAATGAATGGTAAATTGAGTAGAATACTAAAAAGTGAAAATAATAATGGAGTATCAATTTGTACCAATACATTGTTGAGAAATGCGAAGATCATGCAATGTACTCATTGTTATCAATTAGGACAAGTTCTTCAGAATGAGCTAGGTGAGCTTTGTATTGATCCTAAGTGTATGTTGGATAGGCATGTTATACCCAATGAATATAAACTTGTTGGTAATATGCAAGTTCCGCCCACTGGTAAACAATTATTGCATTGGGTTTATTTGCATAATGGTAAGTAGGATAAGAAGAGATGCCCGAGGACGAATGAGAATCATCATCAGAAGATAGTACGTTGGCATCTCGACGCCTATAAGTCGAAAAAGTGTAGGTCACCACTCAGAGTTATTTTCGATCACATCTGGCTTTGACCATGTTTGACTTCGACCACGTTCGGTTTTAACCATGTTCGACTTCGACCACGATAGAATGATCACTAAAGATAATCGTAGCTACAGTACTTTTTCATGGTCATAGACTTTACTAGTCATACTCGATAGTCGTAGACTTTGTACTTGATAGTCGTAGATTTTGCGGTTACTTTGCGATCGATAGTCATAAACTTTGTGATCGATGGTCGTAGACTTTGTAATCGATAGTCATAGACTTTGCGGACTGTTATTGTTGTCTTGGGGTTTAGTTGAAAGCTTTGCGATTAGTTGCCATAGGCTTCACAGTTGGTGCTCATAGACTTCATATCGGTTTGAGTGCTTTATTCTTATGATCTTCATGTACCTCGAGTACTCGTGTTGGGCAAGTAGTTAGCTGGTCGATGCGTGGTGGTCGGTGATTGGTGGTTATTGTGATAGTACCAGGTAGGTACTCAATGACCAGTGAACAATGTTTGGAGGAACAGTACTCTAGGTTTTGGTACTTGGAAGATAGGAGTACTCGGTAGTCAGAAGGACTCAGTACTCGATAGTTGTGATTTTCACGATCATGGTCAGCAGAGGTGTTACGATCGGTAGTCGTAGTCATAGCGATTGGTACTCAGTAGTCAGTAGTCGGTGGCTCTATAGTCGATAGTGATGCCGATGTTATTCACGATTGTTTTTTGGTGAAGTGATAGTTTTTCCCGAGTACTTGTGGTTTTCGAGTATTCGTTGAGCTAGCAGTCGTAAGAAGTTGTATGGAGTTGTTTTGTGGAAAGCGATGGAATGTGTGGTCGTGGACGACCTAGTTGATGGTCGTGGATGGTTTTGTTCTTATCTTTGGATGGATAAGGATGGTGTGAGTGTGTGCTAATGACGGTCAAGTTATGGAGAACTTGTGCCGGGAGAAAGTTTCTTTGGTCTTTACATGTGCAGGTGAGCATAGAGACGATCATGGTCGGTGACGAGGATGACCGTGACTAGGAGGGGTTAATCTGAGGTCCAGGTGATTGGAATGTCACTTGATGTGGTCGGGCTCATGCTTGAGCACATGGAGATCGAAGGTGGATAATGCGTGGAGGCGTGGAGAAGGTTACGGTCGGTGATAAAGAGGACCAGGAATAGGAGGGGGTAATCTAAGGTCCAGGTAGTCAAGATGTCACGTGAGGGGATCAAGCTCACGGTAGAGCATGTGATGATGCATGGAGAAGCTATAGGAGGTGCGGTCTTGGAGGCTGCGACATGGGAGTTGGTGATGCGTGATGGAGATACCAGAGGTGCGTCCTGGAGGCATCGTCATGTGGTGAGATTGGATACGTTATGGAAAGAGTCTGTAATGGGAAGGTTTAGAGCTATGGTAAAACCCGTGTTAGGAAGGGTTTTGGGTCCCTTTATTTGAGAAAGAGGTAGAGTTATGTGTTCATGTTTGAGGCGGACACGGTTTGGACATTAGTCTATAAAAGCAGGGAGAGGCTAAAGGCTAACGTGTGGGTTTTTATAGGGCTTTTATTGAGAGAGCTTTTGGGGGTACCGTGAGGGTATTTTATAACCATATCTATGATATAGAAATAATAGATCAGATCTATTCCAAGAAAAGTTTGTTGGCATCAGTGACATATTTTCTGAGCATCGTTTTTCTTCTGTCTCTGGCGTGTACTCATTAGAGTGATTGAAGTGTTTGAGCGGTTGAAGTCTTCGAGTGGAGGGAGATTATGACTATGTGCGTCAGTAGTCGTAGCGAGCAATTGAAGAGAACGGTTGGACGATCAAAGCGTTCATCGAGCACGTGCCAGTGAACCAACATCTTGTGGTCATAATCTACATCTGGTAATTTAGATTGTTTTTCTTCTGCTTTTAGTTTTGGTTTTGGTTTCAAGTGTCAAAAAGCATAGGCAATCATTCACCCCCTCTGATTGTGCCATATGATCCTATAAGTAGTATTAGGGCAAGGTAGTGATGGAATTAGAGAGGTATGTGAATCGTCTCCCTATGCTAGATGGTACTGATTTTACTTTTTAAAAGTGTTGCATGCAAGTTTACATTGAGGCTCAAGGTAATGATGTCTGGAAAAAAGTTTCTTAACCTTATATTGTTCCTGCTAATGTTATAACTGAAAATAAGACTGATGTTGATTTGAATGCTCGTACTCGTAACCTTCTTTTTCAAGGAATTTGATTGTGTAACTCATATTAATTGTGCTCACTTAATCTGAAAAACTCTTTGTGATTATCATGAAGGAACCACTAAGATTAAGAAACTATATAAGAATCTTTATCAAAAATAGTACTTGGATTTTGCTATGAAACCTAGTGAATCTATATGTGACCTTTTTGCTCGTTTTGAAAAGATTTTAAGTAATTTGCACGGAGTTGGTGTTCTTCCTGCCGATGGAGATAATGAAACTAAAATTTTGAGGTCTTTAGGTTCAGAGTGGTTGATGGTCATCACGACTATTAATCAAATCATCGATCTAGATACTTTAACCATGGATGATTTGTACTCTAGATTGAAAACCTATGAGATGGAAGCTTTGATATTTAAGACTGATAAATTTTCATCTTTAGCACTTATGACTAACTCCATGCAAGCTGCTTCGTCAAGTACAATGTATTGTGTTTCCTTTTGTGCTTTGACTTCCTTTTTAGAAAAACAATTCGAGCAGCTACCCGAAGAGGACTTAGTTCTAATCTCCTCACGATCATACAAGGCTCTCAACAACGTGAGAATGGGAAAGTAAGGAGGTGCTTCAGGTCCCATCAGATGCTATGGTTGTGGTGAGCCAGGACACATTAAGATGGATTACCCCAAGCACAAGGGGAAGGTGATCCAGGAAGACAAGACTTATCATCGTCGACCTTCCAAGAGTAACATCAAGGGTAGATCCTTCCATCGCAGAGCTTTAGCCGCTATCAAGAGTCTTGATCTGAGCGATGTGGATTCTTAGAGTTGCGACGATGATGGCCACAACAATGACGAAGCCAAAGGCAAGAAGAAAAGCATCAACGACTTCACAGGCATGTGCTTCATGGCAAACAACAATAACAACGATGACAACTACAATGATCCCGATGAGGTAAGACTATCATACGATGAAGTTAAAGAAGGTCTAGTTAGACAAGCTATCGAATTAAAAAAGACTAAGAAAAAATTGAAAAATAATAATTTTGTAGCCAAAAGCTTGAATTCTGAGGTTACTAGACTTAGAGCATCTATTGTTAAACATGATTCTTGTGAAACTTATTAAGTCTTATACTCTGATTTATAAACTGTTAGATCTGTTAATGCAACAAGCCTAGTTCAACTTAGAGCTGCAAATGATAAATTTGATTAACTAAGAATGCTACATGACTCCTGTGATGAAAAACTTAAACCTGCTAATGATGAAATTGAGAAGCTTAAATCAACTCATCTAAAACTTGCTCTAAATGTGATTTGCTACAAGTTAGACTTAATTTTTCTCAGAATTTATTCAACAAATCCTTTATCATGAAACTCTTTCTTACTCTAATTTTCCTAAACTTAACACTGAAATAGAAGTTTTTATTAGACAACTTAATGATTTTGCTAAAAAGAGAAATTGACTCGGTCTAGTGCTTCTAAGAGTCATGCCAATGAATCTGTTAATTGCACATCTTATTCCTCCCTAGCTAGAGAAAATGAGTATCTTAAGAACACCTTAGAGAAACTTTCTTTTGGTAAGAAAATTTTGAATATGATTCTAGATCGATCAAAAACAAGCGTGAAAAAATATGGTATAGGATTTAACTTTGTTGAGCATGCTAAAAATAACCCTCCTAAGGTGGTTAAGTTTCTTGAACCTGGAAAATTTGAAATAGAATATAAACCAAAGCCAATTATGTTTAAATCTGCTGGTATAGCAAAGGACCCCTCTACCAAAGTGGGTATTGTGAAGTCAACAGATATGACTTCTCATCAAGTCAAGTATCAATGTACTCATTGTGGTAAAGATGGTTATGTGGTTCAATTTTGCTTTCAAAAAGCTAAGAAAAAAAGAAAGACAAGTTGGGGAAGCGTTCTCAAGTGGGGACTATGCAAGCTTCTTGTCGTCGCTCTACTCCCTCTAATCGGTCTTCTGCAGATTCAGGAGTTTATCGTCGCTTTGTGCCCTTTAATCAATCGTCTGCAGGGTCAGGAGTTTTTGCAACAGGACCATTCCAACCAGTCTTGCAGAGGTGGTCAGATCTTTTTCGACCAATAGTTTCCACGCGATTAGATCGCTCGGTGATTAGACTGGCCTTTTCCTGTGGTCAGTACATTGGGGTCAGATCAGAGTTTCGACCACGCCTTGTGGTCGGACCAGTGCTTCGACCAGCAATGTCTACTCGGTTAAACCATTCCATGAGCAGACTAGTGTTTCAACCACGCACTGTGGTCGTACCAGCCTTTCAATGGCAGTCCGACCAAAAATTGATAGAGGCAAATTCTACACTTAAACTTTTATCATTGCCTGCTATTGTTCCTGTTCGTCAAGTGACACATTACTAGATTCCTAAATCTTATCTCACTAACCCCAGTACTGTGAGATCGATGATTTCTATGATGTAAGACCAGATAACGTGGGATAAAGAACATGCGCTTGAGTGAGTTGCAGTCTTTTTTATCATTGCTTGACTAAAATACTTGACGGTTCTTTATTCCTTTGATGACGTCCAAGAGTTTCATCTTTTGGTTAGACCATATGGAAAAGGTAATGTTATTTTACTAGTAGTCTTTTACAAGTGGTCCTTTTCAAGTGGTCTTTGAGTTTCTTCTCAGATTGCTCATTCTCATTCTTAACTGCCTAATTTTTTTCTTTGTGCTCAGTTGAGAAGTGAGTTGGGTGTGTTGCTCCTTTGGGGATTATTCTGAGGGCGAGCTTGTTATTTGAAGTGGTGTTAGAAGCATTATTTGTTATACCTGCATATAATTCATCAAGTCCAAACCTTGAAATTAAATAAGTAGAAGAGATTTCTTTATCATATTTACTCATATGCTATGTAGGTTTGATCATGACTGGTAGTAATGGATTTTCTATACTTGGATTAAAATATGGCATGACAGAATGTTTTGAATAGACTGATTATAGCTAGCACTTTGTGATAATCATCTGAAAGGATTAGTTTGATTAATCTTGACTATAAGACTTGTATGATTCATATTGCAATCTTGTTTGTTCACTCAAGTTGGCATGTCATAAATAAAAATTGAGATCATACATGTCATATCACATGAAAATTAAAAAAAAGATTGAAAAGATGTATGCTTCAAACATACCATGGTTAAAAAAATAAAAAGGCACAAAAAGTGCATAAATCAAAATGGGTATGCTCTAAGCATGCCACCATTTAATATAAAAAATGCTACATAGATGGCATTATGAAAATAAGTATACTTCAAGCATGCCACATGCTTAAAAGATTTGAGTGTGGAGTAATAGATTGCCTTATGAGACAGCTAGTTCGTCTAGATTTAAATGTTGTTAACTTTTAGGTTTTGACTTTTCATTATGGTATCTCATTAATCTAACTGGCTTAATCATGCTAAAAGGCATGTTTTGACCTTGCTATATGATGTATGATTTTATATGATATAGTAAGCTCTACTCAAAAGGATGGCTTGGTTAAATTCTTAAATTAATGCAAAGTGACTTAGATAATGTACAAAGCTTTTGGATGTTTATTCTTATTGCTCCTTCTTAGAATAGTTCTCTCTCCCTCAATTTCTTGATGGTTACATTACTAAAGGGGGAGAAATTAAAAGAAAGGGAGAATTTTCAATTGCTTAAGAAAGGGGGAGAATTCAAGTGGTTTGCTGCTGTTGTGGTTTGCTTTGAAACTTTCTTTTCGTCAATTTTATTTTTCCTTCAAAACTCAACTCATTCGAGTGTTTTTTGATATGTTGTCAATGTATTCATCAAGAGGGAGATTGTTAGACCATGTGGATGATCGTGATTAAAGTGATGATGAATAATTGACATTTGGATTATTTTGAAATTTGTGTTTGTGAAAGTTTCGGTCGATCGCGGTCAAAGGTTTTGAGTCCGAGCAGTTTTGATTGAGTTTGAGCGGTTTTTGTCCAGTCCAAGTGGTTTTGGGGTGCTTCGAGTGGTTTTGGTCTGCTCTGAGTGGCTTCAATCGATTCCAAGTGGTTTTGGTCTGCTATGAGTGGTTTCGGTCATGTACAAGTAGTTTTTATCTGCTTCGAGTGGTTTTGGTCTGTTTCGAGTAGTTTCGAACCAGTCCGATTGGGTCTAAGTTGCATCGGATGGTTTTCAAGTAGCAACGGAGTATCGGACAGTGTCCGACTAGTATTGGCACATCGGATGGCTTTCAAGTGCAATCAGAACATCGAGCGGCACTCGATTGGTATCAGAGGATCACACGGCTGGCTTCCACCTCAAAGAGTGATAGCCCTGCTAATGTTTTCGACCACTTCCAGTCGTTTCAACCACGTCCACCTTCGACCATGTTTGACTTCGACCACGTTCAACTTCGACCATGACAGAATGACCAATGAAGGTAATCGAGCTACAACACTTTTTCATGGTCGTAGACTTTACTGGTCATACTCGATAGTTATAGACTTTGTACTCGATAGATCAGATCTATTCCAAGAAAAGTTTGCTAGCATTAGCGACGTATTTTCTGAACATCATTTTTCTCCTGTCTCCGGCGTGTACTCATTCGAGCGATCAAAGCATTCGAGCAGCTGAAGTCTTTGAGCGGAGGGAGATTACGACTACGTGCGTCGGCGGTCGTAGCAAGTGATTGAAGGGAATGGTCAGACGATTGAAGCGTTCGTTGAGCACATGCGAGCAAACCAACATCTTGTTGTCGTAATCTACATTCAGTAATTTAGATTATTTTTCTTCTACTTTTAGTTTTGGTTTTAGATGTCAAAAAGTGGAGGCAAATATTTACCCCCTGATTATGACATACGATCCTACACTTTTCTTTGGAGACCAATCTAGTTTATTTGACTTAAGAACTTGTTGAACGACTAAGGTAGAAAGATGTCCAAAATGACTTTGCCAAAGCTCGGTAGAAAGTTTTGTTGAAAGCAACACCTCCTTGGACACCACTGGTTTTGCTATAGCAATTGGATAAAGCCCACCTTCACACTTGCCTTGAAGAACCGTTTTCTTCGTTGCACGATCCTTTACAAGGAAGGAGTTAGGATGAAACTCAAAGAAAATATCATTATCTATAGTGAAACGATGAACAAATAGAAGATTCCTAGTAACACTAGGTGTATGAAGGACATTCTTAAGATGTAGAGTTTTAGATGAAGTGGAAAGATGAGATTGGCCAACATGAAGTATAGACAAACCTGAACCATTTGCTACTTAAATGCGATCTTTGCCATGGTATCTCTCCTGTATTGTGAGACAGCCGAGATCGTTGGTGATGTGATCCATAGCCCCGGTGTCACCATACCAGTTTGAATCCACAATATAGGATGGATTGGCAGCAAAGGCTGACTTTCCTCTGCTTGATATGAATGATCAAAGTGATGGTAGTACTTCAAAGCCATGTGACCAGCTTTTCCACATACCTGGCACACCAGTCTTCCTCTATTGCCACCATTGTTGTTGCCGTAGAAACCTCTGTTTCCTCTATTGTTGTCATGGTAGGAGTTGTCGTCACCATCTCTGCCGCAGTGAGAGTTTCCACTGAAACCACCACTGAAGTCCCTGCCGCAGTAGGAATTGTTTCTGCCCCTACCACGACTCTTGTTGTTGTTGTTGTAGTTGTTGTGTCCTCCTCCTCCAAGGTTGTGGCGTGCGACAAGGTTGGCCGAAGAGTCCATGTCTTCGATGGTGCTACTGTTGCGAAGCTCCGGACACAACTCAAAACTCAATAAATGAGCATAAATGTCATTGACAGTCATCACATCTGTGCGAGTAGTGACCGAAGCAACCAATGGGTCATACTAGTTGCCTAGACCAGCAGTAGATATGAGACAAATTCTTCATCACGGAGTGGCTATCCAACAGATGCAAGTGTATCTGCCAGCCCTTTCATCTTGTTGAAGTACTCTGATGCAGGAAGATCTCGCTTTTTGAGATTTGACAGCTAGATTCTAATCTGCATGGTGCGCGCCATTGATTGGGAGGAGAACAACTTCTCCAGGGTAGTCCATACCTCACGGGAGGTTGCAAGTAAGAGAACATGTCCAATTACATCACTGGACAGCGGCGACAAGATTGCATTCGGCACAACTTGATCTTGCTGAACCACCGTACATACTCCGGATTCAGAGTTTGCATCGCATCGGCCTCGGTTATGACCAAGATCATGGGTGCAGGGCATACTTCGGTACCATTAAAAAAAAACTCGACCTGCGGGGGGAAGAAACCCCCCGGGCATTGCTTAAGAAGAAGGTCTTCTCACGCAGACCGAGAAAACCCCCGAACCCCTGCTCCACCCTTACACAGCGGCACCATCGCCTGACCTTGTGAGACTACCGGCGGATCCTTTGGATCAACGCCTTGGCGGGGCCTTAGACCTGTGCTTTGGTGTGGTAGCAGGCGAGGGGATTTTTTTCTCCCAAGCCTGAAATTCGCTCCCACTGGGAGTCAAACTCAGGACCTGGGGGGTGCTACTGAGGCGCTCTAACCACTAGGCTAGAGGCCCTTTCGCATATCCCTCTAACTGTTGACTTCGCAGATAGGGGAGAAATTGCGCCTTCCAAGCTAGGTAATTGTCTCATATGAGTTTTGTGTAGATGAGATGGCCAAAAGAGGTTGGCGCCGGCAGCAAACCAACGGACTGGGATGCAGCAACGGAGGAGAGGGCACCGGAGGTAGTAGAGAAGGCAGAGGAGCTGGAAGTCATGGTTGCTAGGATTAGAGAGGCTATGATACCATGTAAAGTTAGATGCAATTCAGAGTATAATGGCAAAACATGCGCAACCTGAACATGGCCTGCGGTCAGGTATATATAAGTACTCAGGAGTTTGCCGTGCCGGATGGGCTGTAGCAAATCCAAGCAGCAGAGATTACAACAGAGAGATTACAGAGACAGTTGAATCCAGATTCTATCTACAACTTCCGGTACAACTTATCTACAACAAACTCATCTATAGCTAGATATCTCAAAACAACCCAGCTGAATACTTATCACAATACAAATCATCTAGATACTTTGACAGGACCACCTCCTCGCGCTCCCTATCCCTGCCAAGGACCAGGGGCCTCCTGACGAACGAGCTTGTCTCCCGGAACGCGCGCAACGGCGTCGGCTTGCCGGGCGCGTCCAGTACAGCGATGGCACGCTCCAGCTCGGTGGACAGGTACTCGAGCCGAGACCTGACGCCTCTCGCCCTATCCGCTGTGTCAGTGATCAGTTCACGCAAGAAACTGCGCATGGAAGGGAAGAGCCGCTCGCTTGCCAACTTCTCATGGGTGGCGAGCTCTTCCGTAAGGTCTTCCACGTCGTAGGCGGCGCCCTTGAACCGGGCGAGGAGGTCGGCCACCCGGGGGTGGAAGAACTGCCACCCATGTTAATTCGTGTTTCTTTAGGTAAAGAAATGAATTAAAATGATTAAACATGACTGTACAAAAATATCATTAATATCTTCATACTATATAAGTTATGAGTATATTCAAATCTGACTAAATTGAGTAGATATTTGATTCAAATTCGTATTCGTTTACAAAATACAAATACGAATATGATAAGGTCACTATTTAATTTGTAATCGATCCGTTTCCACCTCTAGTGACAAGGTCCATTTGAGCATTAGGCCCATCGGTAGCCTTGTCGAATCCTCCCTCCGTCTAAGTTTATAGGTCATATTTTTTTAATGGTCTTGTTCATAAATATAGAGTATATTTCATATTTCAATGTAAAATTAGTGTAATGTTTACTTTATACCCTTAATAAATATGTAATTTTATTTGTTATTTTCGACATGCATGTATTGAATACAATACTTAAAGATAATAATTAAAGGTAATCTAATTATTTTACTATCTTTTGGTTTATATGCTAAGAGAAAATACATCTTATAAATTTAGACGAAGGGAATACATCTTAATCACTAAGGGACAAAACAGGATTAGACCCAAAAACTTCGGCCTAGACAGAGATCAGGTCTTGGCCCATTAGCAGCTAGCCTTTGTGCTGGATCAAATTCAACGTTCTGGATCGCACCATGGGAATGCTCATGTTACATCTTGGACAGCGTGGCCGGCGCCACGGCATGGGAACGGCCACGGCACGAAGCGCGCGCGGCCGCGAGCCCCGCGCGCACGTCGGTTGCGAACCTCTCCATGGCGCGTGGCGGCAGGCACATCGGCACGGTGATCCCGCCGCCCCTCGTGGGCATGTGGAACGTGGCCAGCGTCGTCGTGGCGGGCCCGCCGAACACCGCCTGGCCCCACCCGAGGTCCACCTCGTGCAGCTTCGACCTCGTCAGGTCGGTCACCAGGTACGTCCGCGCCGTCGTGAACCGCGGCCGCCCGCGCAGCACGAGCGCGTCGGCCACCGACTGCACGTAGTCGTCCGCCGTGATCCGCGCCTTCGCGGCCGCGATCAGCTCCACCGAGCGGCTCAGCGGCCCCGAGCAGAGCTCGCCGGCCGTCGTCCGTGCCACGCCGAACGTGAGCGCGTTCCCGTAGAATCCCTTGGGGAGCGGCGGGTTGCGCTTCCCGCGGGCGTTCATGACGAACATGAACCGCACCTCGTCGTCGGGCTCGTACCCGAGCGCCACGGTGCGGCAGCGCCACGTGAACGCCGACAGGACCAGGAACCTGGAGCAACGGGACCTCAGCAGCGGCGGGAGCTGCTCCCGCAGCGAGGAGATATCCTCGCGGCCGAAGAGGAACTCCTGGTGCACAAGCTTGTCGCCCGGACGGAGCTTGTCGTTGGCCGCGTCGGCCGCGAGCTCGTACTCGGGGTGGGGGTACGTGGCACGCGGGGGATCGCGCGCGTCGAGGAGCTCCCTCGCCCACACCGGCCGCACGCTGGGCGCCTCCATCCCGCGCGCGAGCTCGCCGACGGCTTGCAAAAACTGCGTGATCCCCGCCGCGTCCACGAGGTTGTGGCAGATCTGGATGCCGAACACGAAGCCTCCACACCTCAACCTCGTCACCTTCATGTGCCATCGTGTGCATGTCACAGTGTCACGTAGTACAAATTACAAAACACAAACTGTTCAATAAGCACCTGCATTTCTTGAAGCCTAACAAACACAAGTCCATGCATCCATGCTCCCATGCCTTACCTGAACGTAGAGTAGTGGGCGATCGACGACGCTGGCGGAGTTGCTCTCCGGCAAGCACAGGAGCTCGCCAGCGCAAGGGATCGGCGGGCACAGCTTGTCGCGGAACACGTCCAGCTCGACGTCGGCATCGGCCTCGACGAACGACACCCCCTCCCCGGTGCAATCCACCACGAGCTTCCTACCGGGCAGCTCTCGGAGCCGCCCGGCGATGGGGTAGTAGTGCACGAGCGCCGCGGCCAGCGCGTCACGGATGACCCGGGCCGGGTCGTCGTGGCCGGCGCGCGATGGGCAACCCCGGTAGAAGTAGATGACGGAGCGGTAGAACCGGAAGCTGTCCTGGTCGTCGATGTCGGAGAGCCGCTTGAGCTGGCGCGGCGTCGGCTCGGCCGGCGCGACGAGCTGGGGTACGCCTCGGCGCGCCGTGAAAGCCAGGGCCGCGGCCATTGTAGGAGCACCTAGCTAGTTGATGCCGCGCTCTTGACCCTGGAAATGGCACCTACTTGCAGTTGTATTATGCATCCACGCACCGATATGCATATATAGGAGTGGGACCGGTGAGTCGACCGGACTAGTGGACTACGTTGTGAAGAATTCATTGGAAAGTATTATCTGTCTTGACCATTCAGCCTCCCTGACTGCGTGAGTCGCCGTACTCACCAGCCAGAAAAGTTTGGTCGCGGCATGCGGTGTTGAAAGGCGGGGGACGTTCATGGCGCCGTGCTTTCTCGGCTCGAGCGTACGTTGACATCATCGACATTCCTCTCACGTCCTTCATGGATCTCCGTCTAATTCGTCTTGCCGAAAAGCTCATCACTAACGCCGAAAACTACACCAGTGCAACTACGCAACGCTAATTCGGCACCGTTTTTCAGTCATCACCAAAACTGGTTTCACGCCATTGGTTTGGCTGGTTTACTGCCGTCAGTCATTAGTCGTGGCACTAGCGCCCGACGGCTAAAGTCCGCCTTTTGATTTTTGAAAGGTTCAGGTTCCGGTTCCCAGTGCGGGTGGGCGGACCATTGAGCATTTCTGATGGAATACTGCATTGTCCATGCTCCGTTCAACCGTTGGAATTCTTGGTTCTCTTTTACTGAAACGGTGCCATCAATCAAGTAGGCATACAGGAAAGTAGAGGCACCTTCGCTGGCTAGGCTTCCTTCTATGCCTCTCGAGAAGCTGGAGTCATAAGATCAGTGGCATGGGAATCTAAGGGCCTGTTTGGGAGAGCTCCACCAGCTCCAGATTCACGAAAAACAGATTCGGATCCACTTTTCCAAGCCAAACACCTCCAGCTCCACCGTGGATCTGCTCCACCAAAACCATGAATCTGACTCCAGATTCACCAAATTAGTGGAGCACCTCAAGAGGTGCTCCACCAAACTCAAGTTGGTGGAGTTGGGAAAAATTACCCACCATGCCACTGATTACACAAAAAAAAAACGGTTCGTTCTGTTTCATTCTTTTCTCCGCACGCGACCTCCTCGCCGACGGCTTCCTCCCCAACTCCCTCCTCCGCTCCCTCCTCCTCCCGGCCTCCGCCTCCTCCCGCCTCCTCCCGACCTCCGACCGCCCGCGTCCGACCGCCCGCGACCGCCTCCGACCGCGGCCGGCGCTCCTGCGATGTGGATCCCCGCCCTCCCCGCCCCCCGGCCTCCGCCTCCCCCGCCTCCGACCGCCTCCTCCCGGCCTCCGACCGCGTCCGCCCGCGTCCGACCGCGGCCGGCGCTCCTGCGATGTGGATCCCCGCCCTCCCCGCCCCCTGGCCTCCGCCTCCCCCGCCTCCGACCGCCTCCTCCCGGCCTCCGACCGCGTCCGCCCGCGACCGCCTCCAACCGCGGCCGGCGCTCCTGCGATGTGGATCCCCGCCCTCCCCGCCCCCCGGCCTCCGCCTCCGACCGCCTCCTCCCGGCCTTCGACCACGTCCGCCCGCGTCCGACCGCCTCCGACCGCGGCCGGCGCTCCTGCGATGTGGATCCCCGCCCTCCCCGGCGGCCGGCGCTCCTGCGATTTTTTTTTCATTTTGCCCGGCCTGACGCGTGGGGCCCAGGTGGAAGTGAGATAGAGAGGGAGGTGGAGCTGTACCAAACACTTTGACGAATCCCAGATCCACCATGGAGCTGCTCCACGGTGAATCCAGCTCCAGATCCACGTTTTCCGTGAATCTGGAGTTGATGGAGCTCTCCCAAACAGGCCCTAATTGTTCGTTGTCGACAAATTATTTGACGTCTTTGTCCAAGTTGTTTTGACAGCACTACTGTGCTGAGTCTGCAGAATGAGATATCTTCACTTACAAGTTACAACTTCAGTGCACAAGGTGTAAATTTTGACAGCGTTCAATAGTTTAACATGGCGTTTACATGTTTGGTCTGAAAATATCGGAAACCATGTTGTCAAGAACTCCCAGCACATCAACGGAGTTTTTCAAGTGACCCCACGCTCGACAAGCAAGGCAAAAATAAAGAACTTAAAAGGAATCAGGTTGACAGCTGAGAATTCACGACAAACAATTCCATCAGAGTGGATGTGCCTTATTGTGCCACCATCATGGTTCAAATTCCCGGCGGTTACCGGCCGGTAACCGCCGGTTACCGGTTTTACCGGTAGAGACCGGTAAACAAAAAACCGGCCGGTATGAATTTTTGATTTTTCGAATTTTGACCGGTTTTTTTCCGGTTTTCCGGTTACCGGCCGGTTTTTCCGGTTACCGGTCGGTTTTTCCGGTTACCGGTTTCAAAATATCTCAAAATTCAAATTTTGATTTTCAAATTGTGACCGGTTTTTTACCGGTTTTTCCGGTAACCGGCCGGTAACCGCCCGGTTACCGTTACCGGCCGCCGACCGGGATTTGTTCCGGTTCCAGTTTTTGGAACCTTGGCCACCATCATCCAGCAAAGGGAAATGGGCCAAAAAGAAATTTGACAGTTTCTCCATGAAGCTACACTTTCCTTTCTTTGTACAGTGTGAGTACTAAGTGGTACAAGAAGACAACACTCATTAAAACTCTCCCCATGCTAACAAAAAAGAACACATAATCACACAAGGAAAAAAAAACTCAGGAGCTCCCAATACATGGAGGCGATTGTTTATATATACACATACACAAATAAATGAAACCCAAAAAAATCCCAGCCCTGCCAAACAAATATTCATATAGCACACAAATAATAACGGGATGTTACACCCTCATTGGTTAAGAGTCAATTGGAGTGCCAGACCTTGCCTGCGAAATCCGATTTGCGTAGATAGTTACTAGGCGCAGCTGCGTGCTACTAAGCCCTTCCAAATATGGAACAAATGATTTCCCAAGCAAGATGTAGATATCCACCAAGCAGAATACAACAGTCTAGAAATGTGTAAATAATATCAGATATGAATTACTGGGATAATGCATTAGTAATTCATTCAAAGTAGATGAAAATGACAGTCAGCATGGTCATGGGATTTTGAGAGGTTCATCTATGGGATGACATAGATCAGAGTTGTAAAGAGTTGCGTGCAGTTACTGCAGCACATAAAATAACTAGAAAGCAAAGTCAAAAGAACCGTAAAGCAAAGTCGAAAGAATCGTAGGCAAGCACTTCCAGGGAACATGGCAAAAGAATATGTTTGTGTATATCCACATATTTAATATGAGGTGCTATAATAAAGTATCCAAAGTTCTTAAGCTAGGAGCCTACATATCAACAGAGCTGATTGTTAATCCAAAAGAATAAATATGAAGTAGCAGTAAACAAACTAGATATGGCAGTTTTATACAAGCTTCATTGATATGGCAGTTTTATACAAGCTTCATTGAATAGATATGGCAGTTTTATACAAGCTTCATTGAATCAACTAGAATGCATGCACATAGAATCAACTAGAATGCAGAAACATAAAAATAGAAAGTACACAAAACTAGGGAAAAACGTAACACACTTCATCCTGAATCAGCTTAATACTAATCTTCATTTTCGTATTTAACATAATGTAGGACTTGGGATGTTCCAGATCAGCATAAGAGATCACATATTATCATCAACACATTTCAGTTGGCAAGCGCAAAGTGACACCTAGAATGCAGCAAGCAAATATAGTAGTTTTCTAAGTGACTTCATATTCAGGAACCACGGGAAATTGGAATCTCGAAGTGGTATACTGTTATAGGCGTGGGCCTTGGGCCCAGCCAGGTTATTATTAGGAATTAGATATTGGTTTCTATTTAAATTAGAGATTAGTTTCCTTATGTTAGAGATATAGTTAAAGATATGATATTGTTAGAGATATGATTGAGATTAGATTCGATCTGTTAGGGGGAGCCATCTATATAAGAGGGCTACCGCATGCTATTATAATCAAGCAGAACAACGTTTGGTTGCCGGCTTCCCTGCGGAATCCCCTCTATCCACCGTGCTCTACCAATTTGGTATCAGAGCCATCGATCCCTTCCCACGACTTCTGCTACCATGGCTTCTGCGACTAGTTCTATTGCCGAGTCGTTGGCCACGATAAAGGCTAACGCCATCAAGATGGCCAGCACGAACAAAGAGATGTCGGACACCTTCTTCAACATACATGCCATCCTCGAGAGGTTGGAGAATTGGAGGAAGATGCAACAAGAAACAGTGCAGGAGAGCACAACAGATGGTGGGGAGGAAATCTGCCGCAGTCGCCCGCTCCGCCGCCCGGATCCGGTCCGCACCGGCCGCCGCTCAGCCACCGCTCTGCCTCTGCTTCCGCCGCCCGGATCCGATCCGCATCGGCCGCCGCAATCACTGTCGCTTTTCATCGTCGCCGCCGCGAGTCCCCCGGGCGCCCGAAGCTGCGCCGCTGTCTCCGGCCGTGGCCGTCTCCTCCCGCGCCGCCGCCGTCGCACGGGGCACTTCCGGCCGCGTCGCAGCCGCCTGGTCCGCCCTTGCTGCGGCCGCTCCGCCTGTCGCCGGTAACCGCTTGTGCTGCCGCCGCCGTTCGGGCCAGATCCGCTCCAGATCCGGACGTCCCCAGCCTGGGCTTCTCCGCACCGCCTCCGGCCCGGCAGGAAGGGGCCAGTTCATAGCCGCCGGGTCGAAGACCCTCGCCGTCCTCGGTTGCGGGTGACCAGCCGCCGCGCGGGCCGCCTCCGCTGGTGCAGCCGCCGCCGCTCGCTCCGCCTCCGCACGGGCCGCCTCCGCTGGTGCAGCCGCCGCCGCTCGCTCCGCCTCCGCACGGGCCGTCTTCGCCCGCGTAGCCGCCGCCGGCCGGTCCGCTTCCACCTCCGCCCGGGCCGCAGCCCGTATCGAAGCCGCCGCCGCCGAGAGCGCTGCCGCCGGGCCGCCGTCGCCGCATCCGCTCGGGCCGCCGCCGGGTCCGCCTTGCCGCAGCCGCATCTCCGGCTGGCCGTTCCACCGGCCGCTCCGTCGGCCGCCCCGCACCGACCGCCGCTTCCCGACGCTGCCCTCGGCCGGAGCCGCCGCCGCCTCCGCCAGTCCGCACCGGCCGCCGCTCTTCGCCGGCCTCTTCGCCGCCGCCGCGGCGCCTTCAGTCGCCCTTAGCGTCGCCCATGGACCGAAGATGGGTGGGCTGCGTTTGTGGGTTGAGGTCGGTTAAACCGACCGACGACTTAAGACATTCAAAAAAAACTTTTCCAGAAAAAAAATTCAAAAAATAGGCTTATTTTGCAGGCATTATATTCCCGAAGGCGTTACACTTGTTCCGCGTGGAGCTGGCCGCCCGTCTCCATCCGCTGCAACACCTTGCCACCGTTCATCTTCTACATCGGCGTCAAAGGTCTTCCATTGGCCGCCATCTAGCAGCTCGAGGACGAGCTGCATGTCCGGGAGGGGTGTAGTGTTATAGGCGTGGGCCTTGGGCCCAGCCAGGTTATTATTAGGAATTAGAGATTGATTTCTATTTAAATTAGAGATTAGTTTCCTTATGTTAGAGATATAATTAAAGATATGATATTGTTAGAGATATGATTGAGATTAGATTCGATCTGTTAGGGGGAGCCATCTATATAAGAGGGCTACCGCATGCTATTATAATCAAGCAGAGCAACGTTTGGTTGCCGGCTTCCCTGCGGAATCCCCTCTATCCAGGTATACTGTTATTCCTAATGTAATGTATGAATCTCTTTAATTTTAGCGAACTGGCATGATACCATTACACCTGCACTTCTTTCCCTGCTCCTATTCCACCGACAGGCTGAATGCCCATACTCCATAGTCTAACTGGAACATGAACCATGGATCATGGCTTCTACAATGCCAACCTTTACAAAACCCTCATAGCTCCCAAACTTAAGAGATAGAGTGAGACTACGAAAATTTAAAGAAAGCAATTCTAACATGAAAATATTTATAGGACAGTAGCACCCACCTTTCGAACATCTGGGCTTTGGTTACTAAAAGCATCGAACAATGCTGGCAAAAATGTTGGCAATTGATTCATCAATTCCTCCTGGGAAAGGCGCCCAACAAGCTGCAAGATAATCAGAAGAAAACCAGCAGTCAAAAATGGCAAGACGTTTTTAATGTATTCACTTCTAATAAGCCAGAACCACTCTACAACTAACATGAAGAGTTTTAAGTTGATTTTCGACTAACATGATTTTCAAACTCATGATTAGTTCATTGGCCTCCAATTAGTAGGTGTTATATACACTCAACCGAGTGTCATATATACTCAAATCACAAGTCAAAATAAATTCAAGTGAGGGGTGTCTACAATCCAGCAAGCTGTAGCGTTGAGCACTGCAACAGTTCAGATTGTTCGCAGTCAGCTTAACATCAATAGCGGCCAAAGCTCCCAAGCAATGATTGCAATAGGGTTACGACAGGAAATGACACTGACGCAAGTGACTAGGAAACCTAAAATGAAATAAGTGTAATATATTGGTTTTTGGTGCAGCAAAGACAACTGGTAGGACAGACACTGTGGAGTCCACGTAAAACTAAGCAATGTTGTCACCTCAGCATTCAGTGGAGATTATATACTATCAATGGATGCTCTCTGCATAAAATCAAAGATGTACACAACATAGGCAGTTCTTCATTAAATCACCATGAAGTTTATGTTATGCCATTCAAAGCTAGTGGGAAATGCTCGGACAGTAATCAGAAAAAAAAAAGACTGCACATATGAGATACCTTTGTCAAACAGTTGATACACACAACAAGTGTCTTTTCATCATCACTGACCAATAGAGGTACTACAACCTGTAGTAGAACCAAAGACCATGAAAATCAAAGTATAGTCAATTACACTAAGTAGAACGGGAAGTAGCAGTGATATATAAGAGATGATTTGTACATACAGCAAGACATCTGAAAGGATCATATTTTGCCAACAGAACACTTAAATATTGGTTTGCCTCATTCGAAATCTGCACAGCCATAAGGAATATTAACACAAAGAAAGAACAAGTATACAGGTATAATGGGGAAAATGAAGGTAGGTATACCTTTGCCACCACATCTTTGGTCACATGCAGGACTTTTTCGAGAACAATCTCAATAGATGCTTCCATAGCATCTTTCTGAGAGCAAAATAATAATTAGTAATAAAAAGGAGAGTCAATTAACTAACATAATCTCGTTCATGTGCACAAACTGTGGATACCAGACCTGATTGTTGAGCATCTCTGCAATTAAAGATAGAGCAACCTCCCTTGTAGACGAATCAGAGTCATCCAGCACCTCAAGCACAGCCGTTAAGATTTGATTGAAGTACTGTTTGAAAATCAAAGGGCTGGCATTAGAATGCAAACAGAATAGATTGAAAATTTTTGGTTCTAGTTTACCTTATATGTAATCTATGTAATTTAACACCTCCCGTACAACGAATGGTCATAAAATAGTGATTTCATACAGCTATGCAAAGAGAGAAAAAGAAAATAGACTAGTAGAAAAAAGTAATGTATTATGCTCTAGTGGCAATTGCATGTGTAACTGAGCTTAAAGAATTAAAGATAGTAGAAATGCAACCCCGTCATTCATTTTTTTCTCTTCAGGTTTCACTGGGAATTTAGCAAGTATGCTTTAGAAAAAAACAAATTCTTTCAAAACCAGGCATTTTGGTTTCTCATAGCAACTCTTCTTGGATGGATTGGTGCAATAGACAGATCATCCTTGAATTAATGCTTGCAAATCAACTTGTTTGGATGGCTGAATGGGTGGTTGCCAAATAGACCAAAATGAAGGTCAAGATAAATAGGATGATATTCAGCCCCTCAGCAGTGATCAGCCGAGGTCACACGACTTATGGCAAGGTCCAATGTAGACTAGTTGAGGCCTGCAAACCTCCCTTCTGTAGTTCCATAACCAGATAGGCTGCCGAGATCCAAAGACTCTAGCAATAGCCGATCAAGGTCCAATGAAGTTTCAACTTTTCGACCATTACGTGTAAATGTGTAATAACATGAATGCACATAATGGGCATTCTAGAATTGCATGACAATGCCGTCCACCTAAACCCTTTTTCACACCAACTATTACAGAATATCCCATGATCCCAGAGCCCCATCCTACACCAATACAAGTAAAGATGAGTTCACACAAGCAACCCAACAGTTCCTTCATATCCATATTACTCTCCTCTTCTCTCTTTGTGCCACCCAAGGTTCCAAATACCGGTGGTAACCGGCCGGTTACCGCTGGTAACCGGTTTTACCGGTGCCGACTGGGAAAAAAACCGCCAGTTTTTTATTTAATTTAAATTTAAACTTTTGAATGTAAAAATTTATTTCTCTAATGATATTTACATTGTTTAACACTAATAGAATATATTAGGAAGATACATGCACTTTTCGTGCTTGACTTCATACTTTTTGCCATGAATGTATTAGGAATTTTCAAATTCTGAATGTAAAAGTTAGTTTCCCTAATAATACTTACATTGTTTAACACTAATGGAATGTATTAGGAAAATGCATGTACCTCCCGTGCTTGACTTCATGCTTTTTGCTATGAATGTATTAGGAATCTTCAAATTTTGAATGTAAAAGTTAGCTTCTCTAATGATGTTTACATTGTTTAACACTAATAGAATGTATTGGGAAGATCCATGCATCTTATGTGCTCAACTTCATACTTTTTACCATGAATGTGTTAGGAATTTTCAATTTCAAATTTGAAAAACCAGGTTTTAACGGTTTTTCTCTGGTTTTTTAGGCGGTTACCGGCCGGTTTTTCCGGTTACCGATTTCAAATTCAAATTTTGACGTGTCAAATTTGACCGGTTTTTTTCGGTTACCAGCCAGTAACCGGTACCGGGCTCCCGGCGGGATTTACCCCGGTAGCGGGATTTGGAACCTTGGTGCCACCCTCACAACATGTAAGGCATTCATCACTCTCCTGCAATGGCAAATTAACCAGATTTGTCCACCAAGTCTCAGCCATTGCAGAGCTACCTGTTGCTAAGGACACAAAGGAGGAAGTTTTGCTTGGCTCCAAGCTGTGCGCTATAACTGAGGTTTCTTCCTTTATTGTTAGGGAGAAAAAGAAATTGCTGCTTTTGACAAGAGACCAAACTCTGTTGGCAAACAAGCAATTGGAGTATTGGACAGATGGGTTTGTACTTTGTAGAACAGAACCAGATCAAGTGCCAGTATGGAGATTGACCGAATATGTTCACCTAACCCAAATTCTTTTTACATCGCAAATGAATTAAAAAAACTATTACCAAACCCAAATTGCTTTTACATCGCAAATGAATTAAAAAAACTCTTAGTTTTACAAGCAAACATTGCCTTCAGAGATCTAAGCCACAAGCAAAACTGTAAAAAATGTAAACATTTATTCATGAACTTTAACAGAAGATGGTCCAGGAGAACAGACAAAATCACAAAACTAAGAAAAGGAAGGGGGAAGGGGTTAACTTAAGGAACACTTTGTAAAATAATCAAATAGCAAACCTTTGACCAGATGGAGCTGTCATCATCGAGGGAAGCTTTAACCAACTGTTGTAATGCTTCTCGCTTTTCCAAGCTTGAAACTTCAGTATCATTGCTTATCTAAAATGTTGAGAAAAATAAATTAAAGTCCTTGACATAGATTTTAGGGAAGAAAAACACAACAGCACCATTAGCACACAATTAATGACAATGAAAGAATTTTTCATTAGTACCTGATGAAGAAGTTGTGGTATGCTCAGCCTGTAGTCAGCATGTAGGTTGGTCTTTATAGAACTAGGATTTACAGCCATATCTCCCTCTTGAACGCTTTCTTCAGTAGTTGAACCAACAGCATTATGCCCATCAGAAGTGAGATGCCGGCTCAAATCTAAGCGAGGAGTACTGGTGGCAGTTTCACCATCTAAGGAGGCATCAGTTTTCTCAGGATAGTTTGTCCAAGAACGAGCAGCCTCCACAACTGAACTAGCATTGTTCTTTGATTCTCTAGTTCTATTTAAAAGAACTTCAGTTCCTGTGGCCAGTTCCAAGTTTTGATTAGTATGATATATGCTCATATCAGAAGTTGTTCGACCCATAGGGGCAATATGCAGGGCAAACTCTTGCACTGTATTCATCTTCTTCCCCACTTCAGCATCAAGGGAACTAGAAGAATACCGCCCTAAAGGATAGTTCTTCTTTGATGTCAGTGCATAACCATCTTCGGAAGAAGTTCCAAAATCTGCTTGGTCATAGATTTTCGGACGGGGACGCTCTTTCTTGCTCTGCAAATAGTTCACCAGATCAACCTCAATACGAGGTGTGTATTGCTTCAGGGCTCGCCTCAAGAGGTTCTGCTCTTCAACCGACAAACTTAGAATAAAGTTTAGCACTGCTGTAGAATCAAAGTGAGAATAAACAGATATGATACCAGAAATAGATGCCTCCTTCAATTTTGCATTCTTTTCATTTACTAAAGGTGCCAATTTTGAAAGCCATAGTTTAAGGAAGCCACTGTTACTATAACCTTCAGAATCTACAGTGTACTTGCTGAACGATTTATTTGCAAATTCAAGAACAGCCAATTTTGCCTTTGGGGACCTCTGTTCGTCTAGTGAGCGTACTAGGGCAGGTAGCAACATATCAATAGCATATGTTCGACCAACAATCTCCAAGGTCGACGAACATGGTTTTTTTACCAACTCTTTTGGATCAATAAGCCGGGAAAAGACATAGGGCAAAATTCTTTCGACGTAACTCTCAAATGGCTTCTTGCAAGCTGGAATAATCTCTGCAAGTGTAGAGAAAGCTGCTTGCGCAACCTTATGATGCGGATCATCCAAATGACGGAAAAACAGCTTCATGACCTTTTCAAAATTTTGGGTAATTTCTTGAAAACCTTTCTGACCTTGTTGCACTAAATTACGAATAAAATCAAAAGCTGAGACTCTTGCTACCCAGTCTGAACTAGGACTTAGACCCTCAGAAAGTGCATCATTTAGAGAAGCCAGAGCATCTGTACATCCAGACACATCACCAGACACTACTTGGCTATCATCAAAGCTGTGCCTGCCACTTGCGGAAGCCCTTGACATTACTTGCTTCCTTAGGAGAGGTCTCTGGAAATTCGGGACATGGCTATTATGTGAATCTCTGTGAGCGGCATCCCTATAAGGCATATCAACATAGTTTTTCTCCATGTGCATTTGAGGAAATCGCCTAGTTGACCTGATATCATTACTCTCGTCCATGCGGCCTCCGTCTTGAAGCCTATCCGATCTTCTCAAATAAGGCAGTGATAAGCCTGACTGCCCTGACATGGACTCAGATGACAGATTACTCAAATATGGTGATCTCGATCGCTCTTTGGTGGCCAACTGTGTTGTCATTGTATCCAATAAGCGGGAACCTCCATTTTTTGTACTTTCACCTGTGATGCTAGGAAGGGATGAATCCAATAGTGCTGAGTTCTGCAAGGACAGATGATTTGAAGCTGGTGCTGCAAGCGGAACAGGAGGATCACGAGACGATGGAGGGTCAACTCCTGCACTAGGATTAAAAGGAAATAAGAAATTGAAGTTTCTATAGTATAATAGAAAAAGTAGAAATGAAAATGTTCTCAGTAAATGACTAAGAAATACACTATGAAAGAGTATTAAGTTTCTTAATAGCAATTTACAACTAAGCGGTTTAAAGAATACCAAGATCCAAACTTGTTGAGCGTGCAACTGAGCAATTTTGCCTATCTGATATGCTTACACCTTTCAGCAAACTTTCAATGGCAGAAACCTTTTCTTTGCTTGAGTTAAGCACACTCTCTAGGCTTCTTTCAGAACTTCTGCCAATTGTCTTTGACTGTGATAAACGAAGGTTGCTCGATGAAAGAGATGAATCTGAAGAAATAGCCGCACTCTTGTCCATTGCAACAATAGCTGAAGTGCCATATCCAGGTATATGTGTACCACTTGCATTAGATGAAGCACGAGATGGCTGCACAACCCTCTCACGCAGAGAGGGAGAAGCATACCGTTTGTGCACACCACCATCTTCATCATTTATTATCTGCATTATTTCCAATTACACATTACAATGTAGGGGTGTGTTTCTCTGAAAAAAGATTGCAAGAGGTGAAAAATACAAAAAGAAAACCAGAATGGAGTACCCTCTGTATAGCAGGATCAAATGACATGAAAAGCCGACGTGAGCGTTCAGGCCACGTCTTTGCAAACATTCTATAGCAAGTTCTTGCAGTTGCACGGACCTAGAGTTGCCAAAATGACATGAAAAACAAAAGTAATCAAAATGAATATGGACCGAACCACAATGATCCCAAAAAAGTTGATGCTTCGACAATAGCAGTAACACAGAGAACTCCAAAATTATTTGTAATTTTAACAATTACATCCTCAAATAACCAATAAGCAGGTAAAACAACATCAATTAACTATGTAAAACATGAACTCAGCATATGGACTTGTCATTTGCCACATTATTCTCTCCACAGCTTTTCATTTACCACATAGTTCTCTCCACAACTGTTTTTGGTGACATGTGAGGGTGGTGGGAGAAAAAAAAATGAAGCCACTTCGTATGAAGTAGGAACCCTCATAATTTAACTGATTTCTGAGCATCAGATTACTGTATTTCTTTATTCACATTATGGACAGAAAGCAACATTGTCATCCCGAGCAACCCAAAATATTTCCAACTGGATTCAATTGTTTCATATGTTTGCAAACAGAGTGCAACCTAGCATGCCACGTGCAGAGAGAAGTGTGTGTGTGCGTGCCATGGTGTGAAATATTAGATTTGTATTGGCTTTATGGATTGCTATTCATTCGACTACCACTAGTCTGCTTAAGTTGACGGATAAGACGGATGACTATCAGCATTGCAATCGTTATGACACAGCCTCTTTCACTTCTCGTAGAAGAAGAATGGAACAACAATGGTTGAATGAACCAGCCTAAGTGGGTTCAATTCTAAAGGGGATTTATTCATCATATACCCTCCTCATAGATGGGAATTCAGGATTTACCCTCCTGGTCCACGTGTCAGTGACTTATGATGACCCCACATGTCATTGAGGTGGAAGGGTAAATCCTGAATTTGCAAAAAAAAAGGAGGGTATATGATCAAGAGCCCCTAAGGATAATGAATAGTCATAGTGTTTGTTTCCTCGGTTGTCTACCGCTCCGTGGGTTGCTAGATTGGGCAGGAAAAAAGGAGTTATCAAGGAGTATGGGTAATCCGTTTTTGCATCAGTTACCTTGGTCCATAAGTACCCCTATTTCTATCTATACCTTGTACCCTTTCTTGTAGTAGTCAGTCTACGTTCTAATCCTTTTAGAAAGAGATAGAGGAAGTAATGGGATAATTTAAGCCCACACTAAACCTTTAACCCTAACTGAAGCACAGACCTGAAAATTGGTAGTCAGAGAATCAGTAGCTTGTAAATCGATTTTCTGTTATGCGATGCTATAAATTCTCAATAGGGCCCCCTTTCTGTTAAGTGAAGTGAGGTGGGGTTGCCGAACGAAAGATGTTAGTTTACTTGCACGCGATTTCCTTCTAGAGCCAAGACATTAACAGTCTAGAATCATTTTTCTATTTTTCTGTTAGGTTCTTGTCTTAGATTCCGTCATGACAGAGTCTAGACCTTTTCTTCTTTTACTTCACACAATATAAAAGAAATATACACAATATAAATAAAATATATAATAATATATCATGGTGTGAAATATTGAATTTGTATATAACTGCCTCAATTTTAAAATGTAAATGGAACTGAACAAGCTATTGTATGCACCATAGGTCAGCAAACAGATCCTACCTCACTAATTGCATCTGCTACACAGCACTTTATTAGGTCTTCGTACAAATCAGCTGAGCGTTGTATTTCTGGGGCATCAGCCCAATACTCCAGTATTAGAAGCACGTACTCACAGCACCTAGTACAGTAGAAAGTAAGTTTAATTAGCTTGAAGACACATGAACACTGAACAACGTGAAACATACGTGCCTAGCACGGAGGACAGCACTTCGGTCATTCTTTGCTGTGTCAGCTATGCGAGGAAGAATTCGTGAAACCTTGCAGTTCCGCAGGGTCTGCAAGATATTCCATGTCAGCAAAGAGAGGAAATAAATGGCATCCATGAAGTACAAAGCTATTGGAAAAATACATAGCCTTCTTACAGTTTTTATGCAGGTGTCTGCAGATTCAGCAATGACAAGCACAGTTATGAAAACAAGCTTAAAAAGCATCTGAAAATTTCACAATGTTAGGTTTATTCAAACAATAGAAGGAATAATAGAAAAAAAAATGCTCGTACAATTACCGGAATAAATAGTTCAGCGCATGGCTCAAAGTCACCAAGGAGTTCTTTGGATAGTACATTAAGTAGATGACATGCCTGGGCATAAAAACAAGAGAGTGAGGAAGTTCACGCCTTGAAAAAATTCATTCTGTCAAGTATTCAACTCATCCTGGACAACAAAATAGGGGAATAGAACAATTTTGGAAATAATCAATTCTGTACTTATCAAAATAAGGATTAATAGGTAAACAAGAATACCTGTTTTACAATGCTAGACCGTCGATCAGACAGCTGAGTGGACAATGGAGGTACCAGCTGCTTCAAGAGCATAAGAAATGATGGATAATCAATAGCACCTGACAAAACAGAAACACAACCTTTTTAAAACTAAGCATACAACAGCAAGGGGTAATTTATTAACAATGAATGACAGATGAAGGTTCAGACTGACAAATTTCTCAAATTCCCCTAATGTATATTATGTTGTAATTGGACTGTGATACATTTTTTTCCTTTATTTTAGTCAAATGAAGAAGGCCTTTCAAAATAGTAGGCTACATCCTCAAAACTGCACATTGCACCAGGAATAGCTCTTTTCATTCAACCAATATTACTACGCAAAAAATGTTACTAATTAAGGATAGTCCATTGATTTTCTAATGGAATTTCGATTTATTTCACTTCACTGCATATTTCAGGTGCTCGAAATCAATTAGGTCAGATTCATAGTTGTCAATGAAAATCACTGACGGTGAAACTTTTCCTAGCAATGAGGCCCGTTTTCTCTCAAAGAACATTTTCTAAGCTGCACAGCCAAGACATACGACAAAATCTTCGCTACAGAGGTAATTATCGACTAGCATAATTGCATAAAGCATTATCTAGGAGGGTAGGATATAGTGTAGAACATCAACCTCCATAGACCAGGGCTTCAATCCTTCGCATGGCAGCAATACGTAGAGACCAGTCCTTTTCTGGAACAAGGGTAGCTGCGATTTTCTCAAACTCCCGAAGTAATTCTTTCTCTGAGTGAACTCTTACTGGTTCCACTGGCTTTTCTGTTATATCCGTGTCACCTTTACATGACACAACAAATTACAGTACATGAGAAACATGCTGTATGTGTGGCAGCTGGCAACTATCAGAAAACACACATCAAACCATAACTTGAGATAGAAATTATAACAGATCTGATATCACCAGAACTCCACTAACTTCTCAGAAAATAACAATTTATTGTGATAGGTCACATACTCGACAGAAGTTTCGGGCAGACAAGACAGCTCAACTAGAGGCCTCAGGATTATAATTTATATATTGAGCAAAAGTAAGAAGATACTAAATGAAGAAAAATATATAGGAACACTTGACCCGAATAAAAAACACATGCATCTCAATACATGAAATGGATCTTCAAATGATGTAGCATTCACGATTACTTTAAGATCATGAATTCATGAGCATTCTATAAGGATTATTTCCAAACATAATTTCATAAGGACCGACATACATGTAGTAAACATGCATTGTACCCTATGGCCTGTACAGTAAGTTAGCGACTGCCAATAGATTTTCAAATTAAGAATCTACTGTATGTTTCGAAGGAAACGATCTTAACATAATATCATAACAGTGTAATGCAGTGGCCCTTGTGAAATTTTGAAAACAATGTGTGCTATTTTTCACTATTATCAATCATACCAATGGATTGAGAAGATCCTATTTGGTCTATAAACTCATCTAGTCATAATATCTTTGAAGCGCCTTAGTTCTATGCAGTACAATTATATTCCACTATTAGTACCCATATTGTAACTGTAACTCAAAAACTGGAATTCAGTTTTGTTGACAAAGTTCAGAACCGCAAGAACGGGAGCAGCAACAGTGCAACACAAGGCTGCTTGGTGCTGTTTGGAACATGAGGCCTCTTCATGGCTAACTACACCCTATTACCGTGACACAGTGAAAGCATTTGAGGCATTTGCAAATGTCAACCCAGATACACACCAAGAAAAAGAAGGATATCCCTTGGTACCTAACCAGTAACTAGATTTACCTTCACAAATTGCAGTTGTGAAGAAATAATGTCCTGGCTTTCCCCTATAGTTGAGTGCAAATATATTCAATGCTTATGTGCGAACTTTTCGCCGGAAATATAGAACTTACCTCCAAATAATGTACTTTCCCTCGGTATGCTTTTTGTCCTCGGGCTGCCCCTTTTCGGATTAGCACTAACAGATCTAGATTCCACAACTTTATAATGCATTACAGTACCATCAGATGAAGGAACCTTTGGTTCTATTTTATCCAACCTTGATTTTATTTCTTTTAGCTGCAAACATTAAACAATACAAAGTAAGATAATCTAGGTGTGCTGCTTTGTAGACCTTTAAAAACATGGACATGTAAGAGTTCAATCATCTAAAGTATGGGACTTCTCGTCCAAAGTAACCATATTTACTAAGAGTGGTACTATAATATTAAAAGGAGCTTCTAGCAAGTAAGGACAACTGTCATAAACTAGATGACCTAACATATTACCATGTATGGAGGCAGATTATGACGCTGCAACTCTTCATGGAACTGAGATCCCATGTGCTTGTACATCTCCTGTAGTGAAAATACTGATATTAGGATTACCATATAATTTTACACCACCTAGATAATGGGTACATGCCCCAATTAATCAGTGTGACCAATTGCTACTAGTTACACCTCCAGCTTCAAAACATGGAACAAACTAGTTAAACAAAAGCAGAAAGGTAATGCATAAAACAGACAAAAATTGATGAAACTAAGGGATTAAAGGAAAGCAACTAGAAGTTGTAAAGGAAAGATTCAGCATCTCCAGTTTGCAAAAATGGGATGGAACTATGGAACTACTGAGAAGTTGAACAAGATGAAGATGCCAAAAGAGAAAAGTTGAACAAGATGAAGGTGTTAAAAGAGAAATGTTGAACATGCAGTCAAATAGAAATCAAAAGGAATATGAGTGGGGAAAAAGTGAAAAGCATCAACTGAAGTAGGTATATATGAGATGAAGTCAGTTAACCTCAATACAAGAGATAGCAGCTTCTCTAACGCTTTGGTTCGAATCATTCATCAATTGCAAGACCTGTAAAACCAGAAAATCTTAGTGTATCCATCTATGTAATGAAAAAAGTTGGAACCATGCACCTAAAATAATAACCATCTCAAAGCCTAGACTTACAGGTGATAGCAAAACTCGTTGCAAGAGGAGTTCTGTAGAAGCAAAAAGCCCAACTGCAGTTGCCACTGTACGTACAAACTCTTCCCGAACCCTCCAGCTCTTATGAGCCCATGCATAACTTCCAGCTCTTTCGACAATGATTGTTGGTGAAGAAACCTGAGATATGGATAAAATCAAAAGATCACCCGCTAATAATCCAAATACATGAGAACAAAGCAAACGTGTTTGTCTTGATACTTTGATTGCCATCGGATGAAGTAGACGTGTAAATATTGTTTAATAATTGGAAATTAGCATTGTACAAATCAACACTGACATGCAACATAGGAAAGGCATCACGTATTTACATTTCAAATATCAAGCATTCAGAAAATGCTATGAAATTCACAGCACTAAGGCACATTATATATTTCGACACCACAAAAGATAAATCTTTACATGTCTACCAGCAGCATATCTGACTGTAATCATCTTATCTCAAAACAGACGGGTCAACACCGAACCGCATATGAGGAAGCATTTAAAAAAACTTTACTTGAATCCCAAATTTTATATTTGCTCCTGGAGCAACAACCAAATTTCACCCAAAACAAAAGTAAGATACTCCCCTGAAAATTCAACTTGGAACAGTATTCGGGCTCAAGGGCCGCAAAAGTTAGTCTATTGATCAATTTTGATATTGTGTTTATCAATCCATTATGATGCACCAAATAGAACTTCAGATTTCTCACTTCAGCTCAGCTCTGCAACTCCACGTCTCCAATGCTCCGCCCGAACTACCCAAAACAAGCCCTGAATCTAAAATGTGCTCCTGCTCGTACTCTAACTCAAATTTGCAACTCCAGCCAACTTCCAAAGCACACACATTCCCCCCGAAGAGATTAACTAACAAATGAGATCACAAACGAAGGGAGCGGACCTCCATGAGGGTGATGAGGAGCTGCCGCGCGGCCTCGCGGACGGGCTGCTTGCCGTCGCCGAGGCGCTCGACGGCGGCGGGGACGAGGGCGTTCAGGTGGATCTTAAAGTGGTCCCCGGCGACCACGGCGGCGGCGGAGAGCGCCTGCAGCCCGCCCTGCGCGACGCGGAAATTGGCGTCCCGCGTCAGATCCACACAGGTGTCCACCAGCGCCGTGACCTCCGCCGCCGTGAGCCCCCGCCGCGCCACCGCCTCCAGCGCCTCGTGCAGCCGCTCCACCCCGGCCAGCCGCTCCTTGGTGTCCTTGGCGCTCGCCGCCTCCAGCGCCGCCTCCATTTCCTCGCGCGGGCTCCGGCGAATCCACTATAGAGCTACTAAGGCTAGGGTTCCGTGCACCGGAGGCGGGCGGCGACGCGAGGGGGGTCGGATCTGAGGGAGGGGAAGGGGCAGTGTGAGAGCGCAAAGAGACGCGAACACAGATGCTTAGGGTGGTTGGGGCTTTAGGTAGTTTTGTGCACTTGGACCCCTGGTTTTTTCAACCTTGCACTTTGAGGCCCTCTGGGTACGAACCAGCGGTATGAAGTGGTATCCGGAAAAGTGCAGCACGCTACGAAATAGTGTTGGTAGCATGCTAAAATTTGGCCATAATTTAAACAGTAGATTTTTTTGTTTATTGTTCAAGCTTAGTAGCTAAGAGCAGATCAGGCCAAATGAGCCATCTGGCACTGTATGATATAGGTTCAGATAGAACACGACTAGAGATGGCAACGGGCACAAATCCGCTGGGTTTTGCTATCCCAAACCCGTGCCCATGAAAGTTGGACGTGCCCGCTAAAAAACCATGCCCGTGACGGGTGCAGATTTTTGCCCAGACCCATGCTCACTCGGGTAACGGGTACCCACGGGTCGCCCGTGCCCGACAACAGATGTACAGATTGCAGACAGTGCAGTGCTTAGCAAGTTAACAGTAAGTTCAATTTATATGCTACTATGCACGAAACAAGCAACGACAAATCCACAATGCACATCACTAGTTCACTCCATCAATTCTCAGTTCATAGTTCACTGGCATAGCATATCAGCGGGGACGGCGAGGGCGTGCAGGAGGGCGAGCGTGCGGCGAGAGTGGCGGGAGCAGGAGCGGGACGGGAGGGCGAGCGTGGAGAGCGAGAGCTGGAGACCGAGAGCGGAGCGCCAGATGCGCCGCCGCTGCGGCGACTGTTGAATCGGGGGTGGGGAGGAGTGAGTAGTGACTGACTGACCGAGTGAGTCTGAGTGCTAGGGTTATACTAGAGATGGGTTGGGCTGGTTTGCTATGGGGCATTGGGGCTAATGGGCTGCTATGGGCTGGGATGGTTTGCTTGGGAGCCTAGATTTATAACTCCTATGGATCGGGTTTATATTACCCATGGGTTTACGGGTTTGGGTACTATAGGAACGTATCCGAACCCAGCAGACCCGATGGGTTGGGCTTTTTGCCCATTAAAAGACCCATGGGTTAGGAAATTGACTCAGATCATGCCCTAATAGAGTAAAAAACCCACCGGTTATCGGATTTCGGGTACCCATTGCCATCTCTAAACACGACCTAATTAGATCTAGTATTGCTGGTCCGAATAAGTTATCAGTCCATGTGCCTGTCCTCTGGCCTAGGTATGGCACGGAGAGAGATCAGGGCGTGCCGGGTCGGTCTAGATACGCTTAACCCAACAAGCCACTGATGGCCCGTTGAACACGGTGACTCGGTCCAGCGCTGCTCGCCAGCAGCCGCAGTAGCCGCCCACAAGTCGTAAGTAAGTTTATTGTCAATCACAAATAATTTTGCTATCAACCGCAAATAATTTTACTATCAGTCGCAAATAATTTTACTATCAGTTGTAAAATTTTTTACTACTAGTCACAAGTAATTTTACCACCAATCATAAGTAATTTTACTACCAAGTCACCCGTCCACGCTCAGAAGAGTGCAATAACCATAATACAAGTAATTTTACTGTAATCTGCAAGTAATTTTATTGTAATACCACAGAAAAGTTACTACACTCTTTTGAGCAAACCTAAACTTCTATGAGTATTTGGGGGTAAATAGCGTGAAGTGCCTCAACACGGTTCTGTGCGTGCCATGCCGAGATACCAGCTCAAGCACAGCACATCCAATTAGACCAAGCTAGCAAGGTCCATTTATTATTCATATCGTGCTATATTTAGATTATATTATTATTTATATCATGTTATATCCAGATTAGACCAACAGGCTATACCTCGGGCAGACAAGTTGGCCCGGCCCATTGGACGGTTAGGAGTAACTTCTTTTGTTTGCATAGTCAGGTTGTGGTCTACCGACAAATAAGAGACTACTACTATAATCCAAATGTACCCTTAACATACAAGACAAGACAGAAAAGTCACAATCCATGCCAAATCATTTCTTACTATGATGTCCTAGCCTAGCCTCGTTGTCTCCTCCGTTTTGATTCATTTGAGAGCAAGCATCATTTCGAACAGGAGTGTCAATGTCATGATAGTATGATACACTAATACTATATATTTTAATCCAAAAACAAGACTCAACAGATAATCTACGCGGAAACATGAGAGTCGTCGCGGCTTGCGAGCTCATGCGTCATTTCAGCGTTTTTTTCAGATCAAATAGGTGTTATCAGTATGCCTTAGTCCTCAGGTTTATCCGGAGAGTATTCCAAAAATCTAAATTAAAACCTTAAGTTTTAACCCTATAATTCAATAAAAATAAACAAAAATCACATCAAAACCATAACTCACAAATTTAGCCCATATATTTTAAATAAATCAAAAGAATTAAGAAAAAATTTAAGTAAAGTACATATAAATCGAGTGAGTCTAAGCCTCCTTTGGCCTGCGAGGGCACGAGGCAATGGGAACCAGAGCCAGGAGACGTTGTAGCTAGCTGGCAAGCAAGGGCGACCGATTTCTCCCATTCTCTAGCGACTGGTTACTACATTGCTAGGTGCAGCCATGAGCGCACGGCACACGTCTCCTGGCTCCTGCGACCGCATGAGACGAACATGTGTTGAGGAGGGCTGTGACGCATTCGACACTTCAATATCGATCAAATGGACTTATACAATCTTGCCGCTCATGGGTAGCAATGGGCGCCTTGACCTGCTGCAATCCTCCTTCTTGGGTCGAGCGCTACCTCATGGGCCGACGTGAGTTTGTCTCCTTATGGGCTACTGCTGTCTAACGGGTATGCCGAGTTTAGGTTGGACCGCTGGGGTTCACACATGGGTCGAAGATGTCGATCCCTACTAAAAAAATTTGAACCCGATGTTCCGTGACACCGGGTGGAGCAACTAGACTCCACCCCTATTCATGAACTCACAATTAAGCCGGATCGGAAACACTAAGTTTAGTTCTCAGTGTACTTATTTCGGTAGTTCAGTAGTCTGCCGAGAGCATCTACAATAGTCCATGTCACTTGTTACTAAGGGATGGACACGTCAGGATTTAGGTGATGTTGGAGAATTGCTTGTTACTTAAAAACTCATTTTGTGGGTCCCACTATCTCCAAGCAAAATCCATCCAGATCGCTTGTGTAGCCCACCATCTTCTTGGCATCCCTGCAACCCTGTTGTCTTCCTCCATTTTTCCCCAAGTTCCCATCGTTCTTCCCAAAGCTTCCTCCTTTCTTCCCCAAATCATGTTGCCCATCATCTACCCCACCCCGCTGTCGTTTCTCTCCCACTCCCAACCATCGGTCGTTGCTCGGAGAAGGATGCCCAGCTGCTCGGGGAAAGACGATGGTGTAGGAGGAAGAAAGCGGCGTGGGAAAAAGTGTTACCGCCTCCTCCATCGCTAGTCACTGGCACAAGAGAAAAGCGTCGTCGCCTCCTTCGTCGCTTGGTGGGCTTCCTCTCAGGCCAATTTGTCTCCATGGCTGGGGTAAGTATTTGGGAATTTTTGATTTGTTCAATGCAGTTGAATCTTCATCCCTTGTTGACTGTGATTCAATTAGCTCTTTGGTTAGTGGATGCAATGGAGTGTGGTATGATACAAGTATCTGCATGTAATTTTGAAATTATTTATCCTGATTTAGTGGATGCAATTTGATAGCTATCATGATTTAGTTTGTTTGGCATAGAAACTGATGCATAAATACATCATCTATCCCAAGTTTGGTACTAATTAATCTCTTTCTTACTATGACGCTATCTGATGTAAATTAACTGCAATATACCATGTCCTTTCTGTTGTGCTACATACCTAGGTTTACACCTTTCCTCATATTTTCATTTTTTTTTGTAAAAACAGAGTCTTGCTGCTACTACAGTTTTCATTTTTCCCAGGGGAATGAATCCTTGTCCACCCCGATGGTTTCACAAATTTTATTCAAAGTCAACAATTTCCGCCATTTCCACAACAAACGCATCCGGAAAATTCTCATTTTGTTGGTGTTCTTATGCACTATGCTCCATTGTCACCATCAGCAGCCCAAGGGAGTCCATCGATGGCAATGCTAGATTCAAGCACGCCACGTTCGGTAGTGCAACAATTAGCCCAAGATTTGCATCGATCTTGACAATAAGAGTGATGTTGAATCTGCAAAGACCGTTGCATTTAGTATGGACACATTAAGAGGACATATGGTTGGTCAGTGCTTGGTTGAGCAACTCAAATGATTCCATCAATGGGAATTGCAAGAAGACTAATCATTATTGGTCATAGGTTGTTGTCATCTACAATAACACCACTCCAAGTAATTGGAGAAGGGAAGTTAACCAACTGAAGATCTGTTGACACAAAATTATCACACAAATAAACCATTTTAATGGCTGTCGGATGTTGCTGAAGGTAGTGTATGCTAGTGGCATGTCCGATGATCAATTGGCGAATAATACACTTGTGAAGTATGAAAATCAATATTCAAAACCTTTCACATTCATGCATTGGTGGAGGGCTCTTTGAGACCAACCAAAATGGCACGCATACCGTGAAATGTTGAATAAAGAGAAAATTCAAGTTTACCCTAAAATGTTGTAGATATCGAAGATTTGCCCCATCCAAAAGGTAACAAGGCAGCCAAGGCCAATCGCAATGGGAAACACAAGGTGTTATAGCCCATAGCAGTGATGAGAGAAGAATTAGACAAGTTCATTGAAGCTTAGCCCATGGCAAGGGAAGATCGCAATGGGATGATAGATTTTTAGCAACGTATATTATCGGAGAACGGATAACTTTTGGGAAAATCATGTGAGATTGCATTATTATTCACAACATGATAGTAGGAGATGAGCAAGAAATGGTTACCATTCCTCCAGACTTAAACAAGACTCCGTGCACATCAACTGTTCTACCACCGGAAATCATCAACAGCGCTCCGCCCACCTTTGCCGATGTACAAATGAGAAATAACACTATTCGAGCTCGACCAACGCATGTCCAACTCAAAAGAGACTTAGTTGAGAATATTTGGCAAAGGTTTAGTCACAACTAAAATATTTAGGCCTAAATAATTATGTATTTTTTTCAAACTAGTCCATTTGCTATGTACTTGTTCATAAAATGCCATGATTCTCTATGAGAAATAAATAGTTTTGCTTTTAATAATTTGTGTATTTGTGTTCAATATACTTGCCCCAGATGATATAATAAATGAGCCAAAACATGTGGGCTACAAAATTGTACTTCATTGTGGATCATCAAGAATTATGTACACTTGTAGCAATTAAAGTCGTAGATACAAACTCAAGAAATACTGCATTGGAAGGCCTATTTCTTGTTATTAGATTGAGTACTCTCTCTTTTCTTAGTAATAAACTAAGAAACAACCCATTGTAGATGCTTTGAGGGCATGTATAATAGTTTGTCTTTTAAGATGTCTCTAAAATTTCCACTTCACCTAAAGACAATACTAGAGATAACATTTTCAATAGTAAATCATTTCTCTAACTATTGTATACTATTTTTTACCAAAACTTCCTACCTCGCAACCCCTCATTATTTATATTGGTTTGCGGGTTTAAGTCGTCTCTTGCATAAGAGACAATATATTATCTCTCGTCCTATTCTCTTTTCTCCTTATAAAATTTTTACTCATTTAGTATAAATAAAAGATAGTTAAGATAATACTATTAAAGATGCCAAGATGTATCATCTGCAGCGAGCTAGTGACTTTGTTTGCATGAGCCGCTCATAGGATGCACTCAGCACTCGCACAAACTGCGGTGATGTTACACCTCAACTAATCCTCCGTGAGCCCTGGCCACGCTGCCTTTACTCCCCTTTGCTTCCCCTCGACAGCAATGGAATTGTTCGTAGACCTTACGAATTCCAAGCAGCTAGCTAGCTATATATATCATTTATCGTATCCCAGAAAGCTGCGTTGCATTGGTGCAAGTGAGCCCACGACCCGATGTCAGATCATCTCACACTGAGGCAGGACTGACTGACCAGGAGTTGTATATCACTCAGACTCAGAGCATACGTGCTTTACATTTGAGGAACCAATGCCCCAATAATCGATTTTTTTTCATAAAAACCATCGCTCAGTCACATTATAATTGATTTACATTCTCATCTCTCGGTGAGCGCAACTTACATTCTCTGGTGCTGCTTACTAATGCTTGAAGGGAGAGCAGGTACAGGTTGGCTTTTGTTCAGGGTCTCAGGCTGGTCCTGGAGCAATGACGAAGCGTTATTTTGGGCTGAATTTATAACTTTTAGATATGATTTATTAGTCTAATAAATAGTAGTTGCTAAAAAATAAAATTTGAAATCGATTGAAAAACCAAAAGAATGGGGCCATAATCTATGAATCAAATCCATGAATTTTTTTGTCAGATCGCTTTTGCTGATAGTGAGGCACTCATGCTGCAGGGCACGCCATCCATCCATCCATCCATCTCCTTTACTTTTACCCGGCTCACGAGGTCACAATCTGGACTGCTACGGAGAGTGGAGAGGCACACATGTTCTTGAGATGTCCACTGTCCATCTGCTTCGCTGGACTTCAGGTCGCGAGGCATGGGATGGCATGGACTAGTGCATGCAGCTAGCCAGCCACTGCCCAGGGATCAATCCCGATAAAAGCTTCTCTTGCTGCCTCCATACGGAAAGGTGAAAAAAGTGGATACACCGGAGGCAATGGCGCAGTGCAACTGCAAAGGCTGAGCTTGGTGCAGCCGTGTAGGATGTGGTACGGGAAGGACGCTAATTGCTTCATCTCTCACAATGTTTTCTAGTAACAAGTTATCACCAGGCTACTCCTGACGCAGTGGCTGAAAGCCTGAAACGGCTGTCCGAAGTCCAAGCTAGCATGTTTAGAGGCAGCCAGTTTTTTTAGCTTTGGCTTGTGTTTTTTTAGCTACGATGACTTTTGGTCTATTTATGAGAGAGACTACGAAATAAGAGAAACTCGTGTACAGTTTTGATCGATGTAAATGATATCACTACAGTATATCAGTATATACTATAATTAATTTATAAATTTTATTTTGAAAAGATATTCTGTTTAAAAGATAATTACTGCAAAAAAAGATGAAAAATAGTTTTCAAAAGCTGAAAAAAAAAACAAGACAAGAGATACTTACAGCAGGGGTGGCTGAAACGGCTGTCTGACGTCCAAGCTAGCATGTTCGAGAGGCAGAGAGATGCTTGCAACAGGGGTGGCAGATCGAAGGACGAGGACGATCTCAACGTGACGGTCCGTTCTTGAGCACCATTTCCAGGCCTGGAGGGCACCGGTCTCCAATCATTTAAGAGCGCATCATTCTTTCTCCCAGAAAGGCTAAGATCAGCACAATTTCTCTGCTCACACTTCTTCAACCGAAAAGGATTTTTGTTAGCTCAAAAAGTACTCTTGCTCAAACTGAAAGCCTCATTTTTTTTAGATTACAACGAAGGATACACACTTACACCATACCACACGCACATACGTATAAGTAAAGATCATGGAGTGCCTATAAAATACGGGCAGACGTTCTTCCACCGAGCCAACCTTCAGCCAGTGCAGTGGCGCCACGCAGCAACCGCTACGGTGAGGCTTACCGAACCCTGGTCGGCTGGCCCGAATTGCCACCGCGGGCAAGCAGCCCCGCTGCACGCTGTCAGAGCCCAAGGTGAGAAGGACATGGCTGCAGCCTGCGGCCACGGTATCAGAAGCCTCTGGAAACTCAAATCTGTAAGGCATTCATTCAGTACCAAGCGATTGATTGGCCTCACTAGTTGTAGTCTTTCAGTTGCGCTACGTCTATTGTCCTAGCAACGGAGCATGATTGGTTCTAAACTTGGCAAAGATCAGAGTTGCAAAGCCCACGGAAAACCCAAGTGCTTGTTGGCCTACTGCACAAAGTAATTTAGCGGAGCATGGAGGAGCATGGAGAGAGAGAGCGAGCGACGCATCGAGTTTTCCTAAGCTCTTGGAGTTTTCGAAGTGTCTAGGAGGTTCAGAAAACATGGCCGCGCGCAATGGCTGTGATCGTTTTGGTTTCAGTTTTTAGCTTTCGGTTTATTTTTCACTATTCATAAATTTCGTCTTTTTCTGAATTTTTGACTTTTTATTGAGCTTTTTTGCCGGTTCTTTTTCCCCGTATTTGTTTGTATTATACGTAATGGACTAACATATTTTTTTTATATTTTTTAATTTTTTTAAAATTTAATTATGCTAAATAAGTCTCTGTCAGCTAGGACTGTTCGTTCGGTTTTTTCGGTTTATACGGTTCGGTAAATACGGTTTTTGTATTTCGGGAAATACGGTATTTTTCAAAATACGGTGCGGTATCGGTAAATACCATTTTATTTCGGTACGGTATCGGTTAATACCAATTTTACCAAAGTTTGCGCGAATTGCTAAACGTTAATCTCATCTCCAGACTCAATTCTCCATTCTACAATCAAAAATTCAGAATACAGAGAATAGCAGTGGCACTGGCACACTGGCAGAACACTAACAGCAACAGCATTACAACATCACAATTCACAATTCAGTAATTCACAGCAGAACAGGCTGATTGGCTGAACAGCACACACAACACACCTCACACTATCACAGTCAGTCACAGCCGGACACAGGAGTTCTGAGTTTAGGACAGCAGCACAGCAAGCACATAAAAACATCCATAGATAATACATTGACTCAGATTAACTGATTAGCTGTCCAAGAGACCAAGACAGCAGCCCAGCTGCATAGGCGCACAGCAGTAACAGACAGACAGTCACAAAACCAATTAACCAATGCAAGTATCAGTATGCAACAACATTACAAATTAGGCAACTAAATTAGGAAGAAAGGAAGCTACACAAACACATGCATGGATGATGGATCTGTTCAATGTTCATCTCCTGAAGTCCTAAGTCAGTCGGCAACTAGCCAGGCAACTAAACTAGAAATCTGGCAACTAAACTAGCAATCTAAACTAATCAGTAGTTCACAACAAACTACTAGACTAGGCAGGCAACTAAACTAGCAATCTGGCAAAGTGGCAAGTATGCAAACAACATTACTATTTACTTTACTTCGCAAGATCCTACTTCACAGTTCAGTAGTTCACAACAGACTAGCAAATAGCAATCTACCAATAAATATTTGCCAAATGAAACACGGGGAGAGGCCGAGAGGGAGAGCTCCACACGGGGGCTTGGCGCCGCCGCGCCGGCGTCTTGGGAGAGGGAGGCAGAGGCACGGAGCACCGAAGCCGAAGGAGGTGGAGGAGCGGAGCAGTCGTCAGCCGAGCATCGAAGGAGGCGGTCAGGCGAAGGCGCGGAGCTGCCGTCGCCGAGCACGGAGCACCGAAGGAGGCGGTCAGGCGGAGGAGCGGAGATGCCATCGCCGAGCACGGAGCACCGGGGGGGAGCACCGGGAGCGGATCTGGCGAGCCAACCGACGAAGCGACGAGCGCTAGCCGCTAGGGTTACTCGAGGCGACGAGAGGAAGTGGATCTGGATCTGGCGAGGCGAGGCGAGGGGGAGGGGCGTGAGGACGTCGGCCGTCGGTCACTCGATGTCTCGGTCTGCGCAGCGCTAGGGTTTGATGACTTGAGTCTTGATCCGTCTCGGCCTCTGGCGTCTGCGGCGCGTGCGTCGGGCCGGGCCAACTGCATGCGTGGTGCTGGTGGGCCACCGAGACCGAGTTGGGCTATTCGGTTTTTCATCGGTTTTTACCCAAAAAACCGAACCAGATAAATACCACATTTCTAGCAACCGAACCGAATACCGAAAACCGGTCAAACCGAGTTGACCGGTTCGGTTCGGTTTTTTCGGTACGGTTTGTTCGGTACGGTATAAAAGTGCACAGCCCTACTGTTAGCTACAGTATTTTTTCAGCCAGCTACAGTGCTTTTCAGCCATAAACCACCAAAAAAAGCCAAAATGATATGCGAAGCTACCACCCGCCAATTATAAAACTCTACAATGTCGTTTAATCTGGTCCCAAAAAGGACATTGTTGACTTGACATAGTGTTACAGATCAAACTGCACAAGCCAGCTACTATAACTAAATCTGAAAAACCAAAGATGACAACAGAGGGATGGTGAATGGTACCTTGAAATTTTCTCTCAAATATTCACAAATTCTTCGCTTCAATAACTACAGAGTTATGAAGATTAGAATGGAAGGCCATCACAAAAACCAGCGATTAGAAACACTAAAAACCCAAGAAAAATCAGCGAAAACGGAACTACCGCATTTAAATTTGTAGTACTATCGCTAGCTACAATAACTATGGTACTACCGCTACAGTAACTATAGTATTTCTGTTGCTGCAGTAAAATCAGAATGAACAGTATTTTCAGCATGATTTCAAAATCCAAAATTAAGAGAATTTTTGATCCGTAGATCCAAATGACATGAAAATTTGTAGGGATCTACTCTAGGGTGTCAGAAACCTATTTCAATAAATGATTATGAAAATCATGGTCAAAGTTGATATCTTTTTCAGCTTATTGAAGGTTACACCAAGCCGAGCTAAAACACCAAACGGTAAATACATCTTACTCGTGGGTAGATGATGGCTAAGATGACTCTAGATATATTCCCATATATCATAGCAAACTAGAACACCGAAGAATCCCCGCAAAAAACCCTCGGATCAAGAAATGGACCAAAGAGGCCAAAATCAAGTAAAATCATGTTTTCTTATGAATCTTGCTATCAAAGTGTTTAGATAAGTGGAGATGTATTTTCAAGGATTATCTCTATCTCTTACATGTTCTTGACACAGTAAGATTACAAGAAAGAAATAAGAGAGATCAAAACCAACCAAAAGTCGAGCGCATCAATAAAAAAACAACAGACACAAGAGATGAGAGCACACAAGGCACTCACTATCAAACCCTAACCCTAGAGATGAGAGCACAAGAGATGGGTTGGATGGTTAACACTACATGTCTCTATCCCAACCCTTTTATATGTAGGCAACCAGCCACCTACATCCCTTAATGAATCCTATCCACTATTACAATGAGGAAACACATTAACCCCGCATACACGAGTTTTACTCTCACAAGTTCACTTATACACGCTTTTCAAAGAATATAAGTATACATCCGCTAAACCCTTAGTTTTGATCCAACTAACTCCACCTTGACCTAAACCGCTCTCCAACACATAGTCCATGCACCACAGTTTTGATCCAAAATGGTTTTTGATATTTTGGTCAAAGTACCAAAATACCATTTCTTGACCCGGTCATCACCAACCACTGCAAACAATCTCTATACTTACCACGTGTAGGTGCACCACTAGCCTGTCACACGCCGCCAAGTCTCTTCTGTCCTGGTTCCAACGAACTACGACTCACTTGGCCTGTGCAAGCTACATGGCTCCATCTCGCCGTTCGAAGTAGACTTCAACATTCCTGCCTTTTTCGCATCATACTTGAGCTCACCATCTCACCCGGCATCCTCGATTGTTCTGGGTCTCAACTTCTTCGTGTGGCTAGTCTCGATCCTCACCGTTGACCACAATTGACTCCAAGCAACCCTGCACATCCAAAGGCAAAGAAATTGTTTCTAGGTACAAGTTCTTCGCAACTTGACCTATATTAGTCAAGATATGTATCATACACCCTTAATCCAATGACCTAGATTAAACTAACTTAATCTATTACTCAATTCCCCAAAATCCTGTTTTTTTTAAGATCGAAAGTACCACACTTACCATGTCGGTATTTGGCTCTGTGGTACTACCGCTCCCCAAAACGGTACTTCCGCACGTTGAAAACCTCATTTGGATATCTCTGGAAAAAAGTACCGCAACTCAACCCGGTACTTCAGCCGAGCGGTACTATTGCACTTAAGCATATGATACTTTTGCAGAGCAGAATTACCGCACTAATACCTACGGTACTTCTGACTGACACTTCTAGAAAACAGTCCAAATCAAATACAATCTTTACAAAGTCAATTGACTACTCTATAAATATTGTAATAGTTCATCACAGCAGAATAATAAACATTCTCACATGGTTCTTCAAGATGTAGATCAGCGGAGCCACTCACTGTTCATAAAGTGACAACATATCGGTGGAGAAGGTTGGAATCTTCTACGCCTCCACGGCGAGAAGTACAGTAACTTAATTTCATCTCTGCGTCGATTAACCAATACCGCAACACTGCAGCCAGCACTTGCCCTGCAGATCGATCAGCGGTGCCAGGTAGAGATCGCGAGGCAACGGTACCTTGTCGGCAGCATGCATCTGCTGCCCGATCCGCCTCTCTCACGTACGTGCAGGGTCCAGAGCTGTTACTGCTGCCAATGGGGGAGTTATGACCGTATGAGTAAATGCTAGCTTCAGCCTTTACGGGCGGTAGGTAGCTAGGTCAGCAGCCGGTTTTTTTACCTGTCCCGCTTCGGTAAAGGTTCTGCATTTGCAGATTGCGATGGAGTTACTCACCTTGGCTGCTCAAAGAAGCTGCAGGTTGCTATGTTCCTCGGTGCAGAAATGATTTTCATGCTCAGACATCAGAAATTTGGAGGAAGGTTTAGTCTCGTAAGAAGGGGAGCAGTACGTACAGATGTTAAAAAGTTACTCACATGTTACCAAGACATTGATCTGTTCTGTCCTGACATGAAAGTCGAGCCACCTACAGTATCGAATGCAAGAATTCGTCCAAGAAAGAACCTTTTTTCTGTTCTCTCTAGCTAGCTAGCTAGCTACGAAAAAGAGAGGAGAGAGACTCCTAGCTCAGAGGCACAGTTGTGTAATGTGTATGCGCAGTTTGCTGAGGGTAATTTGGCCCAAAACATGTACTGCAACTGCAAAAATTACTTCTCTGGCAGCTGCTTGTACAATGTGCAGAAGATTCTTTTATTCCTCAAGAATGTGCAGGCGCAATTGCGTGCATTGCCGTGGTACCTAGGGAGAGGGTGGTGTAAGAGATCTGCGTTTTATTCGTTAAGAAGAAAAGAGAGTAAAAATAGTTAGACTTGCTGTTGAGAAAGAAAAACAGAGGAGCAGAAGAAGGATCAGAAAAGGAGGAAAGAGAAGGCTAAGGAAGCAGGCTTGACAACCACTCTTGCTGAGAAGACTGACTAGGCAGGAAGGAGGCAAATGTTAATGGAGATTATAAGAGAAAGAAAAGGGATTTGATAGCTCAGATTGTTTAGATAGATGATGTAGCTAATCAAAGGGATCTCACTGCAACTGAATGGGAAATGAGATACAAATTGGAAAATGACTTGGAAGGGGTATACCAAGCTGAGGAATTATATTGGCAGCAAAGGGGGAATGAAAAATGGATTCTACAGGGCGGGGGTTGCTGTTAGACGACTTCCCGCTGCACCCGTCCGGCTGCATCAGATCATGCAATGCCGCCCAGGATTATCTCCGGAGTCCACACGGCAACCTCAACAGCAGCCAGCCTGGATACTATCTTTAGCTGTAACAGATCCCTGTAATCTTGGTTTCGGTTATGCCGTGTACAACTGATATAAGCCGGTTCCTGGCAAGTCAATAATCGATTGCGTTGTATCTCAACTATCACGCTATCATGGTATCAATTAGCAGGACGTTCCTGCCGCTTCCGCCCACACCCTAATCCGATCGCAGGTTCCCCCTGTCGATCGCCACCTCCATGGCCGGTCCGACGTCTGAGGAGATTGCCGCCGCTGCTGATGCCGCCCGAGTTGACGCCGAAGCCAAGGCAGTCCTCTGGGCGCAAGCAGTCGCCGTTACAAGCATCAAATCCCTCGTCCCGGTCACGCTTGATCTCCAAGCCTCCAACTTCTCGAAGTGGCGTGCTCTCTTTCGGCTCACACTCCGCAAGTATGCATTGGCGGATCACATCGAGGGTATGCCCTCGCAGCCTGACGCAACATGGCTGCGTCTTGACGCCACCGTCTCGTCATGGCTTCTCAATTCCGTCTCACCGGAGATCCTTGAGATGGTGATGACTGACAGCCCCGACGCCGCGACCATCTGGACGAAGATCGTTGACTTGTTTCAGAATAACAAAGAAAGTCGTGCACTTTACCTCGAAGCCGAGTTCAAGAACTTTGTCCAAGGCGATCTCTCCGTCACTGATTATTGTCGCAAGATGAAATCTTTTGCCGATGCATTGGCCGACGTCGAACAGCCCGTCACCGACAAGGCTCTCGTGCTCAACACCATTCGTGGTTTGAACGAGAAATTCTCCCACCTCCGGTCTGTTTTTGGTGCTCAGCGTCCCTTCCCGTCGTTCATCGACGTTCGGACCACCCTGCTGCTTGAAGAAATTCAGAAGAACGCCGATGTATCACGCGCCACGGCTCTCCTCTCTGGGACGTCGGGGTCGAAGGGAAACAGTGCCGGCAACTCCCAGTCTTCCGGTGGTGGCGCTCATTACCGCGCCTCTCACGGTGGTTCTGGTTCCTACGGCTCCTCTGGTTCCTACACCGGATCATCTTCCAACTCCGGCGGCAACAATCGACGACGTCGCAACAACCGTGGCGGTTCTGGTGGCCATAACGGCGGCCAGATTTCTAGCGGTGGCCAGCGCACAGACAACCGGCACCAACCGCAGCAGCCCTGGCCGACGGTCTTCAACCCGTGGACCGGATCCTTCCAGGTTTGGGCTGGGTCCCCCCCAGGGCCATCCTGTTCCGGGCACATCTGGTCTTCTCGGCCCTCGGCCGGCGTCGCAGCAACAGGCGCTTCACATGCAACACGCTGTGCAACCAGTTCAACTGCCGCAACCCGTCCAGACCGCGCCGCCCTCCTGGACTCCATGGCAGCCGTGGTCTCCCGCGTCTGCAACGTCATCGCCGTCACCGACTTGGGATCAGTAGTCCCTTGTTAACGCCTTCAACACCATGACGATGACGCCACCGACAAACTCCGATTGGTACATTGACTCAGGCGCCACCGCTCATATGACCTCCGATTCCGGTACACTCTCCTCCTCTCGACCCTCTTCTCGCCACACTCCTACAAATATCATTGTCGGCAATGGGTCTCTGCTGCCCGTTGCCTCCACTGGCCATACATCTTTTCCCACGTCTTCTCGTCCGTTCCATCTGCACAATGTCTTAGTTGCACCTCATATTGTCAAAAACTTGATTTCTGTTCGCAAGTTTACCACTGATAATCATTGCTCCATTGAGTTTGATCTGTTTGGTCTTTCCGTGAAGGATCTTCGCACCAAGACCGTGATCATCAGGTGCAATAGTTCGGGGCCTCTTTACCCGTTCTGGTCATCCGAAGCTTCTCCTTGCGCCCTTGCCGCATCCACCTCCGCGACGCTTTGGCACCGCTGCTTGGGACACCTTTGTCGCCAGGGCCTCACCCATTTAGCTTCCTCCTTGCCATGTAATAAACTAGTGCACGATGATGCCATTTGCCATGCTTGTCAACTCGGACGCCATGTTCGACTTCCGTTTTCGGCCTCTATTTCTAGGACAAATAATGTGTTTGATCTCATACATTGTGACTTGTGGACATCTCCTATTTTGAGTGTCTCTGGTTTTAAGTACTATCTTGTCATCCTTGATGATTTTACTCATTACCTATGGACATTTCCTTTACGTCTCAAGTCCGATGTATTCGCCACGCTCACACATTTTTTTGCATATGCCAAAACCCAGTTCAACACATGTATTAAGGCCATCCAGTGCGACAATGGACGCGAGTTTGACAATGCATCCTCTCGCACATTCTTTCTCACCAATGGTGTTCATCTTCGTCTTTCTTGCCCCCACACTTCCCAACAGAACGGGAAGGCCGAACGTATTATTCGCACCACAAATAATATTGTTCGCTCCCTTCTCTTTCAGGCCGCCATGCCTCCCTCGTATTGGGTTGAGGCTCTTCATACCGCCACATACCTCCTTAACCGCCACCCAACTCGCGCTCTCTCCTTTGGCACGCCGTTCACTGCCCTTCATGGTCATCCTCCATCCCTCGACCATCTCCGAGTTTTTGGGTGTTTGTGTTATCCCAACCTCTCCTCTACAATTCCCCACAATTGGCCCACGTTCCACCCCTTGTGTCTTCCTTGGTTATCCGGCAAACCACAAAGGCTATCGTTGCCTCGACATAGCCACACAGCGTATCATCATTTCTTGCCATGTGGTCTTTGACGAGTCCACCTTTCCGTTTGCTCGTCATCTTCCAGTTTCTCATGTCCATAACCTGGATTTCCTTTGCCACCCATCCGATTCTAACCCTGTCGAGTCGTCTGGCTCTCCCTTGGATGAACCTTCATCAGCGTCCGCGCCGTGCTCTCTACCACAGCACGTAATCCCATCTTGGCCTCTTATACCGCAGCTGCCGCATACGCCCACGCCATTGCCTTTCGTGCCGCATACACCCATGCACCAGCAGCCGTCTGCTCCCACTTCACAGCTACCTCCATCACCCGTGCAATCACAGCAACCTGCTCCTGCTTCCCTGCTGCCTTCGTCCACTACTGTGCCGATCACCCCAGTTCACAATGACCATGCCATGCGCACTCGCGGCAAGAGCGGTTTTCGCCAGCCGCTTCCTCGCATGAATCTTTTGGCCGAGCCTATCTCTCCCATTCCAAAGAGTTACCGCTCCGCCCTTCATGATCCCAACTGGCACAATGCAATGCGCGCTGAATATGATGCCCTTCTTGCTAATCGCACTTGGGATCTTGTACCGCGCCCTCCCAATGTCAATGTGGTCACCGGCAAGTGGATTTTTCGGCATAAACTTAATCCAGATGGTTCTTTAGAGCGGTATAAGGCTCGGTGGGTTCTCCGTGGTTTTACCCAACGAGAGGGCATTGACTTCTCTGAAACTTTCAGTCCTGTTGTGAAACAAGCCACTATTCGCACAATACTCACTTTGGCTCTTTCCAGCGATTGGCCGGTTCACCAGCTCGATGTCAAAAATGCTTTCCTTCATGGGTCTTTAGCCGAGACTGTCTATTCTCAGCAACCTGCTGGTTTTCTTGACTCCGCTCACCCCAACCATGTGTGCCGCTTAAACCGTTCCCTCTATGGTCTTAAGCAGGCACTGCGCGCTTGGTTCAACCGCTTTGCTTCTTACTTAATCTCCCTTGGTTTTGTTGGCTCCAAATCTGACACCTCGCTCTTCATCTACAGACGAGGCTCCGAGGTTGCCTATCTCCTTCTATATGTCGACGACATAATTCTTACCGCCTCCACGTCCGCTCTCCTTCGCAGGATCATATCCTCACTTCAGCGTGAGTTCGCTATGAGCGACATGGGATCTCTCCATTTTTTCCTTGGCATGACTGTCACTCGCAATGCCACCGGCATGTTCTTATCTCAGCGTGACTATGTTGCCTATGCTGTTCAGCAAGTACTTGACATTTACTCGACCGGACATTGCCTATGCTGTTCAGCAAGTGTGCCTCTACATGCATGACCCCCGTGAGCCTCATCTTAATTTGGTGAAGCGCATTCTTCGCTATCTTAAAGGTACCATTTCATATGGCCTTCATCTCTGCCGCACCGATCCTACTGCCCTTGTCGCCTACTCGGACGCGGATTGGGCCGGTTGCCCGGACACCCGCAGGTCTACCTCTGACTATGCGTTGTTCCTTGGCGACAGTCTCATTTCATGGTCATCCAAACGGCAGCACACGGTTTCCCGCTCTAGCGCTGAGGCGGAGTACCGTGCGGTGGCCAATGCTGTTGCTGAATCATGCTGGCTTCGTCAACTACTACACGAGCTTCACCGCCCTCTACGTCGCGCCACTGTCGTCTACTGCGACAACGTCTCCGCCATGTACCTCTCCAACAACCCTGTCCAACACCAGCGCACGAAGCATGTCGAGATTGATCTCCACTTTGTGCGCAAACGGGTTGGCCTTGGTGATGTCCGCGTACTTCATGTACCTACGATGCAACAATTTGCTGATATCTTTACAAAGGGATTACCGGCGGTGATCTTCAATGAGTTTCGCTCCAGCCTGAGCGTCCGGGACGCTCCCGCTCCGACTGCGCGGGGGGGGGGGGGTGTTAGACGACTTCCCGCTGCACCCGTCCGGCTGCATCAGATCATGCAATGCCGCCCAGGATTATCTCCGGAGTCCACACAGCAACCTCAACAGCAGCCAGCCTGGATACTATCTTTAGCTGTAACAGATCCCTGTAATCTTGGTTTCGGTTATGCCGTGTACAACGAGAAATTTCGATATTTGACACTGAATACGTGCGCCTCTCAACTTTTAACCCCCAATTCGCACGCCTTTGGAAATTTAACCCTGTCACTGCGAATTCTTTTGATTCAAGGGATTCTCCTCATTTTCTCTCCTTTTATATTTTAACACTTGTCACTGCGAAAATAAAGAGAATCCCTTGAATCAAAAGAATTCGCAGTGACAGGGTTAAATTTTCAAAGGCGTGCGAATTGGGGGTTAAAAGTTGAGAGGCGTACGTATTCAGTGTCAAATATCGAAATTTCTCGTGTACAACTGGTATAAGCCGGTTCCTGGCAAGTCAATAATCGATTGCGTTGTATCTCAACTATCACGCTATCAGTTGCAATACTTCATTGTTGTGCTAGTGGCACTATGGCAGGAGAAGGAAATGCACTATACTAATTCTCAAGAAATATCTGACCATATCTACAATTATTACAAGCAACTCTTTGAGCCTGAGATAAGAGGGAGGGTGACCTGGGCTCATTCTGGAAAAGTGTCAGCCAACACTTTGTTGACAAAAGATTTTACAGAGGAGGAGGTAGCAAAAGCTTTCCATAAAATGCCTTCTGACTCTGTGTAGGACCGGTATAACAATAGAGGGGAGGTAAATGGTGCATTCTAAATTTTCCTTCAAGTATTCTCTAATCTCTCATTCCAATAGCTATAGAGCTATGAAGATTTATGATGAAAATTTAACACAAAAGCCCGCAAATCATGAAGCTAGAAATCGAAGAACGAGCAGTAAAACAGTGGTAATGCTGAACTAACCGATATTACCTCTACAATTGAGGAAGGGTGACCCTCTCTCCTCTATGCCATTTAATTTAGTAGTTGATGCTCTTTCTGCTGTAATTGAAAAAGGCAAGGATAATAGGTTAATAGGGGGGGGGGGGCGGTGCTACCAGCCTACCATCGGCTTCCAGGGGTGGGTGACTTGCAGTGTGCAGATGATACTGTCCTTCGAAGCGAGCTTGATATTGCTTTCATCTTACATATGAAATTCCTCTTATATTATTTTGAGTGGATGTTAGGCTTGAAGATACATTATCATAAGAGCGAGATGCTTGTTTTGGGGGTGAATTCAGAAGAGGCTGAAAGGGTGGCGAATATGCAGCAGTGGCGAGCTCTGCTTCGGGAGGACGTCAGAGTCAAGATTGAGGCTTCGATGGAGAAGATGATGATGTGGTTGCACGCGGCCTTATTTCTTTGAATTGTCCGTAACGATATAATTGTTTTTTTTCTTCAATTTTTTCTCTTTTTTTTTCTCAGAAAAACTAATGGTCAGTGCAATTTCAGCTAAAAGGCAAAGTTGTAAGCTAGAATGGGTTGATGTGTGGTGGTGTTTTCTGTCCAACTTCACTGGTTTGCTGTCTTTAAGTTCATGTTTTGGTGTTGTTAGTTTAGTTTAAATTGGCAGTGTTGTTATCTTGTAAAACTGGTTTAACCTCAGTCGTTTTGTTGGAAAACTCTGTAACTTTTTTACTTAGCTTTCAAGAAAAGCTGGGTGACCCTGTTTCTAAAAAGATGGTGGTGCTACTCATTGAAAATTTCTACCCCACGCGTTATGAAATACACATGCCCTTGCTACGTTGTCATCGACCGCATGCGCTACGACTGGCAGAACGCAGTACAATGAATGAAAACCGGGCGTTGGTTGTCTATACAGCAGTATACGGGCTAGCTTTGTTTATGGTATTTTCAGCTGCGACGACGTATTTAGATGGAAATACGTACCTCTTCTAGCTACGGGTTCGATCAGCATGGCAATTAAGTGGTAGTGAGCAGTACATGTATCACGACTGAATTATGACCATATCAAGCTTTTCCTGATGGAAGTTACTATCTAGTATTCAAGGGAACTTAATTTATGAACCTTACAACCCTGTAGCTCCAGAGTTGCAGGCACGACGGGTAGTTAGGGGGGGACTGAGGGATGAAAATGCTTGGACTTACGTAGTTTGTACCGTAGAAAGTTGACGGACTCCATCAGAAGGTCCAGAAAATTTTGTAATGAAACATTATTAATTTATGTTGAGTTAAAATCCAACTTTGTAAAAAATTTAAATTTTTAGTCTGATAATTTCAACCTGGTGATCAGACCAACTTTGCTGAGTGGTCAGACCGGTCATGCATGGCTATCAGACTGGCTAACTTCTGAATTTTGGTCGAGAGTTTTGAAATTTTGAGAATTTGATCGTGGTTTAGGTCAATTGATCATAGGCTAGTGCATTCATATTACGTGAAGTATATTTAAGCTAACATAGATTAAGTTATGAAGAACATTTATATAGAAACAATTTCTTGATCTTTAGATGTACATGAAAACTTAAAGTCAACTATAGTTAACACTCAACAGTGAGGACCGAGATTGCGCTCATGGAAGAGCTAAGGTTCAGAACAATCAAGAATACTGGGTGAGATAGTTGGATTCAAGTATGACACAAGGAATGTTAAAGAAGATGATCGTTCGGTTTAAAATTGGTTACCCCACTAACTACTCCTCCTCCTTTTGTTCATCCCGAAACTAAATGGCCATTAAGGTTGAAATCGTTTTGGCTTTAGCTTTTAACTTCCAGCTTATTTTTCACTATTCATAAATTTCGTCTTTTTTTTGAAATTTTGGCTTTTTGTTGAGCTTTTTTGCCGGTTCTTTTTTTTCCCGTATTTGTTTGTATTATACGTAATGGGCTAACATATTTTTTATATTTTTAATTTTTTTTAAATTTAATTATGTTAAATAAGCCTCTGTCAGCTACAGTGTTTTTTCAGCCAGCTACAGTGCTTTTCAGCCATAAGCCACCAAAAAAAGCCCAAATGATCACCATATAATTCCGGTTTTATTTACGGAATAACTAGCTCTCTTATCGGATTCCTGGTCAAGCTGCCCGTGCCCCATGTCCTAGTGTGCTGCTTTTTCGGTAACAGCTGATTAAAACCACATAGATCTTCAGATGAACTAGTTATATCTCCTTACACTAGAATGCAACCGCTCTGCATCCTAAGACATGCCACTCACACTCATCATCGCGAACGTTTCCCCTAAAGGCACCACCAAGACTACGAGAAACAAAAAAACGCAGTGCAGACACTGACGATTGACACCCGGGGCGTGCGTCGATCATCTGAAAGACTGAAAACCGAATTTTGGACACTTTTGGACCCATGGACATCCGAATTTCCATTTTTAACCCCAAATGAAAAAAATTCCAGATTTGGACCTCCTCACCGCGCGTTTACGAGAGCGCGACACGTGTCCCGGTCGTGCGGTCTGGTACCGCACGACCGCACTGTTCACGGGTCGTGCGGTACCAGACCGCACGACCCCGCTGCCCTCTGCGCCGACCGCGCGACCGGCCTCCCGACCGCGCGAACGCCGCCCCGACAGCGCTTCTCCCCTCACCGATCGCACGGCTGATGTCCCGAGCGCACGACCGTGCGGTGAGGGAGGCGACCGTCCCGAGGAATTCTCCAGCAGTAAACTTTCATGTTTCCCGTGCAATGCCAACATTCCCCTCATATACTGATTCCTAGTTTTTCTATACATTTGAAGCAGCATCTCGAAGCTCTCGCATGCGTCTCCGTACACAACGCAGCTACAAAATCTCGACTTGAACTCTGTGCGCGATCGCCTCCCTCACCGCACGGTCGTGCGCTCGGGACTTCAGCCGTGCGGTCGGCGAGGGGAGACGCGCTGTCGGGGCGGCGTTCGCGCGGTCGGCGCAGAGGGCAGCGGGGTCGTGCGGTCTGGTACCGCACGACCCGTGAACAGTGCGGTCGTGCGGTACCAGACCGCACGACCGGGACACGTGTCGCGCTCCCGTAAACGCGCGGTGAGGAGGGGTTCAAATCTGAAATTTTTTTCATTTGGGGGCTAAAAATGGAAATTCGGGTGTCTATGGGTCCAAAAGTGTCCAAAATTCCTGAAAACCTTCCGGGAGAAATTCAGTTTCTGTGCCGGCCTTGAAGTTTGAGCAGCCCCTCAGTGGCACATGATCCGAGGCAAGCCGATCGAGACAAGTGTCATCTGTGGCGTGCAACGCCGATGCTAGCCTGCTAGGCCAGGCTCTCCCGCGCGATTGATCGATCTGCTTTCGATTGATTTTTAATTTACTCCTCCGTTCCTGTGGTCCTCGCGAGCAATTCCTTCCCCCCCGTCTCTCGCCCGCTAGCCAACTGCCCTCCTTAACTCGGCGTTTCAAGGTTGCTGATGAGACAGCGAGCGATCAGGCCTCTATAAGAGAGGGGGGAGAGACACCGCCACCTTCCCGGCCGTGTCCACGCCTTGCCATTGTTGCCAAGTCGCAGCCACTGGACTCGTCTCTCTCGTCGGCGTACGTACGCCCCAGTGTCTCGCGCGCCGCGATGGGCCCTTCTCTGGCCGGCCTCCTCGTGCCCACCCTCGTCGCGGTGGCGGCGGCGCTCATCGGGGCAGCGCCGGCGGCGTCCGCGGCGCGCGCCTTCTTCGTGTTCGGCGACTCCCTCGTCGACAACGGCAACAACAACTACCTCATCACGACGGCGCGCGCGGACGCGCCGCCCTACGGCATCGACTTCCCCACGCACATGCCCACGGGCAGGTTCTCCAACGGGCTCAACATCCCCGACATCATCAGTTACGCCCTGACGCCCCTAGCTAGCTTAGCTTCACCCCATCTTTTCAGACTGCACATAGTCTGTCAAGTACACAAATGCTACGCATGCACAGAAAGAGCAGTTCCTGACATTGCATTGGCACGCCTTGATTAGGTGAGTACCTCGGATCTCAACCTGCGCTGCCGTACCTGAGCCCCGAGCTCCGCGGCCAGAACCTACTCGTCGGCGCCAACTTCGCGTCGGCCGGCGTCGGCATCCTCAACGACACAGGCATACAGTTTGTAAGCTCCATATATGCGTGCTTCCATTCCACTTCCTGCTGACATATGAAGCTAGTCTTTGTTAGTGACACTGTGTTCTGTACATGGGCTCTGTGCCGTGCCGTGCATCCGCAGGTGAACATAATTAGGATCGGGCAGCAGCTGCAGAACTTCCAGGACTACCAGCAGAAGCTGGCGGCGTTCATCGGCGAGGACCCGGCGAGGAGCCTCGTGAACCAGGCGCTCGTGCTCATCACGCTCGGCGGCAACGACTTCGTCAACAACTACTACCTGGTGCCCTACTCTGTCAGGTCCCAAGAGTTCGCGATCCAAGCTTACGTCCCCTACCTCATATCCGAGTACAAGAAAATCCTCACGGTATGTTTTGCTAGCTTCCCAATTCTTGCTCCAAAGAATGACTTGCATTTACATAAAAAGCTTTTAAAAAAGTACTATACAATTAGAAAGGCCAAGATTTATGCTAACCATAAGTAGTTTTAGCATAATCAAACAAACATGATTAGCAATCCAGGAGAAAATTTGTCGAAATGGAGCAGTACGCCTCACGGAAAATGGAGAGAGATGCTCTGCATGCTGAGTAAAAAGCAGTAGCACAAAGAGATGGGTCTCTAGGCTGACTGTTGGTAGAAGTAAGAGAAACAGCGCAGGACTGCTGGTGAACATTTCTTAGTGGAGTCTCTTAATTAGTATGTTCGGCAAACAACAAACATGACACGGCCTGTAGTTTCTCTATACAAACATGACACGGTGGTGATTATTTGGGCTTATTTTTAGGGAAAATTTATTTATTTGCCACCCTTACGACTCGGGTGGCAACAGATTTGCCACCCAGGCCCATTGTCAGTAACTCAGGTGACTCCATATGTAAGTGACAGAGTCTCGGTGTCAATCTTAAGAGTAGCAAAAAATTGAATCTCCCTATTTTTGGTGACTTATGGTTGAAAAGCACTGTAGCTGGCTGAAAAACACTGTAGCTGACAGAGACTTATTTAACATAATTAAATTTAAAAAAAATAAAAAAACATGTTAGCCCATTACGTATAATACAAACAAATACGGGAAAAAAGAACCGGCAAAAAAGCTTAACAAAAAACCAAAAGTTCAGAAAAAGACGAAATTTATAAATAATAAAAAATAAGCTGCAAGCTAAAAGCTGAAGCCAACGATCACAGCCTAGTCTGTTTCTGGTTAGCGTTAGCCCATGAAAGATGACAGAATCCGTTCATTCACGATCAAGTTCAGTAACAACCTGAGATCTTCCTGTTGAAGCAAGAAACCAAACACATAATACAATTTAACTCACGTACACTTCGAGCCATCAGTGTTAGTAAGGTCACTTTCATTCATAATGAAACTACTTTCATCCGGAAATTACTTATGCTAACTTTCGCATCATTAAATCAAGAGCTATACAAACTTGTAAGTGCAAACCTTAACACCATCTCTTAACCAGTAATCGACATGCTCCATTCCACGCATATATATAGCATCTTTGCAAAGTACAAGAGTTTCAATACACGGAGCTAGCACTCAAAGGAAATGAGCACGTCGTCATACCGATCTCTGTGCTGCAGATGTACATTCCTTCACATTTATGATCCATGGGATCCAACGATATTAAGCCTAAACATTTACTGAATTGCCAGTACTCTCCAGTAAAACCCAAGTTTTTACCATAGGGTGGTAATACGAAAGTCTTTATGCATGCATGTTGTCACCTACCACACTGCACAGGCAATTAATTGGGCCAACCAGTACACGGCAAACTGTACAAAAGCTGCTCTAATTTCCCCCACAGTAAAAACCAGCAGGAAGCAATCGATGAGGGGTACGTAAGTACGAAACACTCGGACCCTTGGGCCATAAATATTTTTAATTTTAATGTAAATATTTATATAAATAAATTGAATATAATAGACTGTTTAAAAAAACTATTTTGATAAACTATATCGAGGAAACAACGAAGAAGCTATTCTATTTATTTATTTAAAATATATATATAAACCATAAATCGAAAGAAAAGGAGTCGTTGTTCGTGTTATTACGGTGGTGATCAGTTGGGCTTAAAAGCTCATGTCTTATGGCTGAAAACACTGTAGCTAGCTGAAAAAACACTGTAGCTGACAGAGGCTTATTTAGCATAATTAAATTTAAAAAAATTTAAAAATATAAAAATATGTTAGTCCAATATGTATAATACAAACGAATACGGGAAAAAAGAACCGGCAAAAAAGTTCAATAAAAAACTAAAAGTTCAGAAAAGACGAAATTTATGAATAGTAGAAAATAAGCCAGAAGCTCAAACCGAACCGATGAGGGCCTACACATTTACTGGTGTACCCATGAGATGATTGCTTTGTATTTACTCCTACCACATGCAAGAACAGTCGTGCTCGTGCAGATTCAACGTTGTGCGTATGTTTCGTCCCTGCAATTTAGCTAGCTATGTGTAGGCAGGGGACTGGCTCGCAAGTGTTCCGCCTCTTGTCTTAAAAACAAAAAACTGCATGCAGAGGCTGTACGAGCTCGGGGCCCGGCATGTCATCGTCACCGGCACGGGGTTGATCGGCTGCGTCCCGGCGGAGCTGGCCCTCCACAGCTTCGACGGCGAATGCGCTCCTGACCTGACGCGGGCCGCTGACCTCTTCAACCCCCAGCTCGCGCGGATGCTCAACGAGCTCAACGGCGAGCTCGGCCACGACGTCTTCATCGCCGCAAACACCAACAAGATCAGCTTCGACTTCGTGTTCAACCCACAGGACTACGGTAATACCTCATAAATCTTGCGTAATGCGAACCGGGTAGACAACACGTACGAAACATTCTACGAAATCCTTACCAAGAATGGCTGACAAGTGGCTTATGGCGAGCGCCGGGACCACCTGCCAGCCATTCGTTGTTAAGTAAGAACTTCGTACGCATGTAGGTGTGAGCTAGCTTAGCTGTTTCAGTCAAGCAGGTCGGTGAAGTGGCTGTGGCTGCAGGGTTCGTCACGGCGAAGGTGGCGTGCTGCGGGCAGGGGCCGTACAACGGGATCGGGCTGTGCACGCCGGCGTCGAACGTGTGCGCGAACCGGGACGTGTACGCGTACTGGGACGGCTTCCACCCGACGGAGCGGGCCAACCGGATCATCGTCGCGCAGTTCATGCACGGCTCGACCGACCACATCAGCCCCATGAACATCAGCACCATCCTGGCCATGGACAGCAGGAACTAGGGCGTATTCAGAACTGCCATCCTTGCTGTAGACATCAATATCATATAGCTGTGCTACTTGTTCTTGGTTGAAGGGAAACAGCTCTGTATGTGCCTGGAGCTGGTGATTACGAAGTTTTGGTGTTTCTTTCTTTCCTTTTTCTTTTTCTGGTTTTGGTTAAAGTTCCTTCTTTTCTGGTTTAGGCGAAAGTGATGGTGAATTAAGCCTACAGTAGAGTATGTTTGTTGTTCCAAATTGTTTGGCAGGGGTCTAATGGTTACCGACTTTGGACAGTGGTTTCTGTTCGATTAATTCAAGAATTCGTTGTACTAGTAGCCTGTGAACTTTGATACTAGTTAGTAGTTACCTTGGTGCCGGGAATCTACTGCAAGTATTTTGGTGGTTGGTTCGTTGAGATCAGTTACACATACACACGTGTATTATACCATTCTGCAGCGAGTTAGGTAGGTGGGTTGACCACTGATAAGAAAGCGCTGTGCATAAATACCAGCGTAGATCTGGGTTCATCCAAAAGCGGTTTGGCTATGGCTTTTAGTTGATAGAAGTTAGTTTTTTATGAAATATTTAATTAAAAATAAAAAAATAAAAACGCTATTATATCTCTGTGATAATGTAAAGAAAAAGAACTTATATTAAAAACTAACATATTTTAAACAGTTTTTGATTACATAAGCCACAAGCCATTTAAAATGGGCCTTGATCTATCGCGACGGGGACCCATTAAACGGAGGGCAGAGGATGCTGAATTCAGAGCAATGCTTCTCGGAAAAACTCAATGGGGCCTGAAAATTCTCACCAGCCTCCATGCCTCGTGATCACCGATCAGATGATCCGGAGCTTGTTTTTTTTTTAGATTTAGTTAGATATCTGCCACGCTGCAAAGCAGCATACGCCGGTATGCACGGCGCCGGCCTTCATCTCAGGCGTCTGATTTTCGTTGAACGGCTCCTGCACCGCAAACGGCAGGTTATACGTTTTCAGGTCCTTCGCGTGTTGTTTTCTTCTTCAAACTGGGCAACCATACAGCTGGGAAGGTTGGAGCATGATTTTTTTTTTTGGAAAGGGCAGGAGGACTGCCTTCTTTTGCTCCAAAGAGAGGAGGGAAACACAAACCGAGTTAGATTGAGAGACAAGGGGCGGGGAGAAAGACCAGTGCTGGCCTAAGAGAGAGAGGATGAAAAAAGAAAACGTTAGACGATAAAAACGTTACGGAGTTACAGACAGAAGAGGGAGTTCCTGTAGCCGCTTTGCCATTGCTAGGGCCCAGGCGATCGCCTCCTTCTTGATGGTGGCGATTAAGGGCAAAGGTGCAGTTGCCGTGGAACAGAAAATACGAGCATTCCATTCCTTCCAGATATGCCAAGAGACTAACATCACAAGCGATGACGTTGTTTTTCGTGGTGTACCATATGAGAAAATGACATTCCCACCAATTGCGAAGTGAGTGGAAAGTCCGCACGGTATTTGTTGTCGTCATGGCAGGCTTTACGGGCCGGCCTCCCAGCCCTGGCGCGTCGCGAGGATGCTGTGGCGCCCTTCTCTGCCCGGTGGAAGTCATTGCTGTGGTACTGACTTTGTTGTGTCTCCTCTCTTTTCGGAGTGCCGTCGACGATGCTAAGGCGCAAAGAGAGGCCGTGCTTGACAGGTTTGAATGGCACAAAATCGGTTTCAGAGAAGGATTCCAGGAGATTTCCGAGTCATTGAGTAGAACCTGAAGCCCACGCAACCGTATTGATGTATCCTTGCTGGACAGTGAAGAGTTGGCATAGAATCTCATGTGGGTGGGTCCGTACGCCACCTTGGACCGACGATAACTTCGGCAAGACAAGGTGCGCCAAAGTACATGACAAGTTCAACGTGGTGTCACACATCAGGGGCTCCATCCCGGACGAGGTTCAAGCTCTACCCCAGACAAGGTTCGCGGACCAACCCGGCTGAGGTCTCCCGGGCGTGGCGGAACCCACTTGGCATGATGGACGAAAGCATCTCTCGGCATGAACTAAGATCCGAGGGCAAAAATGTGACTTCGGGTGCTTTCCCCTCCTCTATAAATAGGATCTCTTGTAAATATTGAGGGGAAGACCACTTGTAACACTAGGCCTCATCTCTCGGCCACACCGAGTTTGCTCCGGCCTAGCATCGCAAATGCTGCTCCTATTCTCTGCTCCGCCCGGCCGTCGTGCCGAGTCTACACCGTGCTGCCTGTCCATCGCGCTTGATCGACTTCGCATTCCTGTGGTCCACTCCGCCCAGCCGTTGCCCTAAGCAGGTCTGGGTCTCGCCCAGACCTGGTTCGGAGCTCCCTCGGGCCTTGTCCGGGTCCCTCGAGGTGGTCCGCGGTGGTTCTGGAGTTGGTCTGGGATTCACCCCCAACCTTGTCTGGAGCTCTCGCAGGCCTTGTCTCTTGGCCACATCAGGTTTGCTCCGGCTTAGCATCACCGACGCTACTCCTGCTCGCTGCTCTACCCAGCGTCGTGCTGAGTTCGCTCCATGGTGCCTGTCCGCCGCATCGGATCGACTTCGCGCTCCAATGCTCAGTTCTGTTGGGAATTGCCCCCAAGGATTGCACACACCAGGTTACCCGTGGAACACACTACACAGGAAGTCGAACAAACACAGAGACACAAAAGAGAAAATTTTCACGACGCAAACTCAACTTACATCACTTTTCCTCTTCTTTCTTTTTTCTCTTATTCGACTTACTCTTCTTCTCAACAGATTACATGGTATATATAGACAACCGAGCTGCACAGGCCACTCACCCACTACGACTCTGACTTTGACAATGACTACCAGCCCATACTGAGTAGTTCACTAATTAACTGAAGCACCACGCCATTCCACGACCTCTCGTGCTAACGACTACTGCAGTGATTGGCCACACATGATTGCTACAGTGACCGGCCGCACACGTTTGCTACAGTGACTGGCTGCACATGTCTACTACAATGACCGGCCACACATGACTGCTACAATGACCGGCCGCACATGAATGCTACAGTGATCAGCCGCACACGTCTTCGGCTGTACACGTCTGCTACAATACACTGCTGCTTCGACCATGGTGCCACGACCACGCACATTGTCAACCACGGTGCCACGACTATGCACACTGTCTACCACAGTGCCACGACCATATATACTATTGACCACGGTGCCACAACCACGCACACTGTCGGCCATGGCTAGGGATGGCAATTTTGCCCATTTACCCGTATACCCGTGGGTAAATACCCTAATGGAGCTAGGTATGGGATATGTTCTTTACCCACAGGTATAGAAATGGAGGGAACACTCTACCCGTCGGGTAAACGGGCATGAGTATGGGTAAGCTCCACCCGTACCAGCCCCGCCCATTTACCCACGATATAGATTGACAGGTGGCGTAGTTATAACAATATCTCTAATTACTATTGATTGTTATAAACTTTTCCATATCTCTAGTTGATATTGATTGTTATAAACTTTTTTGATAGCTATTATATTTTCTAGCAACAGTTGTTGCTTATATGTATCTGTCATTAATTCAACTCTCAGATGGTAACTCTCAGTTCGCGGGTAAACGGGTATACCCACAGGCGACGGATACCCGCGGGCGATGGGTATGGGCGAGATTTTTCACCCATCGTTCTTCGCGGGTATACCCGTGGGTGTAAATCGGGGTCGCGGGTACGGGTATGGGCGAGCACTACCCGTACCCGTCGCACCCGATTGCCATCCCTAACCATGGCGCCACGACCGCACACACTATTGACCATGGTGCCACGGCTGCACACTATCGACCACGGTGCCACGACCACGCACATTGTCGGCCACGGTGCTATGACCACGCACACTGTCAACCACAGCTTGTCTTCAACCGCGTCTCTAACCATGACCACTATGTGGCTATGACACTGTAGCTGCAACCACTGTAGCACTCGGACGCACCAATTGCTACAGTAACATCGACTGCACTTGTCACCACAACCATGGCGCCAACGACCACACACACTCGGCGTGATTGTTGATATTTTCTCTCTTTTGCTAAATGATAGTGCAAAACTTGGTAAGGTGCTTGCTTGCATGAGTAATACACAACTCAGTAAGGATTGGTAAAAACTAAGAAGTGTTCATAATAACCTAAGTAACTTGGGTTAAAAACAGAACTCTAGTATCTACTGCCTGAATCATCTGTCTTTCATAAAATCAACCATTATGGCATCTTCAATTACCAATGGTAAAAAATCCAATCACTATGGGTGGGAACCTTGAACCTTGGTTCTTGTCTATGATGTTACTGTTTGGGTGCATTTCTGAGAGGGTACTCACTATCTCCATGCCTCAGACATCTATTAAAAGAACCAAAAAGTTCAGAAATTCTGTTGAAGTGGTCCACTTGATTGCTGCGCCCAACAATTAAATCCCACTTTAGTGGAACGGTGGAGCCCCACGATTGGTGGTAGTGATTTCCTCGCTGTCCTAGTGGAAACAGTCATCCACTAACTATACATAGTTGATTTTTTTAGGTATCTCTGTATATTTAAGGATGGCTCAGTTGGGACTCGAGAGTGCTAATCTTACTTAAAACTGAGAACTTGTGATCCTTTCACCTTTAAAGACATCTGAATGGGAGATGATTTAAGTAGATGGAGGGGCTTTCTACTTTACACTCCAGGATTAGGAAATGCAACTCTTTGGATAAGCATGAGCTAGTGGCTGAATAGGAAGGCCACATTGCTCTAACTCCACATTCTAAAATGCATAGATCTTAAGGTGGAGAGTGCTTGTTCAGCTTTTTGTAAAGGCTGACCCCCCCCCCCCCCCCCCCATCTTGTTGATCAGTAGATTCAGTCCCACATTATCAGTTGCTGAACTTCATTTTGTTGATAAAAATCACGTAGGCTTAAGCACCAGGTTGGTGAGGCACTTATTCTACCTACAGAGCTGACATATCTTTATTATGAGAAACATAACAAACAATTGGTTAAGAGGTGCTATTAGATAAACTAAAAAGGCAAATGCCAATGGAACAATGAGTAGGGGTCAACAGTGGATACGAATTATCTGTATTATCCGGTTACCATATTCAATAGGATGTGAATATGATATAGATTTTTCCATCCAATTAACAATTTATATTCTATTCGTATTCGAATTCGCATAAAAAATATGGATGCAAATATGGTATGGACTTTTATCATCTGAAATGTTATTTTATCTGAATTATCCGTATATGTATTCATATTCAATGAAGCAATATGCATATTTTATTATAATATAACTAATTAGTTAGACAATTTTTTTAATTGAACGTGAATTCATGTTTCTTTAAGTGAAGTAAATGAATTAGAATGATTAAGCGTGATTGTACGAGGATAAAATATCATTAATGTCTTTATATTACATAAGTTATGAGGATATCCGGATCCGACCGAATTGAGTAGATATTCGATTCAAATTCGTTACAATATTCGATTCATATTTGTATTCAATAATATGCGGATTCATATTCGTATTCGTTTACAAATACGAATATGAATATAGTTTGGACACTATCCGATCCATATTTGATCCGTTTTCACCCCTAACAATGAGTGAAAATCAAATGGCAAATGGCAGAGATAATGAGGTAAATTTTGTATGCTGTGAAAGAGATGCCCACGAAGTTTACAAGTATAGATGCCCTGGGAACTGGATGTAGATCGCAGCTTCAGCAGTAGCTTTTGCATATGTCCTGGTTATTATACAAAATAGGTTTAGGCGTTTAGCAATTAGCATTGTTCTCCTGAGTAAAATACTTTGGATAACGCGGGGCTTGGAAGTGGAATGGGAATTTCTCTAGAGAAGGAATATAGTTGGAATTGACATATGGTGAGGCAAGAACAGCATCAGTGTGAATTCCAGCAAATGAGCACTTACCACAGTAAACTTTGGCTTACTTTCATTGTCCTTTCTCCACTAAAGCATGCTGTGCTGTTGAATTTAAAATGCCACCATGCAGATTGTCGGCTTATGCCATAGATTTACCTGGACAACTACCTGCAGACATCAGCAACCTCAACAAGATATAAATAGCAGCCCTTCCCCCTCCTCTTGTTCACAGCCCCTACGGACCATGGAAGATGCATGGCTTGAGCACCTACATGGTTCTTGAGAGCAGAAGCAGAATGAGGATGGAGTCCAAAAGCTGAACTCCTTGGGAAGCGCTTCAGTTTTGTGATGCCTTTCCTGGCCTCCCAGGTGGTCGGCTGAGGTATGCACAAACCGGCAAGTCACAAAACGGCAATGGTGAACTCCAGCAGGAGTCCAACCTCTTTTTATTTTTTTCTTTCCCCCTTCCAGTTGTATCAGATCGAAGCCAAATAATCAGAAATCCCTGTGTGGGATGAATCCATGAATCCTTCATTGCTGAGTCAATGTTTGTTTTATGTGTACTCTGGAAACACGTTACTATAAAATGGCTGATGTTTATCTAGCAAAAATGTTTTATGTTGTCTCATTTGATTGTCTTCAATATCCTTTTACCGGTTCGCAGCTGGTTATATTGTTACTTTTAAACAAATTTGTTTAGGGCCACTCCAAAGAGCTTAAGCTTTTAGTTTATAGTTTTGGCTGTTAGTTTTTGACAGAAATTGCACTATAACGGCTGTTAGTTTTTTCTAAGTCGTTCAATTAAAAAAATTAAATTTTTTTGAAAAAACTATTATATTGTTATGGACAATGCAAAAGAATAAGGAGAAAAAGCAAAAGCAAAAAAGCATAAAAAAGTAAAAACAAAAACAAAGTAAGCCAAAATTAGAAACCGACATGTTTTAAGTGGCTTCTGGCTTAAATAAACCGAAAGTAAAAAAAAACATAAGCTAAAGCCGTTTGAAGCGAGGGTTAGACTGAGAGTGGAAAATAAGCCACATATTATTTTAATTGTGTCTTGTTCTATTGCAAATATGTTAATCTCATAGCGATCAGTGTTGCCATAAAAAATGTTTTATATGGTGTATTATGGTGATTAAGCCATTTCAATTGTTTCCGACACATGTTATCGTTGTTGGTAACTAAGCCATATATTTCCACCGAGGTAGAAATTTCCTTTTTTTGTGATATAAAAACAATTGTCTGAAAGATGTAATAAGGTTTAAACTGAAAAGAGAAGGGAGAAAAGTAATAAGACAAGTGGCCGTCCTCTCGAGCGTCACCAGAGCTTGCTGCTCTTGGATGCTGCTGCTTGGCCGTCCTCTGGCCACCCGTAGGACCGTGGTGTTTCCAGCGTTCTGGGGAGAACCCTGCGCTTTGGGCGCCGTTTGCCCGGGCATCGGTGCCGGCGGTCCCGAGTCCTCCGCGTTGCTCTGCACTCGACGCGGCTTCACGGTCGCGTTGCGCGCGTTGCTCTGCTGAGCAGTGCCGATGCTACTCACAGTAGGAGGAATGGGAGGGTGGGGAGCAAAAGACTTTCTTGGCAACGTCGGCGTCGATGAGTTTGACGAGAGCCACGAGCCCACGACAGCAGGGCGCCGGATGACGACGAGGCCATCGGGGTGGGGAAAGAGTCGTCAGCGGTGGGGTCGCTGGTGACGGAGACGTAGAAGAAGGCGAGCACCAGCGCGACGGAGAAGCAGGTCAGCACCGCCTTGCTGCTCAAGTGGCCGCCGTTGTAGTACTTACTGCCGGCGCCGCCTCGCTTGTAGTTGGCGAGGGAGGAAGACGAGGACGGGGAGAGGAGGCCGAGGAGGGAGCCCATGTGACGGTGCGTCTGTGCCGCCGCTGCAGCTTCTTCAGATCAAAGTTACGTGGTTGTGACTGGTGAGACTGAGATGAGAGGTGCGAGTCGTGGTTCGAGTAGTGATTGCTGATGGGTGTCGGGTGTCGAGTGATCAGTTAGAGCAAGTATTATAAGAGGCTGTAAGCTGGCTGTATGGTGGAGGGGAGAGAGGAGAAGAGAGGTGAGCTGTAAGTTTATAGCCAGCTGAAGCACAAGAACCAAGAAACTTTGTGAGAGGAAGGGGTAGGTCATACAGCCTTCAGTTGGCTGTAACTACTATATGAGTAGGCTGATAAGTGGGTTGTAAGTATCCATACAGCCAGCTGAAGGCTGTATTATAAGACTTGCTCTTAAGAGGAAGAATGCAACTGCTTTTTACTGGTCCTTGGCAGTAGGGAAGGAAGGGAGACTTAAGGGGTGTTTAAATGGGTTTCATTTTTGGTTTCTGGTTAAAGTAAGTTATTGGCGGGTTTTTAACGTAATTAAATTAAAAAAAATTAAAAAAACAAATTAACTCATTATGGACAATACAAAGAAATACAAAAAAAAAAACAAAAAAAAGATGAAAACAAGAAACTAGAAGTTAAAAGCTAAAACTGAAATGAACGTTTAAAAGTAGCTTTTCTAAACCGTTTGTAAAAACTGTCTCGGCTTCCATCGCCATCTCTGTGTACATGTTTTTTAAAGTTTATTTCAAAAGTTATTTTTTACTATTCTATTTTGGAAGGTGTTTTTATATTTTTTCAGAGTGATTTGTATAATTTTTTAAGTAGAATTGACAGTGGATATTGATTACTTATCTTTTCATATGTTTTAAGATTAGTGCTATTTTTGTTGAAGTGAAAAGTATATAAATACTAGTCTTCTATTGTAGTCAAAAGACGAGATGCGGCTACTCATCCGAGCTCTCCGCGCCGCAGCCCGGGGCTTATTGTAGATCGCCATGCATCGTGTATGCAATGCATTGCAGAGATTGAAGTGTGTGATTAGTTACTGATCAGTGATCAAAGTCAGGAGTCTCAATTCTCATGGTACGATATGGTGCCACATAGGCCACTCCAGGTTTACTCTCCTAAGGAGAATCACGTGAAAGGGACAGCCTACAACTAAAAAAAAAGCCTATTACTTCTCGATTATTCTTTCTTTAGGTGGTTGGTTCAGTTCTATGTTTTTCTGGAGATGGCAGTCAGTTCAGTTCTTTGAAATTGATTAATATCTCTTGGAAGTAGTATATGAGCTGATTTTGCAATTAGCAAACGGAGAGAGTGAATACAAGCCGTCCTTTGTCCATGTGCGAAAGGCCCATTTATGAAGCCCACGTAGCTGCTAAGCCTCTCAGCCCAACCGAGCATCAAGTTGCAGCACAACCGCACAATCCTCCCAACTCTGCATCCAAACCGTCCAACCAGGTGGCCCCAAGTCCCCAACTCCTATAGATTCTTACCCCAACCCGGCGCACTCACTTTCCTATTGAGCAGCCGCCTCCACTCCACGCCCCGGTTATAGCAAAAAAAAAAAAAAGGGAAGGAAGAATACCCTCTCTGTGGAAGCTTCCTCTCCTCCGTTTCCGCCATGGCCGGCGGCAACCTCTTCGGGAGGGTGCTGAGCTACGTCGTCAACGAGTTCCTCGTCGAGGGCCTCGCCAACAAGTATACCCCCCTCCCTTCCTCTCTCTCTTTTCAGATCTGTCCGTCTGCTTGCCGCGCGAGTTCGTTTCTTGATTTGGTGCGGTGTGATGCGATTGTGACGCTTCGTCATCTGGTCCTTGGGAGGATCAGTCTCCTGGTCGGTTCCCAACGGACTCGTTCCCTTGAAGCCACATCATCTCGTTGTATCGTGGGCTTGCCCTTTTTCTTGCGCCCTCGGAGGTTTCCCGTGAAGCAGGGCGTAGCACGGCTCTTACATACATGATGCTGTTAATAATGTTCTTGCATGCTTAACCTTTGTCTTGTGTGGATTTTTCTTTTCGTTTTGTATGCATGACGGTGATGAGCCCAACAGACCTGTAATGATTCTTGCGGGTATGATCGCTTGATTCAAAGAACATCTAAGGGATTGAGCTGTAGGCTTATTTGAATTACGGTGTTTGGGATAATTAGTTTGGTGCGCTGTTTGTGTGTTATGGTTTGATGTGTAGTGATGTGTATTTCAGGGCAACCGTGATTAGTCCATACAGACCTGTAATGATTCTTGTGGATACGATCACTTGATTCAAATAACATCTAAGGGGATGAGTTGTAGTTTTATCTGGATTTTAATGCTTTGGTTATTGGCAGTGGCGGAGCCAGGAAAATTTGGGAGCCTAGCTATAGCCAATAAGTGCGAACAAGTCAATATACATGTGAAAAAAGCAAAGTTGATAACCGCAATAGTTTTAAACTAAAAGCATGATCCAATACACATGCGAATGTCCATAGATGAAAATGAAAGGAAAATTTAGGAAAATGATTGAAATGAAAAAGGAGAAAAGTCGATTTCCAGTCACTGGCTGCAAAATTCAGAACAAATTGGAACCATTAACTAGAATTCTCTCTCGTTTTTAGTTGCAGTAGTGAACGACTCTTAAATTGGTATTCCCCCTTCCTTTCAATGGCATAATAAAATAGAATGGATTCATTCCTAATCCATGTATAGGTATATATGGTCATTTGTATGAAGAACACAAAGCAGTCTGAATTCTGAAATCTGAACGGAAGATTGAGCAACAATGAAAAATTCAATTCAACTTATCTACTCACGGCTCACCCGAGCCTCACTGCTTGCCTCGCCCCCTTGGCCTTTGTTGGCTTGCCGCTTGCCCCTTGCCATGCCCATGCGCCTTGTGGCCTGCGGTTACGCCTTGCTGGCTGCCGCTCGCACCCCAGTTTGCGCCTGCTGACCTGCTTGGCTGCCCCCACCTCCCTGACTCCCCCCCTTGCCCCTTGGCCCTGTGGACCGCTAGGCTCTAGCCACTTCCAGCCTCCTCTTGGCCCGTCTGTCGGCTGTCGCCTACCACTCTGCGCGTCCACCGGTCGAGCAGAGCTTGGAGCACCGCTTTGGGTGCCGCGCCGGTTTCCTAGGGTTTTGCTGGTTACTGGGGAGAGCAGTGGTGAGGACTGAGGAGGCCAGCGTCTGGAGAATTGGGGATCGAACATTGCAGACTTGGGCCCTGTTTGGGGGAGCTGGAGATTCTGAGTAGCTAGCTGGTCTGAGTAGCTAGCTGGCTGGTTTGAGTAGCAGCTGGTCTGAGTAGCTAGCCTGTTTGGCATCCTGGATTCTAGCTGTGCAGCTGGTATCCTGATAGATGCATTGACTGAAATGCCCTTAGGTGAGTTGATGTCCTGATTATGTATTGATAGAAGAGACATCCATATTGTAAATTTGTAGTACTTAGTTCAAACATTGAAAAACTAATATTAAAATTTCATGACAATAAATTTGACTTCAAATCGTAATTTTAAATATTAATATGGATAACTACCATGTCACTATACAAAAGGAACGTACAAAAGGTGTTCATAGGCATATAAGGCGCACATATCACCATAAAAAGGAACTTCTATGGTACTATCTATAGTCTTGAAGCCATCAAGCCGTTAGCTATGGAATCACGAAAGGAGCATGAGATTGTTCCCCGAAAAGAGAATACTACAGCATGAAAAAAGACGAATTCGAACTACTTTCTGGTGCAATCAGAACTGTTACAAATGTGATAGTCCATATGTAAAAGGGAGTTTACAACACTGTACAATTGAAATGTAAATGCACACAAGAACTGGCAACCCGTCCAGTCCCTGTATGTTACAAGGATGCGAAAATTAATTCAATAAACCATGATGGAGATTGTCAATGCCTTTTTTTTTTGGTGAAATGCTCTTGGCCCCTCTTGCCACCAGTTGTGAACAGAAGTCATTGACAAGTAGAAGTTTATGAAAATGTTTGATCTTCAGCTCAGGTATTCTATCATAAAATACACATATAATACCGTTCTCTGTTGCATAATATCAGCTCGAACACATGTACACATAAAATTCACACTCTATGGAAAAGAAGGGGGAAATCACATTCTAAATTCAAAGTATCAGTTACAACTACAAAGCCAAAATTAGGATTTTATTCATAGAAAAAAATGTGGTTCCCAGCTGCAGGGTTTCATTCGATGTTCTACTCTTTAAGGACTACTTGAGATTCTCCGTGTGCCAGAAAAACCCTCAACTATTGGCCTTTAACTTCTCCCCAAGGATTTTGTTCAACAAAACAGGGTTGGCTTTACCCTTCGATGCTTTCATCACCTGGAATCAATTGAAATAATATGATAAGCTCTCTCAATGGCAGGGCTAACAAATGCTGCTGAGAGGAACACATTCAAAATCGACAAACCTGGCCAGCAAAAAATCCGTGCAACTTAGCTTTAACAGCCCGATACTGCTCAAGTTGCTTTGGATTGTCAGCAAGTACTTGATCTACCATAGCATCAATTGCTGCTGGATCTGCTATCTGCCATTTCCAGTAATACAAATTTTCACTTCAAGAAACCCAATCAGAAACGAAATGCATCAGTTACAGTGGAACGTGGGACTGGGACAACAATGTTAGAACTGTCTCATAAAAATATAAGAACGGCCAAGTGCAGAAACCGATGAAATCAACAGAACGGCATCTTCTTCCATATGAACCCTTGCGATCCCAAATTTCCTGTGCCCACAACCAAACTCCACTGGAAGATCCAAATCAAGGTAACCCTTCTTGGCGGGGAGGAGGGAGGCGTGGGGGAGGAGGGGTAGGAGGGGGGGGGGGGGGGCGGTGGGGGATCTGGGGAGGGGGGAGGGGCGGCGGGGGGCGGAGGGATGCGCCGGGGGGGATCTGGGGAGGGGGGAGGAGAGAGGCGTGGGGGAGAAAGGGGCGCTGGGGGGAGGGGACTGGGGTGGGCGGCGGCGGGGAGGGGGGAGGAGAGAGGCGTGGGGGAGGAGGGGTAGGGTGGGGGCGGCGGCGGGGGATCTAGGGAGGGGGCGCCGGGGGTGAGGGGGCCGGGGTGGGCGGCGGCGGGGAGGGGGGAGGAGAGAGGCGTGGGGGAGGAGGGGGCGCCAGGGGGGAGGGGGCCGGGGTGGGCGGCGGCGGGGAGGGGGGAGGAGAGAGGCGTGGGGGAGGAGGGGTAGGAGTGGGGCGCGGGGGATTTGGGGAGGGGGCGGGGGCCGGGGGAGGGGGCGTTTTATTCAGTGGCATTTGCGGGTAAATAACTTTAACTTTTAGTGGCATTTTAGTGGCATTAGCCCGCAGAATCTGTGAGAAGCTGGGCTATTGCAGCTACTCGGTCCCAATATAATTGTGCCTTCTCCAGATTTTCAGATTCTCAGTAGCTGGCCCAAAAGCTAGACTGTTTGGGAGAGCTTTTGGCTACTAGAAGTAGCTAGCTTGCCTAGAATCCGAAACAAACAGGGCCTTGATTGTAGTGGGAGGTGAGTGCTTGGGCTGCTGGGCTTGCCGGCTTGGTGATGCAAGGATGTGGCCCATCAAGGCCCAGACCGGCCAGACGCAAGGCCAAGGGCGTGGCCCAACAAGGCCGAAGCATAGCCCATGCCCCATGACGCAGCTTGCCAGGGAAACACCAATTGCCATCGTTACCGGCAGCGGTGAGGGAACACTGGAGTTCAACGGCGGCTCGCTGGTGAGCACAGGCAGCCGCCCTGGGTCGTTGGGAGGTAGATCTGCCCCTGGTTATTGGTTTGGTGTGCCGTTTGTAAGTTGTAGCTGATGGGCAGATTTGAAGCTGTGTGTTCATGGCAACGGTGATGAGTACTTGTAGACCTGTAATGATTCTTGCGGAAATGACCGTAGGTTCAAAGAACATCTAAGGGACTGAGTTGTCATGAAGCATATGCACTTTATTTTGTAGTCCATGTTTGTTACTTTGTTTGTCAATGTACATTTTGTGGTTTTGTGCGTTTTCTCTTGGTTCATGCTCATGAGCTGGTTTTGTTTAGTGAGCTCTGGAAAGGTGTAGCAAAAGGCTTAATGGTTCCTCTCGCTATCCGGGGCAGAGTTTTTTTATGCCACTGGGCTTTGAGGAACTACATTTCTACCAGTTTCTCTTGAAATGATATACGTTGTCTTGATACCATATTTTATACCACATTTTTCTGGGTTTCAGCTTTTTTTGTTGTATTCTCTGTTTCAGTGCAATTGATTCTCGTAGTGAGATATCTTTTATTTTGCAGTCGTGCCTTCCAGAGGTTTGCCGTGAAGACCAACAAGACTCTTGAGAATCTCTCTTCAAAAGGTAGCATCTGCACCCTTTGTAGCACTTAACATCTGTGCACAAAGTCACTCTGTTATTAATGATTACAAACTATGGCCTCAATAGCAATATATTGGAATGGAACGATGCCCCTTTCTCTAGCATGTATTCCATCAGGTCCCATAGAATATTGATTGAGTACTTTGTGTTGTCTGATATGAAAATGCAGTATATTACAACATGTTTTCTGTTGGAATGGTGCATTCTTATGTTACATTGCTAATTTCTAACTTGTGCTTTGTCATTGGTTATCACATCCTTAGTTATTATGGTTGCTACTGCAAACCTCATTTCTGCTTGTAATCTGATCAGTTTTTCTGCCTTTCAGCTAAAGAAGCGAGGCAAGAGCTATCAGAGCAATGGAGGGATGCTCGTGGCCATGATGATGTAAGAGTTACACCAGAACTTTGCGTTTTGCTCATTGTGTTACAATGTGTAATATCATTGTAATGGTGTCATCATAGTATCATTGTAATGTGTAATGTCATTGAAGTGCTATATCTGATTGAAAAATCTCTGTTTGCAGCATTTCAGGCGGTGAAGCTGGTGTGCACATCTCACGACGTCCATAAAGTTGTTGCTAAACTACACTTGTGCTATCAGTTTTCGTTAGTATTGTGTTTGGGTGCTGTTTGGATATGGTCCCATTGAAGAAATCATTGTATAGAATCCAAGTGATCTTCAGGTTTTCTGAACTTGAGAAGTAGACGCAGGATAGATGATGTACTTTCCTTATTGCTCATGTGCCCTGAAATGGAACACAGCTTACATGAGTGATCTTCCTAAGAAGGCCTGAGCCTGAATTACATTGTTAATAATGAATAACTTTGTTGATGCTTGTTGGTACGATATGTCTGTTCGATGCTGGCCGATCTTGGATCAAGCTATATCGTTGTCATTGTGATCTAGTTGGAAATCTTTACTGTCCGTGGAAGCGTTGCCACTTAGCAATGCTGAGTTTAGTACGTAGTTTCGGACACGACTGGCATGCTAACCTTAACCAGAGGTGCATCATCATTCGCTGCCTATGCCTTGTTCAATTGCTTGTTTGTGTGAAACTCACTGGTCTGTAGAAATTTAGATGCTTAACGATAATGTGAATGCCGCGGCAGGTTCATGAACTGTCGCTTTGTTTCGAGTACAGATGGCATCGAACTTGCTGCTCCTTTGTGCTCAGGATTGAAGGCTGTACTAGATGCCGCTGTTGTGCCTGTGTCTGAGCTGATTGGCTGTGCACGGTGACGCACTGATGCGTCATGAACCGGGGGCGTTCGAAACGGCTGGAGCGTCAAAACATCAGCGATCTGATTTTCAACCGGGCCGGTGCTTCCCGTTTCATGCTGACCTGCTGCACCGGCTCGGCCTGGACCACCGAACCGAACCGCACGACAACGAGCACGAACACCTCGGCCGGGCGGAACTCGTGCACGCGAGCGAGCGCAGCAATCAGCCCATCGCACTCGCGCGGCTCGAACCCTTTTTCTCTGGTCCGGCTCAACCGAGGCCGCCCACTCGCCAGTTGCCACACTCCTCTCGCCCACAGCGGCGCCGCCCTCCTCCGTGCCGCGCCCCCAGCCGGTGGTGAGGTGCCCCACGCGCCGCGGGAGCTCCGCCTTCTCGCCCTCCTGGGTGGGTGGTTTGGTGGGATCATGCGCAACCTGCTCCTGCCCGCCATGGCTCCCCTCTCCGGCTCCGCCGCGACCAAAGCCCTCCTCTTGAACCCCGCCGCCCTCACCGCCCGCGGCCGCTTCCCCTCCCCTCTCGCCCGCCTCCCTGCCCCGGGCAGCCGCCCGTTCCGCGGCGTCTCCCTCCGCTGCTACGCCGCCGCCGCGGTGGCCGAGCAGCACCGCATCAAGGTCCACAACCCCATCGTCGAGATGGACGGTGCGTGCCATCCTCGCTCCTCACAGCTCACACGCTTTTGTCACACCTCTCGCCTTCCTCGAGAGTATAGCGCGCGAATGACGTGTGTGGTTTTCAGGTGACGAGATGACGCGGGTTATATGGAAGATGATAAAGGATAAGGTGCGGAATTCTGCGTTTGCCTTTTGTTTGTGTTGGGATTCGTAGCTAGTTTGATAGTTTGGTGATGCGAGTTGTTGCGTGCAGCTCATCTTCCCGTACCTGGATCTGGATGTCAAGTACTTCGACCTTGGGCTTATCAACCGGGACGCCACCGATGATAGTGTCACCGTCGAGAGTGCGGAGGCTACGTTGAAGTAAGTAGCCTGATTCCCTTTTCCCGTTCACGGTCCCAATTATGACCGATTTGATCCGAATCCTTCATGTAAATAACTTATTAATTGCCGTAGCATTTTGGATGAAGCATTTGCATAATGCATTCGGCATTCCTATGTTAGATTTTGGAGATGCCATTGGTAGCTACAAGTAAAGTATTGACGACGAGTAGGATACTTGTATGGAAATGAAAATATCACTTTCAGTAGTTGAATATCAAGTTTGCTTGCATCCATTTCATATGCCCGTGCGGCTGTGTGCCTGTGCCAAAGTTTACTTTATTTTTTTCAGTTAGCAGTACCTGATGGATTTTAGCAGTCCTTTTTCCACAGAATTGTTTCACTCAAGTTCAAACCAGGGGCTTGATGAGACCCAATCATTGGACCTCTGCTGCTCAGCACGCTTAAAACTAGATGATCTTACAGGCGTAGGAGGCGTTCGTACTGGCTTTTGCTGATGGCTTTAGCTGTGGCTTATGACTGAAAATGAATAGTAATGACTGAAAGAAGTGGTTTTTAGAAAGAGGAGCCGAACGGTGAAAAAAGCGAGGGAAACATGTGTGCGTGTGACGAGAGCGAGAGGAGTGTGGTACGTGATGCACCCGTAACTCCTCACCTTGTCCCGGAGTGAGACAGTAACAAGAAGAGTGAAGAAACCGGGTATAATCGTATTGACTTTTGGCTTTTCTAAACAGAAACAGAAGCTAATATGAATAGGGCCTAACGTGCCCCATGTACTGCTTTTTTTATCTCCACATACATCATTGTGTGATGGAAGAACTTACGATGTCTAGTTTTCTGCCGCACTATTATTGTGAAGTAGAATTGATGCACTCATCTCTAGTTTGTACACCTTCTGGTGTTAGTGGTGTTATCAAGCACCAACGCAAATGCACAACCACTATAGATTTTGTTGATCATCTAAATCGTAAAACTGTTCATTCTTCTACTGTGATGGTAAATCATAGTTTTGTTAGAATAACGCTTGTATTCATTATGAGGCCAATAGACCAATATATATACATGTACATGTGTGACATATATGCGGAAAACCCCTTATACAATAGGATAAATACACAGCTATGTAATACATATCTAACGCGCTCCTTCAAACTTATGGTGGATCAACAACATGAAGTTTGGAGAGGTGAAAACTGTGCTGGGCCCTGATTTGTGCCTTTGTGAAAAAGTCTGCCAACTGAAGCTCGGAAGGCACATACTGAAGAGCAACAACCTGGTCCTGCACCTGTGTCCGCATGTAGGAAGTATTAACACCAATATGCTTTGTAAGCTCATGTTTCACCGGATCTTTAGCAATGCTAATAGCACCTGTACTGTCAGACAAAAGATGAGTCGGTGCAGAAACAGAAACACCAAAGTTCTCAAGTAACCATCGTAGCCAAGTAACCTCTGCAGTCAACAAAGCCACAGCTCGCAACCCAGCCTCAGCACTCGAACGAGAAACTGCTGTCTGCTTCTTAGTCTTCCAAGCAATGAGAGAACCACCAAGAAAAACGCAATAAGTAAAGAGAGATCGGCGATTAGAGAGATCACTAGCTCAGGTGGCATCAGAATATGCCTGGAGCTGTAAAGAGCTGGAGCGAGGGAAAAAGAGATGACGAGAGATAGTTCCACGAAGATATCGTAGAACACGAAGAAGATGACTATAGTGGAGCTGAGTGGGAGTAGAAACAAACTGACTCAAGATATTTACATGGTATGAAATGTTGGGACGAGTGACACCAAGATAAACAAGGCTCCCAACAAGATGACGATAGGGAGTAGAATCAGCAAGAGGCTCACCATCAGTGGGACAAAGATGAACATTAAGCTACATGGGAGTCTCAGCTGTCCGCTGATCAGTAAGAGAGACACGATCAAAAAGATCCTGGATATACTTTTCTTGGGATAGATAGAAACCATCAGGAGTAGAAATAACCTCAATCCCAAGAAAGTAGCGAAGAGGATCTAGATCAAACATAAGAAACTGCTCATGAAGACGCTCCTTGACAAAAGTGATATACTGAGAATCATCTCCAGTAATGATCATATCATCAACATACAAAAGGAGAAGCGTCCGACCACGAGATGAAGTGTGGATAAAAAGAGCAGGATCATGAGCACTGATTGAGAAACCAGCTGCAGTGACAACAGAGGAGAAACGATCAAACCAGGCACGAAGAGCTTGCTTGAGGCCATAGAGAGATCGGCGAAGACGACAAACTATACCCTCAGGAATAGAATACCCAGGGGGTGGCTGCATGTATACCTCCTCACGCAACTCGCCATTGAGAAAGGCATTCTTGACGTCCAACTGAGAAATAGACCACTGTCGAACAGAGGCCACAGTAAGAAGAGTGCGAACGGTGGTCATGTGAGTGACAGGAGCAAAAGTTTCATCATAGTCACGACCATGCTCCTGTTGAAAACCACACGCTACAAGACGAACCTTGTAACGCTCAAGAGAACCATCAGAGCGAGTCTTAACCTTATAGACCCACTTGCACGTGATAGGAGTAACACGCGCAGGAAGAGGAACAAGATCCCACGTGCCAGTACGCTCAAGGGCAGCGTTCTCCTCCGCCATCGCATGCTGCCACTCCTGATGAACAACAGCATCACGATAAGAAGTCGGTTCGACAAGAGCAGCGGTAGCAAAACCAAAACGCTCAGGAGGCCGGATCGACTGGCGATCGCGAAGAGTATAACGAGGAGTGGCCGAAGGGGATGACCCGTCAAAAGGGGAGGGCATATCAGAAGAATCCTCAACTCGCGGGCGACGAGTATAGTAGAGAGGATAAGGATGAACAAGATCAGGAGCAACCTCGGGAGAGGATGCCGGTGGTGAAGAAGGGGCGGACAGAGAAGGAGGCACCGGAGAGACCAAAAGCTGTGGTGGAGTGGTGACTATAGGACTGGAAGGAAAAGTTAGAAATGAAAGCGGCTCAACAACAGATGCTGAAGTGGAGGAAGGAGAATGACGAGGATAGAAAGGACGAGACTCATCAAAAGTAACATCCCGAGAAATCTGTATCCGTTGGCCAATAGGATCCCAACAACGATATCCTTTGTGCTCAGCATTGTAGCCCAGAAAAACGCACTCAACTAGCTGAGCGGTTAGTTTGGTGCGCTCATGAGATGCAAGAAGAACATAGCACACACACCCAAAGAGGCGAAGATTAGAATAATCAGGAGTCTGGCCACAAAGACGCTCAACTGGGATCCTACCCTGAAGAGTAAAGGAGGGCTGAATGTTGATCAAGAAAGTGGCAGTAGAAACAGCCTTAGCCCAGAAATGTTGTGGAACAGCAGAAGCAATCATGAGAGCACGAGCTGTCTTAAGAAGATGACGATGCTTGCGTTCAGCTACACCATTCTGAGCATGAGCATCTGGACAAGAAAACTGAGAGAGAGTGCCCTGCTCAGCAAGAAAACCACGAAAGACTCCCGACAAGTACTCTCCAGTGGAATCAGCGCGAAAAACACAAATAGGAGAGTCAAACTGAATGCGAATCATGGTGGCAAAGGTCTTGTAGATATATAAAACCTCACTACGAGATGACATAAAGTATATTCATGTATGTCAAAAAAAATCATCAATAAAAATGATATAATATCGATGACCTCCTTTCGAAACAAAAGGAGCTGGTCTCCAGACATCAGAATAAACAAGATCAAAAGGACGCTGAGACACTGACTCACTAGAAGGATAAGGGAGTTGAAGCTATTTGCCAAGCTTACAACCCTGACAATTTAGAGAAGTATCACCAAACACAGACCCTAAAAGACCTCGACGAAGTAAGGAAGACATACGGAAACTACAAAGATGTCCTAAGCGATGATGCCACTGAGCAAACGATGCGGTGGAGGCTGCAGTAGCTGCAGAAGCAGTGGTGAAGGCGAGAAGACTAACTTGGGCAGCGGAAGGAAGGCGAAGCCAGTCAAGCTCTCAGAGCCGTTGTGAGTCACAACGATGTGGGCCAGTACCAACCAGAGTCCCTGTGCGACAATCCTGAACACAACAAGAATCAGAATCGAAAATAACACAACAACCATGATCGGTGAGCTGGCCAGCAGAGATGAGCTACATGGTTAATTTTGGAACATGAGAAACAATAGGAACATGAAAAAAGGAATTTGAAAGAGTGCCTCGTCCTGTGACAGAAAGAGAGGTACTATCTGCTGTGTGGACAGTGATAGGAGCAGCTAAAGGACTAATGGAAGTAAGACAGGTGGAATCAGATGTCATATGATGAATTCCAGACGGCGAGATCGGTCGACGGGTCACCGGACGTCGAGGTGGCGGGTGGCTGGCGGGTCACCGGACGATGAAGAAGAATATCCCCGAGCGGCGGCCCGCGACGCTAAAGATCCCCGAGCGGCGGCTAGCGACACCGAGAGATGAACGGCGACGCCGGCGGCGAACCCCGAGCGGCGGCCCGCGACGCGGAAGATCCCCGAGCGGTGGCCCGCGAGGCCGAGAGATGAACGGTGATGCCGGCGGCGAAGGGTGTCCGGCCTCACCGACGGCGGCTCTACTCAACGACGTTGCCCAGAAGAAGGCGGCGTCCAAGGACCTAGCGGCGGCAACCAAAAGATGGCGGCAACGTCAGATCGGTGACAGGCGACGGCGACGAGCGGCGGTGGAAAAGAGGTAACCAAGCGGCAAGCCAGGCAAAGCCCTAGGTATGACGAAACCCTAGGCTCTGATACCATGTTAGAATAACGCTTGTATTCATTATGAGGTCAATAGACCAATATATATACATGTACAGGTGTGACATATATGCAAAAAAACCCCTTATACAATAGGGTAAATACACAGCTATGTAATACATATCTAACAAGTTTCATCTCAAAATTATGCTTTACCTTTTGTACAACTCTCTTTGCATTTTATTGTTGCTCTAGTTTTGGCTTTAAAGTTTTATTTGGCGTTTTATTTGAAAAGTTGGTGTTTATATTCTTTTCTCATCCGTAGTGATCTCTTTTTTGTGCTCTCAACAGGTATAATGTTGCTGTTAAGTGTGCTACAATTACTCCTGGTAGAGTCCATTAAACTTTTAATTCCCATGTTTTATTCTATTTTTTGGCATTAAGGTGCATGCATTTTGTTGATTCAATTTTGGTGCTTTTTTGTAGAGTTTATATTTTATTTTGTCAATGTTCCTTTGAATGGACATGCGCTTCTGACACATGCATATGCGTACCTAAGTGTAATTTTTGTACTTGTATTTGGGACATTAATAGTCCTCTGTATTTTGTTTTCTAATCAGCTTGCTTAGATGAGCTCAAAGGATTATAAGAATGTTGCTCACATGATTTGCATGCTTTTTTTTTATGGTGCAGTAGCCTCATAGTTTGCTAGAACCACAATCAGTGGTGTTCTGTGGGAGTGACACTCTTTAGACAAATCTACTCCATAAATTGCAAGAAGAAACAATATAAATATGCTCCAGTTTTTTAATACTTATTTGTATTGTCCAAGCTGTTAATAAAGATGTTATCAGTCTTCGTCCACCCAAGATTTCTCCCCATTCTGTGAATTGTCATACCGTAAATATCTGTCACCTTTTTTTGAACTATGTAATTGCACCTGAAATAAAGTTACAAGACCTTTTGTTTTGGTTGCACTATTTCTCATCTTTTTGTCATGGTGCTGAATTGCTTGTTATCCCTCACGAGCTTTTCTCCAAATTTTCTTTTTGTTTTGATCTTCATTCACTAAGTTTTCAATTAGATCATTGTGTACGATTAATTGTTTATCTATTGCAATGAGGTTGAAGCCTTCAGTGAAACTAACCCTCCTATGCCTTTTGTTTTACAATCTTTGCCATTACATCCTGTGTTACATTACTGCATTCATTAGATGTGAAATCCTAGGTGAAGTATATTTGTTTTAAGTTATTCAACTTCCTTTATGGGCTTAGGAGCATATATGATCAATTTTAATATGTTTCAGGAATAGTTTGATTCAGTGCCTTTTAAACTGTTTACGAGAATTTGAACAAGTTTTTGTTGGATGCATATGTTTTCCCTCTTTCTATGTTTATATGCAGATGAAACAAGAGTCAAAGAGTTCAAACTCAAGTCAATGTGGAGGAGCCCAAATGGCACCATCAGGAATATTCTAAATGGTTTATTGTTCAACTCTCTGAGATGCCTTTTGGTCTTTTAATTACTGTATGAAATAATCTGGAATTAAATTGACAGAATCTACAAATGTTAGGTTAGCTGGATACATTTAAAATTTCAGTTAAGGAAAGGCATGCCAGAATATGTTATATAGTGTAACATTGAGAATTTTGGTTGGCTTCTTGATGTTTTGGCAATGTTACAACTTACAAGCTACTATCAAACTTGAATTGTTTCTGATATATCACACTAACTCCCTAAATGCGGAATGTTGTAGGATATTTCCATAGGTTACGGCAAGTAATTATAATAATTAATCATTTTTTACACATAACTAGTAATCATGAGAAACACATAATGATGTACCATACTGCAAGATTATATGAAATAGTCTGGATCATGATCACTAATTCTGCCTTTGCACATTTGGCCTCCGTGGCACACAGGAACTGTTTTCCGCGAGCCTATCTTGTGTAGAAATATTCCACGGATTCTTCCTGGTAAGGAAATATTAAGATTTGGTATCGAGAACAAGTTATAAAATTTCCACTTGTCAGATTAAAGCAACTTTATTTTTTAGGTTGGAAGAAGCCCATTTGCATTGGAAGGCATGCATTTGGAGACCAGTATCGAGCTACTGATACAATTATTGATGGTCCAGGAAAGCTTAAGATGGTTTTTGGTGAGGTCCATTTGACTGCTATTTATTTAACGTTCTATAAAGTGTAAAGTTGATGTTGTAATTTTGTTCATCTGTTCCTTTCTTTCGTACTGAAAATCAGTCCCTGATGGAGCTGAGCCGGTGGAGCTAAATGTTTATGATTTTAAAGGGCCTGGTGTGGCGTTATCAATGTATAATGTGGATGAGGTACAAATTAATAGAGTTCATTGCCCCCCTCTTCTCTTGAGTGCTATGCTAACTTCTGCTCTCTTTTTAGTCTATTAGGGCTTTTGCCGAGTCATCGATGGCAATGGCACTTTCCAAGAAATGGCCTCTTTATCTCAGCACCAAGAATACAATACTAAAAAAATACGATGGCAGGTATGTGCCTTTATTTGCAGTATGTTTTTATTCTGTATCGCAGTCATTACTCATTAAGCACTCTTTTGTTGCGACAATGATACCAAGTAGGCAAGTACCAACCCTTCTCTCTGATGCTTCTGTAATGTATACATAGTTTCATCCTACCCTCTGAACTGTGAACGAACCAACGTTTTGTTTGGCATTAGCTGACCAGTAGCCGAGGACCTTCATTGTTGAGCTCTGATGACTCATTATTTGTACTCACAAAGCTACTCTCTTGTGTACACTGCTGCGTATTTATCCTTACAATTTTCCCCTGAAGAAGTTGTTTCTCCAGTATCTTTGCAATTGAGAAACTTCATAGGCTTAGAGGCAAGGTGGTTTGGAATTTGGATGTGCAGATCTGTTTTCATAGAGTATGAGTGTTATTTTTGTTGCTCTGATGACCCTTTTGAAAGTATTATATTGCAGCTAATCATACCGTCATAGACCACTCCAAATTTGACGTGTAAATTTGAAATGATTATAGGTTCAAGGACATCTTTCAGGAGGTTTATGAAGGGAAATGGAAAGAGAAGTTTGAGGAAAACTCAATATGGTCTGTGTTAATTTATACCAGATTTTGATCACTAAAATTCTGCTTAAACTAAAAACATTATTTACATGATCCATGCAGGTATGAGCACCGGTTAATTGATGACATGGTGGCATATGCTGTGAAAAGCGAAGGTGGATATGTCTGGGCGTGCAAAAACTATGATGGAGATGTTCAGAGTGACTTCCTTGCCCAAGGTTTGCATAGGTTTTCTTCCTCTGCCATTATTGAGTTATAGCTTTCATGATACTGCATGGTGATATTAGGCAGTATGCTTGCTTAGTAGTATGAATTTTTCTCCTATTCATGTTTCTTATTTGGTTTTTCTTAATGACCGCTTGTTTCAGGTTTTGGTTCCCTGGGTTTGATGACATCTGTTCTGGTACATCATGTTATTCCTTTTGCTCTCCTGTAGAATCAATTGTATTATATTTGGTCGCTAATTAAGCATGTTCTCTTCTACAGTTATCTTCTGATGGGAAAACATTAGAGGCTGAGGCTGCTCATGGGACTGTCACTAGACATTTCAGGCTACATGAGAAGGGACAGGAGACCAGTACCAATAGCATTGCTTCTATATTTGCTTGGACTCGTGGACTAAAACATAGGTAATCACAATAGTTGGTGTAGACAATGAATTTTACACGTTAGGTTAGAAGACCTGTTAGAATCTTCTTCCTTCTTTTGTTCATAATCAATCCAAAGAGTTACATACTTTCATTATTTCATACCTGCTTATGTAATAACTACCTCTTTCTTTGTTTAGAGCAAAGCTGGATAAAAATGATAGGCTGCTGGACTTCACACAGAAGCTTGAATCTGCATGTGTCAAAACAGTTGAATCTGGGAAAATGACAAAGGATCTTGCACTTCTTATCCATGGCCCCAAGTAAGCTGATTTATATATATTGTGTTCAGTTTTTTCATGGTAATTCAGAAACTTTAGCTGATATCATTTCTTGGAAACTCGTTGATCTGGAAGCACAGGGATAGTATCATAGTAAGAAATAGACATTATCTCACAATGACTATAACAAAACAACTAGGCAGCTAAAATGATTGTAGCTTTTGTATTGATGATATCTAGAGACAATGGTAAGCATCAAATTATTTGTTGTTGCAAAGCCATTAGCGGACCAAATATTTTTATTAGGAAGGTCTGGAAAATTTAAGTGCTTGTTCTTCAACATGATTTTTAGACCAAAATCTTCTGCGTAATAACACTTTTAACTAGCTCTTGAGATTATATTAACATGGTTGTTAAAGCAATAATTATAACACAGTGCTTATAGATGCCCAATTCTGAATTTGCTAGCAACAGAGATGAGAGTAATGAATGGTATTGCTCCCCTGTTCCACTTAACTGCTGATTCATCTCCGGCTCTCCGCCAAATACTAGTTAGTCCATGGATGAGGGACCAACCCTCCTTGATGTAGCTAATAGGGATCTGTTGTTGATTATGTCATTTCCTCCTATGAAAAAAAGAGAGATTATGACTTTTCCTAATATCCTACAATTTTCTTGACGGCCTTTTTATTGCTGGATTTTAGTTCTGTTTACCGCATCCTTGTTTTTCAGATCAGTGCGGTAAGTCAATCTGTTTAATATCATGTGCCTCCGCTGCGCTGTTTTACCTTACATGGTGTTTGCAGGAGCATGACTTCCTGTTTTCCCCTTATTGCTGTTGCTAGGGTAACAAGGGAGTTTTACCTGAGCACCGAGGAATTCATTGATGCTGTCGCTCAGCAACTGCGAGAAAAGATTCAGATACAAGCTGCGGTGTAATTTCTCCGTATGCAGATTTTATTTCTAGCTGGAAGCGTGGATTTGGGCTGATCAAGTTTATTATGGCTGTGCATTCGGCACACATTTCGATTGAAATGATGAGATGGAGGATCCATCCACTTGTGTTTTCGTCTCGAAACAAATTTTGCTAGAACCTACCATTTCGTCGTGTTAATAATCTGCTATGCGATTTTTCCCCTTCAGCCTCATGGTTGGGTAAATAAATGGTCCATGGCCCAGTAAATTTAGAGTTACCTTGAGTTCATTACATTAGTTTAGCCTGTCATCTATGGTATTTTTGTACAATTCTATTTGCATCTTCGCCACGTACGTGAGCCGGTAGTATGGGTGGATTTTTTAGGCTGTGGTTTTTTATTTAAACTTTTAAATTTTGATTGTTCACGAGAGAGTACAGAGAGACGTGTCATTTTGGTCAATGTAGATGAATTTAATATAATATATATTATAATTAATTTGTAAACTTTATCTTAAAAAAGATATCATTTAGAAGTTAGTTACTGGAAAGAAACCTGCCTATCTGTTCTTTTTCCTGAAGTGTGTGCTTGAGCTTCTAGGAGTACATCTGTACATCAGTACATGTTTCGCGAATCGTAACCTTTTAGTATTTTGGACGTAATTTTATACGGTATTGTTGTATCAGGACTCAATTGATCCGAGTATCTGTATATGCTAAACATTATATTATTGCACTGTACCAAATGCGTATTTTTAGTCGGGAAACAGTGATGGTCCCGTGTTTATCGAGTGATGTAGTAACAAAATTTGCCACCGCAAGCTGGTGAACGCCCGACCGCGCAGGGCACAACCGCCCCCAATATGTTATCAACGAGCATTGATAGATGATTAGCCGCCGTCCTGACTACGTGTTAGCGAATCATACCGTATGTTTGGTATCAGTACTACTAGTATAAAAATGGTTAAGATTTTATGAGGATTTGTTCTTTTAGATGATAACTTTTTTTATCTGTATTTTTTATGTATCAACAAGCAACAATCAAGAACAGCAATACAGTTTTAAACTAGAAAAATCATTTAAAAGATCCGGTAAAAACGAGAACACCGTTTGTTTTGACTATGCAAGATGCGCAGAGCCAAAAGGAAGGTAGCCTTGTGAGGACGTCGGGAGACGTGGCAAAGGCGGCCGCTGTTCGTCCTCCCCTAATTTAGCCACCGTTAGTATCAGCTTCTGACTTTTATTTAAAAAAATTTAAAAATTAACACAAACAATCAATTTCTTGAAACAACTTTCTCACTTTTCTCATAATTGTCTTGCTTTCGAAATATGATAGGAGTCACAGGTGTCTTATGCACTCCACTTTTCTCGCTTCTGTCACATACATATATCTCTCTCTCACTTTTTTCACCATTCATTTCTTCTTATAAAAATTATTTTTTCAATTATTACCATTTACTTTCAGTCAAAAGTCTTACCACAACAAAAAATATCAGCAAAAATCAATACTAAATGCCCCTTAAGTATGGAATTTTTTTATTATTTAATCCTTTTTTAAAATTATTTTAAAGTTAATCCCCTAGCGAATTTTATTTTCGATCATGATCCCATTGGCCACGCCACCTCCCGTGGCGTGGTCAAAACATTCTGTCACGCCACCCATAGAGGCATGGCCAAAGCTGTCATGCAAACCCTTGGCCACTCGTCATGCCAGTGTGGATAGCTTGCATGGTATCTGTCACGCCATAACTCATGGTGTGATAACCTGTTGTCATGCCATGAGACTTTGCATGATAGGGGTGATTGTCACGCCACAAGACTTGGCGTGACAGGGGGTGACTTAAGTGCGGGCGTTGCTGTAGTTTCTATTTTTTTCCCACGTCCTCTTCGTCCAAATGTGTTATCTGTCTTCCCCCAAATCCATTGCCGGCGCAGTTGCCCGCCTCCAGCCCCGGATGGGCCCTTTTTGTGCCGGCTAGCAAAATTTTCTCTGTCCTTTTAGTTTTCTTTTTGTCAGTTACTATGATTTCTTTGTAGCCATTTTGTATCGCACATAGATATATTTGTCAGTATGCTAATTAAACTTTTTTCTACCAATCCTCATCGTTATTCTTAACACTTTCGGAAGATGAATATATTCAACATTTGACCCAGCAAGCATGCAGGAGGAGAAATCTCCTTTGTAGCTTAGTTTCTTCTATCCTCGTTGCAGCAAGCAAGCTGGAAATTTAAATGAGATCAGTTGCAACATTTTCAAGTAGCACAAGTTGATTTGAATGTCGCATCACAGCATGAAGTTAGATATTCCATGCGCATATGCATGCACATCAAGTTACTAGGCAGCAGCAAATTAAATAAACAAGGGCCAATGAATAGTCTTGTGATAAATGCAACGCAAGTTGATCACTTACAGCTAGCACAGGTGACGATTGACGTTACTATTCTCGATGGCTGAGAATGAGAAAGAAGCTAGATTAGATCCTACTCGTTCCAGAATGGATAGATCTAGGCAGAGGCAGTCAAAACCAAATCAATGCTTACATGCTTGTCTGCTGCGTTGATTAATTCAGACGCCCCGTGCAGTACGTACGTTGGTATATAAGCCAGTTAATTGCATTGCTGGATATTTCTGTCATACAATATTTTACCTGCTTTCTCTCTCCTATGAATCAGGGTAGTACTTTTATAATGCACGCTTTTGTTTGCATTTAGTTACATGCTGTAAAGCATCTGCTCCGATCGGTACGTGTTTTGAGACTTGCTCTGGTTGGTACTTGGTAGCATTTGATCCATAGTGTCCACTGTGCCGAGCTCAAATTCGTTCACTCTGTGCTAGTTAGACATTTTGTAGCTACTTCCAGAACTCATTTTTTATATTGTTGGATGCCTTGCTATGCGAAGAATTGAATGCGAAAGGACGACGAGATTTGATGTTACGAACAAAAATAAATTTTGTAATAAAGCTGGGAATAACATGGCACACAGGGTTTGGTTATGTGCATAAGAAACAACATCATGCAAGATGCAACAAACCGAAATACTCATACGATACATATACGCCTTTTCGGAATAGAAATAAAATTCGACCTTCAGTGGACTAGTTCAAAATGGGCTGACCTACTCCGTGGACTGGGGATATTTTTCCTTCCTTGCAAGCTCGGCGTTGAACTCCTTGGTGGCATTTTTGGCCTTGGCTGCCATTTCCCTCTTTTTCTCGTGCTCCCTCTCATGAGCCTCGCGCTCCCTGCGCGTGTACGCCTCGAGATGAGCTTTCATCTCCCGATGTATACGCTCAGTTTGCTCATCGTTGCGACGCTATTCTTTCTAGATCTCACAGGCCCTTTTGACATCCCACATCTTGAGGTCGAGAGTCCATTGGTCATGCGGGTGGATCTCTAAGTCGATCCACTTGCAGTAGCCATATAGCGGTTTCGAGAACTGTGGGTAGACGAGAGAAGTTGTTAGTGCGTACTTTAAAAGAGAAATAGTAGGGGAACACACTGTAACTGGTCCTTATCGGCTGTCGATAGCTGCTCATATCCCGACGGCGGTCGGGATAGTCACAGGAGTAGTTCATATAATCCCAATAATGCATGCCTATGCTGAGCCACTACTTAAACTTGAAGAACTTGCATGGGTCCCTGCACCAACTGAGGGGCAGCGTCTCCCCCTCCGACGGGTGTTGCGGCGAACGCTCCGTTGGAACGTTTGAGATGAGGTTGCTGCTACCAGGGGGGCGTCATTGTGGGGAGCTAACTTTCTGGCATACTCCGCTTGTTCGGTTCAGATCGCAGCATCCATTGCTTGTTCGTTACGGGCGGCAGCAGACCTTGCTAGTTCGCGGGTCTCCTCCCATTACATCATCATCTTGTTAGGCAGAGTGTTGTCATGTCTTGCATTGTAAGGAGCTGTTATGTCATGCTTTGCAAAGCCCTGTCAAGTTGATCAAAAAAGTTGGCGAGGTAGAGTGTTGTCTTTTGGTCTGAAAAGTTGAGGATGTACAATGTTGTCATGTCGATCTAAAAAGCTGGCGAGGAAAAGTATTGTCTTTTCGGTCTGAAAAGCTGAGGATGTATAGTGTTGTCATGTTGATATGAAAAACTGGCGAGGTAGACTGTTGTCACGTCTTACTTTGCAGAGAGTGGCGACATAGTTGCAGCTAGTAAAAGAGTTGTTGATTAATCCGAACACTAAAACCCTCAAACCCTAAACCTAAACCTAACTCTAAAACTAAACCTAAACCTAAACCTTGAAACCCTAAACCCTAACATAAACATAGACGTAAACCTGAACATAAAACCCTAAATTCTAACATAAATCGTAACGTAAACCTGAACCTAAAACCCTACACCCTAAACCTAAACCCTCAAACCTAAACCATAACCTAAACATAAACATAAAGCTGCCCTATTTTAGTTTATCTTTTCATAAAGCTACCCCATTTGGTGTTGTCACTGCACAAGGCTGGCAAGTTTGGTCTTGTCACCATGCAAAGCTGACACGCTTGATCTTGTCACTGCGTAAGGCTGTCTTGTTCGTTCTTGTCACTGCACAAAGCCAAAGAGTCTAGTGTAGTCACTACGTAAAGGTGCCCCTGTTTGGTCTTGTCAGTGCACAAAGCTGCCCCTGTTTAGTCATGTCACTACGCAAGACTATCTTCTTTGGTTTGTCATTGCACAAAGCCAAGAGTCTGGTCTAGTCACTGCATAAAGCTATTCTCGTTTGGTCTTGTCACTGTGCAAAACTATCGTGTTTGGTCTTGTAATTACACAAAGTTGCGCCATCTACTGCACTTACTGCATAAAACTGCACAAAGCTAACACATGACCTGCTTCATCAGAAAGCACGTTACGTCCCCCAAGGGCTATAAAATGCACACCCACCTCCTGAAAGTAGGAGCACTCCACCCTATGAATCGCAAGAAGAACAAACTTCTCTATCGTACAGTAACACCTTCCCCTGGAAAGGAGGGAGGACCTCGGCTCTAACCACCGCTTGATGCTAAGCAAGCGTGCTCAACCAGTATTGCCAAAATGCAGACACAGAGAGGACGAGGTCATGCAAGTCATGGATGCCCCATTCGATGGCGGATGATGTTCTTTCTGATGCCCACACTCTGGAGTACAATTAGCTAATAGTTTATTTTTTGTTAGTAAAAACAGAGTTTGCACATTAACCCTCTTTCGTAGTAGATGATAAAATACAATTTTGTCTGCTGGATCAATCCTCCCAATGAATGCCATGTTGCAGTGTATGTGCATATATTGTGGGAGCGAATCTTAAAGTTAGAGTCGTGGATTGACAATCTCACTAAGGAGAACGATGACATCCGCTAACAGATGCAACGCGAGAGGGGCAATGAGGAGGTCGTCAACATTGGAAGTTCCTATGATCCCACATACTGTTGTGCGAACCCTAGTTGCATATGTGTGTGCCACTACAACGATGGCCAGCCACGTTCGAGGTGCCCCCTCTGCAACACTCTATATGGGTAGCGCGAGCCACCTTCTACCAATGGCACGCATAGAGAAGCTTGTACCACCGTACTCTCCCATGTTGTTCACGATTATGTTTAATCTCGTAATGTATGTAACTGAAAGGTGTACGTGTTGTTATCACTACGAAAGGCTGGCAAATAAAATAAAAGTTTGCACATGAAGTTACAACATGAAAGCATAGCACTACAAATAAAGTTATAGTTTCCAAACAAAGTTACAATATGATAGCACTACAAATAAAATTATAACACGATAGTGAAGAAAGTTACAACATGATAACACTACAAATAAAATTATACTTTGCAAATACAGTCAGTAAAGAGAGTTGTTGGTTAATCCGAACCCTAAAACCCTAAACCTAAACCCTGAAACTCTAAACCCTAACCTAAACATAAACATAAAGCTGAACATAAAACCCTAAAACATAACCTAAACCCTAACGTAAACCTGCACCTAAAACCCTACACCCTAAACCTCCCTAAACCATAAATAATAAAACATAAACGTAAACCTTAACCTAAAACCTAAACCCTAAAAACCCTGAAACCTAACTGTTGTGGTTACAGACCAAACAGAGAGAGAGATGGTAGTGGAGAGTGATGGAGATGAGTAATGGCTTGGGTTCTCCCCATGGCCTGTATTCCATATATATACATGGGGAGTGCTTTTACAATTATACCCTTACAGCTGATCATCCCCCTCAGGGGCATTTATGTCATTACACATGGCCTATTCTGGGCCTTATAGCCTCCTATCAGGCCTGCTGGGTTTAGGTGGGGGCCACCCCTACAACAGGAGCCTCTCATGGAGAAGGGCTTCACAGGGCCGAAGCCATGTTGCCGAGTCCTTTGGCCCCCTCCGTCCCTGCGGCCTGTGAATTTTTCTGAACTTGACCAGGGGCTGCGGTCGTGGCCGCGGGCATAGCCGGGGTTGTCGGGGCGGGGTTTAAACTTCTTGGCTCCGGGGTCCATGTTGGGGGCGGGGCCAGAACTGTGGGCGATGTGGTGGTGAAGGCGGGTGTTGTGAAGGCGGCTTTCCCGCGTTTCGCAGCTGCCACGGCCTCGCGGTTTGATAGTGCGCTTTAAATGACGGCTGGAATCGCGCCGACGCCTGGCCTGTCAGAGGGCAGGCTGTCGCGTTATGCAGTCTGCTTCCGCGTGGGTAGGGCACGCGGCGGCTTGCGACTGGCGCGTCGTGGGATGTGAGCGGTTGCGTGCTCGCGACTGCTCGCTGCTTCCCCAGGGAGGCGGGACGCGTGTCGAGCGCGTGCTGGGGTTGTGCGCTGCCTGGCCACCTACCCGGCGCGCCCCTCCAGGTACCGACGGTTCTTCTTTCCAGATCGTGCGTATTCGAACCGCTGGGGTTCTGGCCTAGCTGCGCCTTCTGGCCGTGGGGGAGGCGAGTGGGCTTTATAAGGTGCCCTCACTGGGATGGGAGCACTTTTGTCCCGCTTGCCGCTTAGTTCTGGGTTACTCCGTGCCGGTAGTAGCGCGACTGCCTGCCTTGGTTTCTTTTAGACTGCCTTTAGGAGACAATGGCCAGCCATGGCGACGCGCCTCGCCCTCCCAGCGGTGGCTCCTCGTCTAGTTGGGACAAATTGTCCTTCCCTTCTGGGGATTACAAGCTGGTGCTGCGGGGGCGCTCGCATGCCGACAGGCGATGGGACGCCATGGAATACTCGGGGGGCCGGTGTTCCCGCGTGTTGGGAAATAGTCGCGTGACCGAGGAGACGCTGCAGCGGCTTGTTCGTGACGGGAAGATCGAGGATCGGGATGGGGCTCGCCTACCCCGTCGCAACGAAATGGAGCCGAAGCCCCGGGAGACAGAGACGATCGTTTTCGTCGCGTTCTTTGATGCCGGCCTTCGCATGCCCTCAAAGATGTTTGTGGGCGAAGTCTCGCGGGCCTATGGGTTGGAGTTAGCGCAGCTGGCACCGAGCGCAATCGTCCGCCTGGCTGTCTTCTCCTGGGCGACGCGGACGGAAGGCCGGCGTCCCAGCGTGAGCCTGTTCGCCACCCTACACGACGCCTGCTGCCGCCCCAAGAAGCCTGGAGATGGAGCTATTTCTAATTTTGGCAGTGTGGACTTCGTGCTGCGATCGTCTTGCACGACGCTGTTCCCCGCGCCGGCCGCCCTGGGGAAGTGGGAGTCCGGCTGGACGCGGTGGTGGTTTTATTACCACGTGACCGGCCCGAGTGGCCTGCTATGCCGAGGCGGGCCCATCTCGTTCAATACTTCGCCAAGCGTGAAGCCGGAGGCTGACGACGCGCAGAGACTCTGGAGACTTGTCGGCGTCGCCCGCCGGCTAAGCATGCGCGACCTGGCCGAAGAGTTCACGATGTACGGGGTGGCGCCGCTGTCTTCCCGGTGGAGATACACGGGCCGGGGCGATGACCGAGCGGACGGGATCTGCCCGCCTGTGTCCCGCCTGCTTCCGCCCTCCGCCCCTTGTAAGTTGTCTAGAGTGCCGCATGCATCTCTTGACGTATCCGCACTTGTTCTCACGTGATCGCCCTGCTGTCTCTTGTGCAGTGGCTCGGCTAGAAGACGCGGAGCGCACGACTGAGGTGTTCCTCGGCCCATACACACTTGAGGAGCACAAGCTACGCGAGGCCGCGACCCAAACGGCGAAGGCAGGGCGGGTGAACCGCACATGCGAAGGTTTGGGTATCGCTGTGTCGGAACGCCCGATGCCAACGGAGATTCCCGCGGGGACTTCGGGTCATCATGGCGGTGGCGGCCGCGCAGACGCCTCGTCTTCGCGGCGTCGGGCTCGCTCCGATGCTGCCATACTCAGCCTGCCAGCCGCCTCGGCAGCTGGTGCTGCTGGGGCAGGACGCTCGGCCGGTGACGCGCCCGGCCGGGCCAGTTCGGCGGGGTACGCCACCTTGATTCCGCCGGCCGTACTATCCGGAGACGCTGCTGAACGTACGGGTGCGGCCTTCACTAGGCCGGAGCCCGTCAACCCGGAAAGGAACGTTACGCCTGACGAGAGGGCCGTGGCCGTTGGTGCTGCTACCACCAGGGACACGTCTGGCGCGGCGGAGACCGAAGGTGCAGTAGGAGCTGCGGCCGCTAACGTCTCGGAGGAATCGCCCTCGGCTCCTCAGCCGAAACGCCCTCGGATGCAGTCTCCCCCGCCTCCGAAGGGTTGCTACAACGTTGCAGGCCCCATGCTTGGGATTGTGACGCCTGATGTCGCCGAGGGGGCCTCGCACCCGACCACCGAGGCGCTCACGCCGCGATTGGTAGCCGAACAGACACCACCCCTTGCTGCGGTGAGGGGGCAGGAGGTAAGCGTGGCTCCCTCTCTCCGCTCGACTTCGCGAAACTCTCTCCGATCTGCTCGTTCATTCCGTCAGCATTAGGCGAGACAACGTCTCCCGGACGCGGTGAAGGATCGAGCAACGGGGGAGTGCGCGAAGTCCAAAACCTTGTACAGGGTGTCGCGCCGGTATCTGCTGCTGTCGAAGCAGCCGAAGCCTCCACAGCCCTCGGTGCGGTGGGGTCCGAACCCGTCTTGTCCGACTACCTCCCGCGACTGGAGATACTCCGCGCTCTCACCATGGCCGCAGAACGCGCCAATGGCAGCCTTGACCGGCGGATGCTATCATCATGCGAGGGAGACCACCTAACGCTGGCGCTGCGGGCCTCGGAAATAAGGGTGAGTACCTGTGCCGCGCATTTTGTATGGCACTACTGGGCGCCTGGTGACTTACATTGCTGCTTTCAGACGCTTGTCATCAGCGATGCGCTAGACGAGGCCCGCATCCGGGAGCGGAGGGCCCTAGAAGCCAGGCTTCGCGAAGCGGATGACGCTCACGCGACAAGGGACGAAGAGCTCCGTGCGCTGGAGGGTGCCTTGTCATCCCTGCAAGTCGAGGCCGAGGAAGCCAAACGCGCCGCTGCAGAGGAACGCGCCTCCTTCCTGCAGCAGATTGCCGCCTTGGAGGGGGAGAAGACCCAGCTGACCGAGACTCTTGCAGGGAAGGCCCGCGCCTTGGACGACGCGTCCACATCAGCCTGGGGGGCCATGGAGTCTCTGAACCGGGCCCTGCGTGATCTGTGCGTTGACGTGCCCGACGCCACCCACGGGCCGGAGGACCTGATGGAGACGCTTGGGCTGATCGAGGAGGGGGCGGGCGTCGCGCTTCGCAGCGCCAAGACCTTCGGGGAGCACTGCGGCTATCTCGGCGCGTGCCTTGCCCTCGGCATGCTCCACACCCGTGGGTGTAGGCATATGCAGGAGCTGGCAAACCCTCACTTGGATCTTCCTGGCCGGCCGGAGGCGCTGCCGGATGCTATTCGCTCCATCGAGCCTAGCCTCCGGAACTTCCACCGGCGGATTTGGAGTCGCGTCGGGGAGGATGCGGCGAGGGTTGCAGTACAGCAAACGCTGCGCGGGGGAGGGGACTTCCTCCGTTGGCTCGAAGAGGTTTCCCGAGGCCCTGGCGGCGGCCCGGGCCCCTCGGCGCCGCGCGAAGACTGAGGCATTGATTATGTCAGGCGGAGGGGGGGTTCGCGCTTGCGCGCCCATACCTGTAATCATTTGACCTCATATTTTTGCAATGGGACGATGCCCCATTTATTCTTAATGCTGTGAGTTGTGTTTTGGGCCGACGACGCCTGATTTATAGTCCGTAGACTGTCGCGTGCGGAGGCGAACCTCGACGCTTCGTCTTATTTATAGTCCGTGGACTGGTGCGTGCGGAGGCGGACCTCGACGCTACATCTTATTTATAGTCCGTGGACTGGTGCGTGCGGAAGCTAAGCTCAACGCTACGTCTTATTTAAAGTCCGTAGACTGGTGCGTGCGGAAGCTGAGCTCAACGCTACGTCTTATTTATAGTCTGTAGACTCGCGCGTGCGGAAGCTGAGCTCAACGCTACGTCTTATTTAGAGTCCGTAGACTGGTGCGTGCGGAAGCTGAGCTCAACGCTACGTCTTATTTATAGTCCGTAGACTCGCGCGTGCGGAAGCTGAGCTCAACGCTGCGTCTTATTTAGAGTCCGTAGACTGGTGCGTGCGGAAGCTGAGCTCAACGCTACGTCTTATTTATAGTCCGTAGACTCGCGCGTGCGGAAGCTGAGCTCAACGCTACGTCTTATTTAGAGTCCATAGACTGTGCGTGCGGAGGCGGCCCTCGACGCTACGTCTTATTTATAGTCCGTGGACTCGCGCGTGCGGAAGCTAAGCTCAACGCTACGTCTTATTTAGAGTCCGTAGACTGGTGCGTGCGGAGGCGGACCTCGACGCTACGTCTTATTTATAGTCCGTGGACTCGCGTGTGCGGAAGCTAAGCTCAACGCTACGTCTTATTTAGAGTCCGTAGACTTGTGCGTGCGGAGGCGGACCTCGACGCTACGTCTTATTTATAGTCCGTGGACTCGCGCGTGCGGAAGCTGAGCTCAACGCTACGTCTTATTTAGAGTCCGTAGACTGGTGCGTGCGGAGGCGGACCTCGACGCTACGTCTTATTTATAGTCCGTGGACTCGCGCGTGCGGAAGCTGAGCTTAACGCTACGTCTTATTTAGAGTCCGTAGACTGGTGCGTGCGGAGGCGGACCTCGACGCTACGTCTTATTTATAGTCCGTGGACTCGCGCGTGCGGAAGCTGAGCTCAACGCTACGTTTTATTTAGAGTCCGTAGACTGGTGCGTGCGGAGGCGGACTTCGACGCTACGTCTTATTTATAGTCCGTGGACTCGCGCGTGCGGAAGCTTAGCTCAACGCTACGTCTTATTTAGAGTCCGTAGACTGGTGCGTGCAGAGGTGGACCTCGACGCTACGTCTTATTTATAGTCCGTGGACTCGCGCGTGCGGAAGCTAAGCTCAACGCTACGTCTTATTTAAAGTCCGTAGACTGGTGCGTGCGGAAGCTGAGCTCAACGCTACGTCTTATTTATAGTCCGTGGACTGATGCGTGCGGAGGCGGACCTCGACGCTACGACTTATAGTCCTGTACATATTGCGGCCAGACGATGATACTTTTGGAAACATCGAGCTTTATTGAACTCCCGTTTGCGTGGGCGAGCACCGTACAAGGAGGGGCTGATGCCATTGTAACCTTTGTCCCGCTTCTAGGCGTAATATCGCCGCAGCTTGTCCGCATTCCATGTGTGGCGGAGAGTTTGCCCCTCCAGTGTGGCGAGGCGGTACGCTCCCTTCTGCAATGCTTCAGCCACAATGTATGGACCTTCCCACTTGGACTCCAGCTTGCCAACGGTCTCCGCGTGGAGTGCCGTTCTAAGGACGAGATCCCCGGCCTTGAACCTTCGCGGATACACGGACCGGTCTCGAGTACGTACTGTCTGCCGCGCGTACTTTTCGACGTGTTGGGCTGCGCTCGATCGCGCCCCGTCGAGGAGGTCCAAGGATACGCGACGCTCTTCATCGGGCGCTTGGACGAGGACCCTCCGCGATCCAGCCTTGATTTCTTCAGGCGTGACCGCCTCGTCGCCGAAAAGAAGCTTGAAGGGCGTGAACCCTGTCGGCCGCGTTACTGTTGTGCGAAGAGACCAGAGGACACTGTGAAGCTCGCTCGGCCACCTGCCCTTCGGCAACCCAACTAGGCGTTTTTTAACAGCGGCGGAGATGGCACCGTTCGCCCTTTCGACTGCTCCGTTGGACTGGGGGTGCCCAACTGAGGCGAACCGAATCGTGATACCCATGTCGCCGCAGAACTCCTTGAATGGGCGGCATCAAACTGCAGGCCGTTGTCGACGGTGAGTTCCCTGGGCACGCCGAAGCGACATATGATATTCTGCCAGAGGAAACGCATGGCCGCCGAGGTTATCTTGGATAGGGCTACCGCCTCCGGCCACCTGGAAAAGTATTCCAGGGCGACTACCACGAACCGCAGGTCTCCTGGGGCTCGGGGGAGCGGTCCCACTATGTCAACGCCCCAGCGTGCCAGCGGCCACACCGGGGGGGATAGGATTGAGGTTCGTCGGGGGCCTGCGGATGATGCGCCCCATCCACTGGCACCCCTGGCATCGACGCACGAGGTCCTGGGCGTCATTGATGGCAGTCGGCCAGTAAAAGCCTTGCCTGAACGCTTTGCCGACCAATGACCTCGGCGCGAGGTGGGACCCGTAGGCCCCCGCGTGGGTCTCCTCGAGGAGCTTCTTTCCTTCTTCGCGGGAGAGGCAGCGCAGGAGTGGTGCACAGACTCCCTGCTTGTAGAGCGTCCCTTCAAACACCTGGAAGGATCTGGCACGGTGTTGCAGACGCCGGAGCTCGGCATGGTCCTCTGGCTCGGCGATGCCCTGCAGGAAATTAAAGATGGGCTCTCGCCAGTCGCCCTGCCGGGCGACGTGGTGAACAAGAGCTGCGTCCCGATTGTCCTGCGCGATGGCCGCCTGCGGCAATACTTCGTAAAACGCCTCGTCAGGGGGTGGCAGCTGCTGGCTGGCCGCCTTCGCGAGAGCGTCGGCCTGCTCATTTTCCGCGCGAGGGATGGCTTTGACCGTGATGCCCAAGAATTGCCTTTCCCTTGCTCTTACGGCGGCGAGGTATTTAGCCAGCTCGGGGTCCTTGGCTTGATATGACTTGTCTACATGGCCAGCCACCAAACGCGAGTCCGTGCGGACGAGCACTCGCCGCGCACCGATTGCCTTGAGCTTGGTCAGGCCGAAGAGTAGCGCTTCATACTTCGCTGTGTTGTTGGTGGCCGGAAACGCGAGGTGCGTCGAGTACGATAGGCGCTGCTCCTCGGGTGTGACAATTACCGCGCCCACGCCCGCGCCCGCGACGCCGTAGGCGCCATCGACGGTGAGGGTCCAGACCGGGTCGTCGTGCTTCTGAGCAGGGTGAGCCGGCGGGGTCCATTCGGCGAGGAAGTCGGTGAGGACTTGAGATTTGATTGCCGTCCTTGAGGCGTATGTCAGTGAGAACGGGGCGAGCTCGGCAGCCCACTTGCCGATGCGCCCTGTGGATTCCTTGTTGTGCAGCATCTCCGCCAGTGGGAACGAGGAAGGCACTGTGATTGGATGGGCCAAAAAATAATGCCAGAGCTTCCTGGAGGCCATGACCAACGCGTAAGCAAGCTTTTCCAGCTCGGTATACCTCGTCTTGGCGCCTTGAAGGGCTTCGGAGACAAAGTATGCGGGCCGTTGCACGGCGCCTTCCTCTAAGACGAGGACGGCACTGACCGCTGTGGCTGAGGCGGCCAGATAGAGCAGGAGGGGAGCCTCTGGTGCTGGGGCGACCAGAGTGGGGAGACTCGTCAGGTGTTTCTTGAGCACGTTGAAGGCCTCCGCACAGTCACCATCCCAACGAAATCCGTCGCACCCGCGGAGTGTCTTAAAAAATGGCAAACCCCGCTCCGCCGCCCTGGATAGGAAGCGGCTCAAGGCTGCCATGCGGCCCGCCAGCCTCTAGACTTCCCTCGTCGTCTTGGGCGGCTCCATACCCAAGGTAGCGTCGACCTTATCAGGGTTCGCCTGGATGCCCCGCCCAGACACGAGGAATCCCAGGAGTTTGCCTGCCTGCACGCCGAAGACGCATTTGTCGGGGTTGAGCTTGATGCCGGCTTTCCTGAGGTTGGCGAAGGTCTCCTGAAGGTCCCGGCCATGCAGAGCGAGCTGCCGGGTTTTGACTACCACATCATCGACGTAGGCCTCGACGTTCCTCCCGAGCTGGGCGGCCAGTGCAATGGCGACGAGGCGGGTAAAGGTAGCGCCGCGTTCTTCAAGCCAAAGGGCATCCTGATGAAACAGAAGGTGCCGATTGGTGTGATGAAGCTAGTCTTGCTCTCGTCGTCCTCCGCCATGTATACCTGATGGTAACCGGAGTAGGCATCTAAGAAACTCATTAGCTCGCACCCCGCGGTGGCGTCGACCAATTGATCGATGCGCGGCAAAGGGTAATTATCCTTTGGGCACGCCTTGTTGAGCACCGTAAAATCGATGCACATACGCCAGGCCCCGCGAGCCTTCTTGACCAATACTGGGTTGGCGAGCCACTCTGGGTGGGGGACCTCGCGGATGACCTCGGCTCGAAGAAGCTTTGCCACCTCCACCTTGGCCGCCTGCTGCCGATCCATGGACATGCGGCGAAGCTTTTGCTTGACCGGCTTGGCGTCGGGGCGGACCGCCAAACGGTGCTCGATTATGGCGCGGTCCACGCCCTTGATATCTTCTGGTGACCATGCAAAGATGTCGGTGTTGTTTCGAAGCACCTGGAGCAAATCTTGCTCGACCTCTAGGGGGAGCCCCTCACCAATAGACACAAACTGCTCCTCCGCCTGGAGCGGCACCCTTTTGACTCCGCCCTCGGGCTGAGGCTTGGGCGTCCATCCCGGGGCGGAGGGCGCGTCGCCCAGCACGTCCGGTAGGGCGTGCACCGGGCGATGCAGACCGTGGCTGCCGACTTTGATGCGCCTGGCAAGGTCTTGGTCGCCGAAGACGGTGATGACACCCTCCGGGCCCGGGAGCTTCATACATAAGAAGGCGTGGTGTGGGACCGCCTCGAAGGAGTTGATGGCGGGCCGTCCCAATATGACGTTATAGGGGTGTGCGATGTCCACAACGTCAAAGATGACATGGTGGGTCCGGATGTTACTCTCCTGGTGGAGCGTGACGGGGAGGGATACCTGCCCTATGGCCTGCAGCGGCTGGCCTCCGATGCCCTGAAGCGGAGCTCCCGCCTGCTCCATGCGACTTCGGTGGGTTCCCATACGGTCGAGGGCCCCTGTGAACAGGATGTTCGCAGAGCTCCCCCCGTCGACAAGGATGCGCCTGACGTCGCAGCCCGCGATGTGGGCCTGGATGACCAAGGGATCATGGTGAGGGAACTCCACGCCCCTAGCGTCATTCACGGTGAAGGTGATGTTGCGGGGCGGCAGCCACGATTGCGGCTGCTCCGCGGGGGCCCCTGATAAGGAGCCTCCAGTGATGACGTTGACGGCGTGGCACCGTGCATCCTCCCTGGCTTGCGAGGGGCTGCCCCTCGGATGCCGCTCCTGGACCTCGGCAGGGAGCCGAAGGGGCGAGTCCCGGGGTGCGGCCATCGCCCGTTGCAACTCCATAACCGCGGCGCACGTCTTCGTGTAGTGATTACCATAACCGTGCACCTCGCACCATTTTCCGTAATAGAGTTGCTCCTGCTCCGCCCGGGGTCGCTCATCGCGGCCGAGTTCGCCTTCGCGACCTCGAAGGGCATTTTCGATGACGAAGGTATGGCGGGCCTTTTGCGGTCTGCGCTGGTGACGCCGGGGCTTGCGTCTGCTCTTTGGAGAGCCTTCCGGCTCCCCGGTGGTGTTGCTCCCAGGGGGGTCCTCCCAGGGCTGTCGACTGCGGGCCTGCTTGGAAGGGTCGTCGCCCACGACCCCGTCGTATGTCGAGCGTGTCGCTTGAGCAAGATCGAGGGTGGAAGTGTTGCGTCTCCGCGCATCTTCCTCAGCCCGCGCGTATCCCTCCATCTTGTCGAAGAGCTCTGCCCTTTCCGGCGCGGGCTCTGGCGTGGCCCCTGGCGCGGCCTGCTGGCTTCGAGCCGCTTGCATGTCACGGACAGCTCCGCGAAGGTCCCCTAGCTCCCGCTGGAACGCGTTGAGGGCCGCCAGCAGCACGCCTTCTACTGCCAGCGCAGGCGGGGCTGCCGCTGCGCCCCGCGGGCGGGTCGACGCGGGTACGGTCACTGCGATGCCGATGGCGGGGTCGGTCGTCGCGGTGTCGACGGCGGGGTCGGTCGTCGCGGTGTCGACGGCGGGGTCGGTCGTCGCGGTGTCAACGGCGGGGTCGGTCGTCGCGGTGTCGATGGCGGGATCGGTCGTCGCGGTGTCAACGGCGGGGTCGGTCGTTGCGGCACGAGCGTCGACGTCCTCGACTGCTGCGACCACGCCGCCACCCGCGCCCGCGACAGCCGACGTCGAAGCCTTAGAGCTCACGCAACGCCCCGCCCCAGCCGTCTTCTTTCCCTTCGCCGCCGTCGTCGAAGCCTTTTCCGGTGCCATCCTCCTTCGAACTTCAGGCTTACTCCCGTCCTCCCCACGGACGGCGCTAACTGTTGTGGTTACAGACCAAACAGAGAGAGAGATGGTAGTGGAGAGTGATGGAGATGAGTAATGGCTTGGGTTCTCCCCATGGCCTGTATTCCATATATATACATGGGGAGTGCTTTTACAATTATACCCTTACAGCTGATCATCCCCCTCAGGGGCATTTATGTCATTACACATGGCCTATTCTGGGCCTTATAGCCTCCTATCAGGCCTGCTGGGTTTAGGTGGGGGCCACCCCTACAACACTAACCTATACTATCACGCCATATCCCCTAGCATGATAGTAGCTACACAATTGCATATTAGTGGCTCTCAGTGCCAGATACTATCATGCCATAGCCCCTAGCATGACAGTAGTTGCAAAATTGCATATCAGTGGCTCTCAGTGCCAGGTCTTGTCACGCCAGTTCCCCTGGCATGGCAGACTATCACACGCAGGAACCTGCCGTGATAGTACTTGCAAAATTGCTCATCGGTGGCTCGCACTGCCAGTCTTGTCACGCCAGTTCCCCTGGCGTTATAGTACCATAGTGTCATGTCAGGTTTCCTAGCGTGACAGTAGCTATGAGATTGCATATCGGTGGCTCGCAGTACCAACAGGCACTTGTGACAGATCCACTATGGCGGGCATCATTGTTATGACTAACGACAATGAATTTTTCGAAAGGTTGCTCCTCCATTGGGGGGCATTACAAAAGATGGAGAGTAGAATTTAGTTCGTCTGTGTTCCAATTCACCACATCCAAATTGTTTGCCACATCCTCTACAATGATTCTCCTCTGCACCGCCACTTCCAACAATCGGATCTGAGATGCAAGCACAACATCCTTGTATGTGTCCCAATCATCGTCGGACAAAATTGGCACCAAACAGGTGTGAACCTTAAAACCCACACCAGCATCATATTGCCCCTGCAATCCGACAATGACCCCGGGCTCATCCCATCCAAAGGTCGACTTAATCCTAATCACAAGAGTTTGAAAGTCTGATGATTCGCAAAACAAAAGAACGGTCACTTCCATACCACCAAAGTCGACATCAATACCCATTTCACTAATCGGCCCATCGGTAAATACACGTACAACTTTATCCTTCTACATCCAACAAAATATTGCAAAGTCAGTACCACATGCCATATGTACGAAATATCACAATGGAGGGGTTTTTTTCCTACTTATGACCTGAAAAAGGATATTATTTCAAATGGATTCACAAACTAGCATTTTGAAACTTCAACATTACCAAATAGCTACTGGATATTATTCCTACGCCTCGCCTGTATTATGGATATTACTGCTACACCTCACCTGTATTATGATACTTCTTATGTAACTAGATGATATGATATTCTGAGGTTTACAGAAAGCACATGTCGATACTCCATTGTTTACATTCACTATGAAGTGAAATTAAATAGCTACTTCAGAATTTGTAGAATTACAGGTCGGACAAACAATAGAAAGATTATTGAACTAGGTGGATGGAAATCCCCCCATTCCGTTGCTGACAAAATGCATGAATTCATTTATGCATTAAGCTAATGGTTAGACCATCTTGTTGACTTGCTCTGTATGTATTCTCTGTCCTTTGCTATCAGAGCAGTTAAATGAGCATATAACAGACCATTTCGATATACTAGTGAGATACTTAAATTACGGGGCTAAGGGTCCTCGGAAAGTTTAAATATAGGCATCAATAAACAAAGGAAAGGTCATGAGACTAAGGTAAATACTAAATACACATGTGTATCATTGCAATTTGCAACTGAAAAATATTAGGTGCTTCACGTGCAAATTGCGTGATGATACCAACTGCCTTGTCCAAAGCAATCTAACAGAAATACCTAAGGAGAGCTATTTCCAAATCCTAACATCCAACAGTAGGTCCTCCTCAAAACTCCATGTCATGGTTTAGTTGTTATTGTAGACTGGACTAATTAATTATTCATAGACAATACTATTACGTGGACATCGTGAGTGAAACCTTCACTAGAACACTAATCTGATCCCGCAAGCAGAGTTGCATCGGTTTGACGGTTTTTACCTGACTACTACTATATGCGAAGTAAATTACTTCCCCAACCACCGAACTAAAATTGCAGACTGCTACTAACAAACCAGATGTAGCTACTCTATGACACAGTTCACAAGCACACAACGTCTTAATTCACAACACAATCGCAGGGATTTCATGGCTAGGTCGATTACCCGTGGAGGTGGAGATCTTGAAGGTGGCGGGCTTGCTGCAAACGACGGGCTTGCGGACGATCTCTACGCTGCTCACCTTCACCAGGGCTGGAGGGGGCCGGGGGGCTGGAGGGGGGCGGCGGGGCTAGAGGGTGCTAGGGGCTGGAGGGGGCGGCGGGACACGGGTCGCCAGAGAACGCGTCGGGGGAGAGGACATGGGGGGAAATGGTGACTGGAGCGGCGGCCGTGTCACTCCAAATCTCGTGGTGTGATAATCTCCTCCTGTCATGCCAAGTCTCCTGTGGTGACAAAAGGTTATCACGCCACGAGTTACAACGTGAGAGATGCCACGCAAGTCTTCACGCTGGCACGACGCGTGACCAAGGACTTGTATGGTAGTTTTGGTCACGTCTTTATGGGTGGCATGATAGAACGTTTGACCACGTCACTGGGATCAAAATTGAAAATAAAGTTCATCAGGATTAACTTTAAAATAATTTTTAAAAAGATTAAATAAAAAATCTTAAATACGAAGCGTCGAGGCGGATGGGGATCGCTTCCCCTTTCACCCAATCCGGAATCCAGGGCGATGGCGCTCGCAAAGGCCAAGGAGACCGTCGCCTCCGCTTCCGTCATCGTCTTCAGGTCTCCCTCTCCCCCTCCCTCCCTCTCTCTTATCGATGGCTCCTGCCATTAACAAACACTACTGAACTCTTTTGAGAGGAGAACAAATACTACTGAACATGGAAAATTAGTTCTTGAGAAATGAAAAGGGGAAGGTGAAGGAAGAAGAAGAGATCCTATCGCTATTTCCATCTCTTTTCCTTGGTCTTCCGCTCTTTGTTCCCTCCACGTGAGTGCACTTACCTTTGGTTTTTCTTTTTCATGGTTCTCTTATGAAATCCTAAGTAGACTGGAAGCAGGATGGTAGTACCAATAGCTGATATTGAACTTTCCAGGTGAAAAAGGTACCTTATTTTGCCTGTCCTGGAGTATTTCTGTTGCAGTGTTTTCTCGGAATAGAGTACAAACAGAGTTTGAGAGCTTACAGATGTGATTTAAGTAAGATCATATGTGGCAGGATATTGCCTCATTAGATTGCTTGGTTAGAGCAACTCTAGCAGGGCCCCTACTTGAGCCCTCAAAACCAAATTTGAGGGCTTGAGGCAAAAACAGAGGTCCAGCAGGGCCTCTACTTGAGCCCTCAAATTTGAGGGGGCCCTCAAATCCCCCCTCCAGCCCTCATTCCTGGAGGCTCTAGGCCAAGCCCTCAAACGACAGTTTCAGTCTGTTTTCCTGCGCACCTTCTGTCCCACTCGCCCCCTCCCCGCCCGCGCGCGCCGCAGTTTTCCCAGCCCGCGCGCACCGCCAGCCCACCCCCCGCCCGCGCGCGAGACTTCCCCGCGCTCCTTCCTTCCCCGTGCGGTCCTTCCTTCTCCGTGCTTCTGTCGCCCGCGACTTTCTTCCCTGCGCGCGGCTTTTTTCCCCACGCGCGATGCCCGTACCACGTACGCGCACCGCCCGGCATCCCCGCCCGCCTCCGCGACTTCTTGTCCCTGGCGCCCGCCTCCTTCCCCTCCCCGCCCTTCCCCGTCGAGCCCCGCGGATACAGCTCCCTTCCCCGGCGGCGTGACCCTCGTCCGGATCTGGCAAGTCCGGCGAGCCCTCTCCTCGGCAACTCCCTTTCCTAGGCAGCGCGATCCTCGCCGGCGCGACCCTCGCTCGCGAGTGCGAGCCCCTTTTCGCGCCCCTTTTCTGTCGAGACATGGCAAGTTAGTCAACGAGGAAGAAGATGAAGAAAGAGGATGACAAACGGGTCCCGCGTGTCATTCCCTACTAGAATGAACTTGAGGGCCCTGATTTGAGAGTTTCTGCTGGAGTTCAATTCAAAAAACAGGGCACTCAAAAATAGGGGGAGCCCTCAAATCAAAAGTAGGGGTTCTGATTTGAGGGCTCCTGTTGGAGTTGCTCTTAGGCACTAAGACTAGAGAAACACTGTAGGTGGCAAGCAACCAATCATGAATCGTTATCAATTTCAGTGCTATCACCAGAACCTCAGATTTGTTGCTAGTGTTGTTTACTTGCTGTGAGCAAAACATATTCTTCCGTGCTCCCAAGGCACTACTCATCTGCTGCCGAGCGATAGTTGTACACGCATGATATTTTTCCGTGCTCCCAAGTGCAAGGCACTACTCATCTGTTGCCGAGCGATAGTTGTACACGCATGATAAACATCTTTTTAAGACGAATCTCATGATAAACATTTAACATTTCCAAAGTTCCAATTGCTTCCTAGTTCATATGTTGGCTCTGCCTAGTGATTACCATCATGGGATTTGGGAGAAACTATTAGTGAACTAATCTGTTTTATCTTTTATGAAGGTGCTGGATCCGAGCTGCAGTCGGCTCTTGCTGAATGGACTGGACAAAGGACTGTTTCAAATGTCTTCATCAATGGGAAACACATCGGTGGCTGTGATGGTGACATCACTATGCTTCTATGAGTTTGAATACCGAATTACTGACCACCCAGTCTTTTATATGCTAGACTTTGCTATACAAGCGCTTGCTTGGTCGCGATTGGATTACTCAGAAGTTACCTGACATGTCAATACCTTCTGTGGTAGATACTGTGGCGTTGAACAATGGAGGGAAGCTGGTGCCTCTGCTGACTGAGGCTGGAGCAATCGCCAGTTCTGCTGCGAAGACGACTAGCACTGCTTAGTTCGACCTGAGAGTTGTCCCGGGTTATGAAATAAAAAAGGTGGGAGGTTTGGCAGGTTCAGAACTTGTCGCTGTCTAGTATCCTACTTCAGAACTTGTTGCTATCTAGTATCCTGAGTAACTGTTTAGTCTCCGTGTGAAACTCCTAGACTTCAATCAAATCATCTGTGCCCTAACAGTGTCTCTAGATGTCAACCCCAAATGATTGTCGTTCTTCTGGACATACGTATGCCATCTTATTTTCTTTCTGCTACTGTAAGGAAGCTATCAACGCTGAGACTGGATTCCATTTCAGTTCCTGGCCGTGCAGGACATTCATTACCTGTTCTTTTCGGCTGCGGTGTATGACTTTTGGTTGAAATTTTTTAATTTTGGCTGTTTACGGTACAGATTATGGAGAGACAGATACTCATTTGCGATTTTGGTTGGTACAGATGTTGGGTTTTTAACGTGTAGATCGTTTAACTTATAGACCTCGTTTTGAGAAAATACTCCGTTTAAAAGCTAAGTACTATAACAAAAGTCAAAAGCCGTCAGCTTTTGACGTAAAGAACATGCCCTCAAGATGAAGCCAATAATTCGAGAAGCCAAAATGCAACAGATATGTCGGAATCTGCAGAACAATTCCTGGTACGAAACAGCACCGGAAGTGCAATTACTTTTCTTCTTTTGAGGTGGGCCGGCTAGGTTTTGGGCTTGAGACTGGCCCAGATCTTCAAGGTTAAAAGCACCCCTGTATTGCCAGGGCCGTAGGCCGTCATGTCCGGGACACCACTTCGCCGTGCAGGAGGACGACACATCGCGTGACGAGATGTCCGTTCACCTTTCAGATTAGTAAAAGGACAGAGTAGTAAAACAAAAACTCAGTGCCTAGTGCGCCCTTCTGTGTTTACCTTCTTTTCCGAATGATTAGATGCTGAGTAGTGGGTACGAGAAAAAGCAGAATCGACCCGTCGCACAATGCAAGAAAAGTGCATCGGAGGTGTCCTCGATGAAACACACTCCCGTTACATCGATCGATCCTCGCAATCTTTTGAACTTCTATATGGCAATGGAAGATGTTCCTTGCAAAGATCTTTGCATGCATGCTATGCTAGCTTGCTAGTTAGATATGAATCTCGGACAATATGCAAATTTATGGTTTTGTATTTGTAAATTGCCTGATTTTTTTTCTTCGTTCTAAGTCAATTTTTCGTGGCCATTAATTTTGTACGAAAATTAGTATGTTATGTGATTGGATGTTGATCTAATGGATAAAAATATGACTTACGCTTAAGAAAAATTCAGCGACCTTACAAATAGACAACCTTACAGATTTAACTTTTGAGTTTGGATTAGTTCGCCTAAAAGCATAAGTTATATGCTGAAGTAAAGTGGACAACATAATGTCGTAGGGATACTCACATCCCCTAGGTGTCAAGATACTAGTGAGCCCTTAGAAATACTAGATGCGGAAGCGTGGTGCCACGTCGTCCTACCTACTATGTGGACAAAAAAAAAGTAGACAATTCATAATGAAGATTTTTTTGTAAAAATTAAGACTTAATTACATAGAAAGAGGCATTTTACAAAAAAAAATCAAGAATCGATGCGTAATTCTAGGAAAACTGTGGGTTTTTATTCCGTGATAGGCCAATGGGTTGGAATCTAGGTGGTTGACAAATGTGTTCGGAACATCGTGGTTAACCAACATGGTCGAAACATCATGGCCGACCAATGTGGTCGAAACATCGCAGTGGAAGGAAGGTGGTTGAAATACGTGGTCGGATTAATATGATCAAAATATCGTGGTCGAACCATTCTTCTCGTAATTACGTGATCAATTTAACGTGTTGTCACAACGTGGTTAAAGCATTCTAGTAAAAAACGCGATCAAAGAAATGTGATCGAAACATCATGGTCGATCCACGTGCTCGAACTAACATGGTCAAAACATCATGGTCGAAACCTCGTGGTCGAAACATCATGATCGAAAATATCATAGTTGAAAAAGCATGATCGAACGAATGTTGTCGAAACATCATGATTTTCACAACGTGGTCGATCAAAGTGGTCAAAACATCATGGTCGGTACAACGTGGTCGACCGAACATGATTGAACCAGCGTAGTTGAAACAATATGGTCGAACCATCGTGGTCGACACAGCGTGGTCGAGCCATCATGGTCGACACAATGTCGCCGACCAAAGTGGTTGAAACATTGTGATTGAACCATCGTGGTTGAAACAACATGGTCAAAACATCCTGCACGAAAATATCATGGTCAACCCAAGCGGTCAAAATATAGTGGTCAAAATAGAGTGGTCAACCTAACATAGTCGAACCAAGGTGGTGGAAACAACATGGTCAACAAAGTGGTTGAAACATCGTGTTCGATACAACGTGGTCGACGGAAGTGATCGAAAACTCACGGTCGAAAATATCATGGTCAAACCAGCATGGTCAACCTAACGTGGTTGAACCAAGATGGTAGAAACACCGTGGTCGACCAACGTGGTCGATACAATGTGGTCGAAACATGGCAGTCGAAACAACATGGTCAAATGTATCGTGATCGAAACACGTGGTCAAAACAACATGGTCGAACGTATCATGGCCGACTGAAGTGGTCGAAACTATCGTGGTTGTACCAACGTAGTCGAAACAACATATTCAAATATATCATAATCAAAATATCATGGTCGAAATAGTGTGGTTGACCTAAGGTGGTTGAACCAAGGTGGTGAAAATAACATGGTTGACAAAAGTGGTTGGAACATCGTGGTCAACAAGCGTGGTCGAAACAACATGGTTGACCTAACGTGGTTCAACCAAGGTGGTGGAAACAATATGGTTGACCAAAGTGGTCAGAACATCGTGGTCGAACCAGCGTGGTCGATACAACGTGGTCAAAACATGGTGGTCGAAACACCATGGTCGAAACCTCTTGGTCAACTGAAGTGGTCAGAACCATCGTGGTTGAACAACCGTTGTTGACTGAAGTGGTCAAAACCTCATGGTCGACCGAAGTGGTCAAAACCATCTTGGTTGAAACTTCGTGGTCAACTAAAGTGGTCAAAACCATCATGGTCGAACAATCATGATCGAAACATCCTGATCGACAAAATCATGGTCGAACCAGCATGGTCAACCGAAGTGTTCGAAACATGGTGGTCAAAACCTTGTGGTTGAAAATACCGTTGTAGACACAACGTGGTCAAAACAGCATGGTCGAACATATTGTGCTCAAAACCTGCTCAAAACCTCGTGGTCGAAATAACATGGTCGAATGTATCATGCTCCAAACCTCGTGGTCGAAATCCTAGTCAAAACAATCATGGTTGGACCAACATGGTTGAAATATCGTAGTCGTAACAACGTGGTTGAAATATCGTGGTCGGCACAACGTGGTTGACCTAACATGGTTGAAACAACCTGGTCGAACTATCGTGGTCAACACAACGTGGTCAAACCAACGTGGTCGAAATCTCATGATCGAAAATATCGTGGTCAAACTAGCGTGGTCAACCCAAGTGGCCAAAACAACGTGGTCGACCTAACGTGGTTGAACAAAGATAGTGGAAACACCATAGTCAATCAACGTGGTTGAAACATCGTGGTCGATACAACGTGGCTGACCCAAGTAGTCGAAACATGTTGGTCAAAACAACCTGGTAAAAAATGTCATGGTCAAACCAAAATGGTCAAAAGATCCTGGTCGAAACAACATGGTCGAATATATCATGGTTGAAACCTCGTGGTTGACCGAAGTGGTCGAAACATCCTGGTCAAAACTATCATGGTCGAACCAACGTAGTCGAAACAACATGGTCGAACATATCGCGGTCGAAACAACATGATCGAACATGTTGTGGTCGACCGAAGAGGTTGAAATAATCGTGATCGAACCAGCGTAGTTGACACAACGTGATCGACCGAAGTGGTCGAAACCTCGTGGTCGAAAATATCATGGTCAAAATAGCACGATCGACCTAAGTGGTTGAAACATGGTGGTCGAAATAGCATGATGGACCTAACGTGGTGGAACCAAGGTGGAAGAAACAACATGGTCGACCAAAGTAGTCGAAACAATCGTGGTCGAAACAACGTGGTCGACACAATGTAGTCGAACGAATGTGGTGGTGTAAACAAAAGGGCTCATAATAAGGATATTACATAACATTTTCAAAACTACGTAAGCAGAATACAGAAGGAAAAATGTGTATTAAATATACATGAATAAGCACATACATATGGAGTATGATACATGATTCGAAGAAAGCTATGATTACCAAAGTCTATGTATGTGCTGGTTGTATGTAGTAAGAAAGTAAGTATTTTTACAAAATCCTAAGAGGTTACAAAAGTGTATTATAGAAAAGAAGCAGTTATAGTAACAGGAGGTATTAAATACACGAAAACACTTCTTTATATACTACATTTTTTATTTTAGCAGAAGGAACGACTTGCTAATCTTCGATTAACATTGTCAGTCCTGAACTTGATGTAACTGGCTATGGTCAAAGCGTCGTACTCGAAGCGTCGTGGTCTGCAGCATGATCAAGAACATGATCGAAGCGCTGTAATCGAAGCGTTATAGCAATCGGCCTCGACGACTGCTTCAACTATGGCACTTCGACCATGAACCTTTTTTTCTAAAAATTACTTGAAACGTTATTGTTTATGTCGCGGTCGAGAATGTCATCAAAGCGCTATGGCAACCAGCCACAATGACTGCTTCGACCACGGCATTTTGTAGTCGCAATGCGCGATGACGAAACCGACGTGAACATTCGCGAGAACACACGGAGCTCACCCAAAGATTGTGCATCGCGCAGTCCGCCCAATCGAACGGCTGACATAGACGCAGGGTAAAGAAGAGTATTCAGCAAAACAGAGGACCTTTTCGCAATCCAATGACGTAGTGCAGGGAGAGGCCGGGAATCCCCGGGTTTAATATAGAGACTATTAGTACGTGCATGATCAAATTTTATATTGTACTTAGGGGGATGTACCAAAATGATATATATATGAAGCATGTTCCGTATTCCCGGGAGTACGTACGCCTACTTTTAATATACTATTTATATGAATATTTTATTTCTCTTTATCACTTTCGGTATACTTAAATAGTAATTTTAAGATATTCTAATGTGACTTGGTTGAAAATATATCATCAGAACCCTTTATTTTTGCTATGTATTCTTTTGCATGCATAAAAATACTATATACGCAAATTATGCTATAAAAAATGGATTTTTATGAAATTTCTCAAGGAACTCACCTTGGAGTATATTATAATCATTATTAGAGTATACTCAAATAGATAAAGAAGTATAACCACACCATTAAAATAGTATATAAGAAGTGAAAATACGTACTCCAAGAATTATGGAACCATTTATATATATAGGACGCTGCAATAGGGTACCATGGTGTCTGGGCACCAAGCCTCCTTACCTTTGGATTGCTTTTAAATACTTGCAAGTGCAATGATGTATAATATATCAGGCAAAACCATTAACATTCATTTAATTCGAAAAGGCATCGATTTGGAAAGAAAGACATTGATTTAGCATACTGAATCAATCATAAATGGAAAGTCTCAATCATGGAGCCTGAGCACCATGGTACCCCTGTTGTATGTATGTATGTTGGTTGTATGTATATGTGTATATGTGTGTGTATGTGTGTATGTATGTTCCGTCCGTCTCCTTTCATTCATTCACTCACCACTATCAATATACCTAACACTTTCGGCTTCTTTGTCTTTTGGTCCATAATGACAGAAGGTTTGTTATATCCATTGTTTAGCCTTGATGCTATAACATATACTAGCAGCATAGGCGCGGCGACACGCCACGCCAGCCACCGTGTGCACCGAAGTAAAAGAGGCGATAATTTGTGAGGAGTTTTTAAAAAAAATCGAGGGCACATGCGTATTTTCGAAAAAGTTAAATGGTTTTTTTCGTAAGAATTGAGGACCCGTATGTAATGAAATGAGGACCCGTACGCAATTTAGAAAACCGCGGGGCGCCATCCTGCAAATTGGAGGGGGTTTTTCAGAAAAATTCGCCGCAAAAAAACCGCCAGGGACCTTTTCGTTAGGAAAAAGGACCTATTTGCGAGGAAAAAGGACCTGTACGTAATTTTCAGAAAACTCAGGGGAAGTGCCTCCACCGGCCGTACGCAAAACCGGGCGACACGCGCCGGCCGAGGGAGCGGGCGGGGTCGACGTGGCCTCGCGAGGGGGCCGGAATCCCTCCGGCTATAATGGGGTAGGTATTCATACTTCAATAGTAACCATAGGTTTTTCAGACTCAGTAATTACTAACAGTATGGAATTGAAGATCGTTAATTATCACCGCAAGAACCAATTTTAACACCCTCGCATGCATCTCCTTATTATTTTAGGGAATTGCTAAATAACACTTGAGAGTATTTTTTTTAGACTCAGAGCACTTACATTTCTCTCCTATATATGCACCATTTCTAAAAAAAATATGAGTTCTTCGAACCACAAAAAACACTCAAATCCTCCTTCTCCATGTATACACCTCTACAAAAAAATTATGAATGCTCCGAACCACAAAAATACTCAATCCCCCTTCTTCCATGCATATAGCCTCTAAGAAAATTTGAGTATTTTAAATCACAAAAAACACTCAAATACTTCTTAGACACCGCCAATATTTTATCGGGCTAGGAGAACTAGATCGCTAACTAGGGGAAAAAATCTTCCATTTTTTCTTTAGATCTTATCTGATTAGACCATAATTTCAACTCATCTATATAAATAAACCAAGATGTTAGTTTAAACTAGTCACATGCTTATACATTGTAATAAAATTTATTAGATATATAGAGAATCATCTATAGAAAAGGACTACTCTAATCGATTGGAAAGTGAAGAGTGATAAGAAATTAATAATAGAATAACTAGAGAAGAAGAGACATACGTTGATTAACTCGCCCTTTTATAATAATAATGATACCTAGCCCGACCGTCCGGCCGGTCGGGAACGAGCCTCCCAAACAAACAATGCCTAAAAGAGAGCTCCAGAGCTTTAACGTGTCATCAACTCAGCTACTGCAAAGTGGACGTACGATAGTTGTTGTTCCATCCTTATCAATCAGCACCACAAGTACTCGCACCTCTCTTCCTTTCTCTGTGCGAGAAGCCTACAAGGCATGCAGCGAGCAGGCTAACGGAGGGAATATAATCTACCACAGCGTCCACGCCCCCCCGTCGACGTCATCGACCACATCTTCCAGGTTCCACAGGCTCCCCCACGTGGCACCGTCCTCCTCGCTCGAGCCGTACTCCTCGCTCGTCGACGCGCAGCAGCTGCCGCCACCACCGCCGCAGCCACCGCTCTGCCCGCCGCCGCCGTGGAGGACGACGCAGGACATAGGGCACATGAAGTCCATGATGACGTCGTCCTGCATGATCAGGATGTCCTCGTGGCCGGCCAACGTCGGCGCCGCGCCCACATCGCCCATGCCGCCGTCGTCGACGACGACGATGCCGGTGCGCGCGCCGCCGTGCGGGTACTCGTCCTTGCCTTGGCCCTGCAGCTGCAGCTGCTGTTGGCTCTGCATCTCGCGGCGCTGCTTCAGGAACCGCGCCCTCGCGCGCTCGATGTTCTTGGACGGCTTGCCCTCCTTGAAGTGCGTCCTCCAGTAGTTCTTGATCTCGTTGTCCGTCCTGCCGGGGAGGCTGCGTGCGATCGTCGACCACCTGCATGTATGTGTGACCGAATCTTAGCACAGCAACGGCAAGTTAATTATCTCATGCTGCATGTGAGAACGATCCTGTACTATCAGTACCTGTTCCCCCACAAGGCATGGAGCTGGACTATGATGCTCTCCTCCTGTTGTGTGATCTTGCCTCTCTTTAGATCAGGCCTCAGGTAGTTAACCCACCGCAGCCTGCAACTCTTGCCGCTCCTCTTCAGCCCTGCAGCAACACAAGGCCAAATGGAAAATGGATCTCAGACAGTAAGTCGCCACCCATCTGCTACTGCGTATACATAGTTAACCTCGCCACCAATAAAAATGCACCACATAACCGATGCCATCACAAATTGATGGTTAATCTTACCAGCCAGAAGCTTTCAGTAAGTACTTATGTGCTGAGTACTTTTAATGCGCACCAACTCACTCAAATAGTGCTTTTCGTACGCTAAACCAACTCACTCAAATAACTAAGCATTTCGGAAACACTACCCATTCTAATTATACATTAACACACTGCTTACCAACTCTACAACGTGGATGCACGAGTTCAAGTCCACCCATGAGACAATTTCAATCTTAACTTCTGTTGGATTTTTTTAACGTGGATCATTGAAAGGTCACGATAGCTCGTAGGTGTCTAAAATTGATTGATTGGTGCATGAAACTCAAAGGGAATTTCAGATCTCTCTACGTACAAGTCATGATCAGCATATCAGCATCATAGAACAGGTATGTGTAGAGGCTAGCTGTGACCGACTTATGGGCTTGTTCTTTTTTGCTGAAGCTTATGACTTTTGGTTGCGGCTTATGACCTTTAAGTTGTTTGTGCGAGAGATTACAGAGTAATAGAAACTTACATATAGTTTTTGCCGATATAAATGAAGTCAGTACAGTATGTACTACAATTAACTAGTAAATCCTATCTTAAAAAAAAGATATTCCGTTTAAAACCTAGTTACTGTAGAAAAGCCAAAAACAGCTTTTAGAAACCGAAAAAAACAAGCCCTATATGAAAGCTGAGTATGAGAAACAACATTGGCGGGAATTAAAGAATACGATGGGGAGATTAAGAGAAGAATTTTTAGCGGAAGATAGGAAAATCCATCGAAGACAAAAACACACGTTAGACAGATGCAAGAATACCGTACAGGATAGAATTGCCTCTGCTTAGCTGAGTTGCAAGTTGTCACTTGAATATCCTAAATCCTAACTGAATACCTAAAGCCATGTTCATATTAACTTCTAAAAGTTATTTTTCTATAGTAAATAATTTTTTATAATACCTAACTTTTAAACAAAATATCTTTTTAAGACAAGGTTTACTAGTTGATTATAGTACACTCTAATAACTTATTTTTTATTAGCTAAAATCACATATAAATATCTTCTCATGTGATTTCTCTATAAACTATTGTTGTTTAAAAGTAAAAAAACATCGAAAAACCAATATGGAAGGCACTAAGGTCAACCACTGACTGGTTGACTCCCGTGCAACTTGCAAACCCAATCATTTGCAAGTTGCAAACCGGTTGGCTCGTACTTGATCTCCACGTGAAGCGAGAAAATCAAGTAAAACATCTCAGAAGAAGCAGAGAGAGAGAGAGAGAGGAGAGCTTAATTGAAGATGAAATCTGCTCATGATTGTGTTGGTGTCTACGTGAATCGTGATTCACTTAATTTCAGTACCTGTAAGCTTGGAGACGGAATTCCACCTCCCGTCCCCGTGCTGCCTCACATGCTCGATGAGCAGCCTGTCCTCGTGGCTTGTCCACGGCCCTTTCCTCCACCCGTCGTCCTGCCTTCCCCCCGCGAACTGCCCTTCCGCCATTGGCGCGCTCTTCAGCTAGCTACCTCCTCTGCTTAGCAGAAAGAGAGCTTAGTTTTTTACTCAAAAACGGCCGATGCTTCTGCTCTTTCCCTGGGAGATATTTGTGCTGGTAGGACACAACGAAGCTTAGCTTATCTACGACCGGGAGGAAGCAACCCCTCTTTCCTCTTATGCTGTCTCCCAGTGAGTGAAGGCCATGTAACGAGTGAGCCGCTGCCGCGTATATATGGGGCAGGAGCTAGCTCTGCTCTCTGTGCTCTGTGTCGCCATATGGCCACGTCGCTGTCAGGGGAATTCCGGCTCCACTATCGTGGAGATTTCCGAAAATGCCCACGGTAAATTTTTCGTTACCTTTTTCTTTTGCAGGCTCGGTGTCGTGCGGTGAGTTGCCGCGTGTTTCTTACGAAACCGCACAGGAGCTAGGTGGTAGCTTGCTCTCTCATGATATCTTAAAGAAAATCGAGGGTCTAATTTACAGCCAAACAAGTTACTGTACTATTAACAATGTCTTGAAGATTAGTCTACTTAGTAGCGACCATCGTACTAGTTACTAGGCAAACTAGCTTGGCTAGTGCCTACTGCCTAGTAGTACTGTTGATCAGAATGGGCAAGGGTTCAACCCTATCGATGCCAAGATTTTAGCAAGCATTAGCACCTCACATCACTTCTAAATTCCTTGGTGATCGACCAATATAATGACCAAATTCCAGTGATGCTAAGCGTTGGCACAATTTACAAAGCAAAATTTAGCACAAGCCCAAAAGGCCCGAAGCACCTTGCAAAACTTATCTTGGCAGGCTTTTCTAAAGTTGCCGCGTGGACAACTACGTTTGCTACAAGTGGTCGTTCATCGCGTGCAATAACGCTTTGATCAATGGCAATAGTACTTGTCGTGATCGTGCACTTTCCGACGCGTAAGTGAACTAAACTAATCCTAGTTTGACGGCCATGTATCACAGCAAATGCAGAAACTCTTGCATTCTCCTCACCTGGTCGCTTCAGTATGTTCTGAGCTGGCACGTACGCGGTTACAACGGATGTATGTGCTACGTTCCTTTGGTGCAAATTAAAGAATATAATAGTCTAATCCGATCATCTGATGATCTCTATCGAAAAAGACGCAAATCACACGAGGATGGCTTTGTCCAAGTGTATGTATATCCATATCCATTAGCTTAGCTCAGTGTAGTACTTTAGTATACATTACACGCGCGAACCTGATCTACAGTGCGGAGCTTGAAAAATGTTAATGGTGCATACTTCATGTAGGTGTCTTGTACAATAGATCATTTATAATAAAGAAAGACTAGATAACGGTATATCATGCGAGGTCTCGTATAATGTATTAATAATAGAGAAAGACTATAAATAATATATCGTGCCATGCGAACCTCAGGATAGGATCTAGTTATTGGAAATCTGGACACATTTGGATCCCTAAACACCCGAAATTCCACTTTTGGCCCCTAAATCAAAAAAATTCCGTTTCTGGACCCCTCCCGACCGCGCGTTCGCGAGCTGGTGCCACGTGTCCCGGACGCGCGGTCGGTGGCGCGGTCGCGCGGGCGGGCGGGCGGACGCGCGGTCGGCGGCGCGGTCGCGCGGGCGGGCGGCGCGGTCGCTCGGTCGGCGGCGCGGTCGCGCGGGCGGGCGGCGCGGTCGCTCGGTCGGCGGCGCGGTCGCGCGGGCGGGCGGCGCGGTCGCGCGGTCGGGCGGCGCGGTCGCGCGGGCGGCCGCGCGGTCGCGAGGCGCGGTCGCGCGGGCGGGCGGCGGTCGCGCGGTGGAGCGGGCGGTCGCGCGGCCGGCCGGGACACGTGGCGTCATCTCGCGAAACGCGCGGTCGGAAGGGGTCCAAAAACGGAATTTTTTTGGTTTAGGGGCCAAAACCGGAATTTTTGGGTGTTTAGAGGTCCACATGTGTCCAGATTTCTAGTTATTGAATCCAAGCATACAGCGACTTTAAGAACTGTCCATTAGGTGCAGATGTGCTTGGAGCCAAAACGAGAATTGGCGACAACATCATGGGCGAACTCAAGGGTGAGCTATGGGCAAGTAGGCATGGCAGCGAGGTGGACAACATGCTCAAAGCTAATGCGGGAGTGGGCTAGCGCTTGGTGAGCCACAATCCACGATGGCGAGCTAATTAAGGATACGGCGCAGGCATACTCTAAGAGCAGGTACAATAAAGCTTAGTCAACAGGCTATAGCAAATATAATATCAACAAAATATTACGTGGCAGAGAGAGAAAGGAAGAGAGAGAAGGAAGCTGGCTACTAAATTACAGCTAGCTATAGCACGTAAAAATATGCATTTCACTCTCTTACACGTGGGGCCAAATAGTTATTGTAATAGCTATCTTATTGTATGAACTATTTTTTTGAAGGCTATAGATGAAATAGACAAGTGTTATAGCCACTAGTTGGCTATACTATTGTACTTGCTCTAAGCTATGGCTGAGTCAAGAGCCCAAAACTTGCTTAAAACTTATGAAATATACATGGATTTTTGCCTTGTGAAACTTGTAATATGCTTAAACTTGATTGAATTTGGTTGATATTTTCCAAAACTTACTAAACATTTTTTAACTTCTCTTATTTTGTAGGGGAATTTGGTTGAAACTCCTAAAACTTCCAAAAAAAAAAGAAGGCATACACTCCTTATTCTCTTCTGTTCTCAAGTTAATTTGCCGGCCTTCGTCCGTGCTGATCTATCGGGTCCATGGGGTCAAGTCTAGCCCGACCGGTCGGTCAACATGGGGCCTAACCTAACTTGTACGCGCTTGCCTTGTGCGATGACTGGAGTCAAACCACACTGTGGCGCTGTCGCTGCCACTAGTGCTAGGCTTCGACTCTGAACGCCGACAAAGTGATCCAATCCAAGCAGATCTCTGTCTCTCACGTCACGCGTGCGCGTACTTTAGACTAGGGACTGAGTGGGGGGAGAAAGAGAGGGACCGTAATTAGCGACTGATCAATGTATGCAGGATTTGACACTTGTACCAGGACTTCAGTTTCTGCGATTAACACACGCTGCAAAGAGATGGTAAATACGCAAGTTTGTTCGGCGGCACCGCGGCACGGTTCGACATTACACGTTTGCTTCGCGGAAGACATCGCATGCGAAACCTAATTAATTAGGGTAGATCGAGCTCCATCTACTTAACCGTGATAATAAGAAGAAAGAGGATGGCGAGGAATCGATCTAACCTACGTGATGTAAGTAAGTCTGGCCTGTTTTTTCGCTGAGACTTATGATTTTTAGTTGTGGTTTATAGTTTTTGGGCTGTTCTTGCGAGAGATTACATAGTAACAGAAACTCATGTGCGATTTTTACCGATATAAATGAAGTCAGTACAGTATGTACTATAATTAACTAGTAAATCCTATTTTAAAAAGATACTTTATTTAAACGTTAGTTACTGTAGAAAATCAAAAGCAGAAACTGAAAGCTGAAAAAGAATATGATCTATATCATACCTGCAACACGTGTACAGAGACTCCGTCGCGCGACATGCATGGACGATCTATCAAGAGAGCCGGGCATGGGATAGGGCTCTAGATTTGATTCCTTCGTCATGTTTATCCCATACGAGATGCATCTTTGCATGAGTCCAGTCCAGGATTGCCGCCCACTAGTTAATTACCGGAGGGCAACTTTGGAACACCGCACGAATTACTTAGCGAGGAACCAAAACCCCATGTATCCAATATATGCCGCCCTAGCTTACCCCTTTGATCGAGACACATCCTCCCCGTCGTGGCATGCATCCAGTGCCAAAGAATAATGAGCCTGTACTAAGTTAAGTAGATTGATCATTACATCTCATCCGGATTTAAGTATGGGTACGGCCCCCGCCCTCCCATCCACGTACCCCCTCCGCGCAGCGCAGAGCCGTAATTGCCATGCCAATGTGCCCAGCTGCCTCCTTGACTCCTCCCTCGATGTATCTCACACCTCACCCAATCACCGACCAGTCAAAAGTTCTTGTTGGTTTCTTTAAAAATTAAAGTAAGCACAGTAATTTTTAAAACAGATTTTTTTTAAATAATCTTTTGAATTTAAAATTATATATATCATTCATATCGATGCCTTCGTTATTCACTGCCGTCAAAAAATATAAATAAAATGTACGAGTAAAAGAACGAAAAGGCTTCGAGGCGCCCGGCCCTCCCAAACACGTACCCCCCTCGGTGCAGCACAGAGCCGTAGATGCCATGCCAATGTGCCCTGCCTCCTTGACTCCTCACTGCTCCCTCGATGTATCTCACACCTCACCCAATCACCGACCAGTCAAAAGTTCTTGTTGGTTTCTTTAAAAATTAAAGTAAGCACAGTAATTTTTAAAACAGATTTTTTAAATAATCTTTTGAATTTAAAAATACGTATAATGTCTCTATTACTTACTGCTTGTCTAAAAAATACAAATAAAAATTACGAGTAAAAGAAGGAAAAGGCTTCGACGCGACCGGCGGCAAGTACGGCATGGATCACCTCATTTAACAAAGATGTACGACGCCCTCGTTGGCAGCTCGCGCGCGCGGCCGTCGCTGCCACCAATTGACGGTAGGTGCGCTGCGCTGTTGCGCCGACGGGCGGCCACTCGGCCTGTCACGCCGCGCCACCCGCGCGCGCGCCTCGGCCTCTCCTTTCCGTCGATCGGCTCCCGCGGTACGTACGTAGCGACGGCGTCGCGCGCCCGTACAATAACGTGGCTGCTATTTCGGGCAAGCACGTACGTACGGGTGAGCCAGTGAGGGCGCGTATATATATTAGCTACGTATTCGTGTGTTATAACGGAACTAATTGAATGTATAAAGAATCGTGTTATAGAAAAGAATTACTCTGATCAGTTAGAAAATAGAGATGGTAAAAAGTTAAGAGAATAAAATGGTTGAAGGAAAATGGACATACAACTACTAACTTATTCCTTTATAATAGTAATGATAATTATGTATGAGATAAATATGTTTGTTTAATTAGAGAACGGCTAAAATAAATAGCATAGTTTACAACAATAAATAAAACACCGCAGCAAAACACGTTGCACGTTGTTTTGCGGTGGGGCTCTGGGCGAGCGCCTCTGCAGCCCTGCCTCAGGAACAGCCCTGATCCTGCGAGGGGAATACTAAAACAAGGCACTGAAAGGTCTCTCGTGAGATGCATTAAAAGTCAGGGCAAGGTAAATTGTACTAGCTAGCTAGCTAGGTACTCAGTACTCACTAGGTTGGTCATTCGGTCTCTTGTACGTATACACGTTTCCCTCTCTCCACGATCGTTGGTTTTATGATCTATTACGTACTTTGAACAACTTTCTTTGCTTTGAAATCAAGTTGCTAACCGTAGAAAAACCCAGTGGAAATACATTCTACCTTCAGCCCACTGTTATGCATGTATCCAATATCCTTAACTAAATCTATGTTTTGAATTATACATAACTTAATTTGTGACCATTACATGACTGGAATGAAAGAGAACAAAGTTTCTTGATGCATATGTCTCTGTATCACAAAAATGTTGTCATTGATGGTTATTATCTCTATTACTTACTAGATAGTTATACGATTTACCTACCGGTGTCTAGTCTAAAATGGATAGTATTCTCCTTAATTTTTATACAGGATTTGATCCTGCAACTTCTCGATTCTTGCGTCCTAAAATAGTTATGGACTATGGTGTAACCAACCGCATCCTTTCTTAAAAGAAGAAGAGAGGCATACGATTTCATAACATAGTTTCAGGATGTACAGTATCAAGGAAACAAGGTGACATATTTTCTTGAGAAGAATCTAGGCCTTGGGGAGCTAGGGAAACAACTCCCCATGGGGTTGACATTCTAATGCTAATTAAGAACCACCAAGCTCTTATTGGGGACATCGTGCAAATAGGATTCTGGCTAAGCTAGGTGACGTGAAAATAGTAAACAAATCAATGGCATCAGTTCCATTCTGTACGTAGCAGCCTGATCCCTCCACGAGTCTCGCAACCCTCTTAGCGTAAAGAGAAGCCGGAATCTTGATGTCGAGAGAGATCGATCATAAACTGCTGAACATGCAAGCATCTCACTGTTACAAAGAAGAGATGTGCCTACAAAGTTACAACCTATATATGGTCCGAGCAAATGCTGTACTTGCATGGTGTCGTTTCTGCCGGAGAATGTGTACCTCCAGTCCTCCACTGCACAAGCAGCAAAACGCATCTGCAACGAGCATTAGAACCAAAAGGTCAGCCCGGCCCATCTTAAAGGCCCACTGAGTTGATCCATCACCCGAAATTCCGAATGCAACGACGTGATCGTTCATCTTAGGCTGTTTTCTTTTTGCTAATGGTTTTTGGTTTAATATGAGTGTTTATGCGGACAAATCTAATAAGCTGCTTTAAAAATATTATTAGTTAGTTTAGGAGAAGTTATAATATTAAATCAAAAGCATAAACTGAAAAGAAAGATAAAAGAGCGGAAAAATTGTTAGTTTTGGGAGCTCGACTCAGGTCCTGTTTGGATCCCTTGGGCTAACAACTAGTTGCTAAACTTTAGCCCTTGAGGATCCAAACAGGAGGGCTAATGGGTGGGCTAAAGTTTAGCCAAAGCTCCAACTAGTTGTTAGCCAACTAGTCCATCAAACCCAGCTAATGAGGGCTAAAGGACTAGCAGGATGGAAAAAAGACGTTGATACCCACGCCAACCCTCCCAGACCGCCATGCATAGGGGTATAACAGACTTTGTACTGAGATAATAGTACTTATTAGTCATTGGATCCAAACAGGACTAGACTAATCTTTAGCCAGCTAACTACTAGTCAACTAATAACTAGTCCTAGCTAACAACTAGTCCTAATCCATCCAATGAGGCCCTCATGCGCTCTTCCCCCGGCTCTCATGGCCATCCCTAAAACACGCTCGCTAATCGACGGGCCCCTCACTCTCCGTTCGCGCGCGCCACACGCCAAAAATCTATCCACGCCCGGAGCGGTCGCTACTATTCCTCACTCGATCGCACATGCGTCCATGACGTGAAGCGAACGAAATTTACGCAACCAACTCCACGGCCGCCTCCGTCTTCCTGGCCGTCGTCGCCCTCCTCCTCCCCGAGGCACGCGCCGAGATCAAGACGACGCCCATTGTGTCCGACCCGCGCTCCGTCATCCTGTTCAAGGAGTTCGGCTTCAAGCCAGGGGGCGTCGCCGGCGTGACTTGGCGGGTCCCCGAGGGCTCCCAGCTCCAGGCCGCGGACCCCGGCCTCATGGGCTTCATCCTCATCTCCAACTCCCTCTTCTTCAAGACCAACAACGAGTCCGAGTACGCCGAGGCCTCCGGCGGCGCCTTCTGCCCGCTCACGAGCAAGTACGTCCTGCCGCTCTTCCGGCCGCTCAACGACATCGCGCCAGACGGCACCGGCAAGGGCTCCGTGACCATCGACAGCGCCGACCAGTACACGGTGCTGTTCAGCAGCTGCCAGGAGGGTGTCGAGGTCACCATGGACGTGCGCACCGAGATGTACAACGTGCGCCGCTCCGGCGGCGCCAGGGATTACCTGCCCGTCGGCCTGCTCCCGCTCCCGGGGATCTTCGCGGCCGCGTCCGCGGTGTATTTCGCGTTCCTGGCTGCGTGGGTGTACGCTTGGCGACGGCCGAGCGCATCCACGCCGTAATGGGTGCGCTGCTGCTGTTCAAGGCGCTGAAGCTGGCGAGCGCCGCCGAGGACTCGTGGTACGTGGAGCGCACCGGCACGCCGCACGGGTGAGACGTGGCGTTCTACGTGTTCGGGTTCTTCAAGGGCATCCTGCTCTTCACCGTGATCGTGCTCATCGGCGCTGGCTGGTCCTTCTTAAAGCCATGCCTCCAGGTCCGTGCATGCAAGGAACGATCGATCATAGCCGACACGTACATACGTGCAAACAAGGCCAAGACAGAGTTTCGCGCGCATATAACACTCGTACGTTTTCGAATCCGTGCGTGCAGGAGCACAAGAAGAACGTGCTCATGATCATCATACCCCTGCAAGTGATCGAGAACATCGCATTGATGGTGATCGGGAGACAAGGCCGGGCCGGGACTGGCTGGCGTGGAGCTAGATCTTTCTACTCGTTGACATCATCTGCTGCTGTGCAGTATTCTTTCCCATCATCTGGTCCATCCACAACCTGTGGAAGGCGTCCAAGACCGACGACAAGGCAGCGCGGAACCTCCAGAAGTTTACCATCTTCACGAAGTTCTACCTGTTGTGATCAAATACCTCTACTTCACCCGGATCGCCATGTCAGCCTTTGCTGTCGTGCTCAACTACAAGTACTAGTGGGTGGTCAACGTCGCCATCGAGTTGGCGAGCCTAGTCTTCTACGTGTTCGTGTTCTACAACTTTCAGCCGGTGGAGAAGAATCTATACCTGTACGTTGGTGACAAGAAAGAGGAGGCTGCCGGTGGGCAGCTTGAGCTGGAGGGCACATTTGAGATCTAAGGCATATATGTGTGGAGTTTGGATACTCTTTTGTTTTTGAAGGAAGACGCACACACACACCACCACGTACGGACACACATGCGAGGACACCCCCTTAGCACATATCTAGATTAGCACACGTCTAGACACACTGAGGCCTGAGATAAATCTGTGACCTCACAAAATTTCTACTGAATTATACTCGTGTGTGTGTAATAAATGGGCACCAGAATTGGAACCCTGATAGTTGGGATCGTACACCCGTAACTCCACTTTCCTACTTTTCTAAGTATGCACACAATTCTGCCTCTCTAAGTTTTGTGCTTCCGCTATTAAAGATGAAGATTACACCAGGTAGTTATCTTTAAAATGGATGATTTATCAAAAAGAAACTGTCAAGTAGTTTTACAATATTAAAAAATTCAAAATTTGAATCTACAGGTTCAAAGTTTTTTGGGTGGAGGGGATTTACGAGTCCCAGCTCCCAAGTGCTTCTTAACCTTGGTTCAAATTTTAAGTCAACAAATAGGGGTAAGAAAACTCTCTTTTGAAACAAATAAGTTATAATATTACATATTTCATAGCATCAAATTTCATTGTGGTGAACATCACAATTGCAAAATTAAAAGTTCATTTGAATTTTAAAATTTAAAAATGTCACAATTTTCGAGATTCAAAACTCCAAATTTTCAAATTTCAAGATGGACATAGTCTGTGTTTGAACACTTAAAAACAATTAGTTAGTTGGAGATATATATCGATCCATTAGTAGAATCTGTTTTTATTTATGCTGCTGGATGTTTATCCCTATTCCCTAGAAAATGATAATGGTTTAAATAGCATAATGACATTTGAAACATCACACCTAAGGAGTAGGTGAAAACGGATTGGATAGTGTTGAAACCATATTCGCATCTATATTATTTTTTCTCGGATTCGAATACAAATCAAACAAATATTGGATATGAATACGGATCGAACAAATACCGGATACGAATTCGAATCAAATATCTAGTCAATTCGATTGGATCCAGATATCCTCATAACTTATGTAATATGAAGACATTAATAACATTTTATCCTCGTACCATCACGCTTAATCATTCTAATTTATTTACTTCACCTAAAGAAACACGAATCCACGTTCAATTAAAAAAAACTTATCCAACTAATTATTGTATTATAATAAAATATGCATATTGCTTCGCTGAACACGGATACGGACAGTCCAGATAAAATAACATTTTAGATAGTAAAAGTCTATACCATATTTGTATCCATATTTTTGGCATCATGCAATCTTAATGCAATGACCCAAATCGCCCCAACTCAATCTATAACTCAAAATCCAAAATCCTCAATTTCTGCCTAAAACGGTACTACTGCTTACATAAAGCCGGTACTATCGTACTATGGTATTATCGCTCCCCTGGACCAATACTATCGCACTGTGGTATTACCGCTCCCTTGGACCGGTACTACCACATCTCTCACCTCAAAACTAGACCTCTGTGGAAATAACGGACCGCTAATTAGAAATCGGAGCTACCAACCTGTGGTATGACCGTGCCAACACGTTTGGGACTACCAATTTTCCTGACAGACTCAAAAAAACATTCTAGATAAGATGCTATCTTTGCAAAATCAAATACTTACTCTGTAAAACTTGCAATGATTTATTATAACATTATTCTAGACTTTCTCATATGGTCCTTCAGCCTATGAAGCTTTCATCGTCTCTGCGGTGGCACTTTGTTTCATAGGTGGGATGGCCCATCATATCTATGTCGCACGGACTCAAGTACTCAGTGGCCATCACCGGCGTCGCGGGGCTGGACCCAGCACTGGACCTCATGAGCGACCAATGGTCGGCCCTCTCTCCTGTGCTAAACCTCATCGTCCACATCAAGAATTTCCAGGAAATGACGGCATGCATCCACATCCACTCAATAGCGGTCTTGTCATATGGGGACGCGTCCCTAGCCAAAGGCTCGGTGCCATAGTTCGGCATGGACCTGATGGAGGAGCACGTGGTGGCAACCACGGCGTGGGGGCTAGATGTTTAGGGTGGTGATCGGTTCGGCTGAAAGCCTCATGGCTTATGGCTGAAAACACTGTAGCTCGTTGAAAAAAGTACTGTAGCTGACAGATGCTTATTTACCATAATTAAATTTTAAAAAAAATTTAAAAATAGAAAAAACATATTAGCACATCACGTATAATGTAAACAAATACGAGGAAAAAAAGAACGGGTAAAAAAACTCAAAAAAAGCCAAAAGTTCAGAAAAAGACGAAATTTATGAATAGTGCAAAAATAAGCTGAAGCCAGAAGCTGAAGCTATATTGATCATATTGTGAAAGATTGAGACAAGTGATTGTAATGAACTAATGCTTTTCATTCATTTTTTGATTCTGAGAATTGTACAATGCTTTATAGATGATGATGGGGGTGGAAGAAAGGTGTCTGTTTGGAACAGACATCTGTACATTAAGTAACTGCACATTGGTTACTTTTGGTTTGTAACACTCCCCCTTGACCAATGTGTCTTCATATGATCACCTTGATTCATCATCTTGAAAAACTCCTCCAAAACCCTGTAGGTAAAATATAAGGAGAACCGATAGAGTGGATATGCCATGAAAAACTCCTTTAAAAACCCGGTGGGAAAATTTAAGGAGAAAATGATATGGCATATATTGATTATATCTCTTCAAAAACCCTGTGGGAAAATAGAGATATATTTATGATTACGTTGTCATATTGCCTCATTAAAAACCTTGATGAGAAACCTTAGAGGGAAAACTCATAAAGGGAAAAAGAGTACAATATTTGTATTGAACGGGTTAAATCTTAGGAGATTTCTCCCCCTGATATCTGCAAATCACGTAGTCTTCGCATACCAATTCCATAAACATATTTTTGAAATGTGGAGGTTGGTAATGACTTAATGAATAAGTCTGCGAGATTATCACAAGACTTAGTTTGCAGAATATTTATTTCCCCACTCTTTTGCAATTCATGTGGGTAAAATAGTTTAGGTGCAATATGTTTAGTGATATTGCTCTTTATGTAACCCGTTTGCATTTGAACAACGCAAGCAGCATTATCTTCGTAGATAATGGTAGGTGATGCGATAGCACCTATACCACATGATTGTTGTATGTGGTTAATCATTCTGCGAAGCCATACATATTCACGTGATGCTTCATATAATGCAATTATTTTAGAATGATTAGTGGATGTAGCCACTAGAGCCTGTTTCAAAGACTTCCAAGAGATGGCTGTTCCACCATGTAAAAATACAAAGCCTGTTTGAGATCTGGCATTATGGGGATCTGATAAATAGCCAGCATCAGTATATCCTATTAAATCCATATTTTTTATTCTTTTGGAAGAATAGACCGAGATCTTTAGTGCCTTGAAGATATCTAAGGATATTCTTCACTCCTACCAAATGTCTTTTGGTTGGAGCAGCGCTATATCTAGCAAGTAGATTTACTGCAAATGCGATATCCGGCCGGGTGCAATTTGCAAGGTACATTAGCGCTTCGATAGCACTGAGATATGGAACCTTGGTTCCAATAGCTCTTCATTGTCATCTCGGGGTCTAAATGGATCTTTGTCCCTATCGAGAGTTCGAACAACCATGGGGGTTTTCGATGGATATGCTTTGTCCATATTGAATTTTTCCAATATTTTCTGGACATAGGCTGATTGATGCACTAGGGTGCCTGTATGAAGGTGCTCAAGTTGTATACCTAAGCATAATTTGGTTTTACCCAAATCCTTCATTTCAAATTCCGTCATAAGATGATTACGTGCTTCATCTATATCATGTGTGTTACCAATGATATTTAGATCATCAACGTACACAGATAGAATGCAAAATCCTGTCGAGGATATTTTAATGAACACACATGGGCAATCATCATTGTTGGAGTATCCCTTTTGGTTAGGAACTCACTTAGTCGGTTGTACCAAATTCTTCCCGACTGTTTCAAGCCGTATAAAGACTTGTTTAATTTTACACAATACATATTACGATTTGCGTTTGGATTCGGAATTGAAATTCCATCGGGAACTTTCATGTATATGTCCGAATCAAGTGACCCATAGAGATATGCGGTCACTACATCCATCATCTGAAAAGATAGATGATTTTGTACTGCCAATGAGATTAAGTATCGGAATGTTATTCCACTCATTACTGGAGAATAAGTTTCATTGAAATCAATGTCGGGTCTCTGCGTGAACCCTTGTGCTACAAGCCTTGCTTTGTATCTCACCACCTCATTGTTTTCATTCCGTTTGCGGACGAAAACCCATTTGAAACCGACAGGGAATACTTTGGGAGGTGTATGTATCACATTGGTGAATACATTTCTTTTCTTGAGCGAGGCTAACTCCTCTTGAATTGCATCCTTCCATTGAGTCCAGTCCGAGCGCTGTTTGCACTCTGCCATGGTCTTGGGATCTGGATCATTTTGAAGGTTGTTTGCAATTGTTGTGGAGAAATAAATGTCGACAATTGTAGTCTTACGATCGTATGATTCTCCAGAATCAGTATAGTTTGTGGAAATTTCTTGGACCCCTGATGACTCAATGTTATTTCCCAAAACATTTGAGTTAGGGTATTCCGATGTCCCAAGATCAGTAATTGAGTGCACTGTTGATCTGGGTTTAAGGATCCTTTGGTGTCTATCAACATGAGGTTGATCTGCATTTACATTCTTTTGTTTCCTTTGTCGCTTGTTAGAAGCTATATCCGCCATTTGTACCGTGCTTCTCACCCTCTTATTTTGAACTGGGAGTTGAGTGGTATTTTGCGGTACCTCCACTCTTTCAGGTACATTTCTGGCAGGATTATAGGATTTTGTGACACCCTTATAATCAGTAAATGCATCTGGCAGGTTATTTGCAATGTTTTGCAAATGAATGAGTTTCTAAACTTGAAGTTCAGTCTCTCTGGTACGTGGGTCTGAGGCAGGAATGCCTTGTACATTCCAATTAATTTCCTGGCATTCAGTTTGGTACTTGTTGTCTCCCCCTAATGCCGGGAAATATTCCTCATTGAATATGCAATCAGCGTACCGGGCCGTAAACAGGTCCGCTGTTAGGGGCTCAAGGTATTTTATGATTGACGGAGATTTATACCCAACATAGATCCCAAGTTTCCTGTGCGGTCCCATTGAGGTACGCTGTGGTGGTGAGATCGGTACGTATGTAGCGCAACCGAACTTTCGCAGATGGGAAATATCTGGTGGATTTCCACGTATTAATTGTAGCGGGGAAGTGCTATGATAAGCAGTTGGACGCAATTGGATTAAGTCAGCAGCGTGTAAAACTGCATGACCCCAACATGATGTTGGTAAGTTGCAATTCTGTAGTAATGGTCTTGCAATGAGCTTGATTCTCTTGATAAGAGATTCTGATAAACCATTTTGTGTATGGACATATGGAACAGAGTGTTGAACTTGTATCCCAAGAGCCATACAATCGTCATTGAAGGCATGGTATGAAAATTCAGCAGCATTATCCATTCGAATTGATTGAATTCGATATTCAGGGTAATGTGCTCGTAATTGGATAATTTGACCAATTAACTTAGCAAATGCATGGTTTCGTGTGGATAAAAGACACACATGTGACCATCTAGTAGATGCGTCAATTAGAACCATGAAGTACCTGAACGGTCCACACAATGGTTGTATAGGACCACATATATCTCCTTGAATGCGTTCAAGGAATTTAAGTGGTTCAGCTCTGATTTTAAGATAAGAGGGTCTTAAAATCAATTTTCCGGTGGCACAGAAAGTGCACACAAAATCTGAGGATTCCGGAAATTTTGTCTTGAGGTATGTATGACCAATTGAATTGCTAATAATTTTCCTCATCATTCCAATGCCTGGGTGGCCAAGGCGATCATGCCATGTTTGGAATGTGTTAATGTTTTGGAAAAATTACTTTGTACGCAATATGTTGAACGGATTTGATGTATGTATAGTACAATCCGGAGTTTAAAGATGGAATTTTTGTCTAGTACTTGTTTGCCATATCCGTTATGTTTGGTTAAGAGGAGATATTCCTCTTTGTTGTCATTTTGGGTTTCAATATGGAAACCAATCTGACGGATATCTCTATAACTAAGTAGAGTACGTGTTGAATCGGGATACAAGAGTGCATCCTCAATTTTCAATTGTGTACCCATAGGGAGAATAATAGAGGCGCGACCAGAGCCTACTATTGTTGCATCGCGTCTAGCGATGGTTAAAACATTTCCTTTCCTCCTAGTAAGAGTTAGAAAATATTTTGTGTCCCTAAGTATAGAGTTTGTGGTGCCACTATCCACAAGGCATAATTCCTCCTCCATTGGATTGACTCCAAAAATCTATATACACAAAGTAAGAATTTAATGAAATTCTTATAGTATATATAGAATACATACAAACTTTATTTGCAATATCGAATATGTTCGATATATGATTGTAGCATACAAGCTTACAGTATAGATGACAACATTATTTATATTACAACACTATAGTACTTATTATCTATGGAACAAGGAGTCTAATTGAGATCTCCAAACATGTCTTGAGAATGAAATTCTTCAAGTGTGTCCTCGGTGCACATGAGATCATCCTTCTTTGGAGAAGCACATGTGTTTTTGAGTTCTTGAAGGAACTTTTGAGAACATCCGGCTGCATCATTGTTGGATGTGAGAGTGAAGTGTGCTTCAAATCTCTTCTCTTGAGCAGTCTTGCCGTGAGTCAAAGACTGGAGGTAGAGGTTCACAAGATGCTTCGGGGTGCGGCATTTCTTGGTAGGATGGTTATAGCAACCACATTTTTGACAAATTTCAGTTTTATCAATTTTCTTACCAGAATTGCCTTTACCTTTCTTGAATCCACTTGATTTTTGCTTCATACTGCATTTGTTTTTACCTTTAAAGTTCTTGGAGTGGTCTTTGGAACCACTGAACTTTTTGTTATTTTGATTAGCATGAACTTCAGGAAGTGGAGCAGCCCCAATGGGACGTTGCTGATTATTCTTTAAAAGAAGTTCAGCATGCTTTTCTGCCTGAAGCATAGTATGCATAAGATCAAAATAAGTTTGGTAATTTGCAGCACGCCATTGCTGCTGTAGGACCCTGTCAGATGGGAGCATAGTAGAGAGAGTCTTCTCTATTTTATCCACATCCGTGGGTTCCTTTTCACAAAACCGCAACTTTGAGCAAATAGCATGAAGGGCATGACTATAGTCTCCAACAGATTTGAAATCTTGGAGTCTAAGATGTGCCCATTCATGATTAGCCTCAGGTAAGATAACAGCTTTCTGCTGTTCATATCTATTTTTGAGGGCTAACCATAGAGTGAGTGGATTCTCCTCAAACAAATATTCCGCCTGGAAATCTGGATGTATGTGATTCCGTATTATGCTTAAAATGGAATATATCACAATATCCGGCGGAATTTGATCATTTGGAGGATCAAATATTACCCTTTGCAACCCACGTGTGGTGAGGTTGATTTTTAAGTCCATAGCCCATGTAGGGTAATTGGAACCATCGAGAGCGAGAGGCTCAAAATCTTTGGTAGCCATTTAAAAACCTACATGAAAAGTACACCATATATGATTAATTTACATGAGGTAAATTAATGTGTATGGTAATGTTGTAATAAAATGTAAAATATGTGGAAAACAATATGAGTATTGTAATCCAAAAGAATATATACGTAAATTAAATATAACATGAGGTTATATTTATAATACCGTTTAATCACAATATTGGTAGTGAATACCAATGTATTGTATGGCATAGCGTACAAATAAATGTAGCAAAGTGCCATAAATTGTGATTTTATGGCATTTATTGTAGGTATAATATTTTGCAAAAATTCCAATTTATTAAGTACAATGGTACTCACTAAATGGAAATTTTAATTTTAAATTTGCGAAAGATAGCAAATTTAAATATGGTCGCAATTCATATTGTAAATAAATTACAATAAATAATCCTAAATATGTAAAAGTTATAGAAATGTGCATGCACATTTATTTGAACAATTACATAATTTTCAGATCCTATAGGGACTGAAATGCTAATTTATAAATGTACAAACTGACAGGTACAATTATAAATAAGCATAAGGACTGTAATGCAAATATTTACAATAGAAATTTATTTAACATAAAAGTGCTGCATATACATGAAAATAGAGGGGGGAAATTGTAAATTTCCAAAAACTTGGGCTGAGGCCCATTCGGCCTTTAGGCCCATGAGGGGAGGTGGGGAAAATGGGCCAAAAGCCCATTTTTGGGCAGCCATATAAAATGGAGGGGAGGGGGGAATTTAGGGTTTCCCCCCAAACCCTAACCGCCAGCCACCAGTCGCCGCCTCGGGCGTTGTCGCGCTGTGAGGACGCGCCATGCCGACGGGCCGGTCGTGCCGGCTGCGCGCCGCACCGCGCCGCGTCGGGCTTCGTGCCATGGCTCGCGGGCCGCGTTGGACCGTGGCTCGCTGGTCGTGCCTGCCGCCGTGCCGTGCGCCCGGCCGTGCGCCATGAAGAGGGTAAGCAAAGCACACGCAGGTTTCAGACATGTATGTGTGAACATGTAATCGTCGTGCCTTCATGAGTGATGCATACCTTCTGGTGGTTTCTTTGTGTCACTTGTGTGAATGTGAACCGTCAGAATGGCGTTGGCTGTCTTCCCGAATCCGCGAGCGCACGCGTTGGCTCTCGTCTTTTTTTTCACTGTGTGCTGATAACGTATTGTGAAAGATTGAGACAAGTGATTGTAATGAACTAATGCTTTTCATTCATTTTTTGATTCTGAGAATTGTACAATGCTTTATAGATGATGATGGGGGTGGAAGAAAGGTGTCTGTTTGGAACAGACATCTGTACATTAAGTAACTGCACATTGGTTACTTTTGATTTGTAACAGATCAGAGCCTAGGTGTTGTAGTTCCTGTGGGACCAGCTGGCCAACAGCTACGTCGAGCGAGGCGGTGGTGGATGTGGTGGTGAAGGATGTGAATTATGGCCAGCTTGCATGCAAGCCAAAGGTCGGAGGGGGTCCATCTCTGTGCAGCCTGCACGAGTACAGGTGGGCATTTATTTATTAAAGCCAAAACACCGAACAGAGCTGATTTTACCAAAATTCTTGGTTAATTCAGTTTTTAGTTATTGGCTCGATTTTAAATTCATTGATATTCGGTGTTCAGTATTAGATTCGGTTTTCACCTCTAAAAAATTGAATAAGCCATATTATCGAATAACCCAGCAGGCTAGCACCTCTGAATCCCAAAGCCCAATCGAGGCACCTAGCCCACTACCCAGAGTCCCACGTAAACCTAGCCGCCACCCATAGAACACAACAGCATGAGTGCCCCTATCAGCCATCGCTCTCTCTCTCTCTCTCTCTCTCTCTCTCTCGGATGCACCGCATTGACCATCTCTCTATTAGCTTCTGTCTCTCAGACGGAGGCACGCAATGCCGTGTAGCCAATCCACCTCGTTCAGCTATGGTGCGGTGAAAGTGGTGGAGATGACTTCAGATTGTGTGACAGCAAGGATTGAAGAAGGTAGACGACGGCAAGCTCCGCCCTCCGCTCGCGATGGAAACTCGCCACCTCCGATGTTCGCCCGTGATGGAAACTCGCTGCCTCCACCCGGGTCTTAGTGCTCTGCCTTCAAGTAGAGAGACCGTCGTCGTGCTAGAAGGCCAAGTCCCCACATATGTACTCTCAAGTCCCTAGTTATTCTTGTTTTGGAAAAGCTATAAATTGTTAGTTCGCTATATACTAAAATACCAAATTACCAAATTGAAATAATTCGATGTATTAGGTTTGATTTTTTATTTTAGTTTGGTAAATTCGGCACTCACATTTCAGAAATCAAACTAATTTTTTTTACCAAACAAACCGAACCGAGTAGACTGAATAAACCGAATGTCCACCCATGTGCACTAGTGATTTTGTTATTATTCATCAACATCTATTATTATTAGTTTGTTTTTGCATGTTAATTGCGACGGATTTGCTATTTGTAAGTTTCCTATTTTTTGTTAACCCTAAATTATATTTGTTGTCCTTTAGATTAGCTATAGGGTAGGTATGTCTTATTCTACATGGATCCGGTAGTTAAAAAACATATGACCTCACTGCCACATAAAGGGTTATCACAGACGATTTTAAATCCTCATCATAGACGATTTTTGAACTATTTAAATTTTTATGTCTATGAAAATATGTGGTTATCATAAACAGTTTGTGAACCGTCTATAATAAGTCACAACACAGATGGTTGGTATAAAGAACTATCTGTGAAGGCTTCTACCAAAAATCGTTTATGATATATCACCCACCACAGGCCACGTTGTCTCTGGAAGCCAAAACAACTTGTATCATATAGCAGGTACAGGAACCTGAGGCCGCTCCTCGTCACATAAAAGGTGTAAGGAGCTATGAGCAATCCCTTTTGAAATGCTGCGTCTGCAAAAGCCCGCGCTACAAATCTCGCTTTGATGTTGACTCCCCTTCAAGAAGTCAAGAATGGCGAGGGGAAAAGCATCAACACCAGAGCTTGGCTCAGCAACACCATACTCATTCCAGCCTTGCAACCTGTTTTGCATGGTACTTCGTCTGAAATGAAGTAACTCCATATTCGCTTACATTGACAATTCTTGCAGTTAAGAAGGCGAGGTAATTGCTTACATTGGCAATTCTGCGGTCAAGAACACGAGGCAGTGCAACAACCTGCAGGGTGCGTTCTTTCGCCTCTAAACTGCGCCTCATCCAGATATGCGCTCAGGCATATTGCCATCTTAAGTGACGCCCCTCAGACCGTCCTATGCTCGTACATGCTAACCTTAGCTTTGGCATGCACAATTGTAAAGACACGAGTCACGAACTCACCATACTGAAAAATAAATCTTGCTTCAGAAAACTGGCAAGAGTTATAAGTTTCCAGTCATTTTAAACGTCTCTTTTCAGCATAATGCTATACTTTGAACTCCTTGACCTCTCTTCTGTATCAATAGCTTAACTTGCAAACCCAATCCAACAAGAGGCGTCAACTAAAGGATGCCGGGCATTATATTATCTGTACACTGTTTGATTATCAAACAACATTAATCATCAATGTCAGTGTACGAGAAAGCCTACAATAATGCTAGCTCTCTGACTCGAAAAAAGATTAACACCTGAATAATGCACACGATGGCATCTCTATGAAGAGAAGCTGCGCTGACTCTCGCAACCAGGGCAATTGTGCAAGCTCTCATGGATGTAAATATCACAGTCAAGGCAGAAGTGCTGGTTGCATTTTGGACAGCGAACATGGAGACTAGAACGGCTATCTGCAAGGATATTGAAGAAATAATCAAAGAACCTGATGACTTCAACATATAAGACACTAGCATAAGAACAAAAAAAAACAGGAAAGAGAAGCATGAGATTTGACAAGGGAGGAATGTAATGCCCACATAATTTGCTAATGGAACTAAGGGCTTCGTTCGCTCTCAAATATCAACAGTTTACTTTAATTGCAGAAAGAATTTAAGGCTAGTTCTCATTTGGTATGTTCCCCTTCGCGCTATGCCACTTTGTTTTGTCAATGAAATAAAGCTGATGTCACACTTCACTAGGAAGTGATAATGAAATAAAGAAAATGTATCACAAGATATACATTAATTGCTACTAAATGTAAGGCATAAAATCAAATTTTCATACAAATGGAACTAATGCACTTTTTCTAGCATTGAAACATAATGAAGATGAAGAACATAATGACAAAGTGCCATATACGAGCTTTGATATGTTTAAGCATACCAGGGTTAATAAGGCTCTGCTCACAGCCATAACAATTTTGACCTCCCTTTTGACCTTGTTTACTTGGGTGCACGGACGACACCTCATCAAACGGTGCTACAGGGAAGAGATGATGATAGGACCTTGCCAGGTGCGGAGAACTAACTAGTGTTAGACCGCAAGTTCGACACTCTGTTGGAAGCTCACATACATTAACTTTGCATCTAGGACATATGTAACCTTCAGCCCCAGACTTTATTTTCTTGTGACAAGAGCAGATGGAGACAAGATCCTCTGCTCCCCTCTGTGGAAAACCCATCTTAATCAAATTAGCTGCAGCATACTCTGCAATTGCAGGTGGTGGAGGAGCATGTTCCAGCAGCAACTCCTTGAAATGGGACTGCGAAAAGAAAGGAAACACTATTCATCTTGACAAGAATTGTGTAATAAAAGGTAAAAGCACAAGCATATTTTAGCACCTCATCCAGTGCAACTGTGTAGGATCCACCGGTCTCATCACAGAGATATTTGCAGATGAAAATTTCTGCAGCAAGCCCAATAACAGAGCATCTAATTTTGGATTTCTTGCATTTTTCTATTGTCTCCATGATATCACCAGGATCGCATGTATTCAGGGCAGAGTACAAAATTAATACTTCTTTGTGGCCATATGAAGGAATTTGGTTTAAATAACCATGGACAAGTTCTAGAGCATTCTGTAGAGACGAATCACCAGAACACTCGAGCTTCCCCATCAATGCCTTAATCTGTGACTCTGGGCTCCCTCCAATGTCTGTAAGTCGATGAGAAATGCCTTCTTTAATCGTCACTAGCCCAACATGGCTCAAAGGATTCTGGTCAAAAAATTCCCTTATGAACGCCTCAGCACATTTTGCAACAACAGCCATTCGACTAGGACGATAATCCATCTCTGAAGCTGCCTACATAATCAAAATACAGCCAGTGCAAAAGGTGATTACAAGATAATGCAAAAACGTGACACAAGAGTTCTGAACAGTGTATCAACAATTGCCAACAAAGAAAAATATTTACCAGCAAACAAATTTGAGCAGCGTAATCATTAAGAACTAGGCAGTATGTGGATGCTAAAATATAAGATTATCAGTTATCACTGCAACAACCAAAGGAAAGGGTGGTGAAGAAAAAAGGTGTACCAAAAATGAACATTTTCCAAACGAATGCATGCACGAAATGTATATAGGTTGGGTTCGGCTCCACTTTCGCTTTTGTTTTTCACTTCTTGTTACAGTAACTAGCTTTCAAATAGTACATCTTTTCAAGGCGAGATCTACAAGTTGATTGTAATAAACACTATACCGAGTTTAGTTATAACGGCTAAAATTACATATGATTGTTTCCCTCTTTGCACTGTCTCCCGTGAATAGCCATAATTCAAAAACCAAAAGCCACAACCCAAAAATACACACCTATAGTTTTGTCAAACCAACAGAAACCTTTTCTTGCTATGTTAAGTAATATTGGAGCAGTACAGCACAACCTTTTCTTGCTATGTTAAGTAATATTGGAGCAGTACAGCGCAACCTTTTCTTGCTATGTTAAGTAATATTGGAGCAGTACAGCGCCATTCTCTTATGGCAGAAAACAAAAACACAATCAATCAATGCACTATTCTTTTCAGACTCTTGACAGTGAAGAATCTCACACTCCTATTACGTTATAAGTGAGGACAAGGCTAAGAGAAAATTGCTATGAGCACGAACCTAGAGGGAGGTGGGTCTAAATTGTGATATTCCTTTTTTAGGTGGCCCATAGTGCAGTAAGTTCTAGAATCTTATTTCTGTTAGCCCAGAAAAAAACACGGAACTAAGGCGATCAAACACGCACGCAATGCTCTGATCACTGCACACACAAACTCACGCTAGCACACATACAAACGAAACACAGAGAAGACTATTTTTGTTTTTCATTTCCTGCACCTACGAACACGCTGATACTCTGGACTCCACCATCCATTGGACTCCTCAATTACTCATGCATGATGCATACATTGAAGAGGAGGACTACTACCAACTTCTACTGCGGAGAGCTGCTTTGAGCTCTTTTTATAACAATATGAGTAACGTAAACATGGCTTACAACCAACGCTAACTGATGGCTTAAAACAAACTAATTGCTGCATGCACGTTTCAAACTGCATGCATGAAGAGTAATTCCCGATCCCTTTTTTTTTAGTAATTGCTGCATGCATGAAGAAGTCAAGATTAGATCTAACAATCTCCCCCCTAATCTTGACTTGCTAAACCTCACAAAATGAAGTCCGATCTCCTGACACATCTCTAAGGAGTTTTGCCTTCTTCTTGTTGACCATACCGCCAGTGACACAACTTGCTGACGTTTTTCACTTCTTCACCGTCGGTGACACACCTTACCAACAACTTTGACTTCTTCCTCAGCTCTAATTGTCTTTCGCCGATGACGCAACTTGACGGCGACGGAGACTCTCATCGGAGCATACACACATGAGAACTTGGACACAACTACAAGGTCTCGCACACACATTACATCATGCACTGACACATCTACGTGCACGAGCACGATACGACTATGCGCACGTATGTAACACACCTCCTACGTGCACGACCAAATAAATGACACATACAACACACCTATTGTACCAAATGACTCAAAATGCAATTGTGCACTAATACTCGTACACGAACTCAACTAAATTTCACCAAATAAAAAATGAAGACTTCTTGTTGGATTTAAAGCAGCGCTGGCTCGTCCTCTGCACCCACTGGAGCAAGAAGAGGCACCTCCTTCTTCGGCTCACGGCACTTCCTTGCAAAATGTTCGTAGTCCTGGCAGTTGTAGCAACGTACCTTCGTCTTGTCAAAGGTGCTCTTCTTCTTGTCGAAGCCATAACTCTTCTTGGATCGGACCTCCCACTCGCTCCTTGTCAATAGCAGGTTCTGATCCCCTGCACCTATAGCATGAGATACCCACCGTTCTTCATGTGCCTTTAAGCGGCTGATCAACTCTTCGATTGTCATTGTCTTGAGGTCACCAAACTGCTCGATTGGGGAGACCACCGGTAGAAACTTGGCGGGAACTGCACGAAGAAATTTTCTTACCGCGTAGCTCTCCTCCATCTTGTCACCGAGCCCTCTGATTTTGTTGACAATTGTTGTCAACCGGATGGCGAAGTCATCGATCGGCTCCGACTCCATCATACGCAGCACTTCAAACTCGGATTTGAGGGTCTGTACCTTAGCTTCCCTCATCGAGCTCGGCGACGCTGACACACGCAAGGACCAGATGGTGTTGTGAGCACAGGATAGTGAAGCGCCACTGCGGAACTCTCCTTCGTTGGTGCGCTTGCTGATGCTGACGCCTCCGGGTTAATAAAGATGAAGCTATTCATGAAGGCTCAAGGCGTATGGGACGCCATCGAGCTCGGCGACGCTGACACGCAAGGACCAGATGGCATTGACAGCCATCTACCAAGGTATTCCTGAAGACATGCTCCTATTGGCTAAAAAAGAGACAGCCAAAGCTGCGTGGGAGACGTTGAAGACCATGCACACGGGAGCCGAGCGCGTGAGGGAAGCTAAGGTACAGACCCTCAAATCCGAGTTTGAAGTGCTGCGTATGACGGAGTCGGAGTCGATCGATGACTTTGCCATTCGGTTGACAACAATTGTCAACAAAATCAGAGGGCTCGATGACAAGATGGAGGAGAGCTACGCGGTAAGAAAATTTCTTCGTGCAGTTCCCGCCAAGTTTCTACCGGTGGTCTCCCCAATCGAGCAGTTTGGTGACCTCAAGACAATGACAATCGAAGAGTTGATCAGCCGCTTAAAGGCACATGAAGAACGGTGGGTATCTCATGCTATAGGTGCAGGGGATCAGAACCTGCTATTGACAAGGAGCGAGTGGGAGGTCCGATCCAAGAAGAGTTATGGCTTCGACAAGAAGAAGAGCACCTTTGACAAGACGAAGGTACATTGCTACAACTGCCAGGACTACGAACATTTTGCAAGGAAGTGCCGTGAGCCGAAGAAGGAGGTGCCTCTTCTTGCTCCAGTGGGTGCAGAGGACGAGCCAGCGCTGCTTTAAATCCAACAAGAAGTCTTCATTTTTTATTTGGTGAAATTTAGTTGAGTTCGTGTACGAGTATTAGTGCACAATTGCATTTTGAGTCATTTGGCACAATAGGCGTGTTGCATGTGTCATTTATTTGGTCGTGCATGTAGGAGGTGTGTTACATACGTGCGCATAGTCGTATCGTGCTCGTGCACGTAGATGTGTCAGTGCATGATGTAATGTGTGTGCGAGTCCTTGTAGTTGTGTCCAAGTTCTCATGTGTGTATGCTCCGATGAGAGTCTCCGTCGCCGTCAAGTTGCGTCATCGGCGAAAGACAATTAGAGCTGAGGAAGAAGTCAAAGTTGTCGGTAAGGTGTCACCGACGGTGAAGAAGTGAAAGACGTCAGCAAGTTGTGTCACTGGTTGCATGGTCAACAAGAAGAAGACAAAACTCCTTAGAAATGTGTCAGAAGATCGGACTTCATCTTGTGAGGTTTAGCAAGTCAAGATTAGGGGGGAGATTGTTAAATCTAATCTTGACTTCTTCAAGCCTGCAGCAATTACTAAAAAAACGGATCGGGAATTACTCTTCATGCATGCAGTTTGAAACGTGCATGCAGCAATTAGTTTGTTTTAAGCCATCAGTTAGCGTTGGTTGTAAGCCATGTTTACGTTACTCATATTGTTATAAAAGGAGCTCAAAGCAGCTCTCCGCAGTAGAAGTTGGTAGTAGTCCTCCTCTTCAATGTATGCATCATGCATGAGTAATTGAGGAGTCCAATGGATGGTGGAGTCCAGAGTATCAGCGTGTTCATAGGTGCAGGAAATGAAAAACAAAAATAGTCTTCTTTGTGTTTCGTTTGTATGTGTGCTAGCGTGAGTCTGTGTGTGCAGTGATCAGAGCATTGCGTGCGTGCGTGTTTGATCGCCTTAGTTCCGTGTTTTTTTAGTAATTGATGCATGCATGAAGAAGTCAAGATTAGATCTAACAATTGCCACAAGTACAAGTCCTAGTGCACAGGTAACAAAGAAATTCATGAGCAGGCTATTTAATTCAACAATGAAGGAAACCACTCACTGGGTGCAATCCAAACAAAATGAATGGTTCTCTACTTCTCTTTCAAAAAAAGTTTGACAAATTTTAGTTACAGCTGAAACTTGCATGCATGTAACACGTGAGACTTACATGTGCAGGAAATCAACCCAAACTCCCCGTTACAAACTCTTGTGTACGAAGAGTAGGACCATCTGTTCTTATGTGAAATGGATATGCATCTGTACAAAATTAGTATACCATATTTTCTTTGCCCAACTAAAAGAATTCCTGTCTTTCACTACTTATACGTTAACGTGAAAGATTAGTCTAGCTTTTGTACCTGTGTATCGGGGTGATCCATAGAGCAATTTTGCAAGAATAATCGAATAACACGTGCTTGTCCTGCAACCCAATTCCTGCCCCTGTTGTAATGTCAGGAACTCAGGGCCTTAGATGAGCAGGCCTCTAATGTTTATCTTCAAAGTCAAAGCATCTAACACAACTGTGCTTATGCATGGCAACTTGTCAATGAAATTCTCCCGGGAGAATAACATCTTAGATAAGCAAAGATAATTACAAAATAACCATGGACATGATTATTTAGGCACTGAATAGAGATAAGCCCCAGAAACACCTTCAAATCATTCAACGCAAGAGTACAACTGATAACACAAGGGAAAAGGGAAGAAACAAGAGATTGAGACGCTTTTCACTATTTGATTTTTTCCTATCTATTATAAGCTACGTGATATATAAATCACAGCACATAAACCAAGTAGAGGTCAGAGTTATATTAGGCACAGTAATCATCCAATAAACAGCCCCATGGTTAAGAGGATGAGACTTCAACATGGAAAAGCTGAGGAAGCATAAAGATGATGCATGGTGTCATGACTGTCATCTACTTGTGCTTTTATCAAGCCAACTATTGCGCGCGCACATAAATGGAGCCTCTCTTTGGTAGACTTCAGCTCTGAACAATAGATTATTGCCAAGGGATGAACTAAGGTTAGGACTACGCCTCCCTTGATTACACAAACTCTTGTGGTATCACCTTAGACAGCATTGCTTTCAAGTTGAGGCGACTTACCATCTCGATATCATGCGTCCTGGGTTCAAATCCCACTTGAGCATAGATGTTTTTTAAAGGGGAAATTTTATTTTTGCCATTAAGACAAACCCTTTTTAATAAATCTCAGGATATCATCCGGCAAGAGCAAAATTTCCCTTTTAAAAAAATATCAAACTACTACTATTGTAAAATCCTACAAGACATGCTAATAATTTAAACTATATAAGGTTTTAATTGGTTAACAAATTTCCTTCCATTAAATGATTGACACCCCCTTCATTCAGTTTCTGATTCTGCCCTGATTATTGACATATCAACAATGGCTAGATTCCAGCAATTGCGCTGACATCCACCAATTACAACACCCACACTGTGGAATTAAAATCAGAACACCTAAGCAAGAAGGCAAGCTGGCCAGGTATGCATGATCCCTCATCGGATCATCGACACAGAGAAGAAACTCTAACCTGAAGGAAAAGGCACAGCTAAAGAAGGGCACGAATCAGATCGTCTAGGCTACCTACTTCTTTCTACACACAAAATGAAACAGCTATGGACGCGGGCATGCATTCTTTCTACTACGAACCGCAAGCTGCTCAGTGAAACTACCAGCATACGAAACAACCCAAAGCATTAACTCAATGCTCAGCTGCTCACTAGCCACAATTTCACCAATCCTGCCTCCAGTCCACATCATACGGGAACCAAATCGATAGCCCATGGGCAACAACACCAGATCACTCTCGGCACAAACAATTGCTTTTCAACAAAACAAAGCGAGATCGGCACGATCAGCATTGCTCGCTAGTCCCAGTGATCCCAAGCAACTAACCCGAGCTCGTACAAACACAAGGTGCTCGACGGGGTAGCCGCCCGAAGGTCGAGAAATCAAACAGGAGATGGCACGAAGGAACGAACCCGGGAGAGGTCGATGACGATGTAGAGGTAGCGGATGAGGCCCTTCTGGATGCGGGCTGCGGCGGTGGCGGCGGAGCGGAGGAGGAGGCGGCGGCGGTACTGCGCGTGGACGAGCGTCTTGGTGTCGATGGGGCGGAGGAGGCCCGACTCGTCCTCCTGCAGCTCCTCCCACGACCGCTCGTCCGCGTACGCGCGCTCCCACGCCTCGAGGACGCGGCCCTCGCCGCCCTCCTCCTCGTCCTCGTCCTCGTCGTCATCCTGGCTGCGGCGCCGGCCGGAGGCCGTGGAGGGCGCGTTGAAGCCGCCTCCGCCGCCGCCGCCGCCGTACATGGTGGGGGTGGTGGGGGCGGCGGCGTGGTGGAATGGGAGTAGGACGGAGGCGAGGTCGGGACCAGGAAATGATGGGCCAGGCGGCGAAGTCTGTTTGGGTTTGGGGCTCCTGGGCTTTTGGGCGGGTTTTTGCTAATCTTTGCTAACCATCAGACAGCTCGGTTGACAAGCTTTAGTTTTACCGTCGGCCGAGCCGCCGAGCTGTATTAAGTGAAAATCTATGAATTTGTACTCTGTAAGGTTCTAGATAAATTCAAATTTTATTTAGTGGCTCTTGCTTAAATCTTAGCGTATGTTTGAGTAGAACGTATACGCGTGTGTAGTGTATGATGCCATATGCATCCTACATTGTAATCTAAAAAACAGACTCTAGTCTCACCAGCTCTTAAAAAAGAAAACAAAACGAAAACTCTCACAAACTTAGACATCAGTTGTAGTTTGAAGGTCACTGTACAATTTGAATGTTTCCCTATTTGTTTAAAAAAAATGTGTGTGCAACTCTTATAAACTTAAATGCTAGTTATAATTGGATTGGAAAGACATGGTATCAAAGTTACAGGATGTGTGATAGTGATAGGATGGCAGCTTGAAAATTGTGATGATGGAGATAATAAGATCTGGACCATTGTCTTATATGATTCTACCTAATATAGAGCATACAAAGTATTGAGATCGGAATTTATTTTTTATGATATAGAATATGGATCGAGGTCTAATGGTGCTCATTTGAGCTTTTAAGTCTAAATTTCTAGCTTTTTTTTACACTATAGTGACTTTTTTGTATTGTAGCTGTTGTTAGTTTTTTCGATGTAATTAGATTAAAAATAAAAAGTTATATAATCACAGACAGTGCAAAAAGAAAATATAAAAACCAAAAAATATATAAAAATAAAATTAAGAAATCAGAAGCCGGAACCTTACTTGACAGTGCTTGCAGCAGGCTACTACATCTAATGTATTGCATTGGACACAACACAGATGAGCCACGCCTGTACAATGTCACACAGTGTCATCTTTGCGCTGTGCCCTGTTTACCTCTTCATTGATCATCTTTTTGACAAACTTTGCAGTAGTACGTGGCAATTTTGTAGTACCACGGCAGATATTCGGTACTGTTGCTGCAACGCTAGCGATGAGAGTTATTCAGTGGACAAACCGACAAAGCAGGTAAGGGACGGAGCTGATAACTTTTGACTGAAATAAAATAGTAGCGCTTAAAGGAAGTAGTTAATAAAAACCAAAGTGTTTGATTCGGTTGAAGCTTTTGGTTAAGCTGACGTGAAAAAATAAAAATAAAAAAAGGAAAAAAATGCATCTCCACAGATGAAAAATGAAAGATAAAAGAGAAAAACGGGAAAGGGAGAGGGAAAATGGAAAGGAAAGGATAAAGAACAAAGAAAGAAATTTGAAAAAGGGGTGACGGTAGAGGAGAACAGGCAGCGACGGCGAAAGAGGCAGGAGGTAGAGGGAGAAGGGGTGAGCGACAAGGCGGAGGAGGCGGTGGCAGGCGACAACAGTCTGCGGCAGCTGAGGCAGCGGCGTGTGTGAGGGAGGATTAGGAGCAAAAGCCAAAGTAGATGCGGCTTGAAAAAAACCGCTTTTAAAAGTTAGAATGTTTAAATCGACTTCAACTTTTCCAAAATGAAGGCAGAAGCTGAAGTCGATTAAAACACCACCTTATGTCCCGACAAATCAGGTAGCTTCAGTAATCTGAAAGTGCAATTGGATCTCTTCCCTAGCTGCCTCTTGAATTCTGCACTTTTCCAATATAATGGTTTTTATTTTTTTTATTTTTCTATATTTTTTCTTAAAAAAGTTAATAGCCGTTACAGTACAATTTTAGTCGTAAGCTAGAAACCGAAGCCACCAACCAAAGCCCATTGGAGCGCCGCCTATGCAGACAACAGTTTTCTACAATTCTGCCAATATGTCGTCACAAGAAGAAGGCGGCCAATCTGATGCGACCTTACCACTAGCCTCCTCGTATTTGTCGCTTCAAGAAATATTCAGAATTAGCAACCTCGGCATCTTCTTTGTAGCACCCCACATACAGCCAAACTGAGATACTATTATGGAATGTCATCACCAAAATAAAGAGTAAATAATAAAAGCAACAATAGAAATCACAAGAAAATTAAAACCTTAAATATACTTTATTAGAGAATCAACAGAAGCTGAAATAAATATTTAAAACATGGGACTGTCCACTTCTAATCAAATAAAGAATAAAATAAAAATGACATAAATAGTGGTAAGACACAATACTGAAACTCGAGTGCTCCCACCATGCATGTTGCTATCACTCCACTGGCCTTTTACCTGAGAATAGAAAGAGCAAGCGTGGGATTTGAAAATATCAGCAAGTACCCAACAATGATCGCAACACAGCGAGTAAAGGGCAGGTAATGCAACCAAGATATGCAAAGGTCAAGCAATGTAAGCAAGTAATTGACACAGACAATGAACTTAGGTTATCGAAAGCACTGATATAGATCGGAGACAGGTATCACGGAAACAATGTAATCAAAGATAATTGTTATTTAGCAAGTTATAACAAATACACCGGCAATCACATCCCACATACCCGGTTATACGAGAATAGTTAGGTACATCATTGTCCTCGACTGTATAATTGCCGACGGGGTGTAATATCCTGTGTAACGAGAATGTACGGCCCCGTACATTACCAGGTGGGTGAAAATCTCCCTTATATGTGGGTAATCCTGGGCCAGGTAACTATCATTTCTTTTCTTAGTGAGTTATCCAAGATGTAATTAGAAAGTCAAGGATGAATTGAGGTGAAGTTATGAGGGTAATAGTGGATACAGTTGAGTATGGAGAGACATGATTTGTGATACAAAGCGATGAAAAGCAAAGATCTGATGATAGCGTACTAAGACCTGTCCTAAAGGGAATACTAGAAGGAGACACACAAGGGTTATCAATCATACAATTTTATTGCATGATAAGTGATTATTAGACAGCTTAATATACCACAACTAAATCAGCCGCGACTTACAATCAATAATGTACAATTAAAGGATCATGGAAGCAGGATAAATAAAATAAGACACCCAACGTTAAAAGTAACTTTAGATTTGAACATGCTTATACACTACCCCATCAATAATTTAAGCATCTATTCCAATCCCTAACTAAGCATGAATTCTATAGTCGAGCACTATACCAACTACAAGCGTACAACACTAAGAGCATCTCCAATGGGTCTATAGCAGCTATCTACAAGAGAGTCCATGTCATCAACTGTCCTACGTGGAAGATATTAAATGAAGAAAGAGAACGCAGCTCTCTACAGCTCTAGAGATAGTCTATAGCGCCAAACGAGGCAGCCTCCATAAATTCTGTGTGTGCATGTAAGCATCAAATAGCTATCCTTATAGATAGTTCTTTAGAATGCTAACTTTAGTGTGTACTATATAGATGATGTGGAAGTCTTATAGTTAGTTGCTAGCTATAACCATTGGAGATGCCCTAACTAGCCCAGCGCTTTAGAATCTATTTAATTCTACAAGCAATACACAACTGGCAATCAATACAGTGAAATTATCGAATGCTAAACTAATGATGACAGATAATCATGAAACGGTAATGTGCGAAAGGACAGGTTATGCCCGCGAGGTACTTGCCTTGAGTACGCTCGACGGACACGCTGCACGATGGATCCGAAATGTGCAACTGCCCAACTACTCCCTCAACAGCTGCGTGCGAACCTACAGAATGGAATGGAAGACAACCGATTAGATGCAGATGAATTTGATAAAGGAACAACAAGAGATGAATTTGACTGGAGAGGAAACGGGTTCGCTAGCCTCCACAGCCGTGCGAAAACGCCGTTTGGCTGCACGAACGACCGTTCAGCCGAGCGAAACGTTGTTCGGCCGTGTGAAACCACATTCGGCCATCACCGGCCACTGCTGGCTGCCGTCGGCAAAACCGCAGGCGCGCGCGTGCAGCCACATGCCTTGCGTCGCCACTGCCCTGTGCCGCCGTTGCCTCGCACCGCCAAGCCGCCACCGCCATGCGCACGTGCGCCGCCGTTGCCACTGCAGTGCCGCACTTCGCCCTCAACCGCCGACCACACCACACAGAGAGAGATAGAGTAAATGGGAAAACCTGGATCTGGAAAAGCTGCGCACAGAAAAGAATAGAGAGGTCCGCCTATTTAAAGCCATATCTAGATTAAGTTTTTATTATTATTTATTTATTTTCTCTTTTTTTAGTGCTACATTGTTCTTTGCGCTTGTTCCGTCAGATAAATTGCACTCTACTGCTCGTCTTTGTACTAGCTACGGAGCTTGAATGCTTATGCTTGCATGGGATGCCGCGGTTGGTCAACTTGTGCCTCCTGCCCTCGGGTTACCACAACTAATAACCAATCGGAAGCGACTTCGCATCGAAACAGAACAGAAGCATATGTGGGTGCCCCACAAGAATAAAGGCCTCACATGACACTGTGTATAGTGCCTAAACCTAAGACCACATCTTGCACAACCTAGTATAGCTAGCTAGTAGGAACTAGGAAGACGGTCCTGGCCCAGGGTCAGCTAAGCTACTAGTAGCGATAGCCTTCGAAAGGAGGAGCAAGGGCAATGATCCGATGCAGTGGACGGTTTGGTGTCTGCGGTTGAAGTGCTCAGGGAGGTCCAATGCGTAATGACAAATGTTTCCATCTTCTGATTTGATCTGACGATGTGATGCTTTGTTTATAACGAGAGGCTGACCGATGGATTGAGCCCATCGGTGGTTGTTGATTTCATGATTTGATTGGTACTTGTACGTTATCAAAAGTTGGCATCGATGATCGCGACCTGATGCTAAGAAGATGGGCTTTGATGATCGGTTACGTGACTGAAAATTATGACGAATAATCGTTATAACTTGTACAGTAGTTAGCAGGCTTGTGGGTGTGACTGAAAGTTGGTAACTTGGTATCATGCATTTTTGTTGATGCTGCTCTGAAGTTTTTTCTCTGAATAATGTCGCCTCTTCTTCGAACATTCCGCCCCAGTTCAGTAGAAAGATAAGCTGAATATCCGCATCCGCATTGGAACCCGTCGAAACGTGCCCATAATTTGCTTGTAATACCGGAGGAGAAAGAAACCGATACAATCGGAATTGCCTTCCCCTGCTCGCAACCAGCCGTCGACGGGCTCCATCGAGTCTCGTTGCCGGTGCAAGCATGGAATTCCTGACCAGTGCACGGCAGCACCCACTTGCTTTTAATCTATCGGCGATGGAGCTGAAGGACGTAAAGAGGCAACGTTTCCTGCCTTCTAAGTTTACATTGTCCCCTTCTTTCATTATATCTCTATAGCTTATAATTTTTTATCCTTCTTGAACAAGCAAATAGAATAGTTTCTCTGTCATCTTTAAAAAATAGTTTATCGATATTTAATTCTTACATAAATGCTTGTGTTAAAATCAAAAGTCATCGGTCATAACCGAAAAGATCGGCTAACTAACCGGCCATGGATGCGTCGCCTTCTACTCGATCGAGATGCAAGCATTTCACTGTTGGTTCCTTTCAGAACCGGCAACGAGAGAGCGACGCTGGATGGACCGCTCCCTTTTCCTGACCTGAGGTTCCGTACAAATGTACAATCCAGTTGTACCAGGGCTTCCTTTGTTCGCGTATTTCTGCTCTTGACTCGTCTGTCAGTGTGTTCAACGTCGTAGCCTTCCAACATGGTGGTCGCCTCTGAGCCAAGCGAAAATTGAGAATACATAGGACAAACTACGTACCTTGGTTTTCAAGGAGAACGGTAAGACCGAACCGTGTAGCCTGGCAACTGGTTACTCTAGTGAATATTAGCTTGTGCTTTTTTGGTCTACGAGTGAAGATCGGATTCATATTTCAATACGTGTGGATCATCTCGTTTCAACTTCAGCTTCTGACTTCTGACTTATTTTTTACTATTCATAAATTTCATTTTTTACGATTTTTCGCTTTTTTTAGCTTTTTTGCCCTTTTTCTGTATTCGTTTGCGTTGTCCGAGATGAGTTAACATATTTTTGCTATTTTAATTTTTTTTAAATTTAATTACACCAAATAAGCTATCTTCAGGTACAGTAAAATTTTAGTCAGCTACAATGCATTTTCAATCATAAGCCATAGCTTTTCAGCCTAACTGAGCAGGGCCAGGTCTTATGATGTCTAATGACCTGTTCCCAATTTACTTTCTTACATGTAAGTTTCGGCGGGTTTTTTCCCCCTAAATATCCTTTGGTAAATTGTTTTGGTGCGACTAAAAGCTTGCGAACTTTATTGTCCCTTGACCGACTTGTAATGGATGAGGTGGTGGGCCTGGGCCTTTATGCTCTTCCTTTAAGCTCACTCCTCTGGTCTAAGGGCGTATGCGTTGGCTGGCAAGATCCAGGCTAGCACGGGTGGCACCCCTGTTTTCTTCATCGATCTCTCGTGGGTTTCTGTTATTTTCATACATCATACATGGCACCTGCACCTATGCTAACTCAGGTGCCATCTGCCATGACGGCTATGACACACGCTCCAAGGTGAGGGACAATAAAATTTAAGGGAAAGGGTTGCTCTCAAACTAAACATTAGGGTAGCCTTAACATTAGAACTTTGGTAGAATGACTATTTCCACCGAAATGTCTGAGGATGAACCTTGATCTTTTTGGGGAAAAAATGAGCCCTAATATCATGTAGAATGGTATTACACCTTGAGAGAAGAAAAAGGTCTTGACCAAGGTTAATTCCAGTGTTGTGGGTTGAGGCCGGAATCTACAAGATTCCCAAGTCCGAAATCTACGCCGGAAGTGTATCCTCTTGTCTTTCCAGAAAGGCATTGTGACAATCCTTGAGACCATGCATTTTGGTGCCTAATTTGAAGAGATCTTTAGTTAATTTTTAGATGAGAGAAAATGACTAATTTGAAGAGATATGGCCCCCACTAATTTCTTGATTTCCTAAAAAGACTTGTTACTCATGCAAGTAACAAAGCATCCTCTATCTTTTCCTTCACTTTTCGGTATCATAAAATAAATAACGTGGCATGACCTTAGAAACAAACAAGATGCATTAGTGCCCTTAGTATAGAAAGGCAGAGGATATGCTTCCTCTCCCGTCCTGGGTCCAGACTTGTAAAACCTGATCTGATCTGGCTCCATCTATATTGTTCGCAAAACTGTATGCTACATTGTTCAAACTCTTTAACGAAAATATTTAGTTAACAAAAACACACACTTTGCCGCAAAAAAGGAAAATTTTAAGCCAAGCAAAAAAGAATTTTTTTTTGCGTGAAAGCTTGCATCACATCACATATGACTGTGTCGGTTATACTTGGAAAACCAGTCTAGAGAGCGAAAAATACGGAGTGACTATTGCACGGACGACTGTTTTTTTTCTTCATCTTCAGTCAGTTTTTTATACTGCAATTTTAGACGACTGAGAATGTAACTTTAAAAAAGGATGAATTAGTATACTATAATTTTAGATGACCAAGAGTATAATTCAAATGACTAAGAGATAAAAAAAATTCAGTCCATTATATAATAACAAAACCGTTAAAAAAAAGAGACACACGCTTGGAAAGCTTCAAAGAGCTCGATGTATCTCCCACCCGCCAATTAATGCTTCCTCGGGACCTCATCACTTCAATACTAAGAACCAAAAAGACCCGAGAAGGAAAAAAAACACCTTGCAGGAGGAGGAGCAGAAGCAGAGCGCGAGGAAGAAGGCGGACTGGGATCCCACATGGCAGCGCCCTGAGCCTGGCCCACCCACCGGACTCCGGCGCCCGGCGCCGGCACCGAGATGCCGCCGCGGGGGGCGGCCCTGCTCCTCCTCGCGCTCGCCGTGCTCTCCGTTTATGGTATGTTCTCGAGATTTTCTTTCCCCCGTCCGCGCTTCTTGCCCAAGCGTTTTTTCTTGAATTCGAGTTGCAATGCCGAGTAGAATTCTAGTCTGGGTCGCGGCCGTGCAATGGGATCACCTGGAAGAAGAGGTGGGTATGGCGTGCGTGGCAAGTTCCCCATGGTTATGTGGGAAAAAAGAGGTTTGCCTTTGCTTCATGGAGCTGTTGCTAGTTGCTACTGTGATTTGTCCGAGCGCATCTGAATCCAGTAGGGATGGACCAAACGTAGATGGGCGTTTCTTGCCTCCTTTCTCTCTGCCTTTCCTGAATCAACTCAGGCTCGGTATCTGAAAGTTGGAATTTTTATGCAAATCTGTGGTTTTGGAATTGCTGCATTGGCGCCGCGGCGATTGGTGGTACGTCTCCTCATGCCTGAGTCGCCTGGCTAAACTAGGCTTGTCTGAAACACTGAATACAGCATACGCTGTACTGATGGGTGTGGCTTGAACTCGAAATTTTTAGGTTTTGGTGCAATGCCTAGTGAGGGTTTTGGGTCCGCTCTGTCCTCATCTTCTTGCATAGAACTGTCACTGCACTCTGCGTCAGACAACTGTATACATAGCGCAAAACTCCAAATGAGGAAAACAAAAGGCGTGCATTTGCATTGCAATTCCCAGTATATTAACCATATTTTCATTCTAGTTATAATGAAGTGCAAAGTTCTTTATTAGCAATGTTGATGTTCGTATGCATTGCATGGGTTCAAGCCTTTTTTTTTTTTGAATATCCTGTGCAGTGCCACTGGGAACAGCAAGCTCAACAACCATTGCAGCATACTTGTTTGGATTCTGGAGTAGAACGCATCGGCATTCTCTTCCTGCCCCTGCCCCAGCCCCTTCCCCTGAATCTCAACGTAAGTAGAAATACCTTCGAGATTTCTACACAAAGAGTAATACAGGTGTAGCAAGCACATACATTTCTTTCCGCAACCTAAGATGTTTATTTTCTGTGTGTAGTCTTCCATTTCAATGAAATTGTATATCTAGCATTCTTCATATAATTTGTCTATACTTTTGATTCTCAGACCCCATTGTTAGTCACCCAGTGCATAGGCATCACAGAAAAAGGCCACATGTTGCCCCACCATCTTCATCGTCATCATCAGAAAGACAAGGTTTTTCTTTTTCTCCTCAGACTACTAGAGACTGCAAATCTTATTGTTAGTACTGAAGAACATAACAATAATAGGCATGTCTGTTACTGAAATTTAACAGATTGCAGTGGAACAACTTGTTCTGCTCCGCTCACTTCTACTCCAATTGGTTCCCCCTGTGGCTGTGTATATCCTATGCAAATTCAACTTGACCTTGGAGTAGCACCATATCAGTTGTTTCCAAGAATCGATGAGTTAGAAATCGAGATTGCAGCAGGTACATTCCTGAAACAGTCTCAAGTTCGGATAATGGGTGCTGGGAGCAGTATTGGAGATCCTGAAAAGACTACGGTAACCATTGATTTGGTGCCATTAGGTCAGACGTTTGATAGGACTTCAGCCTTACTGACTAGCAACAGATTTTTGCAAAAGAAGGTGCCAATAAAGTCGTCTATTTTTGGTGATTATGATGTAATATATGTTCATTATCCAGGTGAGTGATATAATTGTTGTTGACACATTCACTTCACTAGCATAATGGCCCTGTATTGCTTGATTTATTTAATCATACAAACATTGCAGGCCTTCCTTCTTCATTACCTAATGTTCCGGGATCCTTGGGTCCCATAAGCAGTAATGAGTACCCCTTCGGTGCAAATGTACACAGTAGAAGCCATCAGAAGGTTAACTCTAAAATTGTTGCCATAATTGCTCTGTCAGCTGTTGTGCTTGTTTTGACATGCTTTGGCATCGGCATCATATGGAAATATAAAGGATTTGAAAAGCCTTATGGTACTGGTCATGCTTCAAATTCGTCAGTCACCAGAAAAGCAGGTAAATTTCTTAGCAACCCTTGTACAATATACCGCACTTATGTGCTGCATTATAGCCATTTGCATTCAGATTAATTAAGCTGCACATTACATGCTAGTACTTGAGTTTTTTTGGGGGGCAAGGGCTTTTCCCACCCCTGCCAATCCAGGAATCAAACCCAGGTTATGCGATGCGCACTCCCGCGCTCCCACCAACAGGAGCTCATCCTCGTCCCTGTTAGTGCTTGACTTAATAGCTAAAACTGCTTGTTGGTTTACTTGTTTCTCATTCTCTTGCTCTATTCAGTCCTTATGCAACTCCGGTGATTACATCGCTCGTTCTTGAGTTTCTTGTTATCCAAGATTTTCACCACTGACAGTGGGGTCATTCAATATATAGACAACACTCCTCGCTTACATCCCGACTCTACCCGACCCTACCCGTCCTTCCATACACCCAGTCACTCTCACCTAAGCACATCACACCCTGAGACTCTGGCTGTGATCCCGGTCTCTTGCCTTTTTTTTTGCCTCACCTCCCACTGACTCAGCATTTGAATTGACTTCATTCTTCACTCCCCCCCCCCCCCCGGGGGGGGGGGTCATGCTCTGCTTCTCGTCCTTCTGTTTGTGTGATGTGCCATTGTTAGATGCCGCAGAGGGCAGACTTAGCAGGGCACGTGACAGAGTGTCATGCTAAGTGGCAAGCACGCTCATTTGCATTATATGACTTTGCCTTATTATTTGCTGTTTCATGTTGTGGCAGCATAATCTCATTATGTATTAAGCTAATAATAAGTGAGCAAAGATCAATGCCTTGAACACTGGTGTATCCTAGGGTACTATTCTTTTTTTTTAAAAAAAAAGAACTAGTACCCTAAGCTACTTCTGACTTTGCTATAATTTCCTAGCAACTATGCACCAGGAGCAATAAAACCTCATTTTCAGAATGTGTAATTCCCTCGATGTTTGTTATAACGCGTTGTTTTTGTTTCAGGTATGAGGTCATCATTTTCCAGTATGACCAGCTCTACATCATCTTTTGCTTCAACAATAGCAACCTGCCCATCCACGGTTAAGACATTCTCAATTTCTGAGCTTGAGAAGGCCACAGAAAACTTCAGCTTCAACAAAATAATAGGTGAAGGGGGGTATGGACGTGTTTATCGCGGTATAATTGAAGATGGAATTGAGGTTGCTGTCAAATTGCTTACGAGGAAACATCAAAATAGAGATCGTGAGTTCATTGCAGAGGTTGAGATGCTAAGTCGTTTGCATCACCGCAATCTTGTCAAGCTCATCGGTATATGCATTGAACGGAGCACAAGATGCTTGGTATTTGAGCTTATTCCAAACGGAAGCGTGGAGTCTCATCTGCATGGTATGCGAACCTATGTTAATTTTGCATGACATCTTAACAGTACTTTCATCAAGCGTTTAAGAAACATGACTGCAAACCGTAAAGCACTATATGTACATAATCTGGTGTGTTTTCATTGGCATATATAGGGCTGGATAACGAGCTGGCTCGGCTCGGCTCGGCTCGGTCTGGCTCGGTAGGATAACGAGCTGGCTCGTTATAACTAACGAGCTAAAAAGCTAGCTCGGCTCGGCTCGGTGACAAGCTCGAGCTAGCTCGTTTGGCTCGTGAGCCAGGGCCAAAAAATGTCTCCATCATATATTCATCTATGGAAGCATGGCTCGTTTAGCTCGTTTGGGTACAATAGAGTACAAATTAACACATGCATGGCTCGTTTGGGTACAATAGAGTATAAATTTACACATTAACACATGCAATAGAGTACAAATTAGGTCCATGGAAGCAGCATATGCATATCTAAATTCCTGGAAGCATGGCTCGTTTGGCTCGTGAGCGGCTCGCGAGCTGGCTCGTTATAGCTAACGAGCTAAAATCTTGGCTCGGCTCGGCTCGTTATCCTAACGAGCCGAGCCGAGTCAGCCACGAGCCGAGCGAGCTAACGAGCTTTGAGTTTTTCGTCCAGCCCTAGGCATATAAGAGCCTCTGTACACTTTGTGTACCGGAATATACTTGCTGTGATCTGCCTAGTTACTTCTGTTTCGATGTTTCAGGTTCGGATAAAATATATGGCCCACTTGATTTTGATACTAGAATGAAAATAGCCCTTGGTTCTGCAAGGGGCCTGGCCTACCTGCATGAGGATGCCAATCCCCATGTTATTCACCGTGATTTCAAGGCTAGTAATGTCCTATTGGAAAACGACTTCACCCCCAAGGTTGCGGATTTCGGGTTGGCAAAGGAAGCATCAGAAGGAATAGATCATATTTCTACTCAGGTCATGGGAACTTTCGGGTAGGAATTCTCCTACTGCTGTTATATCATTACAGAGTACGTCACACTGAGTTTCTCTGTAGTTCTTGTTAAATTTTGGATCAATTTTTCGATCATTTGCAGGTACGTTGCCCCAGAGTATGCAATGACCGGGCATCTCCTTGTCAAAAGCGATGTCTACAGCTACGGCGTGGTGCTGCTCGAGCTCCTATCAGGCCGGAAGCCTGTGGACATGTCCCAGCCACCGGGGTCTGAGAACCTCGTCACCTGGGCACGCCCTCTCCTCACCAACCGGGAAGGCCTGCAGCAGCTGATCGACCCGTCGATGCCGGCAGGCTACGGCTTCGAGAAGCTGGCCAAAGCGGCGGCCATAGCCTCCATGTGCGTGCACGTGGAGGCGTCGCACCGGCCGTTCATGGGCGAGGTCGTGCAGGCGCTGAAGCTGATCTACAACGACAACGACGAGACTTGCAGCGGTTCCTTCGGCGGCGCCACGGAGGAGTCCCCGTGGAATGATTGCACGGGCTCGTGGAACGACGCCACCACGCCGCCGCGCCTGGGCCTGGCATTCCCCCGGGCCTCCCGCCCGACGATGGACTGCAGCTCAGACCCCGCCGACGAGACGACGGCGCGGCGGCTGCGGTCGTCGTCGAGCCTCGTGCTGGACAAGATCGAGTCCCTGGCGATGTACGACTGGTCCGGCCCGCTGAGGACCAAGGGGAAGAACTTCTACAGGCTGAGGGGGAGCATGAGTGAGCACGGCAATCCTTCGGAAGACTGCAGCATGGAGGGCTACTGGCTGTAGCAAGGATTATCTGCAGATTACCCGCCATGCTCTTCAGTTTCTTGTTTCACTCTTTAATTGTATAGATGCTGCTGGCCTGCTGCTTGATGAGATTTTGATGCCTGTTCTGAAGAACCCCTGGTTCTGATCTTTTAATGTAGCGGATGCATGCATGCATTTTGGTCCAGAACTTTGCTTCCTCTAGTGCACTGAATTCAGATGAGCGATAAATTAAAATTAAAATTACACATCACATATCACGATCCGTATAGTAGGATCTTGCAATACAAAATACTCCTATGCCCTCCGCTAAGAAATCTATCATATTATTAAAGCAAAGAAAAAAAAGCCACTACATTTGCTCTTAAGGGTTAGACATTCCCACGTTAAACGGATAAAAAAAGATCTAACTGCCATATGACGGATTCAAGTTATAACAGTTATTAAAAAATAAACTGAAATTCAGAATAAAAAATAAAGAAAAATTAGCAATTTGATTTTTATACGAACTTCAAAGAAAACTAAAATTCAGAATAAAAATTAGTAGTTGAATTTGTATACGAATTCCAACCAAAAATTTGAAATTCGGAATAAAAATAAAATAAAAAATACCAGTTGAATTTGTGTATGATTCCAACCTAAAACTATAAAAATAAACTTCATGTCATACACAATTGAACAATATGCAAATTTAGAATAAAAATCAAAGATAACTTGCAATCTGATTTTTAAATGAATTCTAAATCAATTTGATTTCCATATGAATTTTAAATCAAAAATAAAATTTGAAATAAAAATTAAATGAAATTTAGTACTTGAATTTGTACAACTAAACTGAAATTTGGAATAAAAATAAAACAAAGATAGCAATTTTATTTTCATACAAACTCTAAAGTAGAATTCCTAATTAGCTTAAATTTGAAATAAAAATGAAATAAAAAAATTCCTGTTGGATTTGTATAAGATTATATATATATATATATATATATATATATATATATATATATATATATATATATATATATGTATGTATATATATATATATGCATATATGTGTGTATATATATGTATATATATATATATGTATGTATGTATATATATATGTATGTATATATGTATGTATATATATATGTATATATGTGTGTGTGTGTAGATGATAACTTTTTATGCATTTCAATGTAAGTAACTTGATAAATTATAGACAATAATTTTATATTTATGAGATAATAACTTTCCATAGCATTGTAATGTGAAAGTTGCATTCTAATATGCTGAAAGTTATCACGCGAGAACTCTAAGTAACTTCATGAATTATAGATGATAACTTTTTGTGCATGAGACAATAACTTTATCAAATATAAGTAACTTGATAAATTATAAATGATAAATTTATATTCAGAAGATAGTAACTTTTTCACAACTAACAACCCTACCAAATCCCTAAAAAAAGGGCATGTGATACCGCTTGCGAAGGGGGAAGGGAGGCGCGCGGGTCTAATGTGCGTAAGAAATGTAAATAACTTCATGAATTACATATGATAACTTGATGTGTATATAATAGTAATTTTACTATAATTAACAAACGCTAATAACTATTCGTGAGATGGGATGGTGGGCGATTGGCTGATTGGATTGATCAGGGTTGCATGCTTATATATATATATATATATATATATATATATATATATATATATATATATATATATATATATATATATATATATATATATATATATATATATATATATATATATATATATATATATATATATATAACTTCATGTCATATACAATCTAACAATATGCAAATTCAAAAGAAACCATCACATTTTGCTTTGAAGGGCTAGAAACTACCATGTTAATTGATAAAAAAATGAAAGATCTATACCGTCGATTATGGTGGATCTAGATTATAATGGTAAGGATTAATAGGCTATAAATAGACAATACACTTTGACAATAAATAGGACACAAGAAAAGAAAACAACATATGTTATAGATGCATACAACACATATTACTCAGAGATGCCATATATATGTGGCACTAGGAACAAGAGAAGCTATCACATCATTGAATAGCAAAAAAAGCTTGTTTTTGTCAGAGATACTTTGTCTAATCACAAGAGAATGAAATCATCCAAGGAACGTTTCACTGTGTGAATGCGATGGACAAAATTGGACACAACTTAAAAACGAACTTGCATGTTGTTTCCCACAGGTTTGATTGACGTGATTTGGACTAAGTGATGTGTGGGATTATGCTGAAGAGCAATACTAGAAGTTTGATATAAGAAGTCAGCGGAGGCGACACAACACGAGATTGCGTTGGTAGTGTTAATGCTTTGCATGATGTCCCGGTTCCAAATGCAAATATGATGTAAGGCACTAAGACAGTGGTCGAGGGTGGACTTAAAAGGACAAGCAAGGCACTTCGTTGATGATGGCGAAGAGATGGGCACACATCCAAAGGAAGTACGATAAGACGGTTGCAATGCAGTGAGTGGTGGGATGGGTCAAGAAAGAGGACGCAGGTTTAGCAATAGCCAGTAAGAACCATTAGTGTCATGCTTCAAGTCTTGGTTGAAGGATACGAAGTAAGGGAAAAGGAGCAATAGATGAGGGGAGCAGGAAAAGTAAAATAGATAAGGTTAGAGTAATAGTAGCTTTCTAAAAGAATGCTTTTAACTAACAACGTATTTGAATAATATGTTTCTATTACCTGAGAACGTACCGCACTAGATGAAAAATTTTATACCAAAATACCAATTGAGTTCTCTCAAGATGTATTTTGGCTAAATTTTTTATAAGTGTAACTGTCTATCTAATTGCTTATAAACATCTCAAAGATAATTTAATTACCAGTAAAATTGACATATATTTAAGATGAAAAAAATCCAACAGTTGTGCACGATTTGTAACAAATCTAGCCGAGCAAATGCGCGGGCCACCCTATTAGTATAAGGTATATAGTGTGAAAAGATTTGTTGATAAATATAAGACTTCCATGTAGATTTGATGAGGCTTTTCCTCCTAGATTCTATTTATTTTCTCTGTCATATGCATTTATTTATTCATATCACCTACGCAGAAGTATCCTCTCTTATCTTTTCACAATAATTATGAGGGGTATCTAGGCTATCTTCTCTTATCTTTCTCAATTTCACCACCCCCTTAGTCCAGATGGAGTAATTGGTTCATACCTTGCACTGATCCTACTATGTCAATTTTTGTTAACACAAAAACAAAATTTCTATCTAAGAATAATGCCCCGCTCCAACTAACTTATGATTTAAGTTTCTACCTGTAGCGTTTGACTTATGACTAAAATTGCACTATAGCGGTTGTTAGTTTTTTTAAAAAATAAAGAAAAATTATAAATAAATAAATAACTGTTGTATGGTCATCGATAATGCAAAGAAATATGAAAAAAAATAAAAATCTAAAAGCTAAAATAAATAAAAAATAAAAAATAATATGTTTTAAATGACTTCCAAATTAAATAAACTAAAAGTTAAAATAAATCATAAGCTAAAGCCGATCGGAGAAGTGGCATGATATCCCCATCTTAAAAGACAAATTCGCCAGCACGACGGATGACGCAACACAAGTCGGGTGGGTCCAAGCTGGCGACGGGGTGGGGTCCACCGAGCAGGCACCGAACAGTGAGTCTTAGCGCAAACGTGGCGCGCTTTTCTCCCCCTCTTTATCACCACTCGAAGTGAACTAAGCACACCCCACTAGAAGCGCCTCGTCGCTTCCTTCTTGCTTCTCTTTAAGTCGAAGCCCGACCAGAAGCGACGGCGAAACGAAACGAACAGCTTGGAGAAGTTCCATGGCTTCCGCTGCTCCCACAAGCGTGTGCCCCATCGCGCCGCGGCTCGTGGCCGCCTCCGTCTTCGGGCGCTCGTCGTCGGCGAGCTATCGGGTGGTGCGGTGCTGGAGCGCGAGGAGGGGGAGGCGGAGGCGGTGGGCAGGGCTGAGGGCGAGGTGCGCCGGCCAGTCCGTCGTGAAGCCCGATGCGGGGAGCGCCGGGGAGGGGTTGGTTGAGGAGGAGCGGCCGCCGCGCCCGCCGTTCGACCTCAACCTCGCCGTCGTGCTCGCTGGGTTCGCGTTCGAGGCCTACACCAGCCCACCTGTGAGCCCCTGGGTTCCCCTCCTCCTCCTCATTAAACTGCTCTAATCCAGCAGTGTTGTACGCTTACAATGGTACAATTGTTCTTCGTATGTCGCAGGCAGATGTGGGCTGGCGCGAGACCGATGCGGCTGAATGTCAGACAGTGTTCCTCTCTGAGTAAGTTGTGGGCTTATCCTTCCTTTTAGAGCTTGAATCATGTTTGTAAATTGTGCTAGAAGTACTTGTGGCCGCTGTGGTGCTAAACAAGGAGAACAATGGAATGCTGAAAGCATTGCTATAGCTTATCAATGTAAATGTTGTGAATGGTGCCGGCGACTATTGCAGTGTATTTCTCCGTGAAGTATATGATGGCCAGCTCGTTGTGAGGCTGAAGAAAGGCGTGAATCTTCCTGCAATGGATCCATGGGTATGATGATGCATAGGCTACCGAGTAGTCATTATTTGTTTTCTCGATGCTATTTGCTGCGTCTATTATTTGTCTCCTCGGTGCTTCATTTATTTTGTTGCAGTGAATGAGCAGACATCTTATATTGCTAAATGAGTAGCGAAGCTGATTGTTGAAGACTTACGGAGAATATATCATATATCACTACTAACACTTAAGTTCTTCTCATTGACCTTGGAGAAGTATAGGAATTTTTTGCAGGTCCTATGTGTATCAAGTAATGCTTTGGTTTGAACTCGTCTGAAAATTCGTTCTTCTCTTGGTACTCAGGTTTATATAGTCAAAACACACCATGATTTAGCCTGTATGTCCCAATCTATAATCTAGTTGTCTAGGATATTTGGGACAATTGGCAGATTGTATTCTCAGTTTTAATGCAGCCTCCAAGAATTTTGAAATCTGCCACATTTCTTTAATGGAGTAGTAGTTTGCACATTTTAACTATTATTATTCAACAACTTCCTTCTCCTAATCCCTTCCATTGCAGGGTACAAGTGATCCTTATGTAGTTCTACAACTGGATGGTCAAACTTCAAGGAGCAACATTAAATGGGCGTGAGTAACTTTTTCCAGTTCTGTGTATGCTGGGCCCTGGGTTTGCTGCTCTAGACAAGAATGTCCTCTCTATATTAAAACAACATATGCAATAGATACGACTGCCTTTTTCTTGCATTTTGGAATGTTTTGGCCACTAATTGGTCAATTCCTTGATATAATATTGGGAGTGTCTAGGCATCACTCAGATGTTTTCTTCCTATCAATCATCCAAATTTGTGACATTTGAATTAGAGATCAAGAGACCCCTTGTTTTTTAGGGGGGGGGGGGAGATTTTTTTGATGCGCTTGAAGATTGTTGGTTTTTTTCATCATTGCTGCAGATTGTGATTTCAGTAATTGATCAACGTAGGACGAAGGAGCCAACATGGAATGAAGATTTCACATTTAACATTAGGAAATCTCGAGAAAATTTACTGCAGGTATGAACAAGTTATAATTTTCACTTTCCTCATTCTGGTCCATTTTGTTTTGAGTGTAGTACCAAGCACTAGAACTTAAGTCTTGAGGTTTACCATTCTACATTCTGTGTCTTGTTAACCAATTGTCCTTGGCCTTATTAAACTATGACTGTCTCAGCAAATTAACTGCAGGAGACTATAGTGTAATGTGAACTATGGTGATATTGGACTCGCTCCAAGTCTTCTAAACTGATAATTTGATTATTAGCCATGTTTGTTGTTCTTAGAATTCTGCATCTTGGAAGTGGCTATGGTATTGTTCTTTAGGAGTGAGCCAATGAGGTTGCTATTGTAAGTAAACCATGACAGAAGTTTGGCACATCAATCTCCATTAAATCTTAAGCTGAATATGCAATATTAACATAAAAGATCTTTACAAAAAAAATTTAAATAAGAGATCTTAACCAATTGAAATACACATCTACGGTTCTCCGTTGTGGGGCTAGTTCAGAATCTACAGCATCAGAAGGCTGGAGTACATGGTGCAAATTCTTTTATTTAATCAACAAGAAGTCCATAAGCAAACTACACATTTCATTCTAGCAAATGATAGTAATCATACCTTCCAATTTTATGCATCTTTAATTTTTCTTTTTATCATCTACTTCATTATATCTTGGTATCACCGCAAATGATTTTTGTGCCTTTTGGCATCTGGTACCATTTTTCTCAATAGGTTGCAGCTTGGGATGCAAACCTTGTTACCCCACACAAACGCATGGGAAATGCTGGACTGTACCTTGAATCACTTTGCGATGGTAACTCTCTGTGTTGACAAAAAAATGACTGTCATTTGTTGTTCTTTTTTGTTATAAGAAGGGTTTTAAAACCCAGTTCTCAGTGGGAACTTATCCGTATAGAACCCTCGCCAAAATCCATAGTGAATCAGGCTGGAATTGGCCAGAAACCATAGAAGCTGATTAATTTCGTTCTATGAAGAAATTTGAAAAAAGTGCATATTTCATCTTTTCTTTATGCTTATAGAGTATTGATTTTACATCAAAGAACAACAGCAACAAGAAGAAGAAGATTTATAATAAGCTTGACTCAGTCAAAAATAAGGCTAACTTGCCAATTCCACTCATTTGAGATTGTCCAAGATGCAACGCACTACCTGTACTGGGATTTCAGATATAGGATACATTTGCTGTTGTTTTCTTTTTTATTTGGAACTCTGGTGGCAACCACACAGTTACTTGTTGCTCAGATGCATGTAATCTTGCTGATCTGTAGGATGGTCACTTTCTGGTGTGCTAGTTCATTTTTCAATTTTCATTGCCAGAATTCATGTAAATACATTGCTTTTAGTGCAATCAGGCATTATCTTCTCCAAGAATATTTAATATGAATTCATTTGTATTTTGTAAGACTCGCTCTTGGGATAACCTATTAATGCCCTTCCACCTTCTAGGAAATAAACATGATGTTACTGTTGAATTAGAAGGCCTTGGTGGTGGTGGGACTATTGATTTAGAGGTAAGATTGTAACACCCCGTCCATCCTCTGGCTCTAGAATGCTACCACCATTGCAGACTTGTATCATTTTCATCAACTGCTAATAATTTTAAGTAAACACTATTTTATTTATATTGCAGTAACTAAATAAACATCATACTATTTTAATTCTAACTTTAGCATGGCATACCAGTAGAGTCTAAAACATACTAACAAAATATGATACATGAAATGCTGCTGGTACGTGAAATTATTCATATGCTATTCTTGCCCGTGATGACGTCTTTACTGATTACCTAAAAAAACAACAAAATAAGGGTGAGTCCAAAAACTCAGCAAATACAAAGTAAAACAGGAAATAGCAGACATACGTATCAATCCATAACCATCATAGTCTCATTAACCACTTGTTTTCATTTAATCTTTCTCCATTTTCATCAACAACTCAATATGCATTTGCACCTGTTCTTGGTCATAATGCAATTGCATATGCACATGCATTTTTCTCTTATCTCTTTAGCCCATATTGATATAGCAGAGCGAGCACCTGTCGATGCTCACCCAAGCCCACCCTGTTTCTATGCGGGGATTACAAGCCCGTCCTTTTTCATACGGGGACCTCAATAACCTATCATTTTCATATAGGGACCCCAGTCTCCACTCCCGTGTAGTGTCCACACAAAGTGGACCAATGATACCACAAAACTATCTCTTTTCATGACATGCATGCAATGCAAGTCCTCCATTTACGCATATTAACATGTCATGTCTCAATAACCGTCATTCATCATTTCCCGGTATGCAACCAGAAATAGTTAACTTACCATAACATGGTAATCAATGCCTCAACATTCAACTAAAGGCAAACACACTCAACACATCATATCGAAACCAGTGCTTAAGCGAGTAGCGATGACCTTACGCGCATAATCCGACTCTGGCATAAAAACACCTGGGGTTAAGGACCCGACGTGCAGGTACCAAACCCCCTTTTTTCTTTTTCTCCTCTTTTCTTTTCTCTTCATTTCTCTTCTCTTTTCTTCTTTTCTTTCATTCAACTCATCTCTTCTCTCTCTCTCTCTCTCTCTCTCTCTCTCTCTCTCTCCTTTCTCTCTCTCCTCCTCATTTTAGTTCGGCCGAATAGCCTGGCTCCTCCCCAAACCAGGAATGGAGGTGGTGGTCCCCGCGTCGCCGGCCGCCGGATTCCCCCTTGTGCTATGCCTCCCTTGCCCTATCCTTCCCCCTCTCTGCCGATCGGATCTGGGGCGTGGCCATCCCCTCGGGCTGCCGGCCATTGCTTACCGCCGTCGTGGCCTCTCGGCTCCCCATCGCCGCTCACAGCTCGGCTCCCGCTGGCGCTGCTACCTGGCCATCTCCTGTGCGGCTCCTCCTCCCGACCTCTGGCCCCAAGCCACCACCGCTTTGGGTGCTCAGGCCCGTCGGTCCGGTCACGCCGCCGCCCTCAGGGCTCGGCGCCTGTGCCACCGCCCGTTGCCGTCGGCCGCCTCCCCGACTCGGTCCCTTCCTCAGGCTCACTGGCCACGGCACACAGCCGGCCGGGTGCCTGGTGCCTCCTTTACCACGGACCGCTCCACCTCCGATGTGACACCGCCGCCTCAGCGCCCTAGGGGTGCGCCGGCCAGGAGCTCGTCGTCCTCCACGCTGACCTCCCGCCACTATGCTCTGCTCGCCGCCACCAAGAGCCCTAGGGGCGGCGCTGGTTCACTCTTCCCCCCTCTTTACTTTTGTGCTTTTGATTTAGCTACTACTTTTGCCTTGCTCTAGTCTTAAGAACGCATGGCTAGGAAGGCTCAAGGTGGCCGCCATGACGGGACTTGGTGGAGTGCATGCGCCGGAAAGCATGCACTGCCATCCAAGGGCGCACGGCAATGCTACGGGCTCGCCGCCGATGCGTTGGGGGAAGAATGCAGGCTTACTTAATGTCGGCTGAAGAAGGGGTTGGCGGTGGACGACGACTTGGCGTGGTTTCGGCTAAAAAAGGGGTTGGGGTGGACGACGACTTGGCGTGGTTTCGACGATCGCCGGAAGTCTTGCGCTTCCGGGGTCATCGCCATCCCCTTGCTCCTCTCCGTCGTCTGCCCCTCATTCCCTAGTTCTTCTCCTTCGGGCTTCATCTTCCTTACTGCCTGGGTATGGCTGGCAAGGAGCTTGGGTGGTGATGGGGTTGAGCTCGGCTTGTGCCTTACCTTTGGCTGAACTATAGTGGTGGTTGGCTTTTGGTTTGGTTTTAGGTTACCTCTTGGTTGAGGAAGTGAAATGGCTTTGTGTGGGACTTGCTTGTACTGTGTTAGCTAATAAGGGCATGGTTGGGGCAGCCCTCTAGCTTTGTGAAATGACCGTAATGCCTTCACCTTACTCCCATTCTTCTCTCATATGGCTGACTGCTCGAAGGGCATTTTGGTCCAAAGGGCTCTGCACTGTGCTTTGGGGGTTTCCAACCGTGGCAGGTAAGTCGGTAAAAGTGGGCGTTGGCTAAATTTTTCTGCCGGATGAGGAAACTCACAATAGCTAGAGGCGCCGACCGGGCCCAGACGGTCTGACAACCTTTGTGAGTGCTACTTTTATTCGGCATTCTAAAGCCGATGGGTCTGACGACAAAACTCTACTTTATTTCCTTTATTCCCCCTTGGATTGTTTCATTTCTCGCTTTTCTTCTCTTTTACATTTTGGTGGTATTACAAAAGATCCTTGCCATAATTTTTTTCCTTGTCATCACAATACTCCTCTGGCAAAGGTGCATGCTATGGCGAACTGATCCTTGCCCCCCAGAGGGATAGGAAGTACCTTTGTAGTAGCAAAATCCTTTGACCTTTTCTTTTTCATCCTTCTATCTATAGGTTCTTATAAAATTAACACTAGCAGAACAATTTGCACAGTTAACTAGCATAAAGTTTTTTGCACACACTACAATCAAAAAAGCCTTTTTACTAGTCGTAAGTACAATGGTCATTTTATCACATATAACACCGTGCAATATAAGGCAACATTGGGCAACAGATTGCTGTATTTATTATGCATTGCTGCTGTTCCCCTAGCACAAACAGGTATGGTGGTATATGGACAGCTTAGCCATTATGTTGTGCTGATATCAATAGTTTAGTTCTTCCATGATGTTGTAGAGTTTCGTTCTAATTGTTTATCTAAATTCTTACTTTCTTAGTATAACACATCAGGTCAAATACAAGAGTTATGATGACATTGAACGTGAAAAACAATGGTGGAGAATACCTTTTGTGTCCGACTTTCTTGTGAAGAGCAGCCTAGGATCTGCTCTTAGAATGGTCCTTGGATCTGAAAGTATAAATGCAAGTCAGTTTGCGCAATCCGCATTTGGGCAACTAAGTTCTTTCAGTTACACGTACCTTCCAAAGCAATTATCTTTGGATAGCCAAGCTGAGGTCTCTAAAAGTGCTGAAGCATCCCTGGATAACTCAATTGGATCAAATGAATTTCAACAGCAGAAGATTGATTCAAAAGCTTCCGGAGACAGTTCATATTCTCACAGTGAAGCTGAATCTACTGCTGCAGTTGTTAACAGTGAAGGAAATGTTTCATCCAATATGAAGGAATCAGATGAATACTTCTGGAGTGCTTTCACCAACGTGCTCAATGAAAATGTTCTCCAAAATTTTGGATTTTCTCTTCCTGAGGTTAAGCAATTGGATGGATTTGACCTATTAAGTTCACTTGGTTTGAAATCACGTGAAATTGCTGAACAGGAATATTTAGAATCTGGACTGGCAACAGCAGATAAATCAGCCAGTGATGGGAGTGAAAAAACTCCTGAAGATGCAGTCAGTGTTGACAATGAAGATGGCACAAAACCAACTAAAGAGGAGGTGCATGATTCCTTTCCTGACATTAATAAAGTATCTCGGGATGTATTGTCTCAAACGGAGAATATACTAGGAGCTTTGATGATCCTTTCTAAAAACTTCTCACCGCAAGACAAGGGGTCAGTAATGACGGATGAAGCAAACAGGAGTGGTGATTCGATCAGAGAAGAACAAGGTGCTGCAGATTCCATTGATAAGGATGTTGCATCTTCCAAAGCATCAACCGATGCACAGAAAGCAGAGGATACGAGGCGACTGTTTGCAAGTGCAGAGACTGCCATGGAGGCATGGGCTATGCTTGCCACTTCACTGGGGCGTAACAGTTTTATAAAATCAGACTTTGAGAAGATGTGTTTTCTCGACAATGATTCGAGTGACACACAGGTGAGTTATTGTTGCTGTGCTATCAATGAGTTTTGATGTCACTTTGCCCTTGTGTTGTGTGGCCTATGTTAACAAATCTCTGCAGGTTGCCATTTGGCGTGATTCTTCACGAAGAAGGCTGGTTGTTGCCTTCCGAGGAACTGAGCAAGTATGCAATAACATGAAGGCCTCACTTGTATTCTCTGAATAGAAAATTCACTAATTACTTTGTCACATCTTCCATCTTATTTAATTTGCTTTCTGTATGTCCTTTCAGTCAAGGTGGAAGGATTTGCGAACTGACTTAATGCTTGTACCTGCTGGGTAAGACTCAATACACCACAGCTTTTTCCCCTTTCATTGGTTTACTAGCTGTCCATTATCAAGAAGTACTAGTATTGCAATATTGATTCCAGACTAAACCCTGAGAGGTTGGGTGATGATTTCAAACAAGAAGTTCAAGTTAGTTATCTATTCTCTTCATCCACTTGTTAATGTATTTCTTCATGTCACTTTATGCTAACCGACTTCTTGTCATATCATGTTTTAGGTTCACAGCGGATTCTTAAGTGCATATGACTCTGTTAGCAATAGGATCATGACTCTCATCAAATATGCCATAGGATATATGTAAGTATTTCGTAACAAAATACGTGACTTTTCTACTGCAAACTAAACCAGCAATTCGTCAAATATGAAGCAGGAAAATTTTCAAGTTACTACTTTTTGTAGCATGTTCTTGTTCTCCAGATAGAATTGCTGGTTGCTATCACATAGAAAACTATTGCCAAAAAAACAACCCTTTCGACTCAAAACTTGAATGCTTCTGCTTTCGATACATAATCTTTTGCAAGTAATTCTCTCAAATTCTATTCAAAAGCATCTCATTTTTCCACTGCAGGGATGAAGAAGATGCAGAAACCGTACCTAAGTGGCATATCTATGTAACTGGACATAGTTTAGGTGGAGCACTAGCAACCCTTCTTGCTCTTGAACTTTCATCAAGTCAAATGGCCAAGTAAGTTAAAGATCTGGACTCGAACTTGATCTGTGATCTTCTCATTTCATATAGACCATATAGTACCATTCAGTTCAGGGTTAATGTGGAAAGAAGTGACATTCAAACATTTAACACGCGAGACACTATCAGTTAAGCAAGATAGATGAACTTGGCAAAGGTGCTTTGACCCAGTTTTAACTGTCCTACCCTAGAACTGCAAAATGTTCGCCTTTGTAACAAAAAAGAAAGAAAGAAAGAAAGAAAAGAAAACATCTCAGGATACTTTCATATTAGTGAAAGTGGTGGTGCTTAATAGAATTGAAAGGGCACAATTGAAGTTTAGCTTCCAATTTATGTATGGTTGTGTTATAAAGCTGTTGACATAGCACACCACAAATTTATGCATGTATGCCTCCTCTCCTGTAGCTGTTAAACAATTCTTTAATGGCTTCCTATTTCCTACGCCTTTTTCTACAACTATGTGCTCATATTTTTCATGTCACCTTGTATAGGAATGGTGTCATATTCGTGACAATGTACAACTTTGGCTCTCCTAGAGTTGGAAATAGAAGGTTTGCTGAAGTCTTCAATGCGGTAACTTTAAGACCATTTACTAAATAGGAAGACGCTAAATTTTCTGCTTGGATGAATTGCATTTGAATTGGAATACTTGTTAAAAGCTACTGGAAACTCTAATTTTTTATACATAATAAAATGATTATATTTTGGATGATGTTATCCCATTCTTTTTTTCTTTTGGAAGATCCACCCAATATAATTTGGCTGTGATCTAGGACCTATCGTAGTCATATTGGTATGGACTATGGACTATGGAGTTGTGGAAATGAGGAAATGAATGTGAATATTGACCAATGCCAATTTTACCATGTCTTGGCATATTTCTTTGATTCAATCTTCTTCCTCCCCTTGGCATATTGGATACAAAATATAGGCAAGTTCATATTGGTTAGAACCTAGAGAAAGCTTATACTAATAATATAGGTGAGATAAGATTTTGTTTTGGAATATCAAATGTAGACAAAAAAAAAGAAAATTAAAGAATAGTAGGTTCACCCAACCATGTGGGCTACTACATAGAAAAGAATATAAAAAAGACTAACGAAATAGTGTTAATCCTTGTTTGCATGGAAGGAGAGAGAAGGTAAGTTTACGACACTGTAAGATGTTTTGGTTCTTTGGGTTAAGCCTGATTACCTTGAATCATATGTCATTATACGATTACATGGATTAAATTGATAACACAGATATTGTTTCTAATAATTGAACAAGAAAATTACAAGCGATCACAACCTGCTTTTTGAAACAATTTTGATTTTGGACTAATATATGCAGAAAGTAAAGGACAGCTGGAGAGTCGTCAATCACCGAGATATCATTCCAACAGTACCACGTCTTATGGGCTATTGCCATGTGGAAGCACCAGTTTATCTTAAATTTGGAGATCTAAAAGATGCACTGGTGAATTACTTTATTTTGCTATTTCAATCCACTTTGTTCTAACAGTACTATTAGTCAGGTCCTGTCAAAATTCCCTGTTTTAGGTAGTGCTTAATGTAGTTTCTGGCTAATGGCTGAAAAAGCATTGTAACGGCTATTAACTTTTTCTGAGTAATTAAATTTTAAAAAGTAAAAAAGTTATATCATCACAGACAATACAAAGGAATAAGAAGAAAAAAAAACCAAAAACGACAAAATTAAGAAGCAAACGCATTCCAGAAACCAGAAGCAGAAGTCGTTTGGAGTGGGGATTTAGTCCTTCAGATCTATGTTCTCAGTTCTCACCCAAAACTTAGAACTGTATTTGTATTCTGACACAGGCAAACAAGGAAATTTTAGATGATGAAGACCAAGGGGATGTGATAGGGGAGTACACCCCTGATGTTCTTGTTAGTGAATTTGTGAGTGACTTTGGCTCCTTTCCTTAGCAACATTGCCTGCTAATTGCCAACTAAAAATTAATACATTTATATCTGTATGGGCAATGTCATCCTGACTGATGAAAAGATGAGGATTCTAGTTTTCTAGCAGTATAATGAAATTTTGTTTTAAACAGGAAATGTTTTCATCAATTGGTTCGCTCCAAACAACCGTTTTGCTCCAAACATAATTTTTTTAAGAAAAGTGAAAAGAGCACAGATGATGTATGGATAAACAAATATTTTCATCAATTGGTTTGCTCCAAACATATTTTTTAAAAAGAAAAGTGAAACAGGACAGATGATGCATGAATAAACAAAAATGATATTGCTCAAATTGTATCTGACAAGTTGCGCATATTAAATTCCCTGCAGATGAAAGGAGAGAAGCAACTTGTGGAAAAACTACTCCAGACGGAAATAAATCTACTCCGCTCAATCAGGGATGGTTCAGCTCTTATGCAGCACATGGAAGACTTTTACTATGTCACACTTCTAGAGGTATCTTACATCGTCTAGTTTTGCCTTATGCTTAAGAACTATTTCTGCATTTTTTACTTCACATGTTATATGTCAAAAGCTGCTCCAGGAGAAGGTAACTAAACAACAGAAACAATTAAATTGATGCAGAGTGTGAGATCAAGGTACCAAGTAGCTGACAATGCAAATGAAGAATACCGCCAATTGACTGCGTGATCTTAGTAAAGTTGCGTGCTTGAACTTCCCAGACCTGATTCATGCTGGAAGGGGCATTGTATGAAGGTACTCTTCTCAATCAAATCATGCGCATTTAAATGTCTTATGACTACATTGTTGATGTTATTTAAACATTTTGATGTACATTTTACATTATTTTCCTATGTTGTGTTGAGTTCCCAATACCTGTCTAGTACGTTATGTGAACAAAAGAAGTCTGAACATATATCAAGTATCTTAGGATGGCTAAGGAACTGGACCTAGCTCAGTTCGTGTGCCCAAGTGCAAGTCCTCTTCGATGTTAATTTGGGTGCCTATTTTCTTCTTAATGAAAAAAATACCTTTATCTTCTATGTATTCTCGTTTTTTTTATCTTAGGATGGGTTCATTATATTATATATGTAAAATAATAAGCGTTAGTTGCACCGATATTGTGATTATGTGATTCGGATTTTACTTGCAGCAATTCTCCAAGCACTTCAATTGCACACTTATTGCTTAGTGGCTGGTATCTTTGACCTGAGATATTATTTTCTCCAAAAGCATTTCTTCTGATTTTGGTGTTTGATGCTGCCTTTGAGCTTTCAGGGCTATTGGTGTTCAGCTTCCTTTGACAGCGATAGAACTCATGGAACATTGCAACCAAAGAAAATCTGATCTAGGAGACTAAAAACCCAATCGGCATGTCATGGAGTCCCTGCCAAATCTATGGCAACACTTTTCCTGCCTGTGGTAGAAGGAACCAATTCAGGGGTCATCCCCGAAAATGTGCAATCTCCATTACCCATCAGTAAGTTGTATGATAAAACCTCAACTAATCAGGATTCAGGACAGAAATCAGAAGATTCTCATCTGCACGCATTGGAAATGGACATGGACGCACAAACATTCATTCCGAGCGTGAGCGTGGCGATCCTCATTGTGTGCATCATTCTGAATTGTGATTTGTCTGCCAAAACATTCGTGACTTCTATGTAATAAGATTCATGTAATCCAACAAAGACATGGAATAATTCCCTTTTGCTCACAAGTGCTTTTTTTTTATCGAACACGCAGGAGAGCTACGTATCTTTATATTAAGAGAGAAAAAAGAGAGACTCCCGTACAAACAACCTCCTTCCCTCCCTTAGGAAAAAAGGAAAGGTTGCCAAAAGAACTTAAAAGAAAAGAAAAAAAAACAAAAACACACACACACACACTTAACTAAGCAACACAACGACCCGACCTGAACAAATCACTCACACAAGATCCATATGCCGACCAAAAAATAGCTCCTGAAGCTTAATAGCACCTGCAAAGCTCCAGAGCCTCAATTCCTCCATGAAGAATTGCTGGGCCGTCGACACGGAAGGCGAAGCTCTATCAAAAACTATTCTATTTCTGTGATTCCAGAGCGTCCATGTCCCCAAGATTACAGCACTATTGAACCCCTTTTCCTTAGTCTTTGTAACCTTTTTGCTTGCCTTTCTCCACCATTCCGCAAAGCTCTTTTCATTCCTTCTAGGGACAACACATTGATATCCAAGAGGGGACAGCAGATTGTGCCAGAACTGCCTAGCAAATACACAACTTGTTAGGATATGCTGCACCGTCTCCTCTTCTTGATCACATAGAACACAATGTTCGGGATGGGAGAGGCCTCTTTGAACTAATCGATCTGCAATTCAGCACTTGTTTTTGATGGCCAGCCATAGGAACATCTTACATTTAGGTGGAGCCCAAGTCTTCCAAAGTCTTTGCCATGGCTCGAAGGATATTGCACCATGCAAGAAGGCTCTATAAGTAGATTTAGAGGAGAATAATCCACTCCTCTCATGCTACCAATTATGGTGGTCCTCTTCCTGAGTTAGAGAAAATTCCTCTAAAGAATCCCAAAGATGCAAGTACTGAATCGTAAGTATAGAAGCTCACGGTTCTTGGTAAAGGATCCTCCCAATGTTCAATGATTGCACACTGGCAGTGTAGCAGGTGTGTATTTCCCAGGTGTATTTGCCCATGTGATACCAGTATACCACTAACACATGCCCTATGAGAGTAGGTAATTTCCAAAGTATACCACTAACACATGCCCTATGAGAGTAAAGCGATGTCCGAAGTATAACAGGCCAAGGAAACGAGTAAAATTGTTTCACCAAAGAGCCATTTTGATGCATATCAACATTTCGATAGGATTTTCTACAAGCACTGCAGTAAATTATTCCTGTGACGAAAAATAATAAAATTCATCCTGAGTATCAGTTAACTGTGTTGGTAAATAGATGTAACAGCAGCGCAGAAGTGCTTCTCAAGATATGTTACAAGGCAGAATCAACATTCACTGATCCCCACAAACTACTGGATAGATGTGCAAGGGTACAAAACCTCAGAGATCAACTCAAGTTTCGTTCTTTATCTGGGAGAAACTAGATAGCATGGTTGATCTTGAATTTGCTAACTCCACAATTAGTTCAAGTGCTGCATGAAATAAATATACAGTTAGATTAGATCAAAACATACTAAAGCGGGGTGTGTTCCTATTAGAAAGAATTGAACCTGTTTCAAAGGAAACTTGGGCAGTTCGTAGTTTTGGAGATACCAATGCTCCAAAGACTGATAACGCTTTCGATCTCGCCTTTTGAACCTAAAGGTGCACAAGGACAAGAAAAGATCAATAAATAGTGAAAGTATAGGAATTATACTACAACCTTTTTATTCACCACTCAAATATGTAGCTCTGCGACACCTCATTTTCTTCAGAAGCCTAACAGAAATTGATTTTCTTCATTGCTTTCAAATAAGAATGTGAAATGTGTTTACTAGCAAGAATGGGAAACCTGGCTAGAATTGTCACAAACCAGACGAACTTGACAAAAGACCCTGAAACCAATTGCCCGAACTGGTTGGTTCACTAGCTTCCAATCCTGTCCGCTAAAACCACAAGTGCTAACCAGCAATCTTCCAATTTCGAACGTTCACAAAAAAAAAAGTACAGCCAGTATACTACAATATATTATTGCCATATTACTTCATTTTAAACAACCAATGGATCTGGAATCCAGCATATCAGGGGTGAAGGTTGGCCTCACAAACCACTGAAAGCACATAAAAACCTGGTTTGACTGACATTCATCATAACTAGTGCTCTAATTTTGTTGCTTCTAAGTGGTTTTTTTTAGAACAGCCGGAGCTCATATATTAAACTGATGAATTGATACAATCATAATTAATACGTTGAACAGGGAATTCAGGTTTTCCACTAAGCCACATGCACCTATGAAGGTTAGATGACCCCTGTTTCACACACAGGTGAGCCGCCAAATTGGCATTCCTCCACACAAAGCAAATATTTAGCTCCTAGCCTCATACAAGGCTGAACCTTTTTTTTTGTTGTTGTTTCTAAGTAGTCATTCACCATCAATTATGCTATATTTTTTCCGCATGAAGCAATATACGTTGATAAAAGGCACAGCTCCCATTTATACGAGTTTTACAATACATTCTTCCAAAAGATGACAGGCTTTTACATTGAACTTACATGACTGCTAGTGTTGACACCAGTAGAAGACTCTGCAGTAGTTGCATCTGATTCATGGCTACCATCTTCTTAACAAAGAAAAGATTTGATGTCAGCAAAGAGAACTAACCAGCACATTTCAATACTAAATATGGAAGAAAATAGAAACAGTGCACATGCTAATACCTGGGGTAGTAGCTGATCCTCGATACCTCAATTTTTGTTTAGTACTATCTTGCACACTGACAGGATTGTTAGGCTCAGAATTTTCTTGCAAACACCACTTTGATAGAGTGAAATGTGGGTTTGATCCTGTAAAATGATCAAAGAATAGCTCATGAATTGCACATGGAACTACCATTCTAAGTTTTAACTGTTTTCCTAATAGACTTAGACAAGACAATAACAAACCAAGTTCTAGCTTCGAAAGAAAACAACGATGTTTGTAATAGCAGCATTCCATTGCTAATAAAGATTGTTAACTCAAAATCAAATAGTGCGTGGTTTACCTGATGGCTGCAAGCCTGCAGAATCAACTACTTGCAGCTTAGTGGCTGCAGATTGCTCTTTATGATCGAACAGTGTACTCGAAACACGTGATGTACCCATCGAGTGACGAGCACTTGCCAGATCAAGCCACCCCTAGAAACGAGAGTATTCATTCATGTTAAATTGTGAAGTATGGCAGACTAAAACAGGCAAACAATTTCTTCAGTAAATCTGACTAAGACTGAACAGCAATTCGGAGTCTCGCATGCTCACCACATGAACAAGGCAGAAAAGGAGATCGGCTATCGAAAATAATCGATCCAAATGCAATAATCTGGATCCAGATAAGTTTCAGGGCACTACAGAATGGTGGTTGTCAATGCAACATGTATAAAAATTATCAGAATAAATAAGCTTCTGCTCCAGAACAGTGTTAGGAACAGGTTCTAAGCAGGGATTTGGCTATACTAAGACCACGATCAAAAGAGTTCCTTTGTTCGACTTCCTACCCCTATAGTTATCACTTCATTTAGAGTCAAAACTGTTCCACAGATCAAAACTCAAGAGATCACAAAAACCCAGGTTAGATATCAGTACTGGGCTACTGGCCGGAGGATGGATGAGTGGTGGACAGAGGGCGGCAGTCGGGGTGCCGTACCTGGCGAAGAGCGGAGGAGAGGGAGTCCATGAGGAGGAGGTAGCCATCCACCGAGTCCATGAACCGCAGGATCTCGTCGTCGTCTCGCCCAAGCCCATCCGCCGCGTCGTCGACCTCCTCCGCTTCTTCCACTCGAGGGGCAGGTCCCATGTGCCGCAGCTCCTCCTCCGCCGCCGCCATCCAGTCCGATCCGGACCCCTGTCGGCACGCGGCGTCGGCACAGGGTGGTGACGGTGGCCGCGAGACGGGTGGATGGGTGCGGCGCGGCAGCGGTACAGGGTGCGAACGAGAGCGTGGTGTGGGTGGGCTTCCTGGCTCGTGGGCGCTAGCACACGGACGGCGGTTCACGGCTGCTTCCAACGGCCGAGATTTTCCCGCCGAGCGTAACGCACGGAAGCGAACCCAGCCTACCTGCGGAGCCTAGCCTGCACTCGCAAACCGTCCGCGGTCGGAACGGCCTTCGGTTCCCGGCCCCGGCCCGCACGGAGGAGAGGGGATGGTGGGTGCTACGGCCCGCTGCATCGAGGCGGCGGCGGCGGCGGCGAGACGGCAACCTCGCCTTCGGCCGACGCTCGCAGGATCGTTTAGGAAGATTATTCAGCTTTTGCTTCTACCAAGTAGAGGAAAACGGGTTTTGTTCCTCTTATCTGCTGTACTGCATCTGTGGGAATCAGTAGTGATATTGTGGCACAAAGTTGAATTCGATTTGTTGGGGCCCGCGACAATCTCGATGTGACATCACACACCGAAGGACCAATTGTTCGGAGTGCCACTTCGAACGGGGTCAAAAAGACAAGACGGAGCCCGAAGATTGACTACGGCCAAGATCCAAAGTCCATCCCGGACAGGGTCCATACCACCTCGGATGAGATCCAGAAACCAACTCAAGATGAAGTCACCTCGGATGAGATCCAGAAACCAACTCAAGATGAAGTCTAGAGGCCAATCTTAGATAGGGTCTAGAAGCCAACAACAGACAAGGTCCGAAAGCAACCCCGAGCGAAGTCCGCGGACCAACTTCGGAGTCTCTCGGATGTGGAGAGACCCACATGGCGTGAATGAAGAAACTATCCTTAGGAGTAAACTAGGTCCTAAGAGCGAACTTAGTAACTTCACTCGTTTCCTACCCCCACTCTATAAATTGGACTCCTTGCAAGTTACAAAAGGAGAAGATGATGCCATTTGTAACACTAGACACATATATGCAATACATTTATTCATCTATTTGTGTGTGATTCTCATTGGGCCCCTTCGTATCCTCAACAGTCTTTGAATTCGACCGGTTTAACCCAGCCAATTACGCAGTGAAGTGCGTAGTGGAAGCTTGCCCTACAAAGGTCAACGCTCAACGAACCAAGATTTTTAGCTCGGTCTTCTCGATCAAGGTGATGATCAACCACATTTGCATGCTCAGCGAGCCCCTACGCCATCATCGGAATGTGACTTTCGCATATGTGGCAAGAATCAACAACCACCTAGTTGCGACGGACGTGTCCGTCTCCCCAAAGATGTTAATGTCAGAAGTCGCCAATGTGTTTGGCTATCTAGTCAGCTACAATAAGGTCCAATGAGGCAAGTAGAAGGTCATCGAGTTCATGTACGGGACGTATGAAAAGACATATAACCTTGTGCCAAGATTGCTTCATCAGATTAGGCCTGGGCGTTCGGGTTACCCGAATTTTTCGGGTCGGGTAGTTCGGGTAATTCGAAATTCGGGTAATGAAAACTGCTACCCGATATTAGCCCCAAAAAAACACTACCCGCAATTTCAGGTACCCGATAATTCGGGTTCGGGTATACCCGATATACCCGAATTTACAGAAAACCAGCTAATTTCCCGATAATTCGGGTAATTTACAGACAATTCGGGTAATTTACAGACAATTTCCCGACAATTCGGGTAATTTACAGTGTCGTAGGGGTGGCCCCCACCTAAGCCCAGCAGGCCTGTTAGGAGGTTATAAGAACCAGAGTAACATGTGTAATGACATAAGTGCCCCTAATGGGGATGTATGGATGTAAGGGCATAACTGTAAAAGTATACCCCATGTGAATATATATATCAAGATGAGGGGGAGGGTGAGACAGAACACTCCCACCTCTCCACTACCATCTCTCTCTGTTTGGTCTGTAGCCACAACAGTTGACGCCGTCCGTGGGGAGGACAGGAGCAAGCCTGAAGACCGAAGAAGAAGGATGGCACCGAAAAAAGCTTCGTCGGCGGCGGCGAAGGGAAAGAAGACGGCTGGATCGGAGCGGCGCGTGAATACCAGGGCTTCGGCATCGGCCGCCGAAGGAGCTGGCGGCGGCGTAGGCGCGGTGGTCGCGGGCGTCGACGCTCGCGCTACAACGACCGGCCCCGCCAGCGCCGCTACAACGACAGCCCCCGCCGCCCTCGCCGGCAGCGCGGATCCGACGGCCGGGGGTAGCCGCAACGAAGCATCCGGCGGATCCGGAGATCGTGCGGTGAGGGTCCCTGCACCGACCTGCTCGCTGGGTGTTCCGGCGGCCCCGACAGCACCTGCGGTGGAAGGCGCCCTACTAGCAGCCCTCAACGCGTTCCAGCAGGAACTAGGGGACCTTTGCGGAGCTGTCCGAGATATACAAGAGGCTCAGAGCCAGCAGGCCGCGCCACTAATCGCGCCCGAGCCCACGCCGGAGTCCCCGCTTTCGGCGGAGTTGCAGCAGGCGGCATGGCCCGAAGACTTCAAGTTCCCTAGCGCCGTCGACTCGTACAAAGGCGACACGGACCCCCGTGAGTTTGTGCGCGTGTACGAAACCGCGATCGAAGCCGCGGGTCGGAGACGACACCACGAAGGCGAAGGGACTCCCCCTCGCGCTGCAAGGAGTGGCGCTCTCTTGGTTCTTTACCATAGAGCCGGGCTCCATCTACGCGTGGGAGCAGCTTCGCGTCCGCCTTCACAACAACTTCCAAGGAAACTACATCGAGCGAGTCGATACGGACCAACTCTTCGCCGTGAAGCAAAGACCCTCGGAGAAGCTCCGAGACTACTTCAAGCACTTCGCCAAGATCTGGTGCCAAGTAAAAGACATTAATGAAACCACCGTCGTTAATGCAGCCATACAGGGCCTTCGTCCGGGCCCGATGGCCGAGTACAACGCGCGGAGGCCAATCAAGACAGTCGCCAAGCTCTTCGACAAAATGGACGAGTACGCGCGGGCGGAGGAGGACGCACGAAGACGCAGCATTAACGCCCTCGGCCTCGCCCATGAGGAGCGCCCCCCGCGCGAAGTGGGGGCGAGTGGTCCCTCCTCGAAGCAGGGCCGCAGCCGAGAGCCCCGAGGAGGCCCTCCCCGAGGCAGCGATACTGGGGTACAGGAAGGCTCTTCAAGGAGCAGGCGTAAACCTCGGCGACGCCAGCGCAGGTCGCAGGCGGCCCATCATGTCCTCGACACCGAGAGCGCCCGCCAAGGACCCGACCCCGCCTCATGGAGGGGAGACCGGGGATCGAAAGGCGGACTTGATTGCGGCGGCCAACCCCACGCAGAACAAGAGCTCCTACACTATGGCAAGTGGTGCGAGGTACACGGCTACGGTGATCATTACACAAGGGCATGCACCGCGGTTATGGAGCTGCGGAGGGTGATGGCCGGGTCTCGGGCTCTGCCTCCTCGGCCCCTCGCTGGAGCCCACGCAGGGCACCCAAGGGGTAGCCCCATACGAGCCACCGCAACGAAGGGCACGCAGCATCACACCGTCGGCGTCATCACCCGAGGCTCCTCCTCAAAAGCCCCCGGGGAGCAGCCGCAACTGTGGATGCCGCCCCGCAACATCACCTTCGACTTCAACGACGCCAGGGGTGTGGAGCACCCTCACCAAGACCCTCTAATCATCCAAGCCCACATAGCCCGCTGTGACGTCAGGCGCGTCCTTGTCGACGGGGGAAGCTCCGCGAATATCTTGTTCGCAGAGGCCCTCGACCGTATGGGGATCCCCCGAAGCCAGCTAGAGCAGCCAGAAGCTCCACTTCAAGGCTTCGGGGGTCAACCGCTGCAGGCCTTGGGACACGTGTCCCTTCCGGTCACTTTCCGTCAGGAGGGCAACAAGGGTAACATCCGGACCGAGCATGTCATCTTCGACGTCGTCGATATCCCACATCCCTACAACGCCATACTGGGTCGACCCGCCATCAACTCTTTCGAGGCGATCCCACACTATGCTTTTTTGTGTGTGAAGCTTCCGGGCCCGGAGGGTGTTATCACCGTCTTCGGCGATCAGGACCTGGCCAGACGTGCCGAGGTCGGCAGCCGCGTTCCGCATCGCCCGGTGCATGCCCTCTCCGGCACGCTCGGCGACGGGCCCTCCGCCCCCGGATGAACGCCCAAGCCTCGGCCCGAGGGCGGAGTCAAGAAGGTGCCGCTCCAGGCGGAGGGGCAGTTTGTGTCCATCGGCGAGGGGCTCCCACCGGGGGTCGAACGGGATCTGCTCCGAGTGCTTCAGAACAACGTTGACATTTTCGTATGGTCCCCGGAGGACATCAAGGGCGTAGACCGAGCAGTAATCGAGCATCGCTTGGCGGTCCGCCCCGACGCCAAGCCGGTCAAGCAAAGGCTTCGGCGTATGTCGATGGATTGGCAGCAGGCGGCCAAAACAGAGGTGGCGAAGCTTCTTCACGCCGGGGTCCACCATCCAGAGTGGCTCGCTAACCCGGTGCTAGTCAAAAAGGCCAGCGGGGCCTGACGTATGTGCATCGACTTCACGGCACTCAACAAGGCGTGCCCGAAGGATAATTACCCTTTGCCGCGCATCGATCAACTAGTCGACGCCACTGCTGGGTGCGAACTCATGAGTTTCCTAGACGCCTATTCCGGCTACCACCAGGTATACATGGCCGAAGACGACGAGGAGAAGACCAGTTTCATCACACCACTTGGGACGTTCTGCTTCGTCAGAATGCCCTTTGGTTTGAAGAATGCAGGCGCTACCTTCACCCGTCTCGTCGCCATTGCCCTGGCCGCCCAGCTCGGGAGGAACGTCGAAGCTTACGTCGATGACGTGGTGGTCAAAACCCGGCAGCTTGCTCTGCATGGCCGGGACCTCCAGGAGACCTTCGACAATCTCCGGAAGGCGGGCATCAAGCTCAACCCCGACAAATGTGTCTTCGGGGTGCAGGCGGGCAAACTCCTAGGTTTCCTCGTGTCCGGATGGGGCATCCAGGCGAACCCCGACAAAGTAGACGCCATCCTGGGTATGGAGCCGCCCAAGACAACGAGGGAGGTCCAGAGGCTGGCGGGCCGCATGGCAGCATTAAGCCGCTTCCTATCCAGGGCGGCGGAGCGGGGCCTGCTATTTTTCAAGACACTCCGCGGGTGCGATGGATTTCGTTGGGACGAAGATTGCGCGAAGGCCTTCAACGAGCTCAAGCAGCACCTGGCAAGCCTCCCCACTCTGGTCGCCCCAGCACCAGAGGCTCCCCTCCTGCTCTATCTGGCCACGTCAGCCACCGCGGTCAGCGCCGTCCTCGTCTTAGAGGAAGGCGCCATGTAGCGGCCCGTCTACTTTGTCTCCGAAGCCCTCCAAGGCGCCAAGACAAGATACACGGAGCTTGAGAAGCTCGCCTACGCGCTGGTCATGGCCTCCAGGAAGCTTCGGCATTATTTTCTGGCCCACCCGATCACAGTGCCTTCCTCATTCCCCCTGGCAGAGATGCTACACAACAAGGAGTCCACAGGGCGCATCGGCAAATGGGCTGCCGAGCTTGCTCCCTTCTCCTTGACGTATGCTTCGCGAACGGCAATCAAATCCCAAGTCCTGGCGGATTTTCTCACCGAATGGACCCCGCCGGCCCAACCCGTCCAGACGCACGATGATCCCGTCTGGACGCTTACAATCGACGGAGCTTACAGCGTCGTCGGCGCGGGCGTAGGGGCGATGATCGTCACGCCTGAAGGACAGCGTTTGCTATACTCGGCGCGCCTTGTCTTCCCCGCCACCAACAACACGGCTAAATACGAGGCACTGCTCTTTGGCCTGGCGAAGCTCAAGGCAGTCGGCGCGAGATGGGTGTTGGTCCGCACCGACTCGCGCTTGGTGGCTGGCCATGTGGACAAGTCATATCAAGTCAAGGACCCTGAGTTGGCCAAGTACCTCGCGGCGGTGAGGGCGAGGGAAATGCACTTTTTGGGTGTCACCGTCAAGGCCATCCCCCGCGCGGAGAATGAGCAGGCCGACGCCCTCGCTAAGGCGGCCAGCCAGCAACTACCCCCCTGAGGGGGCGTTTTACGAGATATTAGCGCAGGCGGCCATCGCACAGGACAACCGGGACGCGGCACTCGTCCACCGCATTGATCGGCCAGGAGATTGGCGAGAGCCCATCTTCAATTTCTTGCAAGGCATCGCCGAGCCGGAGGACCCTGCCGAGCTTCGGCGCTTGCAGCACCGCGCACGGTCCTTCCAGGTGTTCGAAGGGATACTCTACAAGAGAGGGGTTTGCGCACCGCTCCTGCGCTGCCTCTCGACTGAGGGGGGAAAGGAGCTCCTGGCGGAGATCCACGCGGGCGTGTGCGGATCCCACCTGGCACCGAGGTCATTAGTCGGCAAGGCGTTCAGGCAAGGCTTCTACTGGCCAACTGCCATCACCGACGCCCAGGACCTCATCCGTCGGTGCCAAGGGTGCCAGTGGATGGCGCGCATCATCCGCAGGCCCCCAACGAGCCTCAACCCCATTCTCCCGGTGTGGCCACTGGCACGCTGGGGCCTTGATATAGTAGGACCACTTGCCCGGGCTCCAGGGGACCTCCGGTTCGTGGTAGTCGCGCTGGAGTATTTCTCCAGATGGCCGGAAGCGGTCGCCCTGGCCAAAGTAACTTCTGCGGCCATACATCGCTTCCTATGGCAAAACATCATATGTCGCTTCGGTGTGCCCCGGGAGCTCACGGTTGACAATGACCTGCAGTTCGACGCCACCCTCTTCAAAGACTATTGTGACAGCATGGGCATCACCCTCCGATTCGCCTCGGTAGGGCATCCCCAGTCCAACGGGGCGGTCGAACGGGCGAATGGCGCCATCTCCGCCGCCATCAAAAAGCGCCTGGTCGGATTGCCGAAGGGCAAGTGGCCAAGCGAGCTTCACAGCGTTCTATGGTCGCTTCGCACAACGGTAACGCGCCCGACGGGATTCACGCCGTTCAAGCTCCTTTTCGGTGACGAAGCGGTGACGCCCGAGGAAATCAAGGCCGGCTCGCGGAGGGTCCTCGTCCAAGCACCCGAAGCGGAGCGCCGTGTGTCCTTGGACCTCCTCGATGGGATACGGGCAGATGCAGCCCACCATGTCGAGAAATATGCGCGGCAGACAATGCGTACTCGGGATCGCTCTATATGCCCGCGGGGGTTCAAGCCTGGGGATCTCGTTCTCAGAGTGGCGCTCCAGGCGGAGACCGTTGGCAAGCTGGAGTCCAAGTGGGAAGGCCCGTACATCGTGATGGAGACATTGCCGAAGGGGGCGTACAGCCTCGCCACGCTCGAAGGACAAGCCCTCCGGCACACATGGAACGCGGACATGTTGCGGCGGTACTACGCTTAGAAGCAGGACAGCAAGCGTAGAGCCACCAGCCCTTTGTTATGCGATGCTCGCCCGCGCAAACGGGAGTTCAATAAAGGTTGCTGTTCCCAGAGCATCCCCTGTCCGCGCTGAGCAGAACAAAGTCCACGGACTTTAAATAAGACGCAGCGTCGAGGTCCGCCTCCGCACGCACTAGTCCACGGACTTTAAATAAGATGTAGCGCCGAGGTTTGCCTCCGCACGCACGAGTCTCCGGACTATAAAGCAAGACGTAGCGTCGAGGTCCGCCTTCGCACGCACTAGTCCACGGACTTTAAATAAGACGTAGCGTCGAGGTTTGCCTCCGCACGCGCGAGTCTCCGGACTATAAAGCAAGACGTAGCGTCGAGGTCCGCCTCCGCACGCACCAGTCCACAGACTTTAAATAAGACGTAGCGTCGAGGTTTGCCTCCGCACGCGCGAGTCTCCGGACTATAAAGCAAGACGTAGCGTCGAGGTCCGCCTCCGCACGCACCAGTCTACGGACTTTAAATAAGACGTAGCGTCGAGGTCCGCCTCCGCACGCACCAGTCTACGGACTTTAAATAAGACGTAGCGTCGAGGTCCGCCTCCGCACGCACCAGTCTACGGACTTTAAATAAGACGTAGCGTCGAGGTCCGCCTCCGCACGCACCAGTCTACGGACTTTAAATAAGACGTAGCGTCGAGGTCCGCCTCCGCACGCACCAGTTTACGGACTCTAAATAAGACGCAACGGGGGGACACCCTCGCGCGCACCAGTCTACGGACTTTAAATAAAACGTAGCGTTGAGGTCCGCCTCCGCACGCGCGAGTCTCCGGACTATAAAGGAAGTCGTAGCGTCGAGGTCCGCCTCCGCACGCACCAGTCTACGGACTTTAAATAAGCCGTAGCGTTGAGGTCCGCCTCCACACGCGCGAGTCTCCGGACTATAAAGGAAGTCGTAGCGTCGAGGTCTGCCTCCGCACGCACCAGTCTACGGACTTTAAATAAGACGTAGCGTTGAGGTCCGCCTCCGCACGCGCGAGTCTCCGGACTATAAAGGAAGTCGTAGCGTCGAGGTCCGCCTCCGCACGCGCTAGTCTACGGACTTTAAACAAGACGTAGCGTTGAGGTCCGCCTCCGCACGCGCGAGTCTCCGGACTATAAAGAAAGTCGTAGCGGCGGGGTTCGCCTCCGCACGCGCCGGTCCATACTTTGAATAAGACGCAGATGCCCTCCCTGCGCGCTCTACGGAGTATAAACAAGGTGCGGAGGTCTTCTCCCCTTCGTGTTCGGCGGCAGGTAACACCAAGAATAAGGTACTACTTAGATTCATTGCAAAAGCAAAGGGGTTACATGGTTACAAGCGTAAGAACCAGTACATCATCCCCCTGCCCTACCCGACCAACCGCTCAGCCTTGGCGCGGTGCGGACGAATCCGTGCCGTCGTCGCCGTGACGCTGAAGGACCCTTTCGAGCCACTGGAGGAGGTCCCCCTCCCCATGCAGCATCTGTTGCACGGCGACCCTCGCTGCATCTTCCCCAAAGCGGCCTCAGATCCGTTGATGGAAGTTCTGCAGGCTAGGCTCGATGGAGCGGATGGCGTCCGACATGACCTCTGGTCGGTCGGGAAGATTCAGTTGAGGATTTGCTAGCTCATGGGTATGTCTACACCCACGAGTGTGAAGCAGGGCGAGGGCGAAGCACGCACCAAGATAGCCGCAGTGCTCGCCAAACGCTCTGGCGCCACGAAGAGCAACGCCGACCCCCTCCTCAATCAACCCGAGCGTCTTCGACAGGGCCTCCGGCCCGTGCGTAGTGTCCGACACTCTGATGCACAGATCTCGGAGGGCCTGGTTCAGAGACTCCATGGCCCGCCACACCGACATGGACGCATTTTCCAAGACGAGGCTATTCTCGGCAGCAGACTCCACCAGCTGGACGTTCTCCCCTTCTAGGACGGCGATCTGCTGCACGAAGGCGGCGCGCTCCTCAACCGCGGCGCACTTGGCTTCCGTGGCCTCGAGTTCTACGGCCGCCATGGCGCCCTCCAGCGCGCGAAGTTCTTCATCCTTCGCGGCGAGAGCATTGCTTGCTTCACGACAAAGGACCGGCTGAGGGCAAGCGTCTGGCAAAAACAACAAATCAGCAGGCGTCCAGCAGTACCTTACAAAGCTGAAGCGCACATATTTACCCTCATCTCGGAGGCCTGTAGCGCGAGCGCTAGGAGTTTCCCCTCGCATGACGACAACATCTCTCGGTCGAGGCCGTTGTCGGCACGCTCTGCGGCTGCGGTGAGGTCGCAAAATATCTCCGGGCGAGGGAGGAAGTCCGAGCGAGCGAGCGCCGGCCCCAACGCGCCAGGATTTACCGAGGCCACGGCCACGTCAACAACAGCAGACACCTGCGGGGCACCCTGCACAAGGCTTCCGACTTCGCGCATACCTCCGCTGCTCGATCCTTCGCCACGTCCGGGAGACTTCGTCTCGCCTGATGTTGCCAGAATGAGCGAGCAGATCGGAGAGAGTCTCGCGAAGTCAGGTGAAGAAAGGGACTCACGCCTACCTCCTGCGCCCCTTGTCGCGGTAGGAAGTGGCGCCGGTTCGACCACCCAGGGGGAGGCGGGCGCCTCGACGGTCGGGGAGGAGGTCTTCTCGGCCGCGCCAGACGCCGTAATCCCGTGGCAAGGCCCCGCAACGGCGTATCGAGCCCTCGCTGGCGGCGGGGACTGAGCCCGAGGGCGTTTCGCCTGCGGTGGCACAGGCGATTCTTCCGCGGCAACGCCAGTTACGGTTACCGTCGCCCCCACGGCTTCCTCTGTAGGGGGCGCGCCCTCGCTGGCCGCTGCGGTTGATAACGCACCTTCAACCGTGGTTTTCTCGCCAGGAACGACGCCACCCCCCGGGTTGGCGAGTTCCAACTCAACGATGGCCGCGAGCACGGGCTCGTGGGCGTCGGCAGAAGGTGCCGGGGGATCCGAGGCGGCGCGCTCCTCCGAGGCAGTATGGCCAGGCCCACCGCCGGTCGCACGCCCCGTCTCGCTGTGCTAGCCGCCGAGGGGGCTGCCGGGTCGCATACGGCAGCCGGGGAACGGGCCCGGCGTCGCGAAGATAACACCCCCGTAGGGCTATCACCGTCCTGAGCGCCCGGAGTCCCGGCGGGAAGCTCTTCCGGCATCGCGCGCTCGGGCACAGTAATGCCCAGAGCCTCGCAGGTGCGGTTTACCCGCCCCTGCTTAGCCGCCTTGACTGCGGCCTCGCGAGCCTGGTGCTCCTTAATCGTGTACGGGCCGAGAAGCGCCGCAACCGCGCGCTCCGCATCTTCTAGCCGAGCCACTGCGCAGGAGATCACGTCAGTCAGGCGGAAACCAAACAGATACAATGGCGCGCGTAAAGCGTGCTGGGCGACTTACAAGGAGCGGAGGGCGGAAGCAGGCGAGATACGGATGGATCGAACCCGTCCTCGCGGTGGCCGTTCTGTCCAACATACTTCCCCCGGGAGGAGAGTGGCGCCACCCCATACATTGTGAACTCCTCGGCTAGGTCGCGCACGCTCATTCGACGGGCGACACCGACAAGACTCTGTAGCTTTCGCGTGTCGTCAATCTCCGCCTTCAGACTCGGCGTACTGTTAAACGAGATCGGCCCACCTCGGCACTGCATTCCGTTCTTGTCGGTCACGGTGTAGGCGAGCCCCATTGCGATCCACGATCTTCCCCTCATCCACGAGTCGCTGCAGCGTCCCTTCAGTCATGCGGCTCTTTCCCAGCACACGGGAACAGCAGCCTCCCGAGTGCTCCATGGCGTTCCACCACTTGTTGGCGCGCAAGCTCCCCCGCGGCACCAGTTTGTACTCCTTGGAAGGATGGGACACCTCGCCCTGGCTAGGCAAGGAACCACTGCGGGGATAGTAGGTAGCGTCGTCATGGCTAGCCATCGCTCTTCGCGACAAGGGAAGAAGAAGCAGGGAAAGGAGCAACTGGCGTGACAATTAGCACGGGCGGAAGCAAAGCGGCAGATCAAAAAGCCAAGCAAGAAAGGGTGCCTCCACCTCAACACTAGCACCTTATAAAGGCCGCTCGCCTATCATATGGCTCAACGCACAGACAGATCCAATTCGCAGCGATTCGGCTGCCTAAGATTTGGAAAGAAGAACCGCCGGGCCTAGAGGGCCGTGCCGGGTAGGTGGCCAAGCAGCGCACAACGCCTCCACGCCTTCAACACGCGTCCAACTTCTCGGGGGACAAGGCGAACGGCCGCGGTCATGCAACCGCTCACATCCCACGACGCACCAGTCGTGAGTCGCCACGTGTCCCACCTGCAGAATGGCAAACTGCACGACGCGACAGCCTGACTTCTGCCAGGCCAGGCGTTGGCGTGAAGCCGCCATTAAAAGCGCACTACCAGACTGCGAGGTCACAACAGCCCCGGAGCGCAACTATACCGGCGCCAAGCTCCAATCTCAGCACAGGGACGGAGCGCGCGCCTCGGCTTCGACTTAGGCGCCAGCCTCCGTTGCCACCCGTTCGAAAGGTAGGGGACGGAGCGCGCGCGCGTCTACTTCGAGCTAGGCGCCAGCCTCCGCTGCCACCCGTTCGAAGGGTAGGGGACGGAGCGCGCGCGTCTACTTCGAGCTAGGCGCCAGCCTCCGCTGCCACCCGTTCGAAGGGTAGGGGACGGAGCGCGCGCGCGTCTACTTCGAGCTAGGCGCCAGCCTCCGCTGCCACCCGTTCGAAGGGTAGAAGACGGAGCGCGCGCGCCTCGGCTTCGACTTAGGCGCCAGCCTCCGCTGCCACCCGTTCGAAGGGTAGGGGACGGAGCGCGCGCGTCTACTTCGAGCTAGGCGCCAGCCTCCGCTGCCACCCATTCGAAGGGTAGGGGACGGAGCGCGCGCGTCTACTTCGAGCTAGGCGCCAGCCTCCGCTGCCACCCGTTCGAAGGGTAGGGGACGGAGCGCGCGCGCCTCGGCTTCGACTTAGGCGCCAGCCTCCGCTGCCACCCGTTCGAAGGGTAGGGGACGGAGCGCGCGCGCGTCTACTTCGAGCTAGGCGCCAGCCTCCGCTGCCACCCGTTCAAAGGGTAGGGGACGGAGCGCGCGCGCCTCGGCTTCGACTTAGGCGCCAGCCTCCGCTGCCACCCGTTCGAAGGGTAGGGGACGGAGCGCGCGCGTCTACTTCGAGCTAGGCGCCAGCCTCCGCTGCCACCCATTCGGAGAGTAGGGGATGGAGCGCGCGCGTCTACTTCAAGCTAGGCGCCAACCTCCGCTGCCACCCGTTCGAAGGATAGCGGACGGAGCGCGCGCGTCTGCTGCAACAAGGCACCTTCCATCCCAGACCTCAGGCTCCCCAGCCACAAGCTTGGAGAAATTCATAGGCCGCAGGGGACGGAGGGGGCCAAAGGACTCGACGACATGGCTTCGGCCCTGTGAAGCCCTTCACCATGAGAGGCTCCTGTCGTAGGGGTGGCCCCCACCTAAGCCCAGCAGGCCTGTTAGGAGGTTATAAGAACCAGAGTAACATGTGTAATGACATAAGTGCCCCTAATGGGGATGTATGGATGTAAGGGCATAACTGTAAAAGTATACCCCATGTGAATATATATATCAAGATGAGGGGGAGGGTGAGACAGAACACTCCCACCTCTCCACTACCATCTCTCTCTGTTTGGTCTGTAGCCACAACATACAGACAATTCGGGTAATTTACAGATAATTCGGGTAGTTCGGGTACCGGGGGATATTACCCGAACTACCCAAACTAATTTCGGGTAATCAGAATCGCTATCCGAATTTGGGATCGGGTACCTCGGGTTCGGTATTTGGGTTCGGATCCGGGTAATTCGGGTACGGGTAACGGGTAGCAGGTATTTTGCCCAGGCCTGCATCAGATAGCCGAATCAAACTCCGGCACGTACGTAAATAAGCTTTAGCGTCCAGATATTGACGGAGGGCCCAATTGCTTCATACTGGACTGGTTATTCTAGGCTTTTTTCCAGGCTATTGAGGGCTTCAAGTTTTGTCATCCTGTACTTACGATGGATGGAACTTTCCTCATAGGGAGATACAAGGGAACCATTCTCATTGTGGTGGCAGCCAACACGAACGACCAGCTTCTCTCGGTGGCATTTGCCATTGTAGAGAGCGAGAACACATCCAGTTGGCTCTGGTTCCTGACGAACGTTAAGCAAGCGGTGGTTGACGATCGACTCAACGTTGTGTTATCACGGATCGCAATACTGGGTTGATGGCCGCACTGAACACCATGTAGCATGGTGTCCGAACCCTCTCAAAAGTGGAACGACATGTGAACCCGGTGGTGCATGAGGCATCTTGCATCTAACTGATTCACATGGTTCCGCAGCAAGGAAGTTCTGAAGATGTTTAAGGCATTGTGTCTACAAAACCAGAGGTAGAAGTTTGAGTCCATCTGGACAGAGCTAGAAAGGCAAACTACAGAGGGAGAGCAATTCCATGGCATCATAAGTTTGTGGAGTGGATTCGTCACCCCATTCCTGAATTAGAGAAATGGTCCCTTCTCTATGACATGGGCGGTGCATGGTATAGGATTATGATGACCAACGTGTCTGATGTGTACAACAGCGTCTTGAAAGGCGTGTGGTGCCTCCCCATCACCATGATCATGAAGGAGACATGGACTTGCACTGTTGGTTATTTTGTCAATAAAGCCACCACGACCAGGTGACAAATAGATGAAGGTAAGAAATGGTCCAAGAACATGCACAGGCACATGGACCATAAGATGAAGAAGGCCCGAATGCATGACATCTGGGTAATCGATGGCCTCCGGAGGAAGTATGAGATCAGGCTTCGGTAGAACCGTAGAAATATGTGAACAGTCATGCTAGGGTGAAATGAAACAAGCATGCACCCTGGCATCACGAGAAACATCGCTCTCCATCGAAATGGCCTTCGATGACCTGTACAACTACGTCCTCCCTGTGTATGAATTTCGTCATACCGGTTAAGCCTGCCTGTTTGGCATCAAGCGGTAGTTAAGGCAGAAGTCCTCCCTCCTTTCTAAGGGAAGGTCTTCCTTTGACAACCCCGCTCCAACTAGCCCCTCGATGTTTGCCATGCTATGTTACTTTGCGTTGGCCCGCCGAGCACTGCTCGCACATCCACTTCAGGCCACCGCACTGCTCCATGCCGGCCTGCCGAGCCGTCCACACGTCGTGCCGCTCTACGCCGAGCCATTTTGTTGCTCCATGCGCGCGGCCATGCCACTCCATACCTTACCGCCCACCGCATCTACTAGCGTTATCTCAAATCCAGTTGGATTTGGGCGCTGCTGGCTTAGATCCGACCAGGTTCGAGAGAAAGCAGGTCACCAATACCGTGAGGGTGGACTGGGCGGCCAGCCGATGAGATTTCTGAGAGAGAGTTAGAAAGAGGGAGGGAGGCAATCGGTGGAGGGAAGAGGCTCCATCAGTGGGGGAAAAGAGGGGGAGAGAGAAAGCAGGCCAGGGAGCCGGTGAGGGTGGACGAGGCAGTCGGCTGGTGAGATGTTTGAGAGAGAGGGAGAGCTGTAACACCCCCATTTTTGGGAGCGTCATGAATTCCTCGCAACCACCCAGGATTGTTCAGTTGCAAGTTACATCATTCGAGTGAATAACATTGCCAACGCAAGCTCAAATACAAAAGTCGACTTTATTACAATAAAAGGGCTTAAAGCCAGTTTCACAGTAGGGCCGACGGCCTTCAGATATATTACACAAAAAGAGACACCACAGGCATGCTTGAGCGGAGAACGACCCTAATCCCAAGCTTCTACCATTTCATAGAACACCACTTCTTCGACTTCGCCTGGCTCCTCAAAGTTAGCAGTCTCTGTTTATATTTTTAAGCAAGTATGAGTACAACTACCGTACTCAGCAAGTCACACAGAGCTTAACATTAACTAAATGCATGGAATATCAAGTGAAGGGATAACATGTTCTTTAATTGGGTAGATGCAGTTTTATTTAATAATCAATTAAAAACTTGAAAAGTAACTTCATTAATGTAAAGGGGTTTTCAAGTGTGATTAACAATATTCCTCATCTCAAACCATTCTCAACCCTACTTATGCCTTGCTGCTGGATTCACCCATTAAACACAGCTTCATTCACCGAAAGCACGGTGTATTCGAATACAATTATTTTATGACTCTGCAAAGTTGCCTGGCTTTACCCACAAGATCTCTCAACTCCCGCGACAGAGTTAGGAGAACAAGATTGTTCACTGCTCAATTCTTTATATAGCCTCCACCCAGTAGGTCCTAATTCCCCATAAGCTCGGACGACCCCACGGATCTCATCCGACTCATAGCAATCCTACTGTTGTATGGTTAACCACCTCCCATACGAACTCACCCTCGGACTTCCCCCGCCAGTTGCAGAGGTTCAATTGAACTTGAGCAGTTATTAAACCAGGTTTGACAAAATCAACGCTTGTGGTTGGGCGGATACTATGTTCTTCACTCAGCATAAGGGTCTAGTCCTTATATTTTTCTCTAAGGCATCATCCGTACACAAACCCATAATCAATACACCCTGTACTGCCACCATTACTCAACCAAGCCTCCACCCTAGGGTAAGGTTTTCGGATCCACTTCTACGATCCTCGCTTACCCTAGATCCATATTTTAAAGCTCTAAACAAATACTAAGATTCTTAACAGTGAAAAGATTTTAGTGAATTCCTAAGCTATCATGTTTGTATCACTATTCTATTTAATACTACTATGTTTGTCAACATGAATGTGTTCATCAAGTTAAACGGGGCCTTTTTTGGGTGGTAGGTCATAACTAATATGTCATGTCATTCTAAACAGTATTTATACATAAAATAATGATTTAAACATATCATAATGAAAATACTGCTAAATAAATAATAACGACAAAATAGGCTCAACATGGTCAAGGTATGTGCGACTTGCCTTACGAGTCTATGATTTCAACGAGTTCAAACTCCTCGGTGGGCTGGACTTGAATCTGGGCTTGCGCTTCTCCTCCTGGCTCCTGTGCAAACTCGACTCCGGAAGCTAGCGCAAATCAAATAAAATAATATTAATTCCGTGCCCGAAGGAATGAGCTGGGAATAAAGAAATAAAATTCGATAAATTCAAATAAATTGGGATTTGGGCTTATAGGAGGGTCATATGGGGAAATGGACCTCGGATTTGGGTTGGCGGGCTCGAAACGAATCCGGGGAGTATAAACATGCATTTTTGGTTTTTGGGTCGGGTACTGTTCATCAGGCTCGGTCGGTTACTATTCATCAGGTGCGGTTAAGCGGTCTGGCTCAGCCGTGTCGGTTCGGACTCGGTCGAGTGCGGCTGGCTTGGGCGAATGGATTCGGTCCAACCAAGTCGGCTTGACTCGGTCGGGCGCGGGCGGTGCGGTCGGGCGCGGAGCGAGTGGGTCTGACCCAGCTGAGTGTGGCTGGCCCGGTCGGACGCACTGCGCACGCGGCTCGGTTGGGCGCGCACTGTGCTTCTTCAATCTCCCGCTCGTGCGCACGCAGAGGAGCAGAGGAGGGTGGCGACGGCTACCGGCGGCGGTAGAGAGTTTTGCGATGGTGGTGGACGGTATGAGCGGGTGCGGGGTGATATGGGGGTTCCATTTTTGGTGGTGGCCGGGCCGGCAAAGGCGGCGTTCGCCGGCGGTGAGCCGGTGAACTCGGTACGGATCTTAACGGCCAAAGCGGATTTCTAGGGTTTTGAGGGCCGGGTTTTTGGCGTTTGAGCATCCTTGGGACTTGGGCTAGCTAGTGAGAGGGTTGGTTTGGGCTGGGAAAGGCCGTTCATGGCTAGCCACGGTGAGGTGAATAGCGGCGGTGGGGTGTTCACGGTGCCGGGGAAGATGGGTGAGTAGGGAGCTAGGGCGACCGTTGGGGAAGGTTTTGGGGAGCTTAGGGGTGCTACTGGAGGGAGGAATCGGAGAATGGATGGCCGGAGATAGGACATTGCGCTAGGGCTCTCGAATGGGGATTTCTTGGAATTACCGGCAATGGAGGTGGATGGGGGAGGCTTTGGGGCATCGGGCGGGTGGCGGGGGTTGATGTCTGCGGCTAGGGGCACTTGGTCGTTTATATAGCCACTTGAAGGCAGTTCGACCCGAATATTTCCCAGGGCGGCGATGGCGGGTGGCGGCCGGTGGAGTTGCCACGGCTTGGGGGTTGGTTCGGGGTGCCAGGGCGGTAGGGGAAAAGCTGCAGAGGAGCTTTGTCCACTCGGTAGCGGTGGCATGATCATGTGGCGCAGGGGGTGTGGTGGTGCGATCATGGGCGATGGGCGGCGGCAAAGGAGGGACACGGCGGCAGTGGGATGAGCTGGTGTGGCCTGCCACGGCTCTGGGGTGGGTACGGAGGCCGTCCACCCGAGCGGAGCTGGCGGGAGAAGGCGCGGGTGCGGGCGGTCACAAGAAATGTGTGAGCGGCGGCAGGATTTGAGGAGGCGGTGGACTTTTCAAACATATACAGTGCTGGCACTCCCTCTCTCTGATCCGGTTGCAATGGCAGGGATTTGGGGCAGTTGGTGATTGAGATTGGTGAGAAATAGGTTGAGGAATTAAGAGAGCAAAGCAAAAACGAGAATTCAACTCAATTTCAGACTTTGAACTTTTTCAATTTTTCGGTTTTGTTTCAGGGAGGCAATCAGTGGGAAAGAGGCGCTGTTGATGGGAGCGAAGAGGGAGAGAGAGAAACATGAGGGATATGTTAATTTATCGATAGGTTCTACTAATAGATATTATTCATTGGTGAAGTCATGTCTATGATAATTTCTAGGTGTTGTGGAAAACAAAGACATTATTTGCAATGTCTTGCATTGGGAGTGCCCTAAGCAGTATGTGGGTGCTTAAGTGAACTTATGTGCAGACTGCCTTTTCATAATACCAGAACATCTAAAAATAGCATTACCGAAAAGGATATCTAAAAGGTTTTATTGATCATATACCCTCCCCTTAGATGGAAATTCAGGATTTACCCTCCTGGCCCACGCGTCAATGACTTATGATGACCCCACATGTCATTGAGGTGGGAGGGTAAATCCTGAATTTCCTAACTAAGGGGAGGGTATATGATCCAATCCCCCTATCTAAAAATAGCATTACCGAGTAAGTAACACCTTTCCAAACTAAATTACTGATAATTTGCCTAAACAAGTCGATATTGACAATATTCTTGAAACATTTATCATTTGAAGTTTGGAACGTTGCGCCCTGCACTCTTGAATTGGAAGCATTTGGCCAATTCACAGTAAAAAGGTGATCACAATGGGAATACAAAGCGTTTTTGTGGAGAACAAACTGTTTGTTAAGTATATCAAGGCCCATATACTATAGACCCATGTGGCCCGTGTAGTCATCTATATATTGGCATCTCAACTATTGGAGTTATTATCTTCTGAAATCCCAAAGTAAGTCACATGGTATCAGAGCTCATGGATTAGGGTTAGATCAGGATTATTTTAGTGCTCCTCCCACGATCCAAAATCTAACCGGCCAGTTGGCCTCGTTGGCCAGTCAGCCTTTTGGCCGAAGTCACCGTCGCGACTCTCTTCGTCCGCCATCTGTCCATCGCGGCTCCTTCGGCCGCCGTCCTTGCAGAAACAAATGTGTGGCAATATTTAGCAAAAACAAATGTGTCAATAGTATAGCATGTAGGGATCAGAAAGTGTGGCAAGCCATAAGTTTGGCGAAGAACCAGGGCCGTGCCGAGGGGCGTGCGAGCGGTGCAAGGGAACAGGGCCTCCAATTTCCAGGGGTCCCAAATTCTGATAGATCCACCAGCTATAGGCCATCACTCCATCATTAGTTCGTCACCAGGTGCATGCGAACTGCTACCAGTTAGGCCTAGCTAGGGGATCAATTCAAGCCCACGTCGTTAACTTTCGTGATGGATTATTAGCACTGAACGGAACGCAGACAGGCATCAGTCAGAAGTGCAGGAGCAGGGCTAGTACGCCTGGAGTCAGCGACAACTCCTAGGTAATTTAATCTTTTCCTTCAATTTGAATCCTTTTTTTCTAATTTGAATTATTTTTTTCGAGGACATTGAAGAATTCTACTGTCCATATCATTATATGAACTATAATTATCCTTCATATGATCCTTATAAAAAACTATCTTTCGTATGATTGAGGATTTAACTTAGCTTCAGAAGTGCTATGGATTGATAATTATAAAAGAATATGTACGATTCTTAATATTTCTCATTACTATGTACGTAAGATATGTACGTAGAATTGATAATTACTATAATCCTATTTATCAAAAGAAAATATCTCATTTTATAGTTTGGTACAGGGCCCTAAATTTTGCCGGCACGGCCCTGCGAAGAACCAAACACTAATCTAACAAGGTCAAAGATGTCTAACTCAACTGTAGCAATTTGTGTCGGCGAGCAAGCATGCCAATACATGGCATGCCACACTTTGTCGTATTTTTACGGTAATATATAACTTCCAAGTTCCAACCATACAGCTCCTAATAAAGTGCCATTCTATATATATATAAAAAAGGTGTCTTGATTTTCGCATAAGAAAGTTGAGGTAATCTCATTCGGGGGGAATTGGATCGTGGGTATACTAGCAATTTGGCCTATTTAGGCCTCGTTTCGATCAAAATATTGGAAAACATATGAATCAGAATACAAAAAGGTTTGGAATACATCTTTGGAGCGTTTCGAGCAATGGATTGTGCCATCTAAATTTCTACAGAAAGTTTCGGCAACCTGCGCTTTCGTAGAAGTTAAATCAAGAGGTCTGAACCAAAGCAAAATTTACTAAGATTGGAGCAAACAAGTTGGTGTACTGCCACTTGCATTTAGCTTCCAGCTGATGATAATCCCCTTACCCAAGAGGGAACCTTGGCCCAAGCTATGCTAATCACTGGGTAAGAAAAGAAAACCTTGCTCGGTCACCAGTCTCATCTACTTTGACGGATGTAGACGCAGTGAAGGGCAAGAAATGCAGAAATTCCTTCCTCCCTATAAGGTTATTAGAATCGTAATTCTAAATAAGATCAGAGACACTCTGACATAATTGCATTCTAGAATCAAATCGTAAAATCTAAAATCCCATCTGATTCTACCAAAAATATTTTTTTTTCAATTTACCGTGTATTTCAAGAGTGATATGAGTGTTTATTTAGTCATGTGGCACCTAATGTGATTAATAAATGTATCTTATTTATGATTAGAATCATGGTTTAAATTATATATCATTAAGAGGTATAACTAGAAGAGTAATGTTATCAATATTACCATAATATGATCATTTTACATAAAAAGTAAAATAAATAGATAATCAAATTAATTTTTATTATTCTAAATCTCTAAATCTTAACGTCTAAACTATTAACTATTTAGTACTTAAAATACAACTTGAATTACGAGATAGAAAACAATCAAACATACAAGTCTTTCATAATCTTGGATGGTATGTGATTATGTACGGTTCTATTTTAATTTTACCATAATTCTTACTGTGATTTTACATGATTTTAGACTAGAACCACAATTCTATCACTATTTTACAACAATGTACACCTCAATATGTAATTTGAGTCTGGTTTCATGCAACCAAAAAATCGTACGACTAAAATCACCATTTTAACTACTTTACTCCTTCCACTCCAGGTGCGCTCGAGCTCCTCCAAGCGACGCAACTGGCTGCGCCTCCTTTAGTGCTCCTAGCTCTCCTTTTATGAGTAGCTAGCAGTAGTGCACCGGCCTCTTATTCTAGCCTTTACGGTTGTGGAGCTCAAGGGGACGACTTCAAATCCAGATACCATGGAGGCGAACACCCCCAGCCTCTCCATCACCGTCGAGAGGAACCCGCCGGAGGCGCGCTTGCTTCAACTCGGCATCAAATCCTGGCCCAAGTAAGCTTGCTTCCTTCTCCTATTCTTTTCATTCATTTTCAGTTCCATCGATGATCCAACCATGAGAATCCCATCCTGTGGTAATTAACTTTTGCGTGTTTGCATATGGATGGAAGATGGGGCTGTCCACCGGGGAAGTTCCCGCTCAAGTTCGACGCGAGGCTGACGTGCTACCTCCTCAAGGGCAGGGTGAAGGCCACCGTCAAGGGCTCCTCAGACGTCTCCGAGTGCGTCGAGTTCGGCGCCGGCGACCTCGTCGTCTTCCCCAAGGGCCTCAGCTGCACCTGGGACGTCGTCGTCGGCGTCGACAAGCACTACAACTTCGATTCCTCCTAGATTAACACCACACGCATGTCCAGCTTAATTTGTCTCCTCTTACGCCTTACTTTCTTGATCTTGACGTGACGCCTCCGTGTGACTTGCGATTTTCTGTAATATATGATGGGTAGGGCGATCAATTAGCTAGCTAGACTTTGTGGCAGCCATTAGTTTACAGAAGATGAGAGCCAAAGAACTGAAAACTGGCTGCTCAGTTCAGGGGCAAGATATATACTCAAAAGTAATGTAATCTGTCGACTGGTATATATCAGAGTGCAAGGATGTTTCTGGTGCTTTCTTTGACCGTCGACACAGCCGGAATGCCGTGTCGCCTTGTCTGTATCTTTGTGACACCTGTGCCTGCACTAGTGGTGCCATTGGGCTCAATGATGATCGGTCACCATCTTCACCTGCCGGCTTGCTTTTAGTATTGCGCTTCTCTTTCAGTTTCCTGTTTTTAGTCTCTGTTCCACATAGCTTCTGTTTTCTGAGTTTCAATTTGAAAACTTTTTAATACGTTTTTTTCCTTTTCATTTTGTATTATTTGTAGGGATATAACAGTGTGTTTTTTATTTTTTTCGTTATTTTTAATTAAATACCTGAGAAAAAGGAGACGACCACTACAGTGTCATTTTTTTTTCAAAAACCAAAAGTAACGGCAACTTTAGTTTCATTGGTTTCAGCCCCAGCTTCGGCTGTGTGCACAGAGAGGAAGAGGATGTTAGGTCCAGTCCTTTTCAGCTTTTAAAAATTACTCTTTAGTTTTTTTTTTATAGTAACTAGTTTTTAAATGGGGTATTTTTTGAAGATAAAATCTACTAGTTAATTGTAGTACATACTTTACTGACTTCATTTATATCGGCAAAAATCGCACGCGAGTTTCTGTTACTCTATAATCTTTTATATAAACAACCTAAGTTTATAACTCCATTTGTCACTGATGGAGCAAGTAGGAAGTAGGGTGCAACTGAAACGGGTTGGTCGACGAGTCGTTGGTCTTCCTCGCCTTGGTCCGCTTCACACTTGGCGCACTCGCATGCGTACGCTCGGTACGATGGATGGATGCCGGATGGTGCTAACTGCTAACCATCAGCGGCTACACTGTGTCCTCAGGATTTTGGCGATCGGCCCGCGGGCCGGCGTACGGGCGAGGTTACGGCCGAGCTATTCGTTTCGCCGAAACTTTCGGCCTAAACCGACTTTTGTTGGGAGACGGACGGACGGCACGGCCTACAGGTCATGGGTCAAGACTCAAGTAGACACTCGAATTGGGCCTTAGTCTGGGCCTCCACTCCTCGCAAGCACAAGCCGATTACCAAAAGGCGGTCAAAACTTAAAAAAGTGCAAGAACACTTGCGTGCTCCAGGTTTCTTAGCTAGCGCCACAAATGATAGCACATACCGTGCTTCCTGATTTCCGAAGCCACAGTTGCTGTATAGTAGCTTAAGGGCAAATAAAGCCCTTGTTTTTTTAGACTATGGCTGATTGTTTTTGCTATGTTTGATGTTTTTGTTTGTACTTTTCGAGATGGAGAGGACTACGGAGATGCCGACACGGACGACACATGCGATTTTGGGCTCGAAAAGTTATTTGTACAATCCGCTTTAATTTATTTTGACTTGTGGATAAACTGAAAGCCAAAAGTGCAAAGAAACGTGGCCAAAATTGCGGCTAACTCTGACAATTCATCCCACCAAGGCTGACGATCTCATCAATAAAGTGAGTTCGTCTGTGATACCCGCCTGCCTGCCTCTCAAGTCTGAACATTTAACGTTGGGAGGAAAGACTGCAGCAGTTGCAACTAGCTATCAAGACCCCGTCCCCTCTGACCAAATGACAACAGTCATAAATGGGGTACGCATAAGTCTTGAACCATTGTTTTCCCAAAAGGTCAACTGTTTAAGCAGCACGACGTCGAGGAGGAAGAAATTTGGTGCTAGCTCCATGTTCCCATTGGTCAGGTTTGAGAAGTGATAATCCCAGGTTCTACAAGTAAGACGCGTAGGAATTAATGTGGATATCCACCACCCGCGTAGGCTAATTCAGTGATTTGAGCCAAATACATAGAGATAAACTGCCGCTTTGTGTTCTCGAAAAAACAAATGATTCTTTCTGAAGGTTCTGTTCTAGAATTGGCGACAGAAACACTTCTAGACAAGTATATACTTTCTAATAATTTATTTTCTGAGATCATCGACTCAAAAACGAGGCTAATCCCACTTGTTTCCTGACTTCATCAATTGGTGACAACAATCATTTATATAGGAATATCAATTGCACCTTGAGTTTGCTTTGTTTGAGCTGTTGGAACTGTAAAAGAATCAGGCATTTGGCCAAAAAAATCTCTATCCACAGCTTTCAGCTCTACATTACGTAAACACATCTGTTAATTGTGATGTCTACTTTCATTGAATCGTTGAAAACAGAAGTAATTCAGTGTGCTACTTTGCTGGATTCATAGGAAACAAGAAATAATTCAGGTAATTATATGAGCACAATTTTCTGAAGAAAAACTGAGAGAGAATAGAAATCAACGGACAAGAAAAGGCTTTTTTTTGTTAAGCATCTTTCAGCATGTCATCAAATGAGCAGCACAACGTCAGATCAGCTAGGGACCTCGTTCGATCGGGCTGACTTTGCATCTTATATACTAGTGATTATGTCCCTTTTTAATTGAAACTAAATTAGTATTTCAGCAGCTACAATGACAAGGCTCGATATGGAAAACATTGCCAGTAGGCCGATAGCGACACTTTGTATTGTCTACTTGATTAGTTAGCTCAAGCCATTAATATTTTTACATGGAATATAATACCAAATTTTGGCCATGTGAACTGTATCTGAATCAATTAATGGTACCATTTGACAAAAGAGAAGAAGCTGCCGTTACATCTATTCCTCTAGGATAATTGACTAATTGCTTTTTACTTGGTAATCTTTAGGTATCTTAGTATCTATATACCTAGTGCATCTCATATACTATGTTCTCAAGAATCTCAATTAATCATTCATGGGAGAATTGCAGTGCCTAATATTCCGATCAATTGCATATGCAGTGTTTTGACCCTGCCGAAAGGCGAGGGTGGACTTTGTGGCATTGCAGACCGCGTTTCGCAATTACAGCATCAGCAGCAGGTATACTAAAGAGCATTCAACTTGCGCCGAAGTCGAGCCTCCAAGTTGCAGATCATTCACAAAATTTAATAGATAATCTTAGGGATCATAACTGGGGAATAGTAGCAAACGCTTCAGGCAAGCATGTTTTCAACCGCTCATAATTGTTCCGTGACAGACTAAACAAGAAACCGACAGCCCAAGCACGGATGCAACAAGATGCGTACAATAGGAATCCTTTGAAGCAGAAATGGGATTCATCTTCAAATAGCACTTACATTTTAGGAAAGACTAAACAGCCTGTATGGTACCTTCTTTCAGTTTTTTTCTTTAGTTTGGATAGATAAAGTTGTTGCAAGCTAGTATGTTCAGATAAGATATCAGAACGGATGTATCACAAGTAATATCTGGGCATTCAAGTACCACAAGCTACAAGATATGTCATTCTAGACGAGTTGAAACCTTCTTGGATCATGTTACCAGATCATGAACCAACTAGATCAAAGCCAATGCAAACTTGGGATCAGGACCATGCACCCAGATCATGATCCAACTAGATTCGAGTCAATGCAGAGTTGTTTGCCCTATTCTTTTTTGCTTTTCAGCAGCTTTTAGCTTTTGGATTTTCTCGGCAATCACTATTTATTAGACTAATAAACCACACTACACAATCCAAAAGTACAGACCCATTAGCCTATATGATTCCAAGTTTCCAATGATAAGTGTTACCTCTTCTTATACGCAACAGCTCTTATATCAGATCAGAGTTTATAAGCTATGATATGAGTGTGCACGGTATCAACAACGGAGAAGATAAATCTTGTAGAGAGGACCAAAATAATAATGTTTAAGCAACCACGACGGGAGAAAAAAAGATTTGGCGAAGCTGACCATAAATTCCTTAAGCATAACCTTAAATAAGTATAAGGGATTTTTGCTCTCTCACAACTCTCTTAAATTTTCAGAATACTCAGATTTTTACCCTATATAAGAATATAGTGCTAAAGAATAACCTAGTCTCTAATCCTCTCATGAACATCTACCTTTGAATGAGTCGCTTTTTAGCTTGTTGCTTGGTTGCTTGGGTTCTCCGTGACTACCCCTTATGGTTTTATATAATCTTCCTAACTCTCATCCAAAAGTGAAGTAGGAATTCTATTCTAAAAGAAAGTATGAATCCTAATTCTATTAGAGTTCATCTAGAACTCCTTATAACATATATTTTTAAATAATAAAAGACTAATATATGAGTCATCATACTTAACGATCTTCACCGTGACTCTTATCCATTGAAATTACTGTGTTCATCCGAAAACTCGCTCTAAATCGATTCTATATTTTTTTTCTTTTTTTCCTCCTACCTTTAGGAGTACCCTCACCACAAGGGCTCAGTGTCCAGGCTAGCCTGCCTGATCCCTCCACTTAAAAGCTCCTTTGTGTTTGTAGTTTGATTAATCACATCTCCTGTTCCTACAGCATCCATGTCACAGATTTGTACCGCCTTCGAGCTTCACTTGCTCGTCGTTACCATGTGGTTGGTCCCATCACATTTTTCTTACAACAGCTTGCACCTTCGCATTTGTGTATATTAGATATTACAACTGTCTTTGCAGTTCTGCATAACAACTGTAGATGGGATCTACGTAACTACTATTGATGATACGATTTCCTTCTCCTAACCAGCATTTTTATCATGCCTTTCATTAATTGCCTTTTCTTTATGTGTACCCACCAATCGGTATCCTCCATTACTCCTGATACTTTTTATGAACATTTGCCCTTTGCAAGTATCTCGCATGACTTCACTTTGAAGTGATACCTTACAACCTTTGAGTTCAAGTGACCTCACAGATATTAGATTCTTTTTAATCTAGGAACATGCCGAACTCTCGTCAGTGTGCGATGTGCTCTATCATACATCTCCGATGTAACCATTCCCACCTCATCAATTGTACTCTCCTTACAATCCGCTAAGTGAACAGTTAAATGCGTCGGGAGTAGAGATCTTTCATCAGACATCTTACTCGCCAACCATATATGGAAGCAACAACCTAAATCTAATATTCGTCCATAAGAAGTATCTGATTGACTGATGACAAGTACGTTTGAATTATCCTTTGCTACCGCAACTGAGCATGCACCTTTTATTTGCTTCAAACACGAACAGTCTTTTATCATGTGACATTCCTCGTTACATAGATAGCATACACATGTGCCCTTTCTCTTGCATTTCTTCTTCCTATGACTCTTACTTCTGCCTGCAACATCTATTGTAGCCAACGCTTAACCATCTAAGGATAAAGTTTCGATGGCTTTTTCAAGGACTCCGCCTCTAATAGACATGCAACTGGCTCATTGAAATTGAGAGTAATTTTTTCTACGAGAATATTCATCACCAATTGCCCTCATGGTTGTGGTAGAGATGATGCTAGTATGATGATCTTGTCGTTCTCCTTAATTTTCTCATCCACACTAGTTAACTACGTGATAAGCTTGTTAAAGACATTAAGATAGTCAACGAACCGTATACCTTCCTCCATGTGCAACATATACAGTTGTCGGTTTAGCACTCACGGGTTTATCAGCGACTTTGCCATATACAATTTTTCTAAGTCCTCCTATAATTTCTTCGGTAAATTCTTTTTGATCACTGAGTACTTTATCTCATCGGACAGACATAAACGAATTGTACTGATAGTATTCTGCTCCATCACCTTCTAGTCTAAATCGGGTGTATTTTCTGATTTGTCCCTTCAAGAGCATTGGTTAGCTCTTGCTGGATAAGGACATCCTTCACCATGTATTGCCACACGCTAAAATTTTCTCCGGCATCAAATTCCTTTAGTTGATTCCACATCGTCAACATCAATCTTGATTTTATAACACCTGACGTTTTACCGATATCCTCACAAATCGGATTAATCTAGCATTAGCTCTGATACCACTTATTACACTCTGATACCCCTTCTTATGTGCACCAGCCCCAGATCGGATTAGATTTTGTGAGATATGGCACGAGCATGCATGGTGTTAGAAACAAAGGAGATGAATCTCATAGAAAAAAACCAAAATAACGACGTTGAAACAACCATGACGAGAGAGAAAAAATTTGGCAAAGTCGGTTGTAAATTCCTTAAGCACAACATCAAAAGAGTATGAAGAATTGTCGCTCCCTCACAACTCTCTCGAATCTTTTAGAACCCTTATATCCATGCCTTATAAAAAGAATCTAGTTTTAAAGAATAATCTAGTTTATAATCCTCTTGTGCACCTCTAATTTTAAATCAGAGACTTTTTTGCCTTATTGCTTGGTTGTTTAGGTTCTTTATGACCACCCTCATAAATTTATATAGCCTCTCTTAGCCCTCCTCTAAAATGGAATAGAAATTATACTTCAAAACAAAATAGAAATCCTAATTTTACTAGGATGCATATAGAACTTTTTATAGCACATATATCCAAATCCGAAAAGACCAGTGTATAAGCAAACATGTCAAATTAGTGATACTCATAAACTGGGCGCCAACGCCATGCAAAGGTACGCAAACATGCTTGCAGGAATGCATTACAGGTACAGAGCAGAAATATACTTTCCAGTTCACATGCACACGAATCTGTAAGAATAAACAGCTAAAACGGAAATCTGTACAAGCTCTATCCAATGGAGGTGGAGGCCAATTGCAAGAGGAAAACCTGTCGCATTTCGTTTTCGTAAAACAGTAACCTACTTAGCTAAACCAAAGTCAGAGGTCCCTTGCACAGATGGTTCTTCGCTCAATCATAAACAACACAAAACAGCTCTTCGGGCTAAGAAATAACACATCTGATGAGCAAGAGCAACCAACGAACGCACATGCAAAGTGGGATTTGGCTACCAGAGACGCGACAAGTGGAAACTATCTTACTCTGCATACGCATACAGATCGTTAGACTTGGGATGGCTCGATTTGTGGTTTCTCAAAATGCAGATTAGTCCATTCTTTGCAGGCGATTTAATTAGCGTCTGATAGGTGAATGTGATAGGTAGATAAACAAGTCGGCCGCTGACCTTGTGGTGACGCGACATGCGAGCGATCCAGCTGCGTCGCGTCTCCTCAGGATCTGCTTGTACCATTTTGGGATCCTTTATTTACTCTCCTGGTCGTCGTTGTCGTCAGAGTTTACTGATGCTGTTAACCCTAAACTAGTTGCGATGCTTGACAAATGACTACTACTTTACTATTTGCTTGAGGTATCTTATCAAGTTGGGGATTGTAAATGGGGACTATATGATTGGTGTTGCACGGTTTGCGGCTTGAATAACATTTTGAACTTCCTTTTTTTTAAAAAAAAATAGCATTGTAAACTTAAGCCCGTTTAAAGAAGATAAAGATTCAGATTTTGATTGGCAGTAGTACTTCCTCAAAGTCTGAAGCTTCTGCCGATGTACGAGAGAAGACAGCGAATTGATTTGCTATAAAAGAATAATTAGCTGTGATCATTTTGGCTTCAGCTTTTAGCTTCCGGCTTATTTTTCACTATTCATAAATTTCGTCTTTTTCTAAACTTTTGGTTTTTTGTTGAGCTTTTTTGCCGGTTCTTTTTTCCCGTATTTGTTTGTATGATATGTAATGGGCTAACATATTTTTTACATTTTTTAGTTTTTAAATTTAATTATGCTAAATAAACATCTGTCAACTACAGTATTTTTTTCAGTCAGCTACAGTATTTTTCAATCATAAGCCACAAAAAAAACCCAAATGAGCAGCACCAAAATTGTGTCGCTCTCAGTTCTGCAAGTCCATTACGCATGCGAACAGACTATACGAGCATTAGTTTATTTATGTACGAAAGAGATTCTTACGACCTTTTGATGTGCGGTTGGTATTATAGATCAATGTCAAATTCTAAGGTTCATCTTTACACATATAAAATTATATTTTACTAGAAATTTTATGAGATCACAGATTTATCTTTAGACTCTATCTTTTTAGACATATGCTAAGAAAATATACTCGCATATATATGCATGGTGATGTGTATATGTGCATCATACTTGTAATCGAAAAAAGATTACCCACCTTAAAAAATACTCGTCTTTTACAAAAACAGGGAGATTGTCATGTTGACCAGAGCAAAAAAAAAAACAGCCTAGGTCCTGTTTCTTTCTATTTTAACTTCTATCTTTCAGAAACCGGAATAAATGTGTTGGCTTCTTAATTTTAGCTTTTTGAAGTTTTTTTAGGTCTTTTTTCTTTTGGTTTTTCTCCTTTTTTTTTCCTCTCATTGTTTGTAGAGATATAATGATATTTCTATTTTTCTTATCTTTTTTATTTTTCTTTAATTGAATGACTCAGAAAAAGTTAATAGTTGTTATAGTGCAATTTTAGCTAATAGTTAAAAACCATAAACCTCTAAAAAGCCAGATTGAACAAGGCATAAAGGCTTACGGGGAGTGCAAAAGTCCCCTTCCATGACGTCGACTATTTGAATATTCTCCGTTGATATTGCTCTACATGAATCCGATAAAATGATTGATACATGATGTAGAACAGTGAAATTATTTCTCAATTGGCATGGCATCGGGGTTAAATTTGTGTTAAAGTCGATGTTATCTGGAAAATAAAAATAGCAACTTAAGATTTGCCTAAGAATTGGCAGAAGGTTAATGGAGATACCAAGGTGATATGGTTATAGAGTAGATTCCCTCCTAGAGTTGATTTAAGTTCAGTTTCATAGCACGGTGGCTTTTCCAAAAAAGTGTATTGTTTCTACGGATATATTTCCTCAGTTTCACTATATTTGTTTATGATATCGGGAGTCTTTGTTTCAAAATGTTTGCTCGTTGAGGGTTTCAAAATGTTTGTTCATTGAGGAAAGGGCGCTACTAGCACCCAAACATATGATGGACCATCGTAGGGTCCCTTCGTAGATGGCACAACGTTTAAAAATAGTATACGCAACAAATATGATTAATAGCTATAACAAAAATGTTATCAACAGATGCAACAAATAGACATAACCTCAACAAAGAATTTTAAGAAAGATATCTCGACCTTACTAAAACATATCGATGACGAATCTTGTTTAGATATACATAGTAGTGTATCTATGCTACTTTACAAGTATCAAACAAATAAAATACATGATGTTATATATGATGCAACATTTTGGATCTTTTTCTGCAACAATTAAGAATAATGTTTGCAACAAATGGAACAATTGACACAAAAATTATAAAAAATCATTATAGCAGCTAAAACAATCGCATCAAAGTGGCGCAACAAAATGGCACCCCTACTGCAACAAGAAATAATTATGATGTAACAATCATTCAAAACTTCTGTGATAAATAATTTTAAGAAGACACAATTATAACAAATCAACATGCTTCTTACAACAATTGCAAAAAATGCACAACAAATTGTGAATGCAGATTAAGGAAGAATGTCATCTTTTTATTTGAGAAATCGCATTGAAACAAATTACAACAGTTGATAAATAAGTCAATAATAATTCAAGAAAATATCTGCAACAAAAGCTTACCGAAGGCAGAGGCCATGCCGGTAGCTTTGATGACCAATATTGCTGGAGGGGGAGACAACTAGCTTGGAATCTCGTCACCAATAAGCCTAGATCTAGGCGAGGCCAAGGCCAACCCGGTGGCTCATCGCTAGCCCTTCGTTAGATCTCTTCGATTTATATAGATCTGATGCCCCAGCTCGTCTAACGCATCGCTTGAATGCCTTCTTGAGAAAGAAGTTCATCCACTCCATCTCTAGGTCTAATGGGAACGAGGAAGACAGTGCACTTGGCGTTATGATACAGGTGTCCCCGGTGAGACTTGATCTAGCAGCACATGAGGCATGCCTATTACCAATGCCACCACCTCATTGTCAGCAACACCGCTAGCTCTCTCCAAGCTGTCTACTGCACCAACTCCTCTGGGCACCATGCAGTGTACCACCGCAACTCCCTGACCTTGCTAGCCCGGAAGAGAGAGAGAGAGAGAGAGAGAGAGAGAGAGAGAGAGAGAGAGAGAGAGGGAGGGAGAGGAAGCTTGGAGGACATGAGAAGGAGTAGGAGAGGTTGTGTGTGGGAGTAGAAAATTTTGGAGAAAATAAGAGTAGGAATGTATGAGAGAAATAAGACTACTGTAATACTGCTGCGGGTGTGAGTTCGATTATAGCCTATGGCAGAAAAAATGTTTTGCGTCAGAACAATGGTGCACGATGATGAATGAGTGAGGGAGTTGTTCAGACTATAAAAATGTCTGATATGAAGCGTCATATCGGATGTATATGTCCTATCATTTCCCTTGAGGAAATTGAGAGTGCAGTCATCTTAACCCATACACACATCAACCAAACGATATATCTCGTCATTTGTCGCGTGCCAGCTCATACACATACAAGTAGACGATCAAAAGGCCACTGCATCATTAATTGAGTCTACTCTAGACAAGCTGCTGGGCCTGTTCGTATTAGTTTTTGCTTATGACTTTTGCCTGTGGCTGATGAATAGTAATGGCCTATAAAAGCGACTGATGAATAGTAGCGACTGATGAATAGTAATATTTTACGTAAGAAAGATGGTGCAATAAAAGATACTACAACATTTAGACCGCTATGCGACTTATGGAATTGTGATATAGTAAAAAGCAAAGTATGTTATAACATATGAAAATGTAAAGTAATGGCTAATGAATAGTAAAGGCTGATAAAAATGATTTATAGAAACTAAGGCATTCGTATTGATTTTAGCTTTTGGAAGTAGAAGCCAAAACCAGGATCATTCCTTTGAGTTGTGGTTTGTGGTTTATGAATGAAATTTTTGAATCCTGACTGTTTACGAGACAGAGTACGGAGAGAGACACTCGCGTGTGATTTTGATCGGTATAACTGAAATCAGTACAGTATCTATTACAATTAACTTGTAGACGCTATCTTAAAAAATACTTCATTTAAAAGCTAATCATTATATTATAGTATAAGTCATAAACTAGAAATAGAAAAGAACAGCCCATATGAACGGGCCACACCCTCCGAACGAGCCAAACCAAAACCCCATCCCATGCCTCCGGATTCCCTGCTCCTCTTCACAAAATAAAGCCACCTATTTGCTGCTTTTTTACCGTCGTCTCCCGGCCCCCGCACGCCGATCTCCTATAAATCCGACGCCACCGTTTGCCCCCAACCTCCCACGCCACATCTCCCAGCCCTCTCTTCGTGTACTTTACTACTCTAGTAGAAGAAACTTAAGGGTGTTTGTTGCTAGCTAGGAGGGAGAAGAAGAGGAAGATGTCGACGTGCGCGGCGAACCTGGCGCCGCTTCTGGGGCCGGCGGTGAACGCGACGGACTACCTGTGCAACCAGTTCGCGGACACCACGTCCGCGGTGGACGCCACGTACCTGCTCTTCTCGGCGTACCTCGTGTTCGCCATGCAGCTAGGCTTCGCGATGCTCTGCGCGGGGTCGGTCCGGGCCAAGAACACCATGAACATCATGCTCACCAACGTGCTCGACGCCGCCGCGGGCGCGCTGTTCTACTACCTCTTCGGCTTCGCCTTCGCCTTCGGGACGCCGTCCAACGGGTTCATCGGGAAGCAGTTCTTCGGGCTCAAGCACGTGCCCAAGGCCGGCTTTGATTACCCCTTCTTCCTCTTCCAGTGGGCCTTCGCCATCGCCGCCGCCGGCATCACGTCGGGGTCGATCGCTGAGAGGACGCAGTTCGTAGCGTACCTCATTTACTCGGCGTTCCTCACCGGCTTCGTCTACCCGGTGGTGTCCCACTGGATCTGGTCGGCCGACGGGTGGGCCTCCGCCAGCCGTACGTCCGGCCCGCTGCTCTTCAAGTCCGGCGTTATCGACTTCGCCGGTTCCGGCGTTGTCCACATGGTTGGCGGCGTCGCCGGGCTCTGGGGCGCGCTCATAGAGGGCCCCCGCATCGGCCGCTTCGACCACGCCGGGCGCTCGGTGGCGCTCAAGGGCCACAGCGCGTCGCTCGTCGTGCTCGGGACGTTCCTGCTGTGGTTCGGGTGGTTCGGATTCAACCCTGGGTCCTTCACCACCATCCTCAAGACGTACGGGCCCTCCGGGAGCATCCATGGGCAGTGGTCCGGCGTGGGCCGCACCGCCGTGACGACGACGCTGGCCGGCAGCATGGCAGCGCTCACCACGCTGTTCGGGAAGCGGCTCCAGACGGGGCACTGGAACGTGGTGGACGTCTGCAACGGACTGCTCGGCGGGTTCGCGGCCATCACCGCGGGGTGCAGCGTGGTGGACCCGTGGGCGGCGATCATCTGCGGGTTCGTCTCGGCGTGGGTGCTCATCGGGCTCAACGCGCTCGCCGCGCGCCTCAAGTTCGACGACCCGCTTGAGGCCGCGCAGCTCCACGGCGGCTGCGGCGCCTGGGGGATCATCTTCACGGCGCTGTTCGCCAGGAAAAAGTACGTGGAGGAGATCTACGGCGCCGGCAGGCCGTACGGGCTGTTCTTGGGAGGCGGCGGCCGGCTGCTCGCCGCGAACGTCCTTTATATCCTGGTCATCGCGGGGTGGGTGAGCTGCACCATGGGCCCGCTCTTCTACGCGCTCAAGAAGCTCGGTCTGCTCCGCATCTCGGCCGACGACGAGATGTCCGGCATGGACCTGACCCGGCACGGCGGGTTCGCGTACGTCTACCACGACGAGGACGACCACGACAAGTCAAGGGTTGGCGGGTTCATGCTCAAGTCCGCGCAGACCCGCGTCGAGCCGGCGGCGTCCAACAACCACGTGTAATTAATCAATTACGAACGATACATACGAGACCTTAAGTGTTTTGCTTTCTGTTCTTGCGTCAGATTATATTTGATCCCATGTTTTTTCAGTACCGTTTGGGCCAATGCTTTGCCACTCTGGTGCGCTGCAATATTGTAAAATAACAGTAGGAGGAGGTTGGTGTTTTTAAGTTGGCTGGGTGTTTTGTGTAAATGCGTGCGCCTTTCGAAATGTGTGTGCTGTGTGGATGGAATCGACAGGGCTAGGGTTTTTCTTCTTAGCAACGTTGTTATTTTTGTGGTGGAATTTCATAATCATAAGGGTGTGTGTGGTCTATCTCTATCAAAACTTTGGCACGTTTCTCTGCAAGCTGTCGATGAAATTTGCCACACCGGATAACCCGGATGGTCTGGTGCTTCTGCGGGGGAAGGTGCTGTCGCTCGAGCTGCTTAGGATGGTGTAGCACCCTCACAAAAAAAAGGAAGTTATATCCCTAATCTCTCTCCCTTATCTTTAATTAACCAACTCTCCCGTTTACAATACTTTTCTCTCTCTTCCGTTTCCAACTCTTCTTCTCTCTCAATACCTCTCTCAATCTCTCTCTCTACTGCGTGCGCATGCGGCTGCATGGGAGGCGCCGGCAGCAGCGGCGGCAGCTGGTGAACGTCCGGCGAAGCGGCCGGTGGCAGACATGACCTAACGGCCGTTCGCGCGGCTGACGGCAATTCGCTTGGCCGAACACGTGTTTGCGTGACCGAACGGCAGTTTGTGCGGCCGAATATCATTTTTCCCGATCGAACGACCGTTCGCGCGGCCGAACACGTTTTCGTGTGGCCGAATGGGCGTTCGCTTGGCGGAACTGCTATTTTCCTCTCCAGTCAAATTCATCCCCTGTTGTTCCTTTATCAAATTCATCATATCTGATCGGTTGCCGTCCACTCCAACCTGTAGGTTCGCACACAGCTGTTAAGGGAGCAGTTGCTCATTTCGAATCCATCGTGCAGCGTGTTCGTCGAGCGTACTCAAGGCAAGTACCTCGCGGCCGTGACCTTTCCGTTTCACAAATTATATGTTTCCAGTTTACTTGTCACCTTGTCATTGAGTATAATTATCATGTCATTTATGCTTGCTTGACTAATATCATATTACAAAAATCATATCGTTAAGGTCACCTAGCTCATATCATACCGCTTAGCTAACATCATATCACTGTCATTACGTGGCTCACATCATACTGCTTGGCTAATATCTTATCGCTAAAATCACACCACTGAGATTACCTGTCCAATATTATATCACTAAAATCACTTCATTAAAGTTACCTGGCCAATTTTATATTGCTAAAGTTATCTGACTACTAGTGTATCACTAAAACTTATCTGGTCAATATCATATCACTAATGTTGTCTAGTTATTATCATGTTGTTCATGTTTGTCTGTTTATAGACGTTTAATATTGTATTCACGCCATGATGTTCTAGGATATTTTAGTTCACCTGCTACTCTGTAATTAGGATGTTTAGTTAAATGTTCTAGAGTTCATGCTTTTAATTAGTATGTTAGAATCTGTGCTTAAATTGTTAATGAGGGGTAGCATATGAACATGCTTTAACTTAGGATTAAATTATTGACACTCTTTTGATATTAGGGCTGCTATGTTTTAGTTCGAATATTATGTTCCAATAATTGTTTGATGTCGTGTTTGAGCCATGAATGATGTATGTATTAAATCTGTTAAGCTGACTAATAACCACTTATCACATAATAAAAATTGATTGGTTGATAACCTTGTGTGAGCTATATTATAATACCTCTTTAAGTTAATCCCTATATCACTATCATCTTATCATTATCCCACATTGCCCTCATATCAAAAACTATGTCTTTCCATTTTCAACTCTAGCGCATCTTTTTACTTCTCATAACCTTATTATAGCCTTATCAGTGCCATCTCTTAGTTTCCTTAAGTTCATACTATTTAATCTATCCATGATGTATCAGTTACTTTATCACCAATCCCATCTCTCCGATTTCATTGTATTAAATCATTACCCTCATAATTTTACCTTAAATCGTTCATGACTCCCTGACTATATCATGGATACTTCGCTAAATATAGAACTAAGGGTTATCACACCGGGACTACCCACATATAGATGTCATTTCCACCCAACCTGGTAACGTACGGGGGGTCGTACATTCTCGTTACACAGGATATTACACCCCGTATGCGATTATACAGTCGAGGACAAGGTTGTGTCTGGCTATTCTCGTATAACCGGGTATGTGTGGGATGAGGTCGCCGGCACCCTTGCTATAACTTGTCACATAACAACTAACTTTATTACACAGTCTCCATGATATCCATCTCCCATTTATGACAGTATCTCTGATATCAGTTGTTCGTTGCTTTCATCTTGTACTCGTTGTTTACTTGTGATGCTTGTCTTTTATTTCATGTGGTTGCATTACTTGTCTTTACTCTGGTGTTGCGACCGTTGTTGGGTACTTGCTGAGATTTCCAAATCTCACACTTACTCTTTTCAGTCTCAGGTAAAAGGCCTGGAGTGATAGCATCATGTATGGGTGGGAGCACTCGACTTTTCAGCAATGTGGTTTGCCACTGTTTTGTTGTTTCATTCGTTCTTTATTTGGTTACAAGTGGACCGGTCCCATGTTTTAAATATTTATTCCAGCTTCCGTTGGTTCTCTATTAAAGTGTTAATAAAATTCTAAACTCTTTGTAATTTCTTTTATTGTTCTTATTTATTCTTCACTTTAGCGATGACGTTCCATAGTGGTATCCTATACGGTTATGTGGGTGCTACAAATGGTCATTGACAATGCAGGATAAAGGGTAATTTGGTCATTTCCTCAAAAAAGATTAAAAATTTAAAAAAGGATAAACTAACAAATGACGTATGAAATTCGGGCCTTAAGCTCCGTTACAGTATAATAGAGCATATTTTTATCAAAGTTGCATTAACTTCGAATCAGATAATCGATTATCCCTTATAGATAACTATCGTCTATACAACTATACATACCTTATGAGCTGGCGTTCGGATCGCAAAGGCAACGGACGGGGAAGTTAGCCGGAAAGGTTCGGTCTGGCTGGCCCTTGGAGACGCGATGCAATCCCGTCGTTACGGTGGATCGTGAGGATCCCACGCTCGCGGCCAAAAGCGGCGACGCGCACGCGACGGGATGCATGGCGAGTAAAATAGCCTTAATGTGCCATTTGCTCTCTCTCCATGTCGATCGATCGAATAATTGGCCGCGCGTTGGTTGCATGCGCGGGTGGTGCCGGTGCATTTGGTGCGTATTATTTGCGGGAAATAATGTCGCGTCCAGCGTGCTTAGGTTGGCTTGTTGCTTCAGCAGATCCTCCCATAGTCCCATGCACGCGTAGCAGCTGTAGGGACTGTTCTTTTTTGCTGCGGTTTGTGGCTTTTGGTTGTAGCTTGTGACTTTTGGGCTGTTTATATAAGAGATTACAGAGTAACAGAAACTCACATACGGTTTTTGCCGATATAAATGAAGTCAATAAAGTATGTACTACAATTAATTAATAGACCCTATATTGAAAAAATACTTCGTTTAAAAGTTAGTTACTGTAGAAAAGCCGAAAAGCAGCTTTTAGAAGTTGAAAAGAACAGGACCGTAGTTAGTTTGGAAATATATTTTTTAATCCAGCGAAAAAATCAGCTCGTACAACAGCTTTTTGAAACTCGGTTTAACATAATGAAGCTAGGATCGAGTATCGAAGCGATTCTTGTTCAACGGGAAAATCTCTAGTCAGCGACAGCTTTTGCAACCTGGAAAGACAGGGTTCATTTAGTATTGGTACGCTCGTACTTCACTTAAAGCCTATTCTCAGCGCAGAAATTTCACGTGAGAACCTATAAATAATTCCTACAGGGCATTAACATTGAGCTATCGATCAGATTCTTTTAAATTTAAAGTTAACTTATACTTATATTATCTATAGTAACTAATTTGTAAACAGTATATTTTTCAAGACAGGATAAATAGAAAAATTGTAGTAAAAAGTGTACTGAATTCAGTTGTACCAACCAAAATCGCATACGACCATTTCCCTCTGCGTATTGTCTCTCGTGAACAGTTAGAATTTAAATATTTAAACCATAAGTAATAAGTCATCAGTCCAAAAGAATCCACTCATTGTCCAGTAAGTAATCTCATTGTCTCATGTAAGATCCTGTATGGAACGAATGTTTTTTTTAATATCTACTAGAATTAAACTATTTCTTATTAAACTCCTACAAAATTTCTGAGTTACAAACGGCCCTAAGATTCGCCACAGTAAACAATTCCATCGTGGTGACTAAAATAAGCGGGGAAGGGCGGGGTAGGTGAACGTGAACAGTTAGGGCTCGAGAGTGGAGACCCCGTGGATTCTATCTACCCCTGTCGGTCCTGCATGGAGATGGAGTTAATCATCGGTTCACGATGGATGGATGGTCAGATTTTGGGGTGGAGCGCCCATGCATGCGTGGAGAGACACCAGCTGGATTGGAATCCGCGAGATTATGCTTGCATGCAGCACGAGTCCTTTGTTTTTCCTTCCCTTTGCAGCTTCCAACGAGGTGTTGGCACTGTGCTGCCGAAAGATTCAGAAAGCCAAGCTTGCCTAACATTGGTTCCAGCGGAACGGAACCTTTTTTTTTTGGTGGCGGGTTGTGCGACAAAACGATCTCGTGTGCCACTGCAAACACCGTCCAAGTGTACGGATGCCGTGTGCTTGCACATGAGCTAGCAGTCGAGCATACCAACTGACCAAGCCATGCATATGGGATGGCCTGCTTGAGTGCTTGACCCGAAAGAAATTGTGCTTCATAGAGAGAAAAATGGCACCGAAAGCCTTTTTTTTTGTTTGAAAGGAAAGCAGTGAAACATCTCAAATTTTCAAAATTTTGATATCTTTTTGGAGTTTGGTTGAATTCTTGAAATCCTCCCAAATTAGTATCTCCCCTTGAGAATCCATCTTTTCACTCTTGGCTTTCCCACCATCTCCCCTCCTTGGCGCCCTGCAAGAAACCGCCTTCGCCACCGCCTCCCAATGCCTTTGCTCCACGTGGCTGCTCGCCCTGGCTTGAAGTTGTGGCCGTGCCTCCCTCCGAGTGTTCACACTGCCCTGGCCAGCGACTGCCACCGTGATCTCACCAGCCAGTCGCCCATCTCCCTGCCAGCTTCTCTGTCTTTTTCTCCCTTGCATGGGCGTCGGTTGACTCGCGCCACCCCGCTGTGATTCTCAGCCATTCCCCATCCGACACGCGCTTCAGTCATAACAGATGCAGTCATGCCTCGCCAACTTCTGTAGACACCTTACGCCACCTCACCTGCGTGCCCCTCTCCCTCAGAAGAGCTCCGCTCTCTCTCTTTCCATGCGCATGCGGCGCCGAGACTGGCCTACTGCTCCCACTGCCTCAATATGACTTTAAAGCCCAATCCACTGCCTGAATCATCTCACACACACACTTCAATCAACCGACCAAGCCACCCAATTGAACCTTCTTGCACCGTACCTCCGACCCCAAGTTTCCCTGAGCCCGGTAGGCCATTCGGCGATTCTCCCAACTCCAACCGCCATGCTTCGACTCCCTGTGCCCACAGCATCATTAGACTACCCTGAACACTCTGGTGAGCTTGTTTTTACATGAGCATTTCCGTGGAGCTCCACCGCCGAAAACCACCGCCAGCCACAAAGCCTCTCCCGTGGACAGCTCGCCTGAGAGTTCCTCAACATAAACCACCACCACATCAATGAAGCATACACCTGGTAGATAGTTAAATAACTTATAAACTCACCGAAAAAACCTATGGAAAACCCAAGCGCCACAGTAAAAGCCACAGCCTTCTTTCCTGCCGCCGGCTGCCGCCACCCAAGTCCCTGTCTTGCAAAGCCCCAAAATGGACTCTCCGTCCTCTGAGGAACCCAACCATACCAATCTTTTCCACCGGAGAGTCTCACCAACGCTGGTTTTTAAAAGGTGCCACACCTCTGTTTCGCCGGGGAGAGAGAAGCTGGAGGTAGAAGAAGACACCCCCGGACGCAACATGGCTGCATCGTGGCCGTCGCGCGCCGTTGGGCGAATGGACGTGATCGCACGTGCGCAAGTAACTGGGCTGAGATGGCCGGCCCACCAAGATGTTTTATTTAAAAGTTAATTCTGCACGCGCACTGTTCACTTGTGCTAGCCTGTTACTGTAGCAAATACTGTTCACCTTGAGCCCAAAATATCAAAGTTACCCCATTTTGACTGTTTCAACGCCACAAACCCATTTTGACCTCCGTTCCACCAATCTCAACTCCAATAAAAACCAAACCAACTCTGTTTGGTTTTTATTGCACTTTACTCCTTTTTATTTTATTTATTTTCCTAACTTGATTAGTTTCAAGTACGGACTTTATGTTATTTTATGTGTTTTCATTAGTTTTCAAGTATTCTGATGTGACAGTACAAGGACCAGAACCAGGCATCGAAGTATACAAGACATTTGAGTTCATAGAGCAGCAAGGCAAGTTACAAGTTTTTTATCATATTAAATCCCATAAAATTTAAATTAATTAATTACATTACTTGCATTATTGTTATTTATGCCAAGTTATTTGTTTAAAATAAATGTTTAGAATGACTTACTAATTAGTTATGTCCTACCACTGAATAATTCCATGTTTAATTTAAGGTCATATTCACCTTGACAATCTTAATAATATTTAATTATTGTATAATTAATTGTAGATTATCTCATTAAAAATTTATACTACTAAGTGATTTGGCTTTTGACCGGTAGAATTGTTAAAATTATTCTAGGGTAAGGGAGTCTTGTAGAAATCTATAAGATAGTCCTCGTCCACGACTTTACCCTAGAGTGGAGGCTTGTGCAGAAGAGCGACATTGTCATCGAGGATGGCAGCTCGAAGAAAGTAATGATGACCTTATACTGAGCAAAGAACATAGTGATCGCTCAACCACAAGTTTTGACTTGTCAAATCTAATCTAGTAACTGCTCAAATTGATTGAATCTCTACAGGAGAAAAGAACCGTTAGTCTGGGAGGGGGTAAAACCATACTAAACAACGGTAGGTTCCTCTCAGGACGGGCAACAGATATGTAACTGAGTTAGTGGATACCCGGGTCTTAGCTGGAGATCTACCGGGTAGAGCCTATATAAAAAGATGAGCAATGAAACGACCATATTTTCTTAACTCAGTCATAAGAGTTAAAGAATCTTATGGGTAAAGCTGGGCAACTCTACAGAGTAATCACTATAGTATTTTCGAATACTCCGTGCTTCTGGTAAAAAAGCTATGTTCAATGGGTGATTCCAACAACGAGGCATAAATAGATTTCATTATATTTTAATCTGAGTAAGCTGAATAATCAAGTGTTGAAAACCCCCTAATCTTGAGAAGTTTTTGTTTGTGTTTTCTTTTCAAATGTTTACAAATAAAATTGCATCCACACTCATTAATAAAACCAGTATATTCTCATCCATTGAATATCCTTGCAAGTAGATAAGTTAGGATTTACCCTTATGACTTGTTGTATACAATTGTATTCATTACTTACTAAATAACAAACAGAAAATTAATGGAACTACAATGAACAAGTCATTATTTGCTAAACAACAAACATAAAATCAATAGGACTATGATGAACAAGCTGTTGACGAAGTTCCAGATGAACCCTACTTTGTTGAAGACGGCTGGTTTTAGGTCTTAGCCGCACTCAAATTTACATGTAGATCCTTCTTTTGTAAAGTAAGATAACTTTGGGTTTGCATGCCCACTACGTCAAAACCTGGTTGTTAAACCTTATTTCTGTATGAAAGTTTATCTCTTTTGTTGTAAGCACGTGTTGTTGGGATGCACATTCATGTGCAGTACTCTGCAACGGAACAGTCTTGGACAGTTGCAGGTGTTCCCATCACCTCTAGAAATGGGGCGTTACATGCAGAAGCTCTGCTTTTCGTTAGAGAGGCTTCACTCACCGCGGGGTACGTTTTTTCGGCTATATTGGCTCTCTGGATGAACTAAACACAAAGTCTCGGTTTCCAAACATCAAAATACAGTTTGCCAATTGCTATCTGAATACGGTTCGTTTGGATCTCATTTTTTTTAGATAATGGAAAATAATTTCCGGCCTCTGCAAGCGCACACAGCCAAGTTCTTACAAGGTGTTCAGCTAATTGCTGTTAAAAAATAAGGAAACGAGAATACAAGTTGATCAAGGTGAATAAAAGCAAAGTCTATTATTGCTCCTCCATCCGCTCTTGGCGAAAAAGTCCAATGTGACAACTTCCATTGCTCGGCTCGCCAGTCGAATGGTCTCCTTTGCATCCTCACGCTGCAACAATGCCCAGAACCGCAGCCAGAATGTTCCCCTGAAGGTAGCCTGCATAAAAGAAATATAACGTTTCTTTTCAAAAATAACATCATTCCGTGTACACCAGATAGCCCACAGAAGAGCGGCGATACCCACTAAGATCAGCTTTCGAGCACTATGCCCAACTCCCGTTAACCAATTCCGCAGCATATGATGTATAGACCTAGGAGGAGTTAACCCAGTAGCTATGTGCAATATACGCCAGATATTCTTAGCATGTTGGCAATCAAAGAAAAGGTGATTAATTGTTTCATTGCAATTGCAGAAACAACACTTTTGATTCCCATGCCAATTCCTCTTAGCTAAGTTATCCTTTGTTAAAATCACCCCTCTTTGAAGATACCAAAGGAAGATTTTTATCTTCAAGGGGAGTTTCAGCTTCCAAATGATAGTATGCACAAAAGGGTTGCCCTGGTTCATAAGATAATTGTACATAGATCGCACTGAAAAAATACCATTTCTATGTAAATCCCAGGAGAAAAAGTCCTTCCTATTGGTAAGTTGAAAATTAGCAATTTGAGCTACTAGATTAAGCCAAGCGGTCAATTTATCTCCCACTAAAGCTCTTCGAAAAGAAACATTCAATGGCAACTGGTTCATAACATGTGCCACTGTGACCTGGGGGTAATGGACTAACCTATACAGGCTAGGAAATTGCTCTTTAAGGGACTTAGAACCCACCCAATTATCCTCCCAAAATCTAGTTTGTGAACCATCTCCTGTCATGAAGGTACCACACCCTAGAAAATCTCCCCTAACCTTTAAAAGACCTTTCCAAAAATGAGAATCACCAGGTTTGATTTGTACCTGTGATAAACATTTCGAACTCAAATATTTATTTGTAATTAAGGTCTGCCAGGTTCCTTCTGCATTAAGAAGTTTAAATAACCATTTACTGAGAAGGCATTTATTTTTAATCAAGAGATCTGTTATGCCTAGACCACCTTGATCTTTGGGGCGACAAAGAATATCCCACTTGGCAAGGCGATATTTATATTTCTCATGATTACCTTGCCAAAAGAATCTTGATCGATAGAAATCAAGTTTCTTTAGAACACCTTTTGGTATTTCAAAGAAGGACATCATAAACAAAGGTAGGCTACTAAGGATTGAATTTAGTAAAACAAGTCGGCCCCCATAGGACATATGTTTTGCCTTCCAAGTACTTAATTTACATCTAAATCTTTCTTCAATTACACCCCAGTCTGCATTGCAGAGTTTACGATGGTGCATCGGAATGCCTAAGTACCTGAATGGATATGATCCTATTTTGCAACCAAAAAGCTGAGTATATTCCTGCTCATAATGCTTTGCCTCTCCATAGCAGAAAATCTCACTTTTGTGGAAATTAATTTTTAGCCCAGATAGTTGTTCAAAAACACTGAGCAGCAATTTCATATTCTTAGCTTGCTCCAAATCATGGTCTATAAAAAGGATTGTATCATCAGCATATTGCAAGATGGACAATCCATCATCCACCAGGTGAGGTATGATTCCTCTAATTTGACCATCCTCTTTTGCCCTCTTAATCAAAATTGAAAGCATGTCTGCCACGATGTTAAACAGAATGGGTGACATAGGATCTCCTTGCCTAAGACCTTTTTTCGTTTGGAAATAGTGCCCAATGTCATCATTAATCTTGATGCCCACACTACCTCCAGTTACAAACTTTTCCACCCAATTGCACCATTGCTGGCAGAACCCCTTCATTCGCAAAGTTTGTTGTAGAAAGGACCATTTGACTTTATCATAAGCCTTCTCAAAGTCAATTTTAATTATGACACCATTTAGTTTTTTGGTATGTAACTCATGTAAGGTTTCATGCAAAATTACCACACCCTCCATGATATTTCGGCCAGGCATGAAAGCCGTTTGAGTAGGTTGTACTACCTTACTAGCCACTCCCATTAGTCGATTTGTGGCGACCTTTGTGAAAATTTTGAAGCTCACATTGAGTAAACAAATAGGTCTATATTGTTGAATTTTTGTTGCCTCCTTAATTTTTGGAAGTAAGGTTATTACTCCAAAATTGAGGCTGAATAAAGGAAGGCGATCTGCAAAGAAGTCATTGAATAGCTCCAAAAGATCATCTTTTATAATTTCCCAAAAGACCTGATAAAATTCTGATGGGAAGCCATCAGGGCCAGGAGATTTATTGTGTTCCATTTGGAACACCGCCTCTTTTACTTCTTTATCCGTAAAAGGAGCGATTAGAATGGCATTTTCCTCCTCTGTGACTTGTGAGATATCTTGTATTTGATTCTCCAGTAAGCTAAAATTGTTCTCAACTGGAGGACCAAACAACTCTTTATAATATTTAGTGATATATGATTTTAATTCAGCATCACCCTCTATTATCCCATCCTCTTGTTCTAGCTTGAAAATGCGTTGTTTTCTATGTTTACCATTAGCAACCAGATGGAAATATTGGGTATTATTATCACCCTCCAAAAGGTCCTTAGTTTTTGCTCTCTCATACCATTTAATTTCTTCCTCCCTCAACAAATGGACTAATCGTTCGTTGAGGTAGCGTTTGAAATTTAATTCTTGGTTAGAGAGATTGGCTATTTCTGCCTTCTTATCCAAAGCATCAATCATAGTAATTAAATTATTCTTCTCTTTTTTATTGTGGCCAGCTATATTTTTGGCCCAGCCTCTCAAAAATTGTCTAAGGGATCTTATTTTATTTTGCCATCTCTCTATAGCTGTGGCACCATTGCTTTCTGATTGCCACACATTAGCAACCAGATCATAGAAACCATCTCTTAATAACCATCCTCGTTCAAATTTGAACAAAGGACATTGCCTATTATGAGAAGAAGCACCTGTATTCAATAACAAGGGTGTATGATCAGAAGTAGTTCTGTCCTTGGCCATTACTGTTGTGAGCGGGAATTTTTGTTCCCATTCAGTACTAACCAAAATCCTATCTAATTTCTCAAAGGTCGGATTATACCCGCTACTCGCCCAAGTATACTTGTGACCCGACATTTCTAGTTCTCTAAGTTGTAGAGTCTGAATGACCATATTAAATAAATTTGGCCATCTGACATCAAAATTATCTTTGTTTTTATCCTCAGGACAACGCATAATATTAAAATCTCCACCAATGATATAAGGTAGCGATTCTTTACCACAAATCTGGGCCATCTCAGTTAGAAACCTTTCCTTATATTGATGTTGTGCCGGTCCATAAACTGCAATCAACGACCATTTGAACCCATCACTCTTATTTCGAAGAGTGAACTTAACATAGAATTCCCCTTCATCAATATTACCAATGTCATATACCATCATGTCGATATCGAGGAGAATTCCCCCGGATCGCCCATGTGGTGCCATGCAGTGCCAAATATATTCCTTGCCACCACATAGTTTTTTAGGGTCCCATCTGGGAATTGATCCCTACCCGTTTCCATACGAGCAATAAAATCAATTTGCTCCTCTTTTACAATATCTTCCAAATATCCAAGTTTAGCCAAGTCCCCAAGACCTCTGCTATTCCAGAAGATCCCTTTCATTTGAGACTCAATTTGGAAGGTGTAGTAGGTTTTTTAGGTGTTAATCCCACCTTGTTTTTCTTTCCTGAATTATATTTCTTCCTGCGAGGAATAGCATTAAGCTCACAACATATGTGATCATATCCCTCTTCATGCATGTTCTCATCAAAATCCTCACATACAACATTGAGTTGTGCATCTAGAATATCTTCTTCCTCATCCAAATTTATCTTAGAAGAGGAAGAATTATTATTAGGTATTTCTCCCTTAGCCAAAACCCTAAGCCTATCTATTTCTATGTTTTTAATAGAGGTAATGGATGAAGAAATAGCATTATTATCTCTACCCATAGAAACTCCTAGGTTGGCAATTCTAGATGAAATGATAGAGTCAGAAAAGGATGAAAAGGATAAACACATACCAGGCTGCATAGAATTTTTTTTAGCCACCAGATTCATCGCCTTCTCCATCATTTTGTCATCTCCTTTGCTAGCTACCCGCTTGCTGGACCTTCTATCCACTTCATTTCCTTTGGCTAATGCTAACTTCAGATCTTCAAAGCCAACCACATTGGTCAAAGACTGGAGTGCAGTAACCATCGCCAGGTTAGACAAATTGGCAGGAATTCCATTTTCCTTGGCTAGCATTTGTAACTGACGGCGAGGAAGTGTATGCAGTAAAGTATTATCCTGCTCACCAATGCTTGCTGTAGGAATTTTTGGTTCAGCACCCACAATATTTTGTTCTAAAGACCCAATTGGCAGAATGCCATCTTTGTTTGCTTCAAAAGAAAAGACCTTCTGACGCAGCTGCGATGTGTCCACCAAATCATCACTATCAGATTGATGTTTCGCCAGCTGAACCAAAGGTGGTCCAGATTCTAGTGCAACTACCTTAATCAAATTAGAATTAACCTCATTTAGTGAGCCCGGCAGTTCATTACCCATCAGTGACTCACATTCCAAGCCCACCATCGACTCAGAAGCCAAACCAAGCAGTGCCTCACCTTCACCAATTGAATCCCCAGCAACCATGAGACTTTTCTGAAAATCAGCATCCGGTAACACCAACCCATTAAGCAGAGGGCTGTGAGTATAAGTCATCTGGGGCACAGAATCCTCCAATGGTTCAGACATCACCCTGACACTAGCTTCCTCCAGGAGCCTATCCACTGCTGAATCAATAGCTTTGTCAATAATTTCAAGTTCCTGTGCAGTAGGTGCTCCCTCTTCTTGTAGCTGGTTGGATGTATTTGGCATAACCGAGGTATTGAAATTAGTAGAAGAAGTAGAACCACTATCATTTTGCTTACCCTTTTCAGCATCCTCCATCTCCTGATCTTTGTCATTATTTGATTCCTTTGGGTTCAGATCATCATCCTCATATATGGTTCTATTTAAAATTGGGACATGCAAGACTTTTATGAACCAGCAAAAACTAGTGAACGAATCATTTCCCTTTTTCTGCAAATGTAAGTGCAGAGCTTAGCAAAGGGTGAGAAATGGAATGGTCGCGCATGGCATGTATGAAATCCGTACTCCCAAAATACCAAAATCGAACAAGCTTCCAACGTAGTGGTTGCCAGATGCTGCTTCTATCTCTGATTATTCTTAATTTGTACTTTAAAATGGTCGAGTATACAAGATAGCCTAAAGGGTGCCCAATACAATTGATCATTCTACACCCGTGTGTAGACATCTCAGGCCCTCAACGCGTAGTGAAATCTGAAGCAGTTGAAGTTAGTACTACGGTGTGGCAGTAACAGTATAAATGACTCAACTCTCCCACACCTGGACTGCATCTACAACAGCGACAAGCTATTCACGGAAGCTATAGCAGCACTAGAGTCGTAGAGATATTTCAACTCGAACCAAGTCTACGCCCTACGTACGATAAATCAGGATGTGAGCCGGCCAGAAGCAAAGCCGTATGGTTGCATGATGGAAAGAAAAATCATGGCAATGTGTCCTTTTCCAAGCTCAGTCTAGAAGTTGACAAACTGCAGATCGAGCAGAGCCAACTTACCCCAGTGCGGGGGCCATGGAGGTAATGTGTGCGTAGCAAATTTTGAACCTTGATGCTTGAATGAAACGGATGAAGAGCACAAAGCGTTGACTTGATCTCCATGTGTGGTGCATGCATCCATGGCCATGCCTCATCGAGACAGTGCAGACTATTGTCCTGTGCAACTTTTCACAATTGCACAACATCTCATGTGTACTTAGGATTTTGCTGGCTTATTTTTATTTTCTAGCCAAAAAAGTTGGCGATGTACAGAGCACAATCGTGGTCCACCTGATTGTGAAATGAACGATCAAGAACCAAAGGCTGAACTGAACTAGAGCAGCAAATCACTCGCTGATTCTGATAGCCTATCTACTTTCTGCTTTCAGTTATCAGATTTCCAATTTGAAGGCTGCTGTCAAAAAGTCTACAACCACCTAATCCTATACAGCTTTGAATATCCTTGAAGGAGCTTATATAATGCTCGTAAGATTCCTGCCTTAGTAGGCCTAACGTGCAGGATTTCTCTTTCGCGAGACAGCATCGCGGTGTGTTACGTAATATCAGTCGGCGAGAAGAAAAGTTATTAACTGTGCATTCCCAGGCATAAAGTAGAATACTATTTGTTCTTCTTTCTCAACGTTTACTGCTGTCTTTTTGCTCACCAGTTGAGAGACACAACCTGCACGAGTTCTTCTGGAGATAATTTCAGGTGTTCAAGCTGTTGAAAGCAATACTATGTTTTCACTCTGCACTCTACAGTACAGGCTTCAACTTTCTTGCTGGAAGTGTTGTTGATAAGAAAAAGGATTGATACTTGCAGGTGAACAATGAAACAACTAGCCTTTGCCTGACTATCTCCAAACTAGTACTTGTCAATTTACCAATCGGCCCGATAAAATCTCGTAATAGTGGTAGAGCATGCGGCACTGAGGGAAAATGCAATCTCATCTACATGGATAGGATAAGATGGCTAAAAATCTCTAAATTCCTATTCCATGCTCTTCCCCACAATACATACCCTCCCCGCCATCCTTGACACTTGATGCTTAGGAAGATAGTGTCATGGTTTGCCCAGCATCGAGTGCCAATATGCAGAGGCAGCTTTGGTTCAATGGCCTGCGTTAGATATTCCCACAAATATCACCCATATTGTCCATGTGTTGACTTGAACCATAGAATGTTGTATCCCGCTCAGAGCAGTTGTGAAGCTAGGATGAAAATAGAGGGTGAGCTAACACGACTAAGTTAAATGGATACAAACATAGTGTTTTAGTCTTGTGCAATCCAAATTCATTAATAAATAAAAGAGATGCAAAGCAAAAAAAAGAGAGAGATTAAATTCTAGTTGAAGCCTCTTTAGTTGCGTTGTCCTGTCATTGGTTGGGAGAGTGCTAATTGAATAAATTGTGAAGTAGTTACGTAAAGTTCGTTTCTCCATTATTACATATCTATCAATAAATTATAAAATTCATCGATACACAAAATACAACTAGATACTAAAGTTTAGATGACTAGAACTCTATATTATTATATAAATTCTGAATTTCTAATTATAATTTATTTATGGAATACATAAGTTCATAAGTACGTCGAGTCATCATAATTCATGAATTATAAACATTAATTGAAATCCAGAAACCATAAATCATAAACACAAAAGGGTGTCAACAATTGAGATAGCTTACTGAATGGTAGGAGGAAGATTCACAGTTGTGCAATTTCACTACTTTCGATAATTCTTCACTACCATATAGCTTCGCTATTTCTTTGATGTTCCTATTGTCCAACAGATGCAATGACTTAGCAACATACTCTAGCTTGAGTGAGGAAACGTAACTGTGCACATGCATTAGTCAACTCACTGTTTAGGATCTCCACCAAAGGGTGTTTTGCCAATTATCAAGTACAGGAGTGTCACCCTAGCCAACCACACATCAATCGCTCGTGGCCTTATCCTTGGCTTCCCAAATCCTAATCCCTACTTCCCCACTAGGGGTGAAAATGGCTCAGATACTTGCTGACCAATCTGGACTTTTTTGGATTTGGCTAGCATCAGCTCGAATAACCTTTGGTTAGCATCAACTCGAAAACGAAAACGGCTAAGCTTTATCGAAAATGAATACAAATATGGTATGGCACTATCCAACGGATACGCGTATGGATTTGGCTAGCTGACCAAAGACATCATTCGGCTAGCTGAGAGATATGGCCCATTCGGTCATTTAGTTTTAGCCTAGCCCAGTAGCCCATATTTTATGGGCTGAGTTCGGCCCGGATAAGACTAGAGTAGACCAAATCCATGGCCCATTCATATTTTTTCAGACAAGCCCTTATGGTTTCGGAAATTTTGAAGAATCCCTTCATTGGTTGAATTTAGATCCTTGTCGATAGCAGAAATTGCAGAAGAGATATTACAATTTTGAAAATTACACATAAGGGCTTCTACCCTTTTGGAATTTTGCAGAAAATTTCTTGTAAGTTTTATTAACTTACAAATTACCTTTATGTATTTAATTTATTCTAACAATAATTTTCTACACGAGAAGTAATTAAGAGAATTATTTTTTGGGCTTAGAAAATTACAGAAATTCGATGGAAATGGCTCAAAAACTATTATGTGTTTTCATTGATTTTGGATGTATAATTTAAGGGATTTCATGTTCTGATAAATATCTGTGATCGTATTCATTTCAATTTGTATTCCCATAATGGCCTTAGACTTAAGACCTGTTTTTTTACAACATAGCGGATGCCCTTAGCTTCTCTCCTAAATTGATCGAGAAAAAGTTCTTTTTGGAATTATGTACTTTTGATTATGGTGCTGCTCACGTAATGCACAAAATTGTATAACCATGCCAATAGCACGCAGAGGAAATAAAGCCATGGAGGGAGGTGAATCCCTCAAATCATGACTACTTGATTGTCATGGATAAGACGTGAAGGGCTGATGTTACAACTACATAAAGGAACCAACGGCTGAGGTAGATGATGGTTGGTTGGTGGGAAACCGAAGATAGGATGGTAAATTCTAATTCACTATACAGTATACACACACACACGATAGTATAGATATAGATAAGGAAGTGCTAGTGTCTGTACATCCGATGGGAATGTTCCATCGGATGGTCCGGTGTAACAATTCTAAATAGCACGAACAACATATTTATTGAACTTGTGCAACAAAAAATTTGATCTAAAAAACATTCTCTCAACAAAATTTACTAGAAAACTATCAGATATTGATCTTATATGAAGGTGTTCTTGAAAAACTGCACAAAATTCTAAAATAAAACAAATCTTTGGTCTCATAGCCATTGCAACAATTTGGACATATGTATACAACAACTGAGAACAACAATTGCAACATAATTCAAATGAACCTGTAAATATACTTCAAGGTGAGGGGCATCGTTTTATGGGACGCTAGCATTGTACACTCTGGTAGAAACATTTTATGGCAACGCATGCAACATTATCATACAACATGTGCATCAAAAAACATAAAATATGTGCAACATTATTATACAACACTTGCAATATTTTTATAACAAAGATGCAACAACCAAAAAAATCTACAACAAATTGATAAGGGGCAGCAATAATTGTGCAATATTAGAGAAAAGGGCTGCAACAAAATCAAAAAAAATACATGCAACAACTTTACCGAAGTTGATCTCAGGAGAGGAGGAATGAGACAGACGCCTACGCCACCGCTTTGTTGTCAGCCGGCCCAGATCTGGTGGCATCAAACTCGGGACGCTCGCTCACGTGCATCATGAACAACATGAGGAAACCCGAGTTGAGCCACACCATGACGAACACGGAGCCTGCGCGAATGGCCTTGCCAGCAGCCGACACGGTGGAGCACTTGCCACAGACCCAGTGCCCGAGGATATTGATGATGCTGACAAAGCTGCTCACCCAAAGCGTGGCAAGGGAGCCGTAGATCATGATGTCCGTGTCTAGGCGAGGGAGCCAGCGCAGGGCCACCGTAACCATCTGGAGCAAACGGTGCGGCGGGGACCTAGCCGTTGCTGCCGCGGTAACCGACATGGGAACCCAAACCTCCCAAATTATCTCACTCACTCTCCCAGTGGCTTGAGTGGACTAGAGTGGCTGGTGTGAAGTGGAGGCGTATGGGATAAGCTTCGGACCTAAGAGCATCTCCAAGAGATGCTCTTTCTCACCCCCTATCTTCAAATATTGGGTATGAAAGCTAAAAACAAGTCTCCAACAGATACTCAAAAACACGCCCAATAATTTTGGTACTCCAAAATTGAGGTGGATCACCATCAAATATACAGTATCTAGATGGTAATTTTAGGGATCCAAGTTTAGAGGAGCTGCTGAAGGAGGGGAAAGATTTAGAGGACAATTTTTTTAGGATAACTCCCAATATGAGGTTTTAGAGAACAAAATATTGAGCCTCTCTTGGATATGCTCTAAAGGGGTTTTCAATGTCATTTTGGAGCCATTGTATGGGATAAGCTTCGTGTCTGGTGTGCGTGGGCCATGAGCTTTAGAGCCAGCATCTGATAATAATGGACATCCGGTTTGTATCAATTCCCTATAGATAATCAATTAGCTCTGCATGTAAAGAGATGTTTCTGCCACACCTTACAACTACATCGATAGCTTATACCACTTTACGCTAATGGCAAACCCTAACATTAGGCATCCCCTTTGTGTTACGATTACATAATGACTTTTGACTTCGCAAATAAGGGAGGCAATTATCAAGCTGAGAGTGGGCGTATTCTTTTTCAGATTCTAAAAGATGTTTTTCGGCCTTTCTAAAGTATAGTTTTTAAACAGCGTTTTTTAAGACGGGGTCTACAAATTAAATGTAGTACACACCATAACGACTTCATTTATATCGGTCAAAATTGCACGCGAATTTTTATTACTCTGCACTCTCTTACATAAATAGACTAGGCCCTGATCAACTCGGCTTCGGCTTCTGGCTTCTGGCTTATTTTTCACTATTCATAAGTTTCGTCTTTTTCTGAACTTTTGGCTTTTTGTTGAGCTTTTTTGCTGATTCTTTTTTTTCTCGTATTTGTTTGTATTATACGTAATGGGCTAACATATTTTTTATTTTTAATTTTTTAAAAATTTAATTATGCTAAATAAGCCTCTGTCAGCTACAGTGCTTTTTTCAGCCAGCTACAGTGTTTTCAGCCATAAGCCACGAGCTTTTCAGCCGAACCAATCACCACCATAAGCCACAGCCAATGACTGAGTTCTTTTTGACTTTCAGCCAGCTTATGCTTGTACTGTCTACAATATTAGCTTTTAAACGGTGCGTTTTCTCAAAATGGGGTCAACAGAAAAATTGTAATAAAAAGTATACTGAGTCCAGCTGTATTGGCCAAAATCACATGCGACTATTTTTTATACGTACTCCCTCTGGCGAATAGTCAGAATTCAAATATTTAAGCCATAAGCCGTTTGCCCAAAAGAACCGTAAGATTGACACTAATAGTAGCCAAGCAAAAATTGACACTTGTGAGATGGAGCAGTGCTACAACAACTTGCTCACTAGCTCAAATTTAAGCCATGAATGGTATTGTAACTTTGAATACCATCAAAATCGTATGCTACTTTTTCTTAAGGAGCATCTTGTCCCAGTAATTTTTTCGAGGATCATATGCTAGTGCTTTGTTTAGTGCATGTTTAGAACGCAATAATCCATAGATATTTTATAGACATTTCACATGGAACAGTTTAATTTCACCGGGAATCGGGAAAATCCGAGTGCTCTAAAATGCGCATTGGCAATGGGTAAGACCGCCATCCCATTTTGGGTTGGCCCAAGTGACAACACGGGCCGGCCTGCCCCTGTCGCATCCTCAACTACGACCCTTGAGTCCGCATCGATCCAACGGTCACCAAAGCCCACACGTCGCCGCCCGCAGCGCCGCGCAAATCTGCCAAAATTGCCCGCCGCACGGGGGTCGCGCCGCGACTGGACTCCCACATCCCACTAGAGCTGGCCAATGGGCCGTGCCGGGCCGGTACGGGCCCGGGCTCGGCACGGCCCGTTAAGGCCCGTGTATTAAACAGGCCGTGCCGTGCCAGCCCGCGGGCCGCGGTGGGAGCCCAGGCACGGCCCGGGCACGATTTCGGCTAAACGGGTCGTGCCGGCCCGCTAGCCCGTTTAGTCGGAAAAAAAGAAAAATTAAAAAAAATTAAAAAATTGTAGAAAATTCACAAAAAAATATAGAAAATTGTAGACATTGTTAATCACAAAAATAAATATTTCCAATGACATAATGAGCCTTATTAACTTATTAAATTACATGGGATGGCTGCCTCATTAAAAATTTTATCAAGTAAAAACTCAATTTGAGAAAACCTTGGTAAAGAAAAAAGAGTACAGCCTATAAAGCTCATTAGTGACCACATGTGAAAAAAATATTGAAAATCCTATTCATTGCTATCTAAATACAAATTCTCAAAAGATTCTTCTAAATCTTTATTATCTGCAGTATATTGGAGTCTTGATTCAGCTTGTTCCCAGTCTTTGACGGCCATAAGTACTTCGACCATCTCGTTGGAGAGACTTGTTCATCGCTCCTCGATTATTCTTCCGGAAAGACTGAATGCTGACTCTGAGGAGACTGTAGAGACAGGAACAGTCAACACATCCCGCGCTAATATGGATAGCACTGGATATGATACCTTCTGGGTTTGCCACCATGAGAGGATGTTCAACTCCTGCTCGAAGCTGACGCTATCACTGTTGAGATAGCTTGATAGGTCTCCAGTGCTTTGTCGCCTTCCTCCTCCTAACTGCTGTGTACCTGCACCTGCACGAGAACTAGACGAAGAACCAAAAATCTTGCCCCATTGCATAGCCCCCTAGAGGTGCTAGGGACTACCGGAGGTCTTTCCAAACGCACAGATCCAAACTTATTTTCATATTTATTATATACCTCATATAATTAATCCTTAACTAATGCAAAGTATGAACAATAGTCTAAATCGGTAGCCTCACTTAAAACGTGTAAAACATTTATAAATCCTTGGAGTTTGGCCCTAGGATCCAAAATAAAAGCAAATGCATATAAAATAGGAATTTCTCTCCAATATTTTAAAAACTTAGATTTCATGGCAACTACAGCATCCCGTTGTATAGGATCATTTTCAAAAGCCTTTAGGTGAGTGGCAATTTCAACAATATTATGAACAATCATAGGAGATGTAGGGTAGTATACTGCAGAAAGACAAACTGTAGCTTTGTGGAAAATTTCTAGAAAGGAAAATATTTTTTCACCAACAACCCAATCGCCCTCAGTAAGTTCAGGGTCTCTAACTTGGGTTCTACTGGAGGAGCTACGAGATTGATGACTTTGGGTGTTAAGGAAAACAGATAAAGTGCTCTTATATGGCAATATATGTTTAAGTATAAGGTAAGTAGAGTTCCATCTAACAGGCATGTCTAAACCAAATTTTCTAGGATGAACATTCATTGCTACACAAAACTCTTATATGCGGCTATTCGTTGGTTAGAACAATTAATAAATGAAATTGCATCTCTAAAAGAATCAATACAAGCATTTAATCTTTTTAAACTGGATTTAACAATAAGATTAATAATATGACAAGCACAACGTTGATGCAATAAAAAGACTGTGCATAAGTATTAAACAAAGGAGTAAGAATTTCCATAGTTTTAGTATTTGTAGCTGCATTATCTAAAGTTATAGAAAAAATCTTATCCGTGAGACCAAAATCTTCTACAACTTTAATAATGCCTTCTGCAATATTTTTCAGCATTATGTGAAACATTAATTAATTTAAATCCTATAATTCTTTTTTTCATTATACAATCATCATTAAAATAATGAGCAACAACACTAATATAATCCTCTCTAGCCCTACCACTCCATATGTCGGATGTCAAAGCAATAGAGAATGTACATGTATAAAACATTTCTTTCAATTTATCACGACAATTGTTATAATATTTAATTAAATCTCTAGTTGTTGTTTGCCTAGATACAGTACTAAATCGAGGGTTATGAGCAGTCCTAATATATTTTTGGAAAGCATCAGATTCACCAAAATTTAAAGGTAAATCTTGAGAAGCAATTAATCTACAAAGAGATTCCCGAGCTACCTCTGGGTTGTACTCCCACGTATGTACCGAGCCGTCGGGGTTATATTGCAGCTGTGTCTGGCGCATTTGTATTCCTTGCCTTTTCTTGCAGCTTGCAGCATGTCGTTGTAGATGACCCGTCCCACCTGAAGATTTTGCACTCAATTCATTACCACAAATTTTGCAAACAGCATACCTCACTTCAGTTCCATCATTGTCAGTCTTGATCTTCTTGTCGAAATCATTCCAAACTGTTGATGTACTAGCTCTTGTTCTTTTTGCACCCGTGCTTTGGGTCGTGGATGCACTTATTGAGCCAGCAGAAGATGGATCGATTGGACCCTGCGCCACCGGGGCCGTCGTTTCTTCGGCATCTCCAGTTTGTACATGTGGACCTTCCGCGGATGGATATGCTTGTTGAAACGATTGCATATCCTCCGCCGAGAGCCCGAATTCGAAGAGTTGAAAATTGTAGTTCTCCATTAATCAAGTAATCAACTGCAAATTGAAATAGCAAAAATGATTAACTTACTATTAAACCTACAAATAATAGTAAAAAATTAATCCAACAAATAATACCAAAAAATTAAAATAAGACAGCATTATTACCTCCTTTGCAGCTCTCACAAAAAATTTGAAGATTTTTTAATTTTCGGAATTTTGCTCGAATTTTGACCAAATTTGCGCTAACACTTTCAGATTTTTCACAGCTAAACCGAGAGAGAAGAATGAGATTTGAGGTGTGGAAGAAGGAGGCCGGATGCCCCCTATTTATAGGAAAATTTTCAGATTTTTTTCGAATTTTTTGTTATTTTTTTCGAATTTTTTACCCCCCAACGATCACAAAACGGCTATTTTTCAAATTAATCGGGCCGGCCGTGCCGGGCCGGCACGGCCCGATTTCTTAACGGGCCGTGCCGTGCCCTCGGCCCAGGCACGGCCCAGTCCGCCGTGCCGTGCCTTCGTGGGCCGGGTCTACAGTGCTGGGCCGCGGTGCGGCCCGTCACGGCCCGACCCATTTGGACAGGTGTACATCCCACCGCGAGTGACACCCACGTCACCAAACCCGCTCGCTCCCCCTGACACACGGGTCCCGCAGCCGTACGCGCCAGCAGGGGCCCACCCGCCATCGGCACGGCCCGAGACCAGACAGTACCCGCGCGTCGTGTCGCGACGACCGAAAGGAGGAGACGACGAATCTGGAGAGAAAAAGACCAGCGGGGCAGCAGCCGAGCAGCGAGCCCATTTTAAAACCTTCCCCTCCCTCTCCGTCTCGACCCCTCCTCACAGCGGGACCTCACAGCTGTCTCCAGTCCAATCCCCCCATTTGTCTCCTCTCCCAGGCGCAAGCGGCGGCGGCGGCGGCGAGCCCCGGACCCCGGAAACCCTAGCCTCCTCCCTCTCGAGGCGAGGTTGGTTCGTCTCGTCCCCGATCCGAGCTCCCCCCCTAGGGTTTTTGGGCGGCCATGGAGGAGCTGCACCGGCAGCAGCAGCGCATCGCCAGCGACCCCCTCGCCTTCGAGGTGAGCGCTGGGTGGAAACCCCTCTAGGAACGCGGGGAATGGTGGGGTTTTTGGTCGGGGGGTTTTGCCTGATGCGTGGGGTTTTGGGGTTGTGGTTGGTCGCAGGTGGGCTCCTACTTCCTGGCGGGCTACTACAACGTCCTGGCGAACTCCCCGGAGCTGGCGATCCAATTCTACACGGAGAACAGCACCGTGGTGAGGCTGGACTGCGAGACGATGAAGTCTTCATTTGGGAAGACGGTTGAGGTATAAATCCCAGTCTAGTAATTTTTATGCTGCATTTTCCGCCTTGGCGCTGGTAGATTATCATCGTGTTGTGGAATACCAAGTACAAGTGGGTGGAGTGTAATTCATGTTGATGTTAGTTCTGTTTGATGGAAGATTTTGGCTATCTATGTTGCCCAGATACCCCGATACGGATACGGATACGGATACGCGATACGGCGATTCGCCATTTTCCTAAAAACACCGATACGGCGATACATGTGTATGTATATGTGTGTATATATATATATGTATGTATGTGTATATAAATATAGATAAAAATAAGAAATTAATGAATTCTTACATGGAATTGTGAAACCGAAACCTACATACATAAACTGCTCTACCGTTTTCTGTCAAAATGAATGTGCTATTACTCAAAAGCAGTGGAGTCAACTTGCAGAGACAAGAAATAAGAGTACATGCATTATGAATCTAGCATAAGTACATGTATTATGAATCGACCCCCCAAAACCCCATTTCATTCTCAGCTTTCAAATCCGCCACCTTTTTCCACACACACATAATATACACTCGCTCACTCTCTGCGTGGGCTAGCTAGCTAGCTTTACCCCCAGGAAACCAAACCCAGGAACTCCTCAAAAGGAAGAAGAAAGCAAGAACCACGCCCTCGTAGCTCACACCCGCCTCTCTCTCTCTCCCCCTCATCCTCTCCTCTCTCGCTTGGTTGCCGCTGCTTAAAGGAGAGGGAGGAGCAATGTCGGAGCAGCCATTGCCGCAGCCTCGGAGCAGCATGCGGGAGGTGCTCGAGAAGGAGGACAAGGAGAAGGCGGCGGCGGCCAAGGAGAAGGAGAAGGAGAAGGAGCAGGCGGCTGTTCCCAAGAACGGCGGCGGGAACGGCGGGGGTAAGAACGGTGGGGGGAACGGGGGAGGCGGGAACAACGGGGGAGGGAGCGCCCAGCCGGGGGAGGAGACGACGAGGGAGATTCAGGTAGTGAGGGAGGCGTACCGGAGGGAGACGGCGACGCCGGCGTACGTCATGCCGGAGGAGCCGCCGGCCATGGTGGAGCTTGTGGGGTGGTACCTGTACGGCTTCTGCTCCTACTTCATCACCCACCTCCTGCTCCCGGTGCTGTTCCCGGCCATCGTTACGCAGGTCGCCTTCCCCTCCTCCGACTTCACGCCGGACGCCAAGTACGCATTTCAGATCTGGATCTGGCAGGCTTGGTGGGGGATATTAGGTTAGAAGTATCAGAAAAGTATCGGAGAAGTATCGAAGAAGTATCGGAAATTAATTTCTTTTTTTGAATAATCAATAAATTCGGATACGTGCAGGATACGTATCGGCGCGTATCGGGGCAGTATCCGTATCCGGTACAGTATCCGATACCGGTACGTGACTTTTGGGAAGTATCCGCGCAACGTAGTTGGCTATTATGCGTTGCTGACTGCGTGTCACGTTTTAGTTTTGGACGCTTTGGTTTATGTTGAGATTATTTGTATCCGTTGTGGGGTTGAGGAATGACGGAGCTATGTAGCTTTGGGAGCAAGTAGGCAGTTAGGCACGGGTGCTGTATGTCGTAAGTGTTATGAATAGCGCTTGTATTCATATGAGGCCAATGGGCCAGTATATATACACAAAGTACAAGTGGTAAATATGCAAAGAACCCCTCATAACAATGGGGAATAACAAACTATACATATATCTCTAACACCCCCCTCAAACTCATGGTGGATCAACAACACTGAGTTTGGAGAGATAGAAGCTATGCTGTGCTCGAGTCTGGGCCTTCGTGAAGAAATCCGCTATCTGAAGCTCTGAAGGCACATACTGAAGAGTAATCACCTGATCATGCACACCAGACCTCATGAAAGAAGCATCAACACCAATGTGCTTGGTGAGCTCATGCTTCACAGGATCACGAGCAATACTGATAGCACCTGTACTGTCTGACAAGAGAGGGGTCGGTGTAGTGACAGAAACACCAAAATCCTCAAGTAACCACCGTAGCCAAGTAATCTCTGCTGTCAAAAGAGCCATAGCGCGCAACTCAGCCTCTGCACTCGAACGGGACACTGCAGTCTGTTTCTTCGTCTTCCAGGCAATAAGAGAACCACCAAGAAAAACACAGTAAGCAGAGATAGACCGGCGATCAGAGGGATCGCTGGCCCAAGTAGCATCCGAATAGGCCTGAAGCTGTAACGAGCTGGAACGTGGAAAGAAGAGACGGCGAGAAATAGTCCCACAAAGGTATCGCAGAACTCGAAGAAGGTGGCTGTAGTGAACCTGAGTGGGAGCTGAAACAAACTGACTCAGAATATGAACTGGATAAGTGATATCCGGACGAGTAACAGCAAGGTAGACAAGACTCCCAACAAGATGACGATAGCGAGTCGGATCAGAAAGAGGCTCGCCATCAGAGAGTCGGAGGTGAACATTGAGCTCCATGGGAGTCTCAACAGTACGCTGATCAGTGAGAGAGGCGCGATCAAGAAGATCCTGAATATATTTCTCTTGGGACATAAAGAAACCATCTGGAGTGGAAGTAACCTCAATCCCAAGGAAGTAACGAAGAGGACCAAGATCCGACATAAGGAACTGCTCACTAAGACGAGCCTTGACAAAGGCAATGTACTCAGAATCATCTCCCGTAATGATCATATCATCAACATACAGGAGAAGAAGAGTCCGACCACGAGACGAAGTGTGGACAAAGAGCGCAGGATCATGATCACTAGCTGAAAAACCAGCAGCAGTGACCACAGAGGAGAAGCGCTCAAACCAAGCACGAGGGGCTTGCTTAAGGCCATAGAGAGAGCGACGAAGGCGACAGACCATGCCCTCAGGAACAGAATACCCAGGTGGCGGATGCATGTAGACCTCCTCACGCAACTCGCCATTAAGAAAGGCATTCTTGACATCAAGCTGAGAAACAGACCAGTGGCGAACAGACGCCACCGAAAGAAGAGTGCGAACAGTGGTCATGTGGGCCACAGGAGCAAAAGTCTCGTCGTAGTCAACACCATGCTGCTGCTGGAAACCACGAGCAACAAGACGCGCCTTATAGCGCTCAAGAGAACCATCAGAGCGAGTCTTAATCTTATAGACCCACTTACACGTGATGGAATGAGAATGAGATGGAAAAGGAACAAGATCCCAAGTACCAGTACGCTCGAGGGCAGCAATCTCCTCGGCCATGGCAAGCTGCCACTCAGGGTGAGTAACAGCATCCCGGTAGGAGACAAGCTCACGAGTAGCTGCGCCAGCAAAGGCAAAACGGGCAGGAGGCCGAATCGACTGGCGATCGCGGAGAGCGTAGCGAGGAGAAGATGACCCATCAGGGGAAGATGGAGCATCAGAAGAAGATGAAACATCAGAAGAAGATGGCTCATCGGAAATATTCTCAATACGAGGTCGACGAGTGTAGACGATAGTGGGAGGAGCCTGGGGAGTCGTAGGAGACAACACAGGCGGCGACAACGGCGGAGAGGCCACAGGGGAAATATGTGGAGACTCAGTAGGACAGGTGGACGAGGGCAAAACAGATATAGGAGTATCTGGAAAGGTCAAGAAAGACAGAGACTCCACAGAGGAAGCCGAAGGAGAGGCAGGACGTGGGTAGAATGGACGAGACTCGTCGAAAGTCACATCCCGAGAAACCCGTATCCGACGACCAACAGGATCCCAGCACCGATATCCCTTGTGCTCGGCACTGTACCCCAGAAAGACACACTCAACAGACTGAGCGGTCAGTTTGGTGCGTTCTCGAGGGGCAAGGAGAACGTAGCAAACGCAGCCAAACAGATGAAGGGTAGAGTAGTCAGGAAGACAACCATAGAGACGCTCAACAGGGATCGCACCCTTAAGAGCAGAAGAGGGCTGGATGTTGACGAGATAGGTGGCAGTGGAAACAGCCTCGGCCCAAAAGTGAGGTGGAATAGAGGCGGCGATCATCAGAGCACGAGCCGTCTCAAGGAGGTGACGATGCTTACGCTCAGCGACACCATTCTGAGCATGAGCATCAGGATAAGAAAACTGAGCGAGAGTGCCCTGCTCAGCAAGGAAGCTGCGCAGGTGACGAGAGAGGTACTCGCCAGCAGAATCAGCACGAAAGACACGAATAGGAGTGGAGAATTGTGTGTGTATCATAGTGGCAAATTGTTTATAGATAGGCAAGGCCTCACTACGAGAAGACATGAAATATATCCAAGTGTGGCGAGAGAAATCATCTATAAAAATAATATAATAACGATGACCCCCTTTCGAAACGAAGGGAGCCGGACCCCAAACATCTGAATGAACAAGATCAAAAGGACGCTGAGACACAGTCTCACTATGAGGATAAGGAAGTTGAATCTGTTTACCTAACTTACAGCCCTGACAATCTAAAGACACGTCTCCTGAGACAGACCCCAGAAGACCACGACGAACTAAGGACGACAGACGAGATCCACACAGATGGCCAAGACGGTGATGCCACTGCTGGAAAGAGCCGGTAGACGAAGTGGCAGAAGCGGAGAGACTGGCGGCGGTGGTGGCAGCGTAAGGAAGATGAAGCCAGTCAAGCTCCCAGAGACGCTGTGAGTCACGGCGCCGAGGGCCAGAACCAACCAGAGCTCCCGTGTGGCAGTCCTGAACACAACAAGAGTCAGAGTCGAGAATAACTCGATAACCAAGGTCAGTAATCTGCCCAGCAGAAAGAAGCTGCAAGGTAAGGCGAGGAACATGAGCAACAGAAGGAACATGAAAAGATGAGTTGCTAAGAGATCCTCGACCAGAGACAGAAAGAGATGTACCATCAGCAGTAAGAACACTGACAGGAGAATCAAGAGGTGTAATAGAAGACAGAGTGGAAGGATCAGGAGTCATGTGAAAAGATGCTCCAGAATCAAGAATCCACGGGGAGGTACCTGACTGTGTAGGAGGTGGTCTCTCAGTGCCCGAAGAGTCAGTAGCAGAACCTGCAGAACCTGTCGAGGGAGAACCTGAAGCGGCAAGTAGGCGTCGAAGTCTGGCTATCTCCTGCTCGGTGAGAGAAGCTGCTGAAGAAGTCGAGGCAGACGTCGTCGTAGAAGCACTAGTGCCAGTAGAAGAACGGCGTGAAAGATGCCGCTTCTTCTTGTAGCACTGGGACTCAGTGTGGCCATCCTTGTCGCAGTAGGAACAGTGAGGACGGCCACCTCCAGACGGAGGACGGCCACCACCACCTGTGGTAGCCGCTGGAGGAGGCAGTGTAGCAGGCGGACGAGCGGCGAGCACAGAGGGGAGTGGCATCAGACCAGCACCACTCAAACGAGTCTCCTCTGCGCGTATCTCAGTAAGAGCCTCCAGGAGAGTGACACGAGGGTGGCGTGCAAGGAGCTGTGCACGCCTTTGCTCGAACTCAGGACGAAGGCGAGTAGAGAACTCGTAAACCCGCTGAAACTCCAGGTCAGCACGTACATCCAGGCAGCACGGACAGGTACGACAGCCAGCAGTGCGAAGTGAGTCCAACTGACGCCAGACGGCAGAACTCTGAGCGTAAAAAGCGTCAACAGTAGCATCACCCTGCTGAAGAGAGTGCTCCTGGCGGACCACGGACAGGTACAGGGCATCACCAGAGGGCTCGTAGCGCTGACGAAGATGAGTCCACATCTGGAAAGCCGAAGGGAGTCCCACAACCTCAGAAGAAAACTGAGGCTGGACACTGGCGATGAAGACAGCAGCAGCCCGAGCGTCATCATCGTACCACTGAGTGTAGATGGTCAGACGATCCTTGTAGGAATCCAGAGCCTCCTGGTAGGGAGAGACAGCTTCATCAGCAGCTTCATCATTAGCAGCAGCCTTATCGGCTGTCGGAGGCAATGCAACAGGCGTAGGCTCCGTCGGAGGAATAGGGCAAGGCGGGCAGGTGACATCGCCAGAGAGGACGCCCCAGAGACGAAGACCACGCATATGGATGCGCATGTGAGACACGAAGTCGGTGTAATTAACACCATCAAAGATCACCGGGCAACGAGGGAGGGAAACGGTGCCCATTGGTAGGCGGCGCTGGACGGCGCGGCGACCAAGGCAACGAAGTCTAACAGGCGGCGCTGGACGGCGCGGCGGTTAGAACGACGTTTTTTTTTCTTTTTTTTTTCTTTTTTTTCTTTTTCTCTTTTCCCCGGTCGGTCTGCTCCTCAAAACCGACCGAGCCTGCCTCGGTCGGACTCGGGCAGGAGCGGCAGCGGCGACGGGGGAGCGGCCGGCGGCGGCGACGGGGGAGCGGCCAGCGGCGGCGCGGAGGGAGCGGCCGGCGCGGAGGAAGCAGCGGCCGGCGGCGCGGAGGGAGCGGCGGTGCGGAGGGTGCAGCGACCGGCGGCGCGGAGGGAGCGGCGAGCGGCCGGCGGCGTCGAGTGGATGAGGCCGGCGGCGTCGGGCGGAGAAGCGGCCGGCGGATCTGACCCGTGCGGCGGCGCGGGGAGGCGCGGAGCCGGCGGCAGCACGGGGAAGGCGGCCGAGGCCGGGCGGACGGGCGCCGGCGGGAGGCGGAGTCGGGCGGGGCCGACGGCGGCGGCGGCCTCGGGCGAAGGAGCGTTGGGCGGAGGAGCGGCGCAGGGAGGCCGCGGCGCGGGGAGGCCGGCGACGGCGCGGGAGGCCGGCGGCGGCGCGGGGAGGCCGACGACGGCGCGCGGAACCCTAGGTAAGCCAAAACCCTAGTTTTGGCTCTGATACCATGTTATGAATAGCGCTTGTATTCATATGAGGCCAATGGGCTAGTATATATACACAAAGTACAAGTGGTAAATATGCAAAGAACCCCTCATAACAATGGGGAATAACAAACTATACATATATCTCTAACAGTAAGGATCAGTATTAGGAAAGTTACCATCACCAAGTTTTGATGTTTTTATGAATCTGGATATTTGGTTCTCAAATCGTTCTCTTTTTGGTGCAGATTTGTGTCTACTGCTGTGCAACTTATGGGCTGTTTATTAGGTTTTTGTGCATTTCCTGCCTGTTTGTTAGTATTGCCAGATGGAAACAAAGATAGTATTCAAGGGTGAACAGAACAGAACATCTGGGTTTTGACTTGCCCTCTTGTTGAGAAGTTGTGCATTTTTTTGGGGGGGGGGGGGGGGGGGGCTGAAGTATTGTTGTGAAATCTGTATATTTTTTGTTGCTTAATTGGGAGGTAACAGCACTTGCTTGATGCTTACACTTATTCGGTCTCCTGTTGAGTTTTTTGATGTTTCATAGTTCAATTTCTTGAAAATTTGGGCATCAAAATAATGAGATCTAAAAATTGAAGATTGTTTTGTGCTCGTTGTTTCAGCTTGCATACTTTGATAAGTCATTTACTGTTACATTTTCACTGCTTAGTATAATCATCTTACCTTTTATTCTTGCAAACTTCTATAGGTAATCAATGATATGATTATGTCCATGAATGTACACAAGGTCGAGGTTAAAACAGCTAATTGCGTGCAGTCATATCATGGGTCACTCTTGTTGGTGGTTACTGGCCTAGTGCAATTGAAGGGCTACCCTTCTCGCAAGAGATTTGTTCAGACTATTGTTCTTGCTCCTCAGGAGGATGGATATTTTGTATTCAGTGACATCTTTAAGCTCATCTGTGATGAGTACGACGATCATTACCAAGTTGCTGATTACAGTTATGCTGATAACATACCCCAGATGGATGCTCCTAATACCATGACCGGAACAGGTATTGCTTTAGCACTTACTGTTTCATGGGGCTGTTCTACTTCTGTTTTCTGTCATAATTTGGATTACATGATAATTGTTCTGTGATATAAATTGGTGAACTAAATCTGTTTCAGTGCTGGTTCTCTTTTGCAAAAAAAGGTTTTCTTAGATTGTATGATACTTTAAATATAGTTATCACAATTTCACATCAGGAGCATCTTCTTTTGATTTATTCTGTAGAAAAAAGAATCCTCGTCACAAGGTCATCAAATAATTCTCATGTTTCACGTCACCACATTTAGCCATTCATTGATCCCCTTCTCATTCTTAAGTACTAATACTATGGCCTTCTGGATAGTACACTTTTCTACATAAATTCCTAGTTTCTGTTTTTGGTTTTGATGTACTCTTCGGCGTTCTCATGAGCGAAAATTTGTCTCCGATCGTAACCATGGCTATAATGATAATAGGATTTTGTTTTTGTTGGTTGATCCATTAGCTTCTGATTATGTGACTGAAGAACTTGAAGCAAACGGTGTTGTAGCTCCTTCTGATATTGAGGAAAGGGATACTATTCTTATATATGAGAATCATGAAGTACAGCAGCAAGATTCTTTGGAGTTTGGGGCTGTGATCAACAACGATACTCCTTTGGAAGAGTCTACTCCCTTGTTCCCCAGTTCGACAGACATTAAACAGGATTCAACTCTTGCTCCTGCCAACCCTCTGTCCGCGCCTACCCCTGAAGAAGAGCCTGAGGGAGAACCCCCTAAACAAACATATGCTTCAGTGGTAAGAAAACATATGTTATATTTTAAACAAGCTGAATTCCTAGATTTCCCTTTTTCCACTGATTGGTTGGAATTTTGTCAGCTGCGAACAAAAGGACACGCAGGCCATCAGGTTATTCACTCCACTCCTCTCAACAAGGCCATGATGGGGACTGCTGAGTCGCAACAGGTTGGAAAGTTTACTCAGCAGGTGCAACATGCCCCAGTGCATGAAAAATCCAACTTGGACACCCATCAGGATGCTAGCGTCCCTGAGGATGAAGGTTTATTTCGTTTGGACACTGTTTACTCTTGCTTCCAATGATTTTTTTATTACTACTAGGTATAGGTAACGAATATTGGACAAAATTCATGTAGCTCTTAATGATTAATCCTTCTCTGTTTCAACAGCCTTTGTGCTTTAGCACTTGCAATGGGCTTTGACTTGTTTGTTGGTTGTTATTTACACTTTCCTGTTTTGGATTTAAGCTCAAATTCCTTGTTAGTGTAGTCTGAAGTCAAATTCTAGAGTGCTACTAACGCCCCTTTTGATGGCCAGCTCATCAGTTAAGTAAAATCATAAGTGGGGAGCTCTTGTTAGAATACATACACCCCTGTTTGTTTGTTGTTTTGCATTGTAGTTACATATTTTCTTTCTTGTTGGTATTTGGAAAGCTGCTGCATCATCATGAATCATGGGAGTTGATGGTAGCTCTACCTTGTTGCTTGTTTGATGAATTCTTTCCCTGCAAATCGTCTACTCATGCATGCCAGTTTTATGTACTTTGCTGTTTATTAACTGCTGTGTTTAAGAAATAGAAATCTGGTTATATTTTTCTTTCTTGAGGCATTGTTGTATTGTGCCATAGCTTATTGGCTACTTAAAGCTTGCATGTTGTGTTGGACTCAATGAGTATGCTAATGATTTCTGTCTAGGACCTGCTTCATGTGATATTTTTCTTCCCTGCTAATGATTTTTGTATGTAAAGTGTACACAACTGAACAATTTACCTTTGAACGTGTGTGGCAGTGCACGCTTAATTTTTTGATCTCTTGTCCATAACCATTTGAACTTGTGTGGCTATCTCATTTTTATTTGCGATTTGTATGTATTAGTGTCCGTCTGAAAAATGCTTGTGGACATGATCTTTTTGGTTGTGTATTCTCCTGTATTGACTAATGATGTTTTTTCTTTTCTGTCAGAAGAGTTTCTGTCAGTTTATGTTGGTAATCTTTCACCGTCTACTTCAGTCTTCGATCTTGAGAAGGTGTTTCAGGCTTTTGGAAGAATTAAACCTGATGGAGTTGCTATACGAAGTCGCAAGGTTTCTTGCCTTCTATCTAGTGCTTTTTTTCCTTTTCTTTTGTTCTTTCCTTTTTGGCTTCATACTTGCATGCACTGGTATGAAGGAGGCTGGAGTTTTCTTTGGCTTCGTTGAGTTTGAAGACATGTCTGGTATCCAGAATTCTTTGAAGGTGAGTTTCAGTTTCTCTTAGTATGGTACACTTCTGCATTGTATCACAATCTATGCAGATTCAAAAGAAAAAAAGGGGGATAGAAAGAACATGCCTTGAATCACTTCATACATGATCTACATTGCTAATTAGTTTTTTACATGCTCTCCTGACTTTGATGGAGGGCACACCATCTGTGATTGCCAAAGTGGAATCCTATAGCCCCACGGGTTTTTGGTATTCTATAGTAAGAGAGAAAAAACCCCAATATTTTGCCAAAAGCCCAAAACTACATAGGACACAGCCCACAGATTTCTGTTGTGTGTAGTCAAAACCCACAGGGTCAAGCTCTTTGATCCGTCACTGCATGCCAGATGTGTAAAATGTTAGGCAATGCATTATGAAATTTCCATTTTTCTATTCAGATTTATGCCGGTAGTTAGATATTCATAGGAAAGTAAGAAGCAGGGTGGTGTGTGAATGTCATCTGTATCATGTCATAATCTACCTGAATGCTATCTTGTTCTGATGATCTTTTGTATTTCAGGCATCTCCAATAGAGTTGAATGGGCGTTTAGTACATGTTGAGGAGAGAAGGCCTAACAGTGGATTCCCCCGTGGCGGAAGTAAGTATCTACTCTGATTTCCTCCTGACTATATAGTTAAGCAGATTTATTTTTTCAACCATCTTTGTGCCAACTATTCGTAGACAACTTTTTGTATCAATAGTTTTAGGCGTGGGCAGCAAGAAAGCAGGGTTATATCAGAATCTGTACTGACTATTAGACTGGTAATACTTATGCTTGAAATATTGAATGAGTTTTCTGTAACCTTACTATTTAGAGAGGATATATAGAATTCATGTTATCCAATATGATAATCATTGCCCTACTGTAAAATGCCCTATATACCATGACGAAAAAAATCACATTATTATAAAATCACTACTTCCAAAGAATTGAGAAAAACCCCTAGAATGTATTTTTTTCCAATAACAGAGTTTAATAAACATGTTTTGTCTTTGTGATTTCCGTATTCATTTCCATTTTTAGGGATGTTAATTATAGCTTCTTGTTCTGCAGGACGGGGGCGAGGAAGAACTGCTGATTTCTCGAGGGGTCAATTTGGTGGGCGCTATGACGGGGATTATGCTACTCGGTCGAAGGGAAATGGGTACCAAAGGAGGGGTGGACGTCAATATGATGGCTACGACTAGTTTGGCACCTGCTCTGCTGGTGAATGGTCGTGTCTCATTGGGGCTCTCTACCTGGTGCGGGTCTGGCCATATTTTTGTCACAACAAAGCGCAATTATCTGGAGAACTGGCATTCTGCTTAGCTGATATTGAGCGGGAGTCATTTTTGGATGGGTTTCTGTTATCGTTTTGTTACATGATAGTTGTTTTTACCGCCGTCTGGTATGAACAAAACCTCAGCTGCCGTGACCTGGAAAAAGGGATCAGTGCTATATCATTGGATCGGTGTCGGTTTGAGAACATTAGAAATATTCTAATGTCAACGAACAGTTTTTAGTAATTTTCCCGGGTAGTTGCCATGTGCTAGTAGTATTGCCTCGTATATTTTGTAATGGCAACCTACCTACTTTCTACGGATACATGTGGTTTGCTTTAGCTCGGCTGCAGGTGGCGTCATGCAGCTTTCAGTAAGATTGTGGTTGGCGGTGTTCCTGCACTGTAAAATGTAGGTGTAACACCCTACGATCTAAATTGATTTAGGTCTAACTCTATTCTAGATAAGCTATGTACATATAGTAATCTGTTTGCGTTTTTATCCTTGCTTTGCGTAAAACGGTTAACCGGAGATTGTTACTATTGAAAGCCTTAGTCTTATATGTTGGTGTTTATCTCTCTAAATTAACAAGGTGGTATTAAACACTCGTGGATTTGTGGGTCACACATAGGTCTAATTTTACATGGGCTGAGGTGCCACATACATCTCCTCAAAGAACTTGACATTCTTGTCAGCTCAATATATCTACGCTAGGATAAATGACCAAGACCTCCTCTCTTGGCACACGGTCGTGCGTCTAGTGCTGGCATATATAACATGTTGTGTGTTCACTCTGGGTCTGTACGCGTCATGCATCATATGCCCACGCCCTTGATCTATACGCGCCTGTGTAATCGCGAGGGTCGGTTCTGATACTATTTTGTAACACCTTAAGGTCTAAACTGGCTTATGTCTAACTTCATTTTGGATAAACCACGCACACGTGCAACCTGCTTGCACTTTCACCCTTGCTTCGCGTAAAATGGTTAATCGGAGTTGTTACCATCGAAAGCTCTAGACTTATATGTTAGTGCTTATTCCTCTAAATTAGTAAGGTGATACTAAACACCTATGGGCCATATATAAGTCTAATTTTACATAGGACAAGGTGTCACAGTAGGACTCCTTATATTTGAGCCAAACTGAAAAACTTAGACCAAAAACCGAATGGAACCGTCAACTTAGTTTGATCGGTTTTTGGTACGAGATCCAGGTTTTTTTTTTCGAAACCGAAAAAATCGAACACTCAGTCTGCGTAGTGTGTAGTAGTAGCGCGCGCAGCGGCCAGCCCGTCGAGCCATCCTAATTACTTGCGAGCTGCTGTGTTGGGTGAGAGGCCAGTGGGCTGGGGAGCCTCTTCGGCTTGTTGCGTTAGTGGGCAGCCCATACAGACTAGTGCTAGGATTGCATGCATGATCATACACAGCACATGAGCACAACTCTTTTAAGCCTTCAGAGTTATGATGAACACTGGATTCTTGACTAGTATCAATAGCAGAGCATAATCATTATGTTTTATTACTTTATACATAATATGCCATCGAATCTTTATATTGCCGGTAGTATATTGTCCCCTACTTATCAAACTGTATTTTCAAAAATACAGTATATTACCAAACTAACAATACCGTATTTACCATACATACCGAACCGATTTTATCAAACTAACCAAATGCACATGCCTAGCAAAATGGCATGCTTAGGTGGTGCTCTAACTATCTTTTAGCTTAAGCTTTTGTTATGGTTTTTGGCTAAAATTGTATTTAAGCGGTTATTACTTTTTTAAGAAAAAATTAAGAAAAAAACCGTTATATCGTCATGGACAATGGAAAGGAATAAGGAAAAAAAGAAAAGACAAAGAAGCTGAAAAAGCCCAAATTAGAAGTTGATGTGTTTCAAGTGGTTTCTAGCTTAAATAAATCAAAAGAAAAAGGTCAGAAACTGAAACTGTTTGGAATAAGGCATAAAGCTTAAATCCTCGTCCCTTTTCTTATGAAAGAAACATCGGGGTTATATGGCCAGCGCCTGACGGTTATGTGAAGGCCGGTGTGCATACTAGTCTCATGCTACGAAGAACAAACACACTAGGTTTGGCAGAGCTTTTGCTTTGGCTTTTTTACTTTTTGCTACAATAACTAACTTTCAAACGGTATTTTTTCAATACAAGATTTACTAGTTGATTATAGTATACACTGTACCGACTTTAGCTATACCGGTCAAAATCGTATGTCTGTTTTTCTCTTCGTAATCTCTCTTGCAAACAGTCAGAATTCAAAAAATTTAAATCATAAACTACAACCCAAAAGAATTCATCCATGCGCGATGTTGCTGACCCCAGAAGCGTGCAGAATAAATGGCTGGACCGCCGGCGCCCTTTGAGTGTTGAGCACGTGGCCTCACATGGCCGGCTACCGCGTTCAGTTAGTGCTCAGCCCTCGGCACTCGCTACCTTGAGAAAGTGCCAGCTAATCGTGCGACTTAGGCCCTGTTTGGCACAGCTTCACCAACAACTTCATTTTTAGATAACGGAATTTCATAAAATTCCAGCCTTGATCATTCCACGGGAATGACTACGGCCAAACGGTAGCACAAAACAAAGTCCACATTACAACACAACCGCGATACAAAAGAACTTAAGCACCGCGCACAAGCCAAAAGGACTTAATCCATCAATCTAAAACAAGAGCTCCAACCAAACGCGCCGAAAAACTCCAACGCCACTCTCTCTATCCTTTTGCAACCGCTTAAAAGCTCCCTTCTCTCTTCCTCTTTAGATAATTGCGACCAGCACCTGATCCAATAAGTCCCCCTGAAAATGACCTGCACAAAAGAGTGAGTATTGGACCTTTTGAAAACGGCGTCATTTCTATTCAACCACAAGGCCCAGCAAAAGGCCGCTAAACCAACTAAAATCTGATTTCTAAGCTTTAAAGAAAAACTTCTAAGCCAAGAACCAAACATCATCTCAACACTAGCCGGTGGTTGAAATCCAAAGCTAATGACTAGCACATTCCAAAAAGCCCGAGCCACATGGCAATAAAAAAAGAGATGCTGAATGCTCTCATTAGAGAGACAAAAGCAGCACCTAATACTTCCTTGCCACTGCCTTTTTGCAAGGTTATCCTTTGTTAAAATAACTCCCTTCTTCAAAAACCACAGGAACACCTTAATTTTAAGTGGTATCTTTGTCTTCCAGAATAAACTCTTTTCTGGAATGCAATTCCTTTGTAATACCTGGGCCGAATGAGCTCAGCCCGGCCCAACCAGCCCATCCCACAAATATCTATATGAGAGAGAGACAGAGGGAGAAGCAAAACCGATTTTGCTCTCTCCCCCGAACTCACCTGTGCTGCTGCTGCTGCTGCTCCCCATCGCGCCGCTCGCCAGCCCAGCGCACCGTCGCCGTTGTGCCGTCCCCGCCCCGGTCGCACGCGTGCCGTCGACCAGCCGCGCGTCGCCGTGCCTACTGCCGCTCGCCGCCACTTCGCCTGTGCTGCCGCGCGCCGCCGTGTGGCGCCGCCGTCGTCGCTCCTCGGCTCCGCCGGCCGCGCGCCGAGCAAGGGAGCAGGGGGAGGGCCGGGCTTCGGCGTGGAGAGGAGAAGCCAGGGGCGCCGGCTGTGAGGGAGAGAAGGAAGAGGCGCGGGAGCCGCCGCCAGTGAAGGAAGAGGGAGAGAGAAACGGGGAGGAGAGCCACCGCCGCTGGGAGGAAAGAAAGAAAGGAAGAAGGGGCCAGCGGACGGGCGTGAGAAGAAAAAAGAGGAAAGAAAGGAGTGCGGCCGGCCGACTGGAAAGAGGAAGAGGAAAAGAAAAGAGAGAGAAGGAAAAAAAAAGAAAGAGAGAGAAAGGAAAGAGGAGAGAAAAAAGGAGGAAATCTGATTCGGCATCGGATTCGCCAGAACCAGCCAGGGAACGACAGTCCATACCCGGATTCAGTCGTCGGGCTTGGGGTAACAGTTTGAAAACCCTCTCCCATTTATTTATCGAAACAGGCATAAGTTAATATGTGGATTATTAGAATTGGTTCGGGTAGCCAGTAGAATATTGTTTATTAAAATGGTCACCTGGGCGGAGAAATCGAGGTTGCCACTGGTGATCTAGTCGATCCGTGGCGATAGAGGAAAGAGAATAAATATGTAAAATGCTTGTTCAGGTGGCGGTTCGAGTTTGGTGCCGTCCACGCACCGTCCGCCAGGTTAACAGGCAAGTGCATGGTAGAACAGTAAAATATGGCGAATGTTTGTTATTCGTGTTCCATGCCATGATTTACAGTATTTATGAGAGGATGCATGTGATTATGTGCTAATCATACCTTGACGAGTAATGTTTATGATTAGACATTCACATTTGAGGCATATTGCATCATGCAATTGCATAAGAGCCAGGTCGGTGAGAAAGTCTTACGACTAGTCCGGAGTGCTCTTGAATAAGACCTACAGAGGTAGGCACTCCACGGGAGTGGAGGTTGTGACCTCGTATGAAAGAGGACGAGGCGAGTGGTCCATCGACGGGTGGACACTCCGCTATACCGGTATAAGCTACAGTTACAGAGCATACAGAGCATACAGATGCATTGCATGATATTGCATTGCATTACAGTGACAGAAAGTGATACAGTTACAGTTACAGTTGTGATTTACAGTTTACAGTTACAGTTGTGATTTACAGTTTACAGTTACAGTTGCGTTTTACAGTTTACAGTTACAGTTGTGCTTTACAGTTTACAGACATAGGGTTGAATTACAGTTTACAGACATAGAATTGATTTACAGTATACAGTTACGGACTTAGCTTACAGTTTACAGTCATAGAGTGGAATTACAGCTTACAGTTCATGAAGTTGATTGAAATGACTAAAGTGATGTTACTGTTTTTATCGTGTGCTTGCTGAGTCTCCGGACTCACCCTTGCTTTGTCGTTGTTTTTAGGTGAAGGATGACGACATGCATGGAATGGGATAGCACTTTTGGCACTGTACAGATGAAATAACAGTTTAGAAGTATATTGAGCTTGTATGGTGAATCTAGGGATTAGTTTGCTAGCAACGGAACCCTAAGCTTGTTTATGTTATGGTTGTGCAATATAAAGTAGTTGGCTTTGCAATTATCTGAAATTTAGCTGTCATTTGCCTCCTGTGGGTATTAAAACAAAATAGAGGTGCTGCTAAAAGTTGAATAGCAACACTTTTGAATTGGTAAGTGGATGGTGGTAGCATCTTGGGCCCTGTGGAGGGCCGGGGTGTTAAAGTTGGTATCAGAGCGGACATTAGGTCCGTGGTAAAGAAATTTGATTTAGGCATAATAATAAAATTTGACACACTTTGTTGCACAGTAGGATGGGATTTGGGATTTGCATTGCATATGCGTTTTCCCTAATTGTGTTGTGGATTTGTATTGTTAAAGTTGATGATTGTGTGATTGCTTCTCTGTTGTGAGCAGAGATGCCGAGAGGTAGAGGTCGTGGTCGTGGTCGCGGTGCGCGCCGAGGCCGTGGAGGTCGTGGTCGTGGCCGTGCCCAAGCAGAGCCATCGCTAGAGGTTCAGCAGGAGGCACCTGACGTGGAAGTTGGGTCTGCTGAGCAGTCTGTAGCTGGGCATCAGGCAAGGTCTTCAGTCTTGTTGCGGGAGTTCGTAGAGGAAGTTCGTGCGTTACGACGACAAGCGCCTGCAGCTGCTGCGGTCGTACCTGCTGCTATCCCGACTGCCGATCCAGTCGCGTCGGAGCCAAGAATGGGCCTTCGCGAATGGATGGCATTGCGGTTGGACACCTTTGATGGGACGGGTACGCCAGTTCAAGCTGCAGACTGGTTGCGCTATATGGGAAGACAGTTTGAAGCTTTAGAGATGACTTCACAGCTGAGAGCTCGCTTTGTGGCCTTTCAGTTGAAAGGTCAGGCGGACATCTGGTGGGAGGGAGTCCTTTCAGCCAGGACCCCTGCCGATGGTCCAGCCACCTGGGAGGTTTTCGTCGAGCAGTTTAAGGCGAAGTACTACCCAGAGTCTTTTGTGGAGAGTATGGAGGTTGCCTTGTCGACCCTCGTGCAAGGAAAGATGACAGTAGCTGAGTACGAGGCGCGGTTCAATGACTTGATCCGTTTCGTACCGTCGGTTGCAAAAAGTGACCTTGAGAAGGCCAAAAGGTTCCGCCGAGGGCTCAGTTTTGAGTATCGGCATGTTATGGGTGCTACTGCGCCACGTGACTTTAGGTCTGTGGTTGAGCAGGCTAGAGGAATGGAGATGGAGATGCACCTCACTAAAGGGTCGCAACCCTCTAGTGGTCAGAGTGCTTCTGGTGGTGACCAGAAGAGGAGCTACAGTGAGAAGGGTGGGTCATCTCAGCGGCCCGCTCCTAAAAAGTCCAAGTGGAGTCGACGTTCTTCACAGCCGTCCAAGTCTAAATCGTTGACATCGTCGTCTCCTGCACCACCAGCTTTGCGTCCTGTCCCTGGGCAGGGCATGATTTGTTTTAAGTGTGGTGGTGAGCACCGAGCTGCTGAGTGTACCTGGACAGGGGAGTGTCGACACTGTGGCCGGACGGGCCACATGGAGAAGGTCTGTCGACAGAATCCCTCCAGTATCATTAAGTGGGAGCCAGTATCTGCGTCATCGAATGTCTCATCCCGGGGGTCAGTCCAGGTGTTGGCAGCTGCTCCTACACAGCAGCCTCCTTCTTGGGCGTCGCCTGCCGGATATTGCTGGTCTCCTACCTCAGTTACTCCATTTCAGTATGCTGCACAGCCTTTCTTTCCGATGCTGTCACAGCAGAGTGTTGGGGCTCTTGCCGCCCCAGTGCCGCCGGGAGTCTACACATTGCCTGCCACTGAGTCTGCGAGTCGACCGGACGTGGTGACAGGTACTTTGTTAGTGGATTCACACAGTGCTCTTGTTCTTTTTGACTCCGGTGCCACTTATTCTTTTGTTTCCTGTGAATTTGCTAGCAAGGCAAAATTGAGTATGCAACAGATTTCACAGTCGGTTAAAGTCAATTCTGCAGGGGGTATTATTGTTAGCTCTATGGTTTGTCCCGGATGCATGGTTTCCATAGATGGCGAGGATTTTGTGGCTAACCTTATGGTTATACCGATAGAGAATTTTGATGTTATCCTCGGCATGGACTGGTTGCATCAATACCGGGCAGTGATTTCCTGTTTCTGGAGGACAATCACTTTGCAAGCTCCTTCAGGGGAGGGGATAGTTTTTCAGGGGAATGCACCTCCAGGTTCTCTTTTTGTGTTGGCCAGCTTGTTCTCTGGCCGACGAATGTTTAAGTTTGGGTTACTTTTATCACTGGTGGAAAAACCGAGTGCGCCTTTGCGCATTGAGGATATTCCAGTGGTATGTGAGTACCCCGACGTATTTCCTGATGAACTTCCGGGAATGCCACCCGCAAGAGATGTTGAGTTTAGGATTGAACTTGTTCCTGGCACTCGACCTATCTCTATGTCCCCGTACCATTTAGCACGACCACTCCAAGAAGAGTTGAAGAAGCAATTGGATGGGTTGTTGTCCAAGGGGTTGATCCGTCGCAGTGTATCACCTTGGGGAGCCCCCGTCCTATTTACTGAGAAGAAAGATGGAAGTTGGCGTATGTGCATAGATTATCGTGCTCTTAATCGGGTGACCATCAAGAATAAATACCCGTTGCCTCGCATCGAGGACTTGTTTGATCAATTGAACGGAGCCAAGGTGTTTTCCAAAATTGATCTACAATCTGGGTATAATCAGATTCGAGTGCGGGAGCAAGATATTGAAAAGACAGCTTTCTCCACGAGGTATGGGCACTATGAGTATAAAGTTATGTCCTTTGGACTTACAAATGCCCCTGCTATCTTTATGGAGACAATGAACAACATGCTACATAAGTATTTGGATGACTTTGTAGTCGTGTTCATTGATGATATCTTGATTTATTCCAAGACGGAGGAAGAGCATGAGCAGCATTTGAGGCTTGTGCTTGAGACTCTGAGGGAAAATCAATTCTTTGCCAAGTTAAAGAAATGTGAGTTCTGGATTTCTGAAGTGGGCTTCCTAGGACATGTGATTAACCAGGAGGGCATTTCAGTAGATCCAGCCAAGATTTCTACAGTAGTAGACTGGAAGAGACCGTCCAACGTTAAAGAAGTGAGGAGTTTTCTTGGCTTAGCTGGTTATTACAGGCGTTTTGTGAAAGATTTCTCCATTATTGCTAAGCCAATGTCTCAACTCACGCGGAAGGGCGTGAAATTCCAGTGGACCGGTGAATGTGAGCGCAGTTTCAATGTTTTGAAAGAAAAGTTGGTAACTGCTCCTGTTCTCATTCTTCCTGAGCCAGGGAAGCGTTTCACGGTCTACTCGGATGCATCGCGAGTAGGTTTGGGTTGCGTGCTCATGCAAGACAACAAGGTGATCGCGTATGCCTCGCGACAATTAAAGAAACATGAGCAGAATTACCCTACTCACGATTTAGAGCTGGCTGCAGTGGTTTTTGCTCTAAAGATTTGGAGGCATCATCTGTATGGAGAATCCTGTGATATTTTCACTGACCATAAAAGCCTCAAGTATATCTTCACTCAGAAAGAGTTGAATTTGAGGCAAAGAAGGTGGTTGGAACTGATAAAGGATTATGATCTCACTCTCCAGTACCATCCGGGCAAAGCAAATGTGGTTGCTGATGCCCTTAGTCGTAGGACGACACCCTCCACTGCAGGTTGTCTCGTTGCTGACTTTGAGCGGATGGGAATTTCTTATTGTTATGCCGATACAGCACAGGTAGAGACACAGTTGTTACTGGAATCGGCAATTCCAGAACGGGTGAAAGAAGCGCAACAGAACGATAGGTTGCTTCAAAAAGTGAAGAAGCGCCTCGATGAAGGAAAATCAGGGGACTTCAGCCTTGATGAGTCGGGCGCAATACGGTTTAGGGGCCGTCTTTGCGTGCCACAAAAGGCTCAGGTCAAGGATGATATTTTGAGAGAGGCTCATCGTACCCCGTATACGATACATCCTGGCGAGAACAAGATGTATCGGGATTTGAAAAAGAGTTTTTGGTGGAAGAGAATGAAGGTGGATGTCGCACAGTATGTGGCATCTTGCGGGATTTGCCAGCAAGTGAAGGCTGAGCATAAGCGTCCTGCTGGATTAATGCAGCCTTTAGATGTTCCACAGTGGCCATGGGATGATGTTACCATGGACTTTGTAATCGGCTTGCCTCGTAGCCAGCGAGGTAAGGATGCGATTTGGGTAGTGGTGGACAGATTCAGTAAGTCCGCGCACTTCATCCCTATTCGTACGACGAATACGGCGAGTGATTTAGCACCTGTCTATGTGCGTGAGATAGTGAGATTACATGGTGTGCCCAAGACGATAGTTTCGGACAGAGATGCCAAGTTTGTCTCCAAATTTTGGGAGAGCTTACAAAGCGCTTTGGGCACAAAACTTCAGTTTAGTACTGCTTTCCACCCACAGACAGATGGGCAATCCGAACGCACCATTCAAACACTAGAGGACATGTTGAGGTCCTGTGTTCTGTCGTGGAAAGGTAGCTGGGAGGATCATTTGGCACTCGCGGAGTTTGCCTACAACAACAGCTACCACTCCAGTGTTCGGGCTGCGCCATTTGAGGTTCTGTATGGGCGGAAATGTAGATCGCCACTCTGTTGGGATGCTGTAGGTGAAAAGGCAATCCTAGGACCGGATTGGGTCCAACAGACAGTGGAACGAGTGGCGGAGATTAGACAGAATGAGCTCAGCCCGGCCCAACCAGCCCATCCCACAAATATCTATATGAGAGAGAGACAGAGGGAGAAGCAAAACCGATTTTGCTCTCTCCCCCGAACTCACCTGTGCTGCTGCTGCTGCTGCTCCCCATCGCGCCGCTCGCCAGCCCAGCGCACCGTCGCCGTTGTGCCGTCCCCGCCCCGGTCGCACGCGTGCCGTCGACCAGCCGCGCGTCGCCGTGCCTGCTGCCGCTCGCCGCCACTTCGCCTGTGCTGCCGCGCGCCGCCGTGTGGCGCCGCCGTCGTCGCTCCTCGGCTCCGCCGGCCGCGCGCCGAGCAAGGGAGCAGGGGGAGGGCCGGGCTTCGGCGTGGAGAGGAGAAGCCAGGGGCGCCGGCTGTGAGGGAGAGAAGGAAGAGGCGCGGGAGCCGCCGCCAGTGAAGGAAGAGGGAGAGAGAAACGGGGAGGAGAGCCACCGCCGCTGGGAGGAAAGAAAGAAAGGAAGAAGGGGCCAGCGGACGGGCGTGAGAAGAAAAAAGAGGAAAGAAAGGAGTGCGGCCGGCCGACTGGAAAGAGGAAGAGGAAAAGAAAAGAGAGAGAAGGAAAAAAAAGAAAGAGAGAGAAAGGAAAGAGGAGAGAAAAAAGGAGGAAATCTGATTCGGCATCGGATTCGCCAGAACCAGCCAGGGAACGATAGTCCATACCCGGATTCAGTCGTCGGGCTTGGGGTAACAGTTCGAAAACCCTCTCCCATTTATTTATCGAAACAGGCATAAGTTAATATGTGGATTATTAGAATTGGTTCGGGTAGCCAGTAGAATATTGTTTATTAAAATGGTCACCTGGGCGGAGAAATCGAGGTTGCCACTGGTGATCTAGTCGATCCGTGGCGATAGAGGAAAGAGAATAAATATGTAAAATGCTTGTTCAGGTGGCGGTTCGAGTTTGGTGCCGTCCACGCACCGTCCGCCAGGTTAACAGGCAAGTGCATGGTAGAACAGTAAAATATGGCGAATGTTTGTTATTCGTGCTCCATGCCATGATTTACAGTATTTATGAGAGGATGCATGTGATTATGTGCTAATCATACCTTGACGAGTAATGTTTATGATTAGACATTCACATTTGAGGCATATTGCATCATGCAATTGCATAAGAGCCAGGTCGGTGAGAAAGTCTTACGACTAGTCCGGAGTGCTCTTGAATAAGACCTACAGAGGTAGGCACTCCACGGGAGTGGAGGTTGTGACCTCGTATGAAAGAGGACGAGGCGAGTGGTCCATCGACGGGTGGACACTCCGCTATACCGGTATAAGCTACAGTTACAGAGCATACAGAGCATACAGATGCATTGCATGATATTGCATTGCATTACAGTGACAGAAAGTGATACAGTTACAGTTACAGTTGTGATTTACAGTTTACAGTTACAGTTGTGATTTACAGTTTACAGTTACAGTTGCGTTTTACAGTTTACAGTTACAGTTGTGCTTTACAGTTTACAGACATAGGGTTGAATTACAGTTTACAGACATAGAATTGATTTACAGTATACAGTTACGGACTTAGCTTACAGTTTACAGTCATAGAGTGGAATTACAGCTTACAGTTCATGAAGTTGATTGAAATGACTAAAGTGATGTTACTGTTTTTATCGTGTGCTTGCTGAGTCTCCGGACTCACCCTTGCTTTGTCGTTGTTTTTAGGTGAAGGATGACGACATGCATGGAATGGGATAGCACTTTTGGCACTGTACAGATGAAATAACAGTTTAGAAGTATATTGAGCTTGTATGGTGAATCTAGGGATTAGTTTGCTAGCAATGGAACCCTAAGCTTGTTTATGTTATGGTTGTGCAATATAAAGTAGTTGGCTTTGCAATTATCTGAAATTTAGCTGTCATTTGCCTCCTGTGGGTATTAAAACAAAATAGAGGTGCTGCTAAAAGTTGAATAGCAACACTTTTGAATTGGTAAGTGGATGGTGGTAGCATCTTGGGCCCTGTGGAGGGCCGGGGTGTTACATCCTTTCCATGAGGTCTCTGTACATGGACCTAACAGAGAAAAAGCCACTCTTATGTAAATTCCAAACTAGCACACCCTCCCGTTCATTCAGAACCACCCTAACTATCATCCTCACCAATCTAAGCCACGAAGCCCTTTTTTCCCCTACTAAAGCTCTCCTAAAAGAAACTTTTAGCGGTGTAGCACTAAGAACTTGAGCAACTGTCTCATCCCTCTTTGTAACAATCCTATACAAATCTGGGAATTTCGTCCTTAAAGCTTCCTTCCCAACCCAAATGTCTTCCCAAAATCTCGATTGTTGTCCATTGTTAACCTTAAACCTGCTTCTCTCTAGAAAAAGATTTTTGACTTCCAGAAGACCACTCCAGAACTGAGAGTCCCCTGGACGCTTAACTACTTGTGATAAGGTCATACCTTTCAAATACTTTCTCTTGATCAAGCATTGCCAGAGGCCATCTTCATTTAGTAACTTAAACAACCATTTACTTAACAGACAGCAATTCTGCACTTCCAGGTTTAAAATGCCCAAACCCCCCACACACTTTGGTTGACTAAGGATACCCCACCTAGCCAATCTATATTTCTTTTCATTCCCATCATTTTGCCAAAAAAATCAGCTTCATGAGCTGTTGTGAGCTGTTTTTTGCCAAACACCCATTTTGCAAATAGCTTCACCCATGAAGCTCCTTTTTTTGTGCTCTCACAAAGGAATAGGGAGAGGTGAAGCTGAAAAAAGTAGCTTTTCACAGCTCTTTCCCTCAGGCCTATATTTCTAGGAAGTGACTGCCCCTCTAGTTCACAAAAAATTACACGCAATTGCCCTCAGGCCCGTATCCTGTTCACCACTCTGTTTCTTCGTACGCACCGCCGAACGGACGCATCTCTCCAGTTCCTGTATTCTCTCTCCCGTCTCCTTCCTCCGAACGGACGCGCCGCCGCCATGGATCCCTCCTCGCCTGCACGCGATGCCGGCCGGGAAGCAGATGGATCGGGAGGCCAAGAAGATGATCCAATCACTGCACCGAGGGATTTGTTTTCGGCTCTTCTCTCACGGGCTGGAGGGCCGCCGCCTTGGCCGCGCGGGTCTTGGCATGGCACTGCATGGCACGAACGTTCATACGGCTACATGCGCGCGCCGTTTTTACTCCGGATCAGTAAATAGTACGTTGTACAATCTGCCTACAGATTCAGCTACTACAGTTGCAGGAATGCACAAAGGCCTGTGCCACTGCCCGACCCATCAAGGTGCCATTCTGATCCAGTGTCGGAAGCCAGCATGGATGAGACTCCACAAGCAGGTAATTAACGGGGTAATACAAGGTACTTGCGTCTATTTTGAACCATGAAAAACAGCATAATATCTGTAGTTCACCAAAGTTTACAAACCACTCCCCAAGCCGCTATGTTATTTATTCGCTGATTAATTCAAACACGTCTCGCCAGTTCCATACTAACAAACATGACACATCGTTAGCAAGCCTCGACTGTGTCCATGGCCAGATGATCAGACGGGCACAGAAGCCAGTTCTCTTACTTGCCCTTGTTGCCCGGTATGCTCCAGTGCTCCACCCATGTCTTGCTCATCTTCTCCGAAACCGAAATCGTCGTCCTGTGCCCACAGGAAGCTGGCGTACGCTGCGAGAACATGGCTGCCACAGCCAGAACACGATGTCATCAGGGTTAGAGCTTAAGGATTCGAAATGCATATATATGTTTTGCAGTACTGCCAGTACAAACCAAATATGCTTATAGTGGACGGCTACCGACCTGTCCTGTGGGGCAGCCTGCACCGACTTCTGGAAATAGCTGAGGGATCTGTCTTGATCATGGTGCACCTCCCAGACCAGCTTGGCGTACTGCGACATGATCTCGCCGTCGCTGGGATCGGCGAGCATGGCGCGCGAGTAGTACTCCTCGGCCCTTCTGGGGTCACCCTTTACCTGATCAGTTAACAGCGTCGAATAGTTATGCTGCTCTGTAACCAAATGTTAATCACGGCCTGTGTTGATAAAGAAACGAAATCAATCTAACTTGATCTTCTTTTTATCTAGTAATGGCAGATGCACATAGCCTGTCACTTTAGTCTAATTTTCTCTTCATGTTTTTGTTCAACTCAATTCAAGTGATCAGTAGACAGGTAAAAATTAACCATTTCTCTATACAGGGAATCCCGCGTTCCAAACGGCGCCTTAATCAATCCTAGGCCCCAGATCTGCACTCCAGTTATTTTTAATTTCAGAGCAAATTAAATGAAAACGGCCGGTGCAATTCTTTACCGACGTCCTATTGGCTACTGTGGGCACTGTGAACCCTTCTCTCAGAAGGACGAAACTTCAGTATTGAATAGTGACAGGTCATACCTCGTGCAGAAACTGCGCGTAGTTGCGCAGGAACAGCGCGTTGCCCGGCTGCTCGTCCACCATCTTCTTGTACTGCGCGTCAAGCGCCACCACCTTCTCGTCTCGCAGCCGGTCATCCACGCCATCCATCTTAGCTGCGGCAGCCTTGGACTTGGCAGCGCCGGCTGTGAACAGCCCGGAGGCGATGCGGTCGATCCCGAGGCCCCTCGCCAGGAACAGCGGCAGCTCCGGCTGCTCTTGCTGCACCTTCTGCTGGTCCTGCTCCTGCTCTTTCTCTTGGTGGGGTGGTTGGGCCGGCGGTGCCTTGTTGAAGGTGTTGTAGATGGAGAAGGAGAGCTCGGTGTGGAGGCCGGTGGTTTTGCTGCTGTCGTTGGATGAGGATGGGTGGAGGGAAGGGAGGTGGCTGTCGGAGAAGGCTCGGCAGAGCTGGAGGGAGGAAGGTGACGAGGGGGAGGAGGAGAGGAAGGAGTGCAGGAATGGCGTGGACGAGCTCCTTAGCAACATTCTCTCTCGCGCGCGCTCTCTCTCTCTCTCTCTCTCTCTCCCCCTCTCTCTCCCCCTCTGGGTGTTTTCTTGGGAGGAGAAGGCAGCTTAGAGGCATCAATTCCTCGAGATCTCACCTCTCGTGCCTTGACTTATATCACAAGGACCGTATTGCTTATCGGTCGCCAGATTTTTTTTACCATCTAAAGCGTGTTCAAGTGGGTGCATGCACGTGAATCGTTATCGAATTTACAGGAAACAAGCTCGAGATCGACACCGTTTGCTCGTTCTAGAAAGAAAAAACTTCAACTAAGCTTCATCTCCACCGGTCTCGTGCCATGCTTTTCAAGCTTGCTTAGAATGCAACGTTCGTGTGCATCAGGTTTTTTTACCGGTTTTTATTTTTAACTGGAGGGAACCGATAAGTCTGGTTGAGCCGGTTTTTGTTTTGTTGAGAAATTCCGTACGAAAAATTCAAATGAAAATTGAAATTTAAATTCATACCGGCCGATTAATCGGTTGAAAATATCAGCCAAAATTTTTTAAACAAATTTTGGCAAAAATTACTTCAAAATTTGACAAAACTTACGCAAAATTATTTTTTCCAAACCGGTTTAGATTTCTACCGGGGGTCACTGGTAAATCAGGTAATACCGTTACCGGCCAGTTTTCAGCCGGGAAAAAATCCATAGTACGCAGCTATTACCGGTTACCGGCCGGTTTTTGGCAAAAAAAAAAATGGTGTGCACTTGTTTTCTGCTTGCAAGTGCAAGCTAGCTAGGAGAACAAAACCTGCAAGTGCAGCTTAAAAACTCGATTTTGCTTTTGTTTCGGACAATAGACAGCTAAAGCCATTTGTCAACCACACTTGGCGTCCGATGATATGATCAAACGATCTTATCTGATGGCGTAGGTCAATTCGCAAGCGCGAGGACCTCGTGGGCATGCACGGTGCAGCCAGCTAAACATCGGCGTCCAGTTTAATGCATCTCACGTGCCCGTCCCTGACTCTGTGGCCATATCTTCTCTCAAGTCAAAAGGTATGTCGTACAGTACAGCCGTGTAAGCCCGAGCTCCCGTCTGTAGGTCATGCGTGTGAACCGCATCCCTTAGGAAACGTACGTGCTTTCGATTCAAATCAGTTCAAGACTGGAAACGGAGTAACGATGAGAGCTGACCAGCTGCTGTCGAGACCGATCGAATTAAGCCGTCAAGAATAAATTGGCATGCTTGTTTCTGTAGTTTTGGTTTCTAACGCGAGCAGCAGTTTTAACCGTAGGAACAAAGATGCAGCACCGCCGCCTTTCGAGAACCTGAAGGCCGGCGATGGCGTTGTTCAGAATCCCAGGGCTTTCCCCCCGCACCTGCCGTACCGCGCGGGTCACGGAGCGCCGCGCGAACTGCACCGGCGCGGCGTGGAAAACGCCGTGCCGATGTGGCTTTCCTTCGTGCAATGGCATTCCGTAGGCGCGGCATCGGCCGAGGTATAGGCGCGCGCGTCCTGGCCGTGAACCTGCCGAGCCGGGGTGCCATGCGCGGCTTGGCCTCCCGTCCGGTCGGCGGGCGGGTCCTTGGCCTAGCCGTCAACCGTGTGCCGTTTGCCTAGCCGTCAATCGGAGTTGGAGGCAATAAATCGATCTCCCACGAGTTCAACAGCGGAACGCTCACTTCCAGTTGATCAAACGGAGTGGGGAAACTTCCCTCCTCTGAAATTGTCGAATTGTTATGCTACCGATAGATGGATGTTCAGAAAGCAACGGTGAAAGTGCAGATGAATAAGCAGATAACACATCTAACCGTGGCCATGGCTTGACGTGAAAAAGGCTCAGGGCATCTTTGGTTTGTAGGATTTCCAATGAACAACAATCGGTTTCTTCACTTTTCTTACGCCAGCTTCATGCAAACTAAACTACCTCTTCGAAACAGCAGGGCACAACTACACACTGACAGGCTGCAACAAAACCACTGCACGAGCTCCGTGCAGGAATGCTCAACAATTTGTGAGACCAAGTGGTGCCAAAAGAAAAGGGCGTACCGTGGTGTTGATAGAAGATCATGTCATTCAACCAGCCTGAAACCATTCTTGATGTACTGCAAACAAGGAAACGGCAGGTCCAACGCATACTCAAACATATTCGATCTCGATAAAAGCTTGCCAAGAACGAAATCCCTATGACTAAACCCTAGCCGTGCACCGCTTGTTATCGCCTTATCATGGCAGGCAACGAGAGTGATGTTGCAGAGCCAAGGGACAGCCAGGGATTGCATTTTTGGCCCGAAATTTCTTAAAATCGTCAAATTTCAGTTTTTTGGGCCCATCCCGAGAGAGGCTCAAATCGAACAAAATATTAAGCCCTATTTGAATTATATTGGCCCAAGGTATTACACAACAGCACAATGTGGCTTCTTGCCATGAAACGGCCTAGAAAGCAACCCCCTCCCCCCCCCCCCACCGAGATCCCTATTTGCAATTCGCGAGTACATTGAGCGGCAGCTAGGGTTTACCACGATGAAAGGTGAATCTGGCAGCAACAAGGGAGGAGGGAGATGTGGCAACGGGAATGGAGGTGGAGGCGGCAAGGCTGTGGGCAGCGGCACAACTGCAGATTTAGAAGGGACATGCGGTGGTGAGAATGGCGGCGAAGGCGGCGGTGCTGTCAAGGGAAGTTTAGATACTATATTTTTTAAAATTACCTAGTTGTATTAGTAAATATCAAATTATTTCAGTGTGGTATCGGTAATTACCATATTTATTAAAGTTAATGTGAATCACAAAACGAAATCCCGAGTTTTGTATTTCTTATAAACACACAGAATTACACAACAATTTTAATCTTGTGCAATTTCTGTGTTTAAAATAGACTCCCACGGTAGTAGGCATTCCATAAGCATGAGCATGGGCAGTTCACAAAATTTAAAAATATGCAAAAATGGTTGGCACAAAGGGCAAAATGAAAAATAAAAATGAGTGCACACATATTATTTTAAAAAGGATAATTAAACACCAAAAGAGAGATGAATAGGGCCTATTCTTTTCGGATTTTTTATCTGGTTTTTATTTTTAACTTATTTTAATAATTACTATTTATTATACTAATAAGCTGCTGACAAAATCCATAAACTACAGTAAAAAATATGCCCTGAGTCTGCTGGCTATTAGATCTACGAAGACTTCAAGATTGGTACAAAACGGTCTAAACAAGTAAACGGAAATTACCTTAGTAAACGTGCATGCTATACAGACATTGAGAAGTATGAAGGGGGGTAAAAAAAAGAAATAAAGAAGAAATGAAAATAAAGGTGCAAAATGTATTGGCCCATGCAGGTCTCGAACCTGCGACCTTCGCGTTATTAGCACGACGCTCTAACCAGCTGAGCTAATAGGCCATCGTGGAAGCTTTTCTCTGCATTAAAACTTGAATGGTCGTAGCAAAATGTACGCGGAAAACAGTATGCTGCACCCGCATTACGGGGTGTGGCTACGCAATGCCGTCGTTCGCAGCACCCGAATTCCAATTTGGGTTCGCATTAATCAGGCTGGGAACCGAAGACCCAGTTCCTCACCTAGCTATCGCACGCTCGCTCAATTGGCTCGCCGAGTTCTTCGATCGTTTGGGAAAAAAATCGAATTGTGAGACAGCGTTAAAATGCAATTTGCGTTTCAAATTGCTTACCTTCTCTTTTTCATCATTACGAAATTCTATTGTCATTAAAATATTGATTGACAGACAATTAAAAAAGAAAAGTCTAATATAATAATAAAATGAAACAGGGTATCATTTGTAACATCGGTTAAGCTAATAAAATGCTACCCATTTCGTCTACAAAAGATTGAAACGTCGACCTAGGCGGATATATCCGATGAAACAAAGCCCCTGAATAATCCTAATGTTTCCTCGAAAGAGATAATAAAGAACCAAAGCAGATAGTATCCTACTGAAAGAGTGGTCTTAAGAAGCGAAAAGAGATCTCGAAAGAGATAATAAAGAAAACAAAGCAGATGGTATCCTACAAGAGTAGATTGCTCAGAAGAGATGATGTATCCCAACCCCAACCTCTGTTGCACTCACGTAAAGTTTTTTTCCTTTTACGCGACAGTATCGATCGTCTATCATTTCGAACATAACCTCGGCTTCCACAACTCAACTAAGATCCCTCCTTTTCATGTCGCCCTCTGCTGATTGTATCCAAGTTTAAAAAAAATGTAGGATGGTTTACCACTCTATTCCGCATCTCCATGAATTTTCTGGGATTTTTCCACAGAGATTTAACCAGTAAAGACTGCGCGGTCCGGCTGGATAGCAGAGCAATCGCCGTCCTCGGTGCCCTGACAAAACTGCGCGAGCAGAGCCGTCCGCCAGCCCTGGAAAGGGTAGAAACGACGGCCAAACGTTTCGGTCGGCGACGTAAGGGTAGAAAGGACGACGACCATCACCACTGGAAGTACTGGCAACCCCCTAAGGAACATCATCTTGCGTACAACACGGCAAATCCCATTGTTTTTTTATTTCATTACACATGAACGATACACCAGTACACCACATCTGGGTCTCTCATACAGGGAAACCATGGCAAGTTCAGTATCATCTCCCTTCCCTGCGGCAGGCACACATGATCACATCACATCTAGGACATCTTGGTGTGCTCCTCCCGCTGCCTGGCTACGTAGTCGAAGAGGCTCCCGTCGTACATGCGCCGCATGGCCTCCCTCGACAGGTACCCTTCCTCGTCCCTCGCCAGTATGTACAGGATCGTCCACTCCAGCTTCGACGCAATCCTGCAACGTTTCAATCACAACAGTTTTAGAGTTTTGGTCGTCCTGGTTCTCGTAGTAAGGTTGAATTGATGTTGATCGGTGCTTACCAGCCAAAGAAATCGAACACCTCCCGGTTCCCCTCGGTCATCTGCCACAGCTCCCTGAAGGTGAGCTTGTCAGGGGACGTGCGGGCGTACTTGCTGAAGATGTTCTCGAAATTAACCGGCATGAACCTGTACCCCCAAAGTTTTTACATTTACAGTCGGTACAAAAGATTTCCATTGTTCATGTATTTGCAAAATAAAAGCAGTAGTGGGATTAACAGAATATCAATTACCGGCCCTCGTTATCATAGGACTTGGAGTCACTCCCGTGCTTACTCTTGTGGATGTTGTGGATGTAAATTGGGAAGAGAGGAGACGGCAGCCAACCCTACAATCTCAAATCGCAGTTAAAATGCGTTGGAGAAACATAGTAGCAAAATATATAATTACGACCATCCGATTGCTGCTGAAGTAAAAAATTCTTGGTGAGTTCACTCACAGGTAGAGTGGGATAGAGTAGAGCGATGAAGAAAGACATGATCACGTTGAATCCAAGCGCACGGCATCCTATATTAGTACATCATACATGCATGACAAGATGTTAATGTACCTTACTAATTTCCACAGTATAATATGCATGTTCGCAGCGATCCTATATGTGCACACCATCATAAGTTTCCCACGGATAGATGATGCCGTTGTCGTCGCGGTCGAAGAAGGCGACGTGCTGCTGCATCACGCTCATATGGTGATGCTTGTGATCATCCGTGGTTCCGTCGGGATGGTAGATGTCCGGAGCCGCCAGAGCTCTCGCCAAATCTGCTCAACCCATTATTAAGACCTCTTGATTAGGCAAACCACGACTGTTATCATATAAACGCCAGTGACCAATTAAAATAGCATGTGTGTGTGTATATATGTGTGTGTGTGTGTGTGTGTGTGTGTGTTGCTCACAAGGCTTGGGAACGTGCTCCTCGAGGTCGCCGCGGACGGGGCGCACGACGGTGACCGGAGATTGCAGCGCCACGATGGTCAGGGAGTCCTTCGCCTCCACGGCCGACATGCCGCGCAAGTCCCCGACCTTGCCGGCGTCGCCCTTCCCCTCCGCCCTCGTCGCGCCGCGGTCGCCGTTGGGCGGCCCCTGCATCTTTGCTTTTGCAGTTTTGCTACCGCGCGCTAGAGTGGCGCACTAGCTCGCGTGGCACGAAGGAGTGACTCGACAGAATCGCAGACGTGGGAGACTGAGAGGAGAAACTGGCAAGTGGACTTGGCGGAGTAGTGCCTCTAATATTGTAGCTAGTGCCAGGGCCGCGCAGGCGCATATAAAGCGGTCGGCTCGGAGCCGTGGGGACGTGGCCGCCGAGAAGGGCACCGCGGCACGACGTGGGCGCGTGCATGGCGTTCGCCCTTGCGCGGCCGTAACGTGGCGCGGGACGCACCGAACGTCGTGTCCGGAGGCCTCTGTTGGCGTCTTGAGGTTCAAGTAATTTCAGCAGTCGGCCTCAACTCCTGTTTTATCTCCACAAAACCAATGTTAAAAGGTTGTTACAGCTAGACAAATATACAACCTAATATGAGAAGATGCCTTCAAGCAAGAAATAGAAAAACGAATCCAATTATAAAATCTAAGACGCAAAAGATCTAACAGTGGCAAGACTAGATGCATACGTGGCCTCACATTCTTTTACAGGAAGTTTTTGTAAAACTTTAGTATTTTGAATTTCAACTTCACATTCACACCATAAACGTTTCTTGAAATCAATTAAAATTTATTGGAGATGATTATGCGTATAGGGGAGCTACTTTATGCAAATTGATAGGGTTAGGTGCACACGTAGACCCCACATGCTTTATAGGAAGATTTTGTAAAACTTCGATATTTGAAATTTCAATCTCGCATTCACACTATGAAAGCTTTACGAAATCGATTGAAATTTGTTGCAAATGATTCTACGTCAAGGGAATCTACTCTGTGTAAATTGGTAGGGTTAGGCGTACACATGGGTTCTACATACTTTTTATAGGAAGGTTTTGTAAAACTTCAGTATTTAGAAATTGACATCGCTAGTCGTACACGTGGGCCCCACATGTTTTTATAGGAAGTTTTCGTAAAACTTCGGTATTTGAAATTTCAACATCGCGTTTACACTACAAAAGTTTTACGAAACCGATTGAAGTTTGTTGCAGATGATTTATGTGTATGGAGCTACTCTGTGTAAATTAGTAGGCACATGTGCATATGTGACTCTTACATGCTTTTATAGAAAGCTATAACTGAATATGATAGTCTAAGCCTTTAGATAATACAAGTGCCACCCCATTAGGTCATGCTACGAGTTAAATCTGTTCACAACCTGATCTTAACCCAAAATTTCTAAAGCCACCCCACCTCACCTCATCCCACCCCAACCCTTTTCATTAGGAAACCCAACCCGTTCCCTCTTCAATCCATTTTTATCTATCCAAAGCTAACCTAACTAAGAACTCACACTGTTTAATGCATTTGGACCCAACCTATTAGTAACCCCTAGCCTCAGGCCCTCAGCCGGGCTCTTGCCTCTGTCCACTTATGGGCTAGGTTACGTGTTTGCTTGGACTATTTGGGCCTAGACGTGGGCCGAACAGTCTCACTTGTACCCAAACAGCGGCCCTGACATGATCGAACCTCTCCACCTCTCTTCTTTTCCCTCGCGCACGCTCTCCCGCGGCCCTCGCGCTCACCTCCGGCACGATGCCGCCGGTATACGCCGTCCTCTCTGCCGCTTTCAGGTCCAACAAGACCCTCTTCGGTACGCATAATCTCCGCCCCTCCTCTTGTTGTTGGCGCCTCTCGTTGTTCTAATGCTCTTCTCTTCCAATGAGTCCCATCACAATTAATTCACGCCACAGGGATTTTCACAATATTACTGGTTACAGAATGTTGATATATCAATAACACGAGCACACCTTCAATCTATTTTCTAGTAAAAGAACAATCTTGATGTCATCAACTTTATTTCCCTTGTTGTATTTCTTAGGCATACATGAGATAGCTAGTCCACACTCCACATTCATACACAAGTACTGTCCGGGATGGCAGCACAGCAGTCTACTGCTTCTTCTCGTGTGCTTCCCTCCTTTGCCGGGCAATGGACTCGAACAGGCTTCCATCGAAGCAGCGGCGAGCAGCCTCCTTCGAAAGGAACCCTTCCTCATCTTTTGCAAGCACGTACAGCAATATCCATTCCCCCTTGCTCGCTATCCTGAATACATATGAATTTACACGCAGAATTAATAAGCGTTTTTGTCATTGTCGTGAGCAAAGGGAAGAATCGGACACTAGAAGTAACTTAAGCAAATGGTCGAATCAACGTCACAGGTGTTACCTTCCAAATAAGTCAAACGCCACCCGTTGGGCCTCGGTCATACGCCAAATATCGCCAAATGTCAGCTTGTCCGGCACCGTGCGAGCGTTCTTGCTGAAGATGTTCTCGAAATTAACCGGCATAAACCTGTTTCACAATAGCAACGTCATTGGACATGTCGGCATGTAACTACCAGATGATAAAGTTTTGATCTAGCAATTAATTTTGCAAATGGATTGAAATTACCTTCCCTCGGTGTCATACGTTGAGGAATCGCTGCCATGCTTAGCCCTGTGGATGTTTTCGATGTATATTGGGAACAGAGGAGATGGTATCCAGCTCTGTCCGGATCATGAAAGCGCAGATGCATAAGAGCTTGCTAGTTCAGAGTTATATATATATATATATATATATATATATATATATATATATATATATATATATATATATATATATATATATATATATATATATATATATATATATATATATATATATCCACGAATGTTCCTCAAGTCGACTTTTTTGTACTTACAGGCAGAGTTGGGAAGCTTAGACCAACATTTATGGCTATTGCCAAGATGAACGACACAATCACGTTGAAGCCCAGTGCACGTAATCCTGCAACTCGTACAACAACATAACCATCGATGAACAGTCGACTGGCAAGTGCACGGCATATTTTTCCGAAAATACTCTACGTGAGCCATAGCTAGCTAGACACTATATATATCTTGTATGTGTAGAGCAAACTGCACAAACTACTAAACCCCGGTTGAAACACCTGAATTTTTCTAGATACCTACAGAAATCAAACTGTTTCGTATGAAATTACTCCTTTTGAGTTCCAAGCAGGCCCTGCGGGTCATCGTGCATTACCTCCGTAAGTTTCCCAGGGATAAACGATGCCGTCGCCATCCAGGTCGAAGAAGGCCACATGCTGCTGCAGCACGCTCATCTGGCGGTGGTCGTGCCCCTCGGTTCCTTCAGGATGGTTCACATCGGGCGCAACCAGAGCTCTAGCCAAGTCTGCATGCATATTATTATCATTGCTTTGCTGAGGAAACCGTCGCAAATTTTTTTTGACGGATCAGGGCACGGAAGAACCGAAGAGCTCACAAGGCTTTGGAAGGTGCGTCTCCAGGTCTGCCCGGACAGGCCGGTCGGCCGTCACCGGCGCCTCCTCTGCCACTGACGACATTGCGTCGGTAGGCGCCTTAGCCTCCGCCATAACTCTCACTCTCGCTCTCTCTCTCTCTCTCTCTCTCTCTCTCTCTCTCTCTCTCTCTCTCTCTCTCTGAAGAATCACGAAGCTAGGTACTTCACAAATGGATGATGAGAAGTTCTCTCGTTATGCTCTAGTTATACACGAGTAGAAGAACGGACGGTGCAGTGCAGCAAAGCCAGACGAAAGTGTACGTAGGATAAACACGCAAAGTGGGCCGCGCGCCATGATTGCGCGCTACAGCCTACAACTGGAACCTTCTCGGTGGGGCTCGGTAGCTAAACGTGACTGTAGCTTCGCTCTTTTAGGTTTTTTTAACTTCTCAATTGATACTATTTATTAAATTTATTAAAAATATCATCAGCTACAGTTTAAAAGGACGGAGCTATGTCGACATGTCGTCATGGCATTCGGTCGATGTCGTCCGTTAGACGGTATGACGCCGTAGTGCCGTGCCACATAATTGCGATTTGCTCGATGTGGAAACTGTAGTCACCGCTGGTTTTGGCTTGCGTCGCGTGTGAACAACAGGTTTTGCCGTTTTGGCTCGTGGTGTTGCGTGACGCTTTAGACAGGAAACAAATCAGGAAGCCGCCAAACTGCCAAATCAACAAGCTAACGGTTCCCACTAAACATATACATTTGTATAGATAGTTGTTGTCTATAATGTTATTTTATATCATTCGTAAATAATATTAATGACATATTTTATAATAGGTTGTATGTAAGTTATCTATATTAAGTTGTCTATAAAATATAGACAATATTAATACAATGACACGAAAGTCATCTATAACAGGCTATTTTCTCGCGTTTCGAACCGTCTATAGAATTACAGTTGACCTCCTTCTATCTCCTATTTCTCTTTTATCCACCTTAGCAAAATTTCATTGTGACACCTCTTATAAATAGCTTATGTTACCCTATTGTATATGCCCTAAATGCATGTATAATGGTACATATCAGCTATGTGTAAATCTATATCACATAGGATTTTAGTTGATATGGAGAAGGGAGAAAAATAATGTCTACTATTTAACAGCGATTTTATAAATAATTTTTTACTGTGTATATCATAATATAGACAACTATATAAATAATTTATTAATTGATAAGGCCATTACTGATAACTATATGGAGAATATATTGTATGAATTACTTTTAATTTTATCTATATATATAATAAGATGTCTATTATAGAAATCTGTAGTCTATGTGACTATGCATGCCCAAGTCTTGCGTAGATAACTTTTTCCAGAGGAATCCAGCCTAGATATCTGGTTTGACTGGTTGTATTGTAGCCCAACCAAGCGCATTTTCAGGAGCGCGAGGCGAAGGCGGTGGGAGCGCAAAGGGGCACTGAAGCAGCAGCGATGATCCGCGTAGACGTGGAGCCCAACGTGGACGCGAACGGCCGGGGAGGGCTCGGCGAGCGGGGCTCTCTGAGCAGACATGGCCCACGAGTAGACGCGTTGCCGCGGAGAAGAGAAGCGCGCGCGGAGAGGCTGATTGCGGCGTCCGTACTCAGAGCCGGCCCTAGGGGGGGCGAGAGGGGCGGCCGCCCTGGCCCCCAAAATCTAGGGTCCCCATATACTATATAGTGTATATACATACTTTGAAGATTTATCTTGGACCTTTTGAAGTTAATTATTTTTTTGTTATGGTTGATATGGCAATCAATCCATTGAAAAGTAGATTTCAAGAACTCCAAACATTCGGAAGTATATTTGGATTTTTAATGAGTTCAACAACATTGAACTCATTGGATCGAACTAAATTAAAAGAATGTTGTACAAAATTTGCAGAAACTTTCTCTCTAGATGGTTCATCTGATGTTGAGTTAAATGATCTAATTTCTGAGTTAAGTGTTATGCAATTGACTTTATTAGATAAATCAATGTCTGCTATGGAGATCTTTGAGTTTGTCAGAGAAGCGGATTGTTATCCTAATATTTCTATTGCTTATCGGATTTTATTTACTATGCCTGTGACTGTGACATCAGCTGAAAGAAGCTTTTCAAAGTTGAAATTGTTGAAGAATCATTTAAGGTCAACAATGTCTCAAGAGAGGTTAAACGGTTTGTCAACTTTATGTATTGAGAAGAAATTGTTGGATGAGATTGATATCAATACCATCATGAATGACTTCGCATCTAGAAATGTTTGAAGAAATTTTTAAGGTAATATCTATAAACTCTTTGATATGAATTTTTCTTTAATACATAACGCATTTTAAGTGTTTGTTGGTAAAATTTTATATATATATATATATATATATATATATATATATATATATATATATATATATATATATATATATATATTGTGTGTGTGTATAGATTTATATTTAGATATTTATACCAGGGCCTCTATTTCTAGTTTCGCCCTGGGCCCCTAAAATCCCAGGACCGGCCCTGTCCGTACTCCGGCCAACTACAGCCGCCGTTGCTCAAGCTATACTTCACGCACAGACTACACGAGCACATTTCAGCGAACAAAGCATATGCCTAGGCTCCATGAGACTGCGGATATACGTCCGGCCTTTGTAATTCTATGCGTACACGAGCGGCCCGGGAGTTGGAGCACACCGGCCTCCTAATTCAGCTCCTGCGGCCGGTAAGTTCACAGCATAACTGGTCCAGAGCCACCACCACCCGTGGATGCCGACGAGGCACCCTCGCCGTGTTACTAGAGTGGAGAGCTGGAGAATGTGGATGTACCAGCGTCGAGGTCAGACGGTCTCTAGATCTCTCTCTGAAGTCCGCGAGATCCCTTCTCCCTCTTCTCCTCCGCTTCTTCCTCTTCTCTTGTTCACCTCTTGACTCTCCGCGTCGTCACTCCATTAATATATCCAATATTGTTGCGCTCACCTCGTAAACATCACGATCAAGACGACGTGTACAACTGACCGTTATGTTTGTTTCTGTTTATTTTAGGCGATAGGGGCAAGTCTACAATAATTCATGAATATTTAACTAAATATCTAAAATTTTTAATAAAAAATTTATTATATACAAAATATATGGTTTTGCTAAATCACAGTCGTCTGAAAATTTCTAACATTTCAGTCGATTTTATGGCCGTTTAATCTTTTTGAGATGTGTGCCATACCTGTGTCCGATTAACGGGTCCGTCCTACTGTTGGATCCTTGTGTGCTAACCGATCCGTTATTTTTTAGATAGCTTTCACCTCTCATTGACTACACTACTAGTTACCAGTGCCTTTTCCCTTTGTTTCTGTCTTCATTCTCCAGTGAAGAGGGAGGGGGAGGCAGAGAGGAGATAGCAAGGCAGCAAGCGGCGATTCGCGGAGAGTGGCCGCGATTTGCGACGACGAGCGACTTGGAGGTGAGCACCGAAGCTTGGCGAGCGCTCTCGTCGTCGGTGCTGTTGTTTTTGTCGCCAGAGCTTGGTTGTATATGAGTTGTATTGATTTGAGACTTTGTGGTGTGGCTTTTGAGCTCAAATTTTGGGGTTCCTTTCATATGTTTGTAGTGCTGTGAAATTGCTTCTATCTGGGCGAGATCTAGTTGATTCGTGGAATCGCATTCTGTTTGGAGTTCTTCAATTTGTACTTGATTTGTTCTAAGGTTTTGGAAATTGTAGTTAATTTGGAGATATATTTCTATCTCGTATTGATTGATTTAGAATTTTAGGTTAGTGATTTATTGGGTGTGTGTATGGAGTTTTAGTCGATTTTTTAGATGGTATGCCATCTAGCTATTTTTGTGTAACCATTGAATTCTTCGTAGGAATTTTATTCTCATACACATGGATAGGTTGCGCAAATCCTCTGGCCTAGCAAGGGAGGTAGGCTTCTCTCCGGTCAGTATTTCTACAAGAACTACTCCAAAAATATAAACATCACTCTTCTCTGTGAGTTGGCTGTTTTGGAAGTACTCAGGATCAAGGTACCCAATAGTTCCTTGAACAAGAGTTGTTATATGAGTTTGATCAAATGATACTTGATGCACCAAAGTTAGATACTTTGGCCACATAATTATCATCTAACAGTATGTTGCTCGGTTTGATGTCTCTGTGAATGATTGGTATAGCAGGCGCAAAGTGCAAATAGGAAAGGGCTTCTGTTGTTTCTGCAGCTATCCTTATGCGTTCTTCCCATGTTAAATAGTGTTGCACATTTTGGCTGTGAATATGCTGGAATAGTGTCCCATTAAGAATGAACTCATACACCAACAATGGTCCATGAACATAGTCATTCATTTATTACTTTGTAAGGTATCATGAACATAATTTTTGCAGCATGGGTCCTTTTTTTCCTTTGTATCAACTGTAGTATGATTGTGTAGAGCTGGGACATTCTCGCACAAGGAATGCTGTGACAATATGGGGCATTTAAGTGTTCATCATTCAAGACCTTCAAAGTTCAATAATCATAGGAACTTAGATAGTAATTTCTTTGAAACAAGCAATTATGAAATTTGACGTAGTTAATCTCTGTCTTGATTCTTTTTTGCTAGTTGCTTGTGGCTCTTTTTGGTTATTCATTTATCTCATCTTTGTTGCAGACGACAATGTTGATCCTCAATCACCAAAGAGACAGTGCAATGAATCCAGGTACACATTGGTAGAGAATAATTTGCAAACACCGCCACCAAAGAAAAGCCAGATGGTGTTAAGTAGCTTGAAAGCAAAATGGCATCCTCTCCAGTCCACATTTGCAAGGTTTGGTCACCTATTTCAGCTTGTACCAGTGTTCAAACATACTAATTTTCTGTTAACCGAATATTCATAATTTCACTGAAGGTATTGATTTGCTAGTTTCTTATGCAGCCCCACTGTTGGCAACGTTGTTTGTGGGAATGAAAAATGTGCTGATGTAGGGGTCCAGATCTTCTTTTCCAAAGTATGATCTTTTTGTTGTTGAAATCTCTAATTCTGGACAGCAACTTTTGTTATTTCCTGTTATTTGTGCTGACTAACCTTTTCTGATAGGTTTCTCAATTAATGCTGACATTCAAGGAGATTGTCAACAATTACATGGAGATTGTTTTCAGCTTTCGATTTTGTATTTTGTTAGGGTTCACCTATGTCAGAAACTTTCTGTCCTTCATATAGTACTTTTTGTTTCTTCAGTTTCAGAATATTTTTGTTGTGTGGTATTCGAGTTTCAATATGGTGTCATATTATTCAGCATAAGTTCAATTATATCATGTGTCTACCCAGTATTCCAAGTTTGCATATGGCTTCCATGTGTGTTGATTTTTTCTGTGTGTTCTCATGATCAGATATATGACCATGGTAAGCTCTTAGTGTCAAGTGTTTATTCTGCTTTTGACTTGTGCTAGTGAAAAGACCATTAAGCATTCAAGCTGCAAGGACCATTACTCAAACTAATAACTTTTGCTGAATACTTCATTGTGATTTGATGTCCCCATAATTACCTTTTGAAGTTTACATTCTCACCTTTCTTATTCCTTCTTCTTCCTAATTGTTTTTGCCCACTTCTGCTTCCTTTTTTCTGCACAATGTTATTGCATTTAGTTTTAGTTTGGTGCATATTAGGAAAAAATAGCATTCTATATAGTGCATATTAGAAATGTCCATGGAAATAACCTATGAATATTTATATGGAAACAACCTATGAAAGAATCCTGGCAGATTAAACTTCCATACAAATTTAATAAAATTTGCAGTGCCAAGCGTTGTGCAATTTTAGTACAAATTGCATGCAATTTTCGTTGTAGCTATATTTACCTCTACATTATATTTTCCTTTGTTTTTCATTGTAGGCCCCATCATATTTATGCTTTTTTCAAGATTAGTAGCCCACACCTTCTCTCAGGTATAAAGTTGCATTGCAGTTGTGCATTATTTGCAGTGTACAAGTCATTTTCAGCATAACCTATATGTAATTGAAAATTGTCTTATGGTTCTTATCTTATTTTTAGAAGTCCTTCCAGCAAATAATAGTTATATTGAATGTGATTCTCACAGTCACCTCTATGTGCAATTCCTTGATATTTGAGAACCTGCATAAGAAGAGACAATAGTGGATATTAGCATAAGAGTTAATATTCATGTTCTCCCCGTCTTATGTTGGGGTTCATCAAGACTGCTGCATTTTTGTCTGGATTAGAAAATCCTTGTCTCTTTGTTTTCTGTTGAGGTTCAACTAGGTTACTTCAATTTATATAACTGTGTGTTGGGGTTCACCAAACTTGCTACAATTTTGCCTAGGTTAGAAAATTGTTTATCTCTGTTTTCTGTAGGGGTTCATTTAGGTTACTACAAGTCTAGGTTAGAAATTTTTCTTTTTTTGTAGGGGTTCAACTAGGTTACGGTAATTTTATTTAGGTTAGAATTTTTTTGTCTTTTGTAAATTGTAGGGTTTACCAAGGTTAGGATTATTTTGTCATCTTAAAATATTTTCTGTGATATGCTGCCTTTTGTATAATTTTATCTTAGGGTATTTTTAATTTTCAATATGAAACTTATCTTATTAGGTTCTATGAGTTATTGAATATTAACTCAAATTTGATAGAATTCATTGTGTAGCTTTCCTTTGAGTTTCAAAAGTCATTTATGATCTGCTAAGTAATTAGCCTAGTTTGGGGCTATTCTTATTAGTTGGAAGGAAATTATAGGGTAATTGGTCGCACCAATTTCTTATTCAGAAATTTCAGACGTACACCTGAAATTTTTCTAACTATGGCTAGTCAAGATGTTGTACTTTGCTTTTTTGAGCTGCCAGTTAATAACTTGTGTACAATTTATTTACATATTTCAGTATTGAGGTTTCTGTAACTTATATTGCTTTATACCAGGGTTCAAAATCCCGGCGGTTACCGGCCAGTAACCGCCGGTTACCGTTTTTACCAGTGGAGACCGGTAACGGAAAAAATCGGCCGGTATCAATTTTTGATTTTCGAATTTTTGAAAAAACCTGACATATCAAAACTAGCACTGGAATATGTAGCACTGAAAGTTTTGAATTGTTTCATGCAGATTTATTAGTGTCAGCCTAGAATGCAACTTTCTTGGTTAGTATGAAAACTTGCATAGAAGTTTAACTAAACTTTCAGTGATAGGTATTATGCAATTTTAGTTCAAATTCTATGCAATTTTTCATATTTGTGCTCATATAAACCTCTGTGCATGTTTTAGTTTATCTTTTATGTCTTAGTCATTTGTAAGGGTGGAAAAGAGAGAAAAAAAACGAGAATTTATATGAAGGCAATTGGTGCAGAAGCACAGAGAAGCAGCATCGTACCTGGGTCTATGTTGATCTGGACATACACACGGGGAGGAGGTCACCTAAGAATTTCTGACGGTGGTAAGTTCCTCGTTGTTCTTCAATTTGTTCTTTTTCTCTCTATACTCTTTCTCTCATTCTCTTCTCTCTCTCTCCTTCGTCTTGCCCTCATCTCATTTTCTATTTCTTGTTGTTCTTCTGTGATCTTTTTTCCCCAATCTACACACAAACTGAAATCCATCCTATCTGTTTTTTTCTTGCACGATGGGGCATGATCACAATCACGAGATAGATGTTTGTTGTAGAAATTTAGGCTTTGATGTCTCTTTCCTTTTGTATTTTTAAGGGTTGAGCTGGGCACAATTTACGATAACATCCACTTCTTCCACGATCGCTTTAGCTAACTCAGGAGCAATGCCAATGTTGGCTTCCCTGACATTACCAACAACTGGAACCTGCTTGCTAAATACAAAGCTGTGGTAATTTTTCCCATGGATTTCCTGTAAACATCTGAACAACTCAGTATTTTCTACCTGTATTGTAGATGGAAAATATGGTCATTTGCATGAAGAACAGAAAGTAGTCTGAAGAAAACATCATACCTCGTTCTTCAATCTTTTCATGGATGCTTCATTGTCCTTGGCCTTGATCAACACGTATATTTTACCAACATCAGGATTTGTCCTTAAAATTGGATTGATAAGAATTGATGATCAGAATCCAACAAAGTAGAATGGAAGAACAAAGGAAGTCAGGTAGCTTTGAGCAAGACAAAGGCAGAATGGAAGAATAGCCATCTTGTTTTTCTTCTGTGATCTATTTTCCCTAATCTACGCACAGACTGAAATCGATCCTATCTGTCTTTTCTTGCGCATTGGGGCAAGATCACAACCAAGAGATTGATGTTTGTTGCAGAAATTCAAGCTTTGATGTCTTTTTCCTTTTGTATTTTCAAGTGGTTGAGCTAGGCTCAATGTATCGGGCCCTAGGTATCAGGCTGAAAGTTCACAACAAGAAACGGATGGACCAATGCGTTAATGGGTCCGAACATTTGGCCCACGCAAATTACTTACCCGTTCACAAAACAAAACCGGCCCATCAACAAAAATCAGCAAAAACGCTAGCCATACACTGTGGATCGTGAGGTAGGAAAGGAATCGACTTTGTTCTGCTAAATTTTCAGTCGACTGTGCATTAGACCCCCCCCCAAAATATAATATATATGTATACTAATAATTGAACTTAAATCGTTGTATTTCCTCTCTCGGGCCTTGGCGCAGGACGGTCGGACTAACCATGCCCCAGCCGTGCAGGCCGAATGGCCCATTGGTCCAGTCCCCAGTTGCCATCCCACGGGAGAAGCTAGGGCTGCAGCCTCTCTCTCAAGCAGTCAGCTCTCCTCTCAAGTCTCTCCTCTTAGTTCTGACTCTCAGACCCTCTGGCCCCTTTCTATGTTTAATTTATTATTTGTTCTTGCATTATTTGTGTTTGATCCATCTTTTGTCTAGGAGAAATCGCTCGAACTAGACTCGTCAGCTCTAGTGGATCGAAGGTAATCATTGAAGCACGATACTCACAGATTGAATTGTCTATCTAGATCGCTTTAAATTCCGCAAAATTTTTTACTTTCTAGACTATTTTCTATGATGCAAATCCACTTCAATTTACCATGAGCTGACTTGAAGTCGTCGGCCAAGCCGATCGATCGATTTGCATGAGAGAGTAGATATTGATTGTACTGTAGATTGAAAAAAGAGAGAAAAAAGACATACGGCCACGCTGCCCGCACGCGACACGCTGCTCGTATGGCCATTGCGTCGCCCGCACGTGGCCACGCCGCCAAGTCGTCGGCACCGTCCCACCCGAATGTGGCTACGGCAGACTTACCGTCATGTCACGTCGGGTGCCATCGCCGGCCCTGCATGGCCACTTCGCACAGCCGCTTCGTGTCGAATGCCACCAACCGACCCCGCATGGCCGCCGATGCCCCGCGTGAACGCTGCCATCGGCCCCGCAATGTCGTCGTCACCCTGCGTGAGCGCCACCGCCGGCCCCACATGGCTGCCACCGCCCTGCATGAGCGCCATCGCTGCAGCTCGGCCCCACATGGTCGCCGTCGCTACTGCACGAGCCACCGCCCGTCCGCTTCGCCTGATCCGCCGGCCGCCCGCACACACCGCCTGCGATGCCTGATCCGTTGGCCGCCCGTACAAATGTGCTACCACTCTCGCACGTGCCGCCGGCTGCCCGTGCTACTCAAGCCGCTGGTCGCCTGCGCTGCTCGAGCCATTGGTCGCCCGCACGCGCGTTGCCCCAAACGCAGCCAGTGCTGCGCGCCCAGGTAGGGAAACCCTACCCCTTCCTCTTCTAGACCCGGCTGGAGTGGGCCATGTGGGTGTGGGCCAAAAACTAGGCCAGAGAATGGCCCGGATGAGCGTCCCAAATTTTTGCAAAGAGCCCTCAAAAAATTGGCAAATTACGTGAAATTTTTTCTCAGAACTAAAAATTAGCGGATAAGCCCTCAAAAATTGCAAAATTAACTGAAAATTCATATTCCAGCATAAAAGGGCCTCGGGAATTCAAATTTTGAATGGTTTTTAGCTATTGAAGCATGCATACCACTGCTATTATTATTTCCTATGTTTTCTATATTTACTTACTTTTTTGATTACTCGTAAGTATTTAAATTGCCTTTAATCACCGAAATTAGCAGCAAAAAATTATAGAAAATGCATAGAAAATTCTGAAACATTACGAGAACCTTTTGTACCATTACCCAATTTATTTCATGCATGTTTACCTGCAGTGAATTTATATATTCCTTTTATGCACATATAGATGACATGCATCACGAATCGGGATTTTGAGGAGCTGGCCCAGCATGGCCAAAATTACTTAACTTGGGCTTCTTACGTCAAGATTGTATTTGGAGTCAAGAAGCTCCACGCTGCCATTGGGATTGGTGTAACGAAAGATGACAAACCAACCCCTGAGGAAAATGATCATACACTTCACTTCCTCAGGTGCCACCTCTATCTCACTCTCAAGGCTTAGTACATGATAGAGAAGAGCATGCTAACCTTATGGATTGTACTAAAGAAGTGATTCGAGAATCTAAAGTACACCATTCTTCTTCAGACAGAGTAGGAACGGATCTAACCATTGGAGAGTACAATTCTGCTCTGCACAGAATTTGCACCAATCTTCAACTCTGTGGCAAGCAAGTCATAAATGAGCAGAAGATTGAGAAGACACTCTCCACCTTCCACCCCAGTGCAGTGCAGTCTGCGCACAACTATCGTCAAGACGATTACAAGGAGTATGCTGAATTGACTGATATTATAAAGGTTGCAGAGGCTCAGGATGAAGTTCTCCGTAAGAACTTGGTCGCACAGCCACCTGGGAGCTCTGCTGGTCGTGAGGCCAACGCTGAGAGCTACAAGGTGCGAAACCCTATAATGAATAAAAGGGGAAGGAAGGACAAAGCCATAGCCTAGAAAGGCAAGCTAAATGTCCACAAGAAAATAAGACCAGCAAACCAAAGCGGGACAACAAGCCCTATGGTCAATAAGACCAAACCTGCTACAAGTGTGGCAAGTGGAGACATTGGTCGCGGATCTATAGAGAGTCACAACATGTTATCGATGCTTTTCAGGCTAAAAAGAAGAAGGGCAACAAAACGCAACATGAAACCCACTTTGCCTTCATTGAGGGGGAGAATTCTTGGCAACTGCCTGCACCAATGGAGGTTGACTCCACTCCTGCAGCCACACCCCCTCTTGAATTGCAGCTGCCACCGCCATGATTTTTCAGGAAGAGCATCTCAGCCCCGAGAAGATAGCAGCCGAAGTCTCTGACTTCTTACCAGATTCAGTCAAATGCACAAATTGCATTTAGACTTTAATTGTCATTCATTTCATGTGTGAAAGGAATAAGTTAGATTTTGCATTAATGATACTCAAACAATTTATTTTCTTGAGATGATTGGATGATATTAATTAATTAATTCATTTATTCAGTCAATGATAGCTTGATTTGTTCTGATATTTGAAATATTTTATTTATGTGTTGATTGTCTCCTACTACATATTAATAAAGTATTTTATATTAGAATGCATGTGGCGTCCTATAGAAGAAGTGTGCTTAGCCGATAGTGGCACAATGAATACCTTCTTGAGAGAGATAAAATTTTTTCAATCGATTAATAAGAATGCTAGCAGTCTTACGATTATCGCCGGTAGCGATGCTTGTATAATAGGCTCAAGAAGAGCCACAATTATACTCTTAATGGGCACAACTTTGGTCATTAAAGATGCCTTGTTGTACTTAGAATCGACTAGAACTCTCCTAAATTCCAAAAATATTCGCACTAATGTTTCCACGTTAAAACTGAAGAAGAGTATGGTAAGAAATATCTGCTCATTATAAAGTGCGAAGCAAGTTGGAAAAGGATATTAGAAAGACTTCTTTCATTTGAGACTGTGCTATACTACACTTATATTAAGGCACGCACAGTATATACTACCCTGAAAACCATATTTAGAAGCTCTAAACTTTTCTATCTCTAGCATGATGGATTAGGCCACCCAGATCTTAGGATGATGAGAAATATAATTAACAATTCATAGAGACATAATATCGATGCAAATAATTTTTTTAATCAAGAAGATTTTGTGTGCCCCGCATGTGCCGCCGGAAAATTAATTATTAGACATTCTGCTTTGAAAGTGAAGGATGAAGTTCCTGCATTCCTAGAATGCATCCAAAGAGATATTGTGGTCCTATACACCCACTGTCAGGGCCATTTAAATATGTTATGGTGCTCATCGATGCTTTCTCGAAATGGTTGCACGTATGTTTATTATCTACGAGAAACCATGCTTTTGCAAAGCTGATCTCGTAGATAATTCAAATTAAAAATAATTTTCCTGATCATCATATAAAGTCTACCAGAATGGACAACACTGTAGAATTTACTTCAAAGGCATTTGATGATTATTGCATGACAATGAAAATTAAAGTTGAGCATTCTGTGCCACATGTTCGCATCCAGAATGGACTAGCAAAGGCATTAAATAAGATGATTAAATTTATTGCCCAATTACTTTTATAGAATTGTAATTTACCAACTATATGTTGGGGGCACGTAGTCCTACATGTAACAAATCTAATGAACTTTTGACCATCGGCATATAATATCCATTCTCCTATGCAACTAGCGCAAGTGTTAGCATCAAAAATTTCTCATCTCCGTAGGTTTGGCTGCAAAGTTTATGTACCTATATCCCCACCACAGCGTACTACAATGGTCTATTTCCGAAAATTTTGGATATACGTTGTTTATGAGATAGCATCCATAATAAAGTATTTGGACCTCATGACAAGAGATTTGCATACCGCCCATTTCACTGATAGTATATTTGATAAGAATAGTTTTCCGACATTAGGGGAGAAAATCAAACCCTTGATGAAAATTGTTAGAAAATTACGTGGGAAGCAATGAGAATCTATGCACATGACTCACGCACTAGTGAAGGAAATAGAGAAGTCCAGAAGATTATTGATTTGCATGTGTTGTAGGGGTGGCCCAACCCTCGTGATTAGGTCTTACAACTGGCCCAATGTGCAATAGGCTCAATGGTATAGAGGAATATACCAATGTACCCCTACTTTTTATAATTATTAAGGGGTAGGATTAGAAATTCCTATCCTACCCCACTCATGTATATAAACCCCCCAAGAGGGGCATGAGGGGGATCCACTTATTTTATCACCAGCTCTCTTTCTCCTTAGTTCTCTTGGCTGTCTCCTATGGAGAAGGGTACCTTATACCCACTGTTGTAGCATAGCTACAATAGTTGGCACCATCCGTGGGGACTCGTGCAAGAAGCTGCGCAAGAAAAGGTGCTAGAGAGGGCTACCATCAGAGCGCTTGTGTCGCGAACACCCTGGATCACCTAGCTTCTGCTGGTTTTCAAAAGTGATGCTACCATTAGCGGTGGTCTACCGTGTTAGATGCTATCAATGGCTGCCCCATCGCACGAGCATAGGTGGGGGGCACCTCTCGTTGCTGCCATCACGGCACCAGGAAGTCGGCCTTCGTGTGCGATGTACACTGGTTTCATCTCCGACCCCCCTTATGGTCATAGACGTTCGTTCGACCATTCCGTGGTCGTAGACACTTATGGCTTCATCTATGACTGTGTTGTGGCCAACTCTTCGCCGATAGCTACAACCTTGTGGTTGAGACTTCATTGACGCCAGTCCAAAGCGTCAGGATGGAGCACGCGTGCTTCGAAGCCTTCACCTCACCACTGACTTCATCAACACCTAGTGCACCTTTGGCGATGTCATCCGACCCCTCAGGGTCGAACCTTCGCTGACGCTCGTCTGACCACCTCGTGGTCATGACGTCATCGGCCCTCGACCAACTCCTCGTGGTTGTGTCCCTGTCGATGTCGGCCTCCATAGGACTCCACCCGGTCTTCAACGGACTTCGTACGGACTCCGCAGGACTTCGTGTAGTCTCCACCGAGGTCTTCGTGCGGTTTCCACCGAGGTCTTCGTACAGTCTTCGATGAGCTCTATGCGGATGTTGTTTGATGGATTTCACATGACCTTCGCAGGACATCGCTCGGTCTCTATCGGACTCTACATGGTCTTTGCTAGACTTCGCATGACCTCCGTAGGACTTCACTTAGTCTTCGTCAGACTCTGCATGGTCTTCGTTGGACTTCGCATGATCTCCGTTGAGGTCTTCGCACCATCCACGCGTAGAGACTTCGCATGATCTCCATCGAGGTCTTCGCACGGTCTTCGCTGACCCCAATGCAAATGGCGTCACTGATGGATTTTGCACGATCTCTGCTAGACCCCGCGTTGTCGCCGCCGACCTTCGTGCCCCCGACCTCCATTGGCCTCGACGCCATGCCTCCTCACCTCTGGGTGAGTGACTTATGGTCGTACATATTTGTCTAGACATTCGTCTGACCTCATGGTCCAGACATCGTGTGCTCACATCATAGTCGTGACTTCGTCCGACCGCTGCGTGATCCTAACCTCACCCGACCGCCTCACGATCATGACTTCGTCTGGCTGCCTCACGGTTGAGACTTTGTTTGACCTCATCGCGGTCGCAGACACTTTGTCTGATCGCCTCGTTGTCGTAGACGCTTCATCCGACCACCACATGGTTGAGACTTCACCCGACCTCCTTGAGGTCGTAATTTTGTGAAAATTCGCACGATGGCCTCACGTCTCGGTGTACTCTATAGAGTATAAAGCGCCGGGAACCACGGGCATCCTGAGCAACTTTACGAAGTATAAAAAAATCACACGGTGCGGCTTCAGCCTCGGTGTACTCTGCAGATTATAAAGCGCTATGAACTTAGGTGTCTCGGGGTGATAGGAACCACGGGCATCCCGGGTAACTCTACAGAGTATAAAAAATCTCACGATGGCCTCAACCTCGGCATACCCTACGGAGTATGAAGCGCTGGGAACTTAGCCATCCCGAGCAACTCTACGGAGTATAAAAGATCACGCGGAGGCCCTACCATGCATCCCACCAGGGAGTCCCTGCCAGGCATCACACCAGGGAGTCCACCATGCTACTTTGTCCAACTATGTAGTGGTCGTAGACAATTTATCCGACCACCCAGCGGTCGACTTTTCGTCCGATCACATAGTAGTCGTAGACAATTTGTCCGAGCACCTCGCGGTCAACTCATCGTCCATCCACACACGGTTGTAGAGGCTTTGCCCAACCACCACATGGTCATGATTTTTGTCCAACCACATAGTGGTCGTAGACACTTCATCCGACCGCCTCGCGGTCGAGACTTCATCGACCACATAGCAGTCGTCCACTTTTCATTCAACCACCCTGCGGTGGGGACTTTGTCTGACCACATTGTGGTCATAGACGCTTCGTTCGACCGCGGCGTGGTCGAGACTTCATCTGAACACCTCGTGGTCGTAGACGCCTCATCCGACCACATCGTGGTTGTCGATGTTTTGTTCGACCATAGCGTGGTCGTTGTCTCGTTCGGAGACTAACCCTGGACAAGGTTTGGAGGTTGACCCCGGAAGCCAACCCCGAGTGAGGTCTAGAGGCCTACCCCGGGCGGAGTCCGCAATCCAATCTCGATAAAGTCCGTGAGCCAACATCAGTGTTGTCCAAAGCCAACCTCGGACGAGGTCAGGGGTCAACCGCGAGCCACCCCCTGGGGTCTCTCGGACATGGGGGACCTGCATGGTGCAAAGGACGAAGATACCCTTAAGAGTAAGCTAGAGCGCAAGGGTAAATTTGCAACTTCACTTGTCTCCCTCTCCCACTCTATAAATAGGACTTTTTGTAAGTGGAGAGGGGGAGGCCATTTGAAACCCTAAACACTCATATTGAATACACTTAGATCATTTCATTTGTGTGCTTCTCTTTGAGTTTCCCCGTATCCTCGACAGTCTCCGCATCTGACCAGGGTGCTTCTAAGTTTACTGTCCGGTCTCGTATCAACTACAGTTGATGCCGTTTGTGGGGATTTGAACGAGAAGCCATACCACCTAAGAAGATAAAGCCATGGAAGGTCATCGGGCGGGTCCTCGCCGAGACCCCTTCGACCATGTCCAGAACCGCACCCTAGACTTTGCCCGTGTGTCACTAAGGACCGCGTTTGGGATTCCCTCACCAGACCTCCTCCGGGCGGACCCCATCCGGACTGTGTCCAGGACCATGCCCTGGACTCCGCCCGTGCCTCGCTAAGGGCCGCGTCCAGAACCACCTCGTCAGACCTCCTCCAAGCAGACTCCCTCCGGACCGTATCCGGGACCATACCCCCAATTTCGCCCACGCATCGCTCCGAGCCACCTCCAGACTTCGCCCTTAGACTTCCTCCACGGACCTCCTTCGTGGACGCCCTCCTGACCCTCTGTTCGGCCTGCTCAGTGGAAAAGAATTAGATGCATGCATGTGCGTGTGTTCCAAACCTCCTCACTGCCTGCACGATACGACGCATTCCGCTTCCGCCGTGCCGATCGTTAGCAGGTGAGCAAGTCCCTCGTGCCACCCACCGCGCGCCCGGCGGGTAGGGACTACTCCCACCGAGCTCACTTGGGCCAAAACGGCACGAGACGAGCCGTCCGAAAGGCCGGAAATGGGCTAAAATCCTATGAAATCTCGACGCCCACACGTCTGCGCCGATCGAGACCCCTCCCTTCCCCGCATACACGACTCCACGAGGCCCGCTGAGACCCAACCACAAAGCCCCACTCCAAAGCTAGCTAAACAGACGCTCTCATCTCAGCCTCCTCCCACCCGCACGACGCCCACCCCGAACCCTAAGCGCTCCCCTGTCCAACATGGCGGCCGCCTGCGAACGGCAGGATGGTGTGCTGTCGCTGCGGCCGCCGCACGGCAGGACGGACGCATATGACCCCAGATGCGTGCCGGACTCGGTGGAGACGTTCGTGGTGCACGCGACAAGAACGTATACGAGATCCACCAGATGTACCAGGGCGGCTTCCAGCGCCTCTCTGACCGCCTCTTCCGCAACGCGCCCTTCGAAATCCGTCGAGGCCGTCACACCCTACTGCGACGGCGACCGCGTCCTCCTCCTCCTGTACCGCGAGCTCTGGTACCGCCACGCCGACGCGCGCCTCTCCCCGACGGACTCAACTCGGTAAACTTCACCACGTCTTGATGGTTTGCCCTCGGCGTGATTCACTTCAGTCTTGACGATTTTTGTCTTGGCCAAACGTCGCTTCGTCTCGATGACGTCTCCTCGACTTAGGCTCCCCTATCTCAATGGGTTCACCTCGGCGAGCTTCAACAGACCTGGATGACTTTGCCATGGCGTGATTCAACTCGGCCTCGATGGTTTTTGCCTTGTCTGAACATCGTTTCACCCCAATGACGTCTCCTCAACTAGGGGCTCCCCCTAGTTTGACAGAGTCACATTGGTAAGCTCCAACATGCCTCTATGTGGTTCAACTAGGTCTTGATGGCTTTTCCTCGGCCGAATGTTGCATTGCCTGGATGACATCTCCTGCATTAGGGGTTCTCCCTACTTTGACGGACTCATCTCGGTGAGCTACTGAGCTCCAACACGCCTCGATGACTTGATCTCAGCGTGGTTCACTTTGGCCTCAACGGCTTTTGCCTCAGCCAAACGTCGTTTCGCCACGATGGCATCTCCTCGACTAGTGCCCCCTAATTCGACGGACTCGCCTTGTCAAGCTCCAACATGCTTTGATAGCTTGGCCACGGCGTAGTTCAACTCGGCCTCGACGGTTTTGCCTTGGCCGAGCATCGCTTCGCCTCGACAGTGTCTCCTTGATTAGGTGCTCCCCTAGCTCGATCGATTCGCCCCGACGAACTCCAGCACGTCTTGATGGTTTGGCTTCGGCGTGAAAACACTCCCCTCTAGGGTTGATCCTACGACAATTTACCCTCTTCTTTTTTTCAGAAGGAAGATATTGATGTTCTTGCTAAGTTTTTTTTTCTATGGGAGACTCTGATGTTCTCGCTTCCCCAACCGACCATGGGAAACTCTAATGTTCGAGACTCTAATGTTCCCGATGGGAGACTCCGCTATTCCCACCAAGTTTTTTCTGATGGAAGACAACAATGTTCTTGTCTCTGCGATTGACTAGTCGCTCATGAGATTCATCTTGAATGCCAAGTTTTTCTCGATGGGAGATGATGATGTTCTCGCCTCCTCGATCGACTAGCAGCTCACGAGTTTCATCCCGAATGCTAAGTTTTTTCGATGGAAGACGGTGACGTTGTTACCTCCTCAATTGACCAACCACTCGTAAGCGTCATCCCGAGCGTCAAGTTTTGTCCGATAGGAGACGGTGATGTTCTCATCTCTCCGATCAATCGGCCGCTCGCGAGTTTTGTCCCGAGTGCCAAGTTTTTCGATGGGAGATGACGATATTCTCACCTCCCTGATCGACCAACTGCTCGCAAACTTCATCCCAGGTGCCAAACATTCTTGTCTCCTCGATCGACTAGTCGCTCACGAGCTTTGTCCTAAGCATTGAGTTTTTCCTAATGGGACATAGCAACGTTCTCGCCTCCCTAATCGACCGGCCGCTTCTAGCTTCGTCCCGAGTGCCAAAGTTTTTTCAATGGGAGACAACGACGTTCTTGCCTTCCCGTTCGATCATTTGTGTGCTTCTCCTTGAGTCTCTCTACATCCTCAGTGGTCTCCACATCCGATCGAGAGTGATTCTAAGTTTATTGTTTGATCTCGTATCGACGACAGCAGTCATACCGGCTAAGCAGTCATACCACCACCTCATTGTGGTCAGACCGTCAGAGGAGTGTTTTGGCTTAGTTTTTGTAGGGTTGGCTTATAGTCTTTGTGTGCTTGATTTTCTGTTGCATATTTTGAAGCTGTGGATAATCCGGAGATTAGATTGGTTATCGAAAAAGAGTGAGGTCCTATTCACCCCTCTAGTTGTGGCCTTCTGTCCTACATTTCCTATTAACGCCTTACAACGTATCAAAGATAGTAATTAACCTGCATCTGCATATCCGTTTGCATGGTTCTAGCAGCATTTATGCCACCATTTGTCATGAGCATCTGGGACTTAGGCATCACAGCAGGCAGTTTAATAAGTCGATCGGAGCGCATGAATGCTGCGCAACTGTACTTGATCGGCCTTTTGTTTTGGATGTTTGTGAGCAACATATATGGATTCGCTTTTTCTGATCCTCATATCATTTTCCAAAAGCGGTTTGCTGACTGCATCAGCTTAATTCAACCGTGGCTTCGGCTTCTGACTTCTGGTTTATTTTTCACTATTTATAAGTTTTGTCTTTTTCTGAACTTTTAACTTTTTGTTGAGCTTTTTTACCGGTTCTTTTTTCCCCGTATTTGTTTGTATTATACGTAATGGGCTAACATATTTTTTTATAATTAATTTTTTTAAAATTTAATTATGCTAAATAAACCTCTGTCAGCTACAGTGCTTTTTTCAGCCAGCTACAGTATTTTCAGCCATAAGCCACGAGCTTTTCAGCCGAACCGATCACCACCTTAAAGATTCTCTTTTTCGTAACTAATAGGTAGGTGATCCACATGTGCTAGGTTGCAGTATCTAAGGCTTTTTTCGAAAAAGAGAGCGGGAGGCTGCAATTCTATTTTAGTAGAGAGCGGATAATTGTAGTATCCAAGTAATATTGCTCCATCATGCGATAAATGTGTGTACCTTGTAATTGCCTCTTGTTACCGTTTCCTCTTAAACTTGCATTTTGGATCACCTGCAACTCAATGAAAAATAACACTCATTACAAACTTGGTTCCAGTTATGGGTTGAAGTCTGAAGAACACATGCATGCATGCACTTTTCTTTTGGAACTATGGTATATACTCCCTCCGTTCGGAATTACATGACGTTCTAACCTCTATCACATAAAACAAGGTGGTGTTTAATTCTTCCATTGGTGACTTGTTTGCCCCTCTTAAAGACTCTCATCTTTAGTTAATAGCACCTCACTAGTACTCCACTAGTCTAATCCATAAGTCCCAACTTCCCAAAAGCACTCAATTGTATTTATACCGATCACTTTTTAATAGGGGCTCTTTGGGAAAACACATATATTAAATCCAAAACGTCATCTATTTAAGATTAAAATAAGTTCCCAAAATATCATTAAAAAAGAACAGAGGGAATACATTTTACCGACCAATTTACACGACAAGTCCTAATTCCCGAATAATGTTGCGCAGTATGCCCAGCCGCTTTCTCATCCTGCTCTGAATGTAACTTCGGGTGCACTGCGCAGACCGACTTTTACCATCAGTAAAATTATTCCCTAAAACAACAGAATCCATCGTCATACAAACAACATTGACACCGACCTTGATATGGTGTTTCACGTATGACTGGAAGTTGAGCAGAATCCATGCAGTTTTGGCCGCCCTTTTCCCCCTTTACGTGCCGCGAGAAAATATCTACAAATTGATGTATCACGCACGTCAGGTCTACTTGTCTACAGTCTACTACAGACGTCACGACACAAGCGGCTAAACGGTCGGGTCGAGCCGGTCAGCACGCAGCGGGAGCCCACGTTGCACGTGGCGCGCGGGCAACGCATAGCCTCGAGTCTATTCTTTTCAACTTCTAAAAGCTGATTTTCGATTTTTTTTATAATAACTGGTTTATAAACGGAATATCTTTTCAAGATAAGGCTTACATGTTAATTGTAGTATATATTGTACTGACTTCATTTATATCGGCAAAAATCGCACGTGAGTTTCTATTACTTTGTAATCTCTTGCACGAATAGCTCAAAAACCACAAGACACAGCTAAACACTATAAATTTCAGCTAAAAAGAATAGACTCCTCACTCGCTCGCGGTCGGCAAGGCGCGCCGCGGAGCCGGACGGGAGCAAATCGATGGAACTCCTCGGTGCACAAGGGCTGCGCGCCGCGCGGGCACACCACACGGCCTCGTACGCGGTCGGCACGATGCGCCGCGGCGCCGGACAGCCGCAACAAAATCGGTGGGAATCACCGGAATGGCACGTACGTACCAAACGACACGAATCCACCGTTGGTGGCGAGGTGCTGCACGTACTCCCCTCGCAGCTCCGGAGGCGGGATCGGCGACCAGCTACACTTGGGCAAGTGAAGAGCCGAGCAAGAACGTACCATTCTGCTGACGAAGAAAGGGTCCGTTTGGTTATATACGAGCTTCGTCGTGCCGGATGAGCCGAGGCTCCCTAACATGCCCTTCAGCTGCGAGCTAAGGATGACGGATTGCAGCAGCGATATCTGGTTAATAGCCTTGATGCGATCTATGCAAAGCGCGAGAACAGGCAACTGTTGTTAGCTGGAATCTGTATCTGTCGACAATTGTATAGACAGTACATTATTTCTATCACCAGAGAATTGAAAGAGGGTGGGAATGTTCATACCTTTTGGTCGGGTAAGGCCAGAGAAGTTTGTTAGACTTAATCTTGTCGTCATCTATTAGTTCTGTGTTAAGTCTGAAGGAGGGCGGCGGCGGGGCTTTTCCTGCCTGGATCTCGCCTCTTCGCCGTCACCGGAGCGAGCCACCGGGCGCCGGTGTCGCCGCCGGCGGATCCGGCGGCCTGGTGGCCGAATCTGGCGTCTCCCCGTGGCGGCGGCTAGGGGTGAAAACGGATCGGATACGGACGGATAATGTCTCTACCATATTTGTTTTCATATTGTTTTTTGGATACGGATACGAATACAGATAACTCGAATACGAATACAAATACGAATAATATCGAATACAGATACGGATCGAATACGAATCGAAACGAATACGGTTACGAATATTTATCGGAACATGAAAACCTCTTAAACTATACATCCAAAAATAACAAAAATACGTAAATAGTTCATCTTGTCAAAATATTCATGAAATCTAAATAAGCATAGTTTTTTCATCCACAATGAAAATATACCCAATAGTCGATCATAACATAACTACATAAGTAACAACAACGTGCAATTCATGGAATACACATGATGACATGATAGCAATTTGAACAAACATAAGAACAATTCATTCCTCCATTTCATCCATCAAGTTGTAACAGCCCAGGTTTTTATTAAAATAAAAATAAATAAATAAAAATTAATTAAAATAAGTATTTTTGTTGACTAATTTTTTTTGGGTTTTGCCCTGGATTTTCTGTTTTTGAAAAAGCCTGATTTGAAAAATAAATTAAGTGAAAACCAAAAAAATAGACATTAAATAAAATGATATTTTGATTTTCTATAAAAAATCCTACTTTAAATTAATTATTTGGAGTTATTTAGCTTTTATTTGGTTTCCTGGATTTTCTGGAGTTTAAAGGTCTACTTTTGAAATTAAAAAGTATTTTTAAGTATGAAAATTAAATACCAATATTAGTTGAAAATATTTTTATTAAGTCCAAAATGTCACCAGGAACTTCTGTGAATTTTTCTGGAATTTTTGGAGTTTATTTCATATTTTTCTGAGCTTAAATGAATTTCCCAGGCTTTTCTAAAATCCAAAAATCAAAAATAAAAATTAAAGTCCCTCCCCTCCCCTCGGATATCCGTTTTCGTATTATCCGGATAATCCGTATCCGTATCCGTATTCGACGGATACTAGGCTTACTGTATTCGTATCCGTATCCGATAAAAAAATCCGTATCCGTATCCGATCCGAGAACTATCCGAAAAAAATCCGATCCGACACAATCCGTATCCGTATCCGTCCGGATCCGGCGGAAACTATCCGATCCGTTTTCACCCCTAGCGGCGGCGGAGGTGGTGGCGGATCCAGCTGGCGGCGGCGGCCCCGGCCTGTAGCCGTGGAGGAGGACCACGTCCCCGCCTGTGGCGGGCGAGGCGGCGGTCTTGGGGGCCGAGTCGTGGCGGGCGATGTGGCGGTCTTGCGAGGCAGAAGGTCGCGGTGGAGTTCGCGGCGAAGCCCGCAGACCGAAACCGAAGCTTTGCGATGCTTCTTCTCCCACCTTGGAAGAAACGTTCGCGTAAGCCGAAGGCCACGCAGCCGACGAAGACACGGATCGTTGCTCTCCCATGAGGAACTGAGGCAGTCCGGACTGTCCGCTCCCGCTGCTCTCGTTCGAGCTGCAGATGGGCGGGGCGCTGCCAGTGAGCGATGTCGGGCACGACGTGCTCAGGATCAAGCCCAGAGTGCTGGCCAGCGCGCCGTCCATGGCAAAATCCAGGCCATCACTCTGCTGCAACTCGGTCTGCAGCAGCTGCTCGTGCAACTTCACAGGCGACAGCATGGTTTCGCCGGGGAACACCGCCCCGTCGGTAGGGGTGGAAACGGATTGGATACGGTCGAATAGTCTCAAATACGAATACGAATCCATATTTTTCAAACGAATACGGATACAAATTCGAATATTCTCAAATATGGATACGAATATTCTCGAATACGAATACGGATATTTTCGAATACGGATTTTCTCGGATACGAATATAGGATAAAACGGATTCCTAGCGGTTTTACCGATTTTCAACAGTTTTTGACCGATTACCGGTTTTAAACCGCCCAAATTCAAATTTTGAATCACAAAATTTGTACGATTTTTTCATAAGTTCTAGAAACGGATCGAATACGAATCGAATAGTCTCGAATACGAATACGGATACGAATATTCTCGAATACGAATGCGAATATGAATACTCTCAAATACGGATACGAATATTCTTGAATACGAATACGAATATTTTCGAATACGGATTTTTGCTTACCATATTTATGTTTTCTCGGATACGAATATTGGATAAAACGAATTATCCGTTACCGTTTTCCACCCCTACCCGTCGGCGGCGGAGACCTAGCGAAGGTGCCCCCGGCGCAGCAGGCGCCACCCCCCTCCGCTTCCATCGCATTAAAGCTTCGCTGGGCCAGTGGCGGTGCTGGTCGCCGGAGCCCGGCATGGGTCTGGCTGGAGGCCGGATGCTGCGGTTGGCGACGGTGGTGGTTGGCTTGCGGTCCTGTCGTGCGGCAGGCGGTTTGGCTGATGGGTGCCTGAGGCATCCCGCGGCGACCAGTGAAGGCTAAGCTAGTATTGGTGCTTGGTGTCCGATGTGGCAGTAGGTAGTCCTTTGTAGGCGTCGCTTAGTGGTTTCTACAGAGACGGACTTTGCAGGAAGCGGCTCTTCGTGGATTTCAAGGGTGGCTATGCCATGGCCTTGAGGTGTGCAGGACTCTGATGTGGTGGTGGTGGTCTTTTTTGTATGTGGGTAGTGCGTGAGGTGCTGTGGAGGTGCTGGCGAAAGCCTTGCTGGCGTTCTTACCGGTCCCGACA